>CM031234.1:374845493-375477993 GCA_018340775.1 Taxus wallichiana var. yunnanensis
CAACCTCACAAGCCAGGCAAGATTCTGGCATGTCATATGCGGGCTGGCATAGATTTTCTATGAAGAATGGCATATCATTGTTCCCTGGTGGAATACGAAGCATAGATCCCACCATTGTCATAGCATCCACTGATCTATTCTGCACTCTTGGGATCTGTTCAAAGGTGATGCACACAAAATACTCCTTTAGAGTTTCCACTAACTTCTTGTAAGGTATGAGTTTTTCATCCTTAACCTTATACTCATCATTAACTTGTTTAATGATTAACTGCGAATCACCTACAACCTTAACATGATGAATATTCCACTTGATGGCCAGCTTCATCCCTGCAATGAGTGCTTCATACTCTGCAATGTTTTTCATGTAAGGGAAGGCCAAGCGGAAAGCCTGCGGTATAGGATCACCCGAAGGAGTAATAAGGACCACTCCTGCACCTGAACCATGAAACGTAAAAGATCCATCAAAATGTATTTTCCATACGATAGATTCTTCAATGTAGAGAAAAGAGGCGTCTGGTAGTTCCAGACTCAAAGGCTCCGTGCTTTGCAAAGGTGCTTCCACTAGCTGATCTATGAGTATTTGTCCTTTAACTAATTTTGATGGAAAAATTCTATATCATATCACTAAGTAGAATGATCCAATTAGCCATTCTACCTGTAAGGGAGGGTTTGGACAATAAATACTTGAGTGGGTTGACCTTTGATATGAGCTTGGTCTTAGTATTCAGCAGGTAATGGTGAAGTTTTTGAAAGGTAAAAATAACGACCAAGCAAGCCTTTTCAATCTGAGGATAATTAAGTTCATAAGAAATGAGGGTGTGACTCATATAGTACATCTTTCTCCTTATGGTTAATGTCATATTGGGTGAGCAGCGCACTAATAGCATATTGTATAGCGGAAATATAGAGAAAAAGTGGTTCTCCGGAGTAGGAGGCATGAGAACAGGTGGATTGGCCAGGTATTGTTTAAGCAAAGAAAAGGCTTGCTTGTTGCTCGGGTCCCTAGATTAAAGTGACGTATTTTTAAGAAAATGGGTGAATGAGTGACATTTATCTACAAGCTATGAGATAAAGTGGTGAATGGCTTGAATTTTCCCCTGCAAGCTACGTAATTGCTTGATATTTTCAAGTGGAGGCATTTCAATGATGGTAGACACTTTAGCAGGGTCTACCTCAATACCTCATCTTGACACAATGAAGCACAATAATTTCCCTGATAGCACCCCGAAGATGCACTTCTTGGGATTCAATCTAAATTTGTATTCCTGCAGGTGCTCAAAGATATGCCACAAAATGACAGGATGATCTTCTCTTGTTTTGGACTTTCCCAGGATGTTGTCCACGTAGTCTTCCATGATGTCATGAATCATATCATGAAAGATTACTATCATGGCCCCATTGATAAGTTGCTCCCACATTCTTAAGGCCAAATGGCATCACCACGATAATGAAGGTGCCCTAAAGAGTTGTGAAAGTTGTTTTGTGTTGGTCCTCCTCAGTGATTTTAATCAGATTATAACCCCAAAATCCATCCATGAGCGATAGCATTTCATATCCTGCTATTGATTCAACAATCATATCAATGTTGGGTAACGGAAAGTCATCTTTAGGGAAAGCCTTATTGATGTCTCTAAAATCCATACAGATTCAGATACCAACAGGTTTCTTCTGGACAGGAACAATGTTCGATATCCATTCAGAATAGTCAATTGGTCGGATGAATCCTACTGCAAGAAACCTTTCCAACTCTTCCTTGACCAACAAGGCCACTCTTGGATGCATCTTTTGGAGTTTCTATTTGATAGGCTTGGCATATGCGTGCATGACTAGGTTATGCATGACCAAAGTCGGATCTAGGCCGGGCATGTCTTTGTAAGACCATGCAAACACATCAATGAACTCTCGCAACAACATAGTGAACATCTTTTGTTCTCTAGCTGAGAGTGATGCCCCAATTTTACTATCTTGGGATCTTCTTCAGTACCAATGTTGACATCAATGGTTTCTTCGACTAACAATTTTGATAAATCCTCCATACACATAGGGTCAGGAGGAAGGTTGAGATCTTCATCCAAGGATGTCTCCACGAGATTTTCATCCTTGGCGTGGTGACTTTGTTTGTCCTTCGGTTTTCTTATTTCTTTGTTAGCCAGTGCCTCAAAGAGGTTTTCACTGTGTGACTTGGACTTGGAATTTTTCCAAGGCTTTTCTTTAGAACTTTTTCCCTCGGTTTTCTTTAAATTTTTCTGACCACGAAGTTTATCCTCCTCGCCGAAGTAGGCGCAGGTGTCTAAGTCGATAGAGAAACCTTTCTTATGATCTCCAATGGGGATTGTATCCCTTATGCCCATAAACTCTGCAATAACGTCATAATTCTCAAATAAATCTAGTGGCATGTGACATTTTGGTCCCATTCAACAAGGGAAGGGTATACAAGATCAAGGGTTGGTTCGGTGGGGTTGATGGTTAGGACGGCGTTATTCATAAAAAGGTTCGCGGAGGCCGAGATCCTCATATTGCCTACAAAAGGAAGCGCTGTATCGTTGTCTAGGTAATCAAAACTATCCTCACGCTCAGAACAAGTCACATCTTGATCATTGGGGTGTGCTCCATAAGGACGAATCCCAATGCCGTATCTTTCTGTTTTGAAATGTGGAAGAGGGACTGGTTCTCTTTTTCCTTGTTCATTCTTCCCACATCTTAGGCCTTTGTAGCCCATGGAGTACATCATTCTGCTAGATTTTTCATATTCCGGGGTTTGGTAATAGGATGGCTGAGTGTCCTCAAGAACCCAAGTAGTAGGTGGATCAAGCAACTTCTCCTCAGCTAACAAGCCTCTAGGTAGGAATGACCCAATAGTGTGTTCTTCTCTAGGTCTCTTAAAGTAGTAGTTGGGTCGACCTCTAGTCTTGGGTGACAAAGAGAGATCTGACACCAGGATCGCTTGTTGTACATTATACTCCCCACAACCATATTCCAATATTTTCATCTCCTATGAATCAAATGGAGAGGTTGAAGTAGAAACCCCATGAGCGAAAGAACTAAGTGAATCCGAATCTATGTGGGATTCCATAGCCTCATACTAAAGAGGAATAACTATATCTGCGGAGGGACATACATATGTACCCTTTTGTGTAAAGCTATTGAGAGATCTACAATGAGTAAAGAGCTCTGAATCTCCTAGTATTGTTATTGTATGTCCCTCATGCTTCAACTTGATGCATTGATGAAATGTTGATGGCACAACCTGTATGGCATGAATCTATGGTCGGCCTAGAAGCATATTATATGGAATTTACAAGTCTAGGATGTGAAACTTTGTCTGATGACAAGTGGGGCCCACCTCCATGGGTAGCGTAATGGTGCCTACTAACTCTCTTTCCGTGTTGTCATATGTGGTGATAGTAATAATATGAGACTCAAGATCCTCCTCGGTATGTCCCAATCGTTTGACCATCTTAAGCGTGCATATGTTCAATCCCGATCCGTTGTCTACAAGCACCCATTTGATTTTCTTATGGGTGACAACTACCTCGATGTATAAGGAAAGATTATCTGTAGGATTCTTGGCAAGGATCTCCTATGGTTGAAAGTAAGATGCTCACTTGGGGCAATGATTACCACCACAACTTAAAGGTGTGTAGGATCGACTTCTAAAGGCACTCCGACCCACGAAGATTTTGATATAGGGTGTCCTTATGCACATTGGAAATATTGAGAAGGCCTAAGGTCGAAATCTTAGTGGGACGTATTCTCAAGATTTTCTAAAAGGTTATACTTACCAGTATGTGGGGTCGACGGAGAGGGTCGAGAATTATGAAGCGGCGTGCCTTGTTACATGCAACGCTTGTGATCCTTTCCCTTAATCTGGATAGTGTTGACACGGTCAATAGGGGAGTGAATACATCCGATAAGTGAATCGTAATGATTGTTATCTCTCTTGGTATACAAGTAATTTGTGCCTTTATAGGTTTGGGATGACTCTCCCCGATTTGGTTTTGCCTTTTCGACTTATCATGCTTGGGGAATGGTTCCTTATAAATCTCCATTTTCTTGTTAGGTATTTACATGTGGCGGGGTTATCCACCTCTATCTCCCCGTTGTCAATGAGGTCTTGAATATAGTGGTGAAGTCACAAACATTTGTTTGTTTTATGACCTTTAATGCAATGCATTTCACAATATTCATGCTCCTTATACCATGAAGGTTTGGGAGCATTGTCGTCAAATGGTTGTGTTGTAGGATAGGTCATCATGTGGGCCACATCCAACTATTTTAGTATGACTGACAATGGTTCATTGAGAGAGGTGAATGTTCATCATTTTGGTGGTGGTTGAATTGGGCCCTTGGTTAGTTTAAAAGGTTGACCAGTTTGGACCATTTGAACGTGTTTGGAATCAGTGATTCTGTCTCCCACCACATTTTTGTTTTTGTTGAAGATCTTGGGATTTTCCATGGGTTTGACACTTTGGTTGTTTTTAGATTGGTTTTTAAGGGTGCCTTTAGAAATGAGAGCCTTTTCTATCTAAATCCCTTTCTCAATAACCTCCTTAAAAGTACGGACACAATGCATTTGGAGGTGGAAGGTGATATCGGGTTAAGATTGGGAGCGAATCTTGACCGCTTGCTTTTCGGGAAAAGCACAAGGGAAGTGACTAGCTATCCCTCTCCATCATTGGAGGAAGCTAACGAAGGTCTCATTTGGGTGTTGTTTAGTGCCACACAAGTCTGCCATGGTGACATCACTCTCTATGTTATATGAGAAGTGACGCACGAATCTCTCTGCTAATTATAACTAGGTGGAAATTGATCCCCGTGTAAGCGTGTAAACCATTCTGATGCTTGACCTCCAAGACTCTTGGGAAAAAGTCGATAAGGTAATTATCACTATAAGACACCTCTTGACATGCCATGTAAAAATCTTTAACATGATCTCTTGGGTCTCCCTTTCCTTTGTGTTTATCAAACTTTGGCATATCAAATTTCTTTGGAAAGGGTTGAAGGGTCATTGTCTTGTCAAAAGGATAGGGGCACAACTCTTCATATTGATATTTCCTGATGCTCCCTATATTGGTCTCTTGTAAGCTTCACAAGTGTCACTTTCATAGACTACACTTCCTTTGCAAGAAATTATTCTTTAGTGGGAGAAGTAGGGATGTAAACACGATGGTACCCTATTTCTTCTTCTCCTTGTTTTTCCCGATGGAGTTTGTTGATCTTAATCTTAGGCCTCACCTTTTGAATGTTCTTGTTTGCATCTTTCTATACATGGGAAGTAAGAAAAGCAAGTTGTCGGCTTAGGCTGCTGATTTTTTGTTGGATTGTGGTTTGGTTTATAACCTCTTCTTCTAAAGGTTCCTCCTCTTCATACTATGGAGGTTCTTCTTTTGTCTCAAGTTCTATTTTGTTTCTTTGTGGCACTTTGAGGAGGGGTATTCTATGCCCTACCACTTTATCGGTTTACGCATAAGAAGTGGAAGCATGCCCACTTGTTAAAATATATTCTATATTGATAAGGGGCGTTCTTCCTCGAGTAGTGTCATTTTTGTAGTATTGGTTCCTTCTCGATGGGAAATTTTCCCCTAATTCGATGACCGGGCCAACACTCTGTCTTTGTTTCTAAGAAGAAATTTGACTAGTAGAGTAGGGTCAAAATCAAATTCGTGTGTGGTGACTCTAATTCATTTCCACTATGGTCGAACATTTCTTCTATTTCCTTTTTTACAGAAAATAGTGGTCCTAGATCGTGTTCGATAAATGGGTTTGACCCTTATCATTAGAGGTTTCCCAATCTTGTGCTGTTGTTCATCATATGTTTGTTTCTTTAACCCTAGACGCGTCTTGGGAGCCATGTTTTTCATGATAAGTTTCACTAAGGTACGTTGTAGATTTTTCAAAATTCAATGACTACTCCTAAGTGAAACACAAGATATACGTGTTAAGAGTAAATTAACGGTGTGAGAATACCAATGTCATAGAGTGATAAAGTCACCAATGATACAATCGTTTGGTACCAAAACTTAATCAAATGAAGTACTTCCTAGACTACGTTTCAAAGTAATTTGCGACGCCAGTTGATTAACAAGATGTCTCCACTTATGCCAAGTTCAAAGGAATGAACAAGATGTAAGTAAATACATGAAGTTAAATGTGATCTCCCAATCAAGATATATGACGAGCAAGCTCAAGTCTGATTAAGACCTATATCTCAAAAAGTGCCAATTACGATTTACAAATGACACAACAATATCACCAAGATATGTTAACCCACTTTGCAAGAAAGTGAAGTATTGATATCGAGGTGTTATTGATATAACACACACAAATGGTAGTGCTTAGCACATTTTGAAATCGAGGTAATAATAAAATGGAACAAAAAAGCTCAAAGTATAGCTAGGAATAGTTAAGAATGTGTGCAGCGTAACTGTACAATATAGGTATTTATGTCGAGTTTACAAGAAACAAGACGTAAATATCAAAATTGTAATGATACGAGACAAACAAGCTAACTCCTCTATGGAAGTCCGTGGTGATGAACCACGCCTAACTACAATGACGATCTTGACATGGGTATCAAGATCACAATGGCTACCAAATGACATGAAAATGCCTCCGCTCACTTTAGACGTTTAACTAACCCAACCACAAACATGGATGGGCGTAAATGGACATAAAAGTGAGAGAAACAGTTGAATGGCAACACAAAGGTAATCACACCTATTTTGATCAAATTTTTTCAAAAGAATATGAAGGAAATAAATCAAGAAAAATGACGAAAAATGCTAGCCTCACTTCGATAGAGTTTTGCCTCACCCTAAGGCAAGTAAAAACTAAGCAAAAGTAATACATCACACATTTCTCAAAAATAAGGTTCTGACTCAACACTTTGTTTTAAAATGGTCAAAGTGGGCTCCTAGCCAAAGTATATTCTCCTAGGTGGTTCTCTCACCCTAGGTGTTACAAAGTTACCACGAGTGAGTGTGATTTACCCAAAAGTCACACTGACTAGTTTGGGAGTATCTCGACTTTACTTTACCCCCTTCAAGAACGGAGGCAGCTAGTGCATCTATGTGTACTATCACCGGGGTCGCCACAACGGACAACCTGTAACACTATCTCACAAAGGAATCACTAGTCAAGTAGGTAGTGCGAGAGCACTTCTGTTTAAATCCACAAGGTTCCCTCTTACATGGACTACTTTGGGGTTCTGGAACCACCCCCATTGTTATAGATTAAGGCGTTATGCCAAAGGGTTATGTTCGATTGAGCGAGAGAGGACATACCCTTTTCTCAAAACCTGTAATACAATGTTTTGAATATGTTGTTCTTTTTATCTTGTTTAATTAGGTGTGGTTTGCTTGAACACATTTTGGAAACTGTATAACAACTGTATTAGTAGTTTTTGATTTCATTTTGATTCCTCCTTTCTTTGACAAGCATTTTTAGGTCCTGCACTCAAGCGTTAGTAGTTCTCTAAGAAAATCACATTATTTAAAAGAGGATTAAGAGTTGCTTTTGATTCTCAAGATCATCCAAGGATGCAAGAGAAGATCATACACAACAAATAATCCAACTAAAAAGTAAAGAAAATATTTTCAATCAATGAACCATACAAAATTCTTGATAAATGTTCATTCCCCTAAACCAAAAGTGAAAGATGAAGTTTCCAATTTACCAAATGTTATAAAATGAAGACTAAAGTTGCTTTTGATTCTCAAGATCACCCTAAGGTGCAAGAGAAGAGCATACACAAACTTTATCCCAACTATATAGAAATGGAAAACTTCAAATCAAAGGACCATTGAAAAATTCTTTGTAAAAGGTTCATTCCCTTAAGCAAAATGAATAATCAAATTTCCAAGTTTAATCCCAATGTTAAAAAGATAGAGATTAAAAGTTGTTTTTGATTCTCAAGGTCACCAAAAGGTGCAAGAGAAGAGAATACACACACTTTGGTCTAAATTGAGTAAGCATGGAAATACAACATTCATCAAAACATTAGACATGTTAGAAAATGACCAGTTTTAAACTAACAGAAAAACCTGCAATTTCTGTAAGTATAAATCCCGAATTTATGTTTTCATTGCATAGTTAACTTCAATACCTTTCCAACGCAAAAAAATGGAGTTATTTCAAGTTTGGGAGCAAAATTTATGGCCTTTGGAAGATGGGTTATGCATATGCTCTTATGCTCACGGGTATGCACTTGACATGCACTCAAAAATGTCAAAAACGTCCCTTAATATGCAAAATGGGCAAATTTTTCCAACCAAGATTCAATTTTGACAGAAACCCATCACATAAATATATGAATAGGAGACTCAACGCTATCAAACATTAACATACATGCTCAAAAATTTAAAATTTTCAAGAAATTGACAAAACTAGCATGTAGAATGATGAAAAAGTAAGCTCTAAAAATGAAAACATGATGAAATCTTGAAATTTTCTCACCAAGATTAAATTTTGACAACAAACCACCACATTAATATGTAAATAGAAGACTCGGCACTATCAAACACTAACCTACATGCTCAAGAATTTAAAAATTTCAAGAAATTGACAAAACTAGCATGTAGAATGTTGAAAAAGTAAGCTCTAAAAATGAAAACATGGAGAAATATTGAAATTTTCCCATCAATTCCAATTTTGACAGCACTTCACCTCCTTTATACCTACAAGGAAGACTCAACACATGCAAACTCAACAAAACAAGTTAAGAAAAACAAGTTAGATCAACATGTGTAAAAGAGGGTTAGTAACCAAAAATGAAACTTAACTACAAAAACTTGAAATTAAGTGTAAAGGACAATGGAGTAAGTACCACCGGGCGTGCCAAATGTGTGCAAGTGTTATTTTTAAACTAATACTAATGTAAACAAATACTAACACCTAAATAGTCTTAATTAACAAGAATTAAACAACATTATAAACACCATCATGATAAGAATTAATCAAGGGTTAGATGCTAACATTTATCAATAAAACTATGAAATCAACAATGTTAAGTATCTAAATAACCTCTATTCTTTAACAACATGTAAATGAAAGAACCTAGGTAGGTTCCATGGCTATCAAAAATAGTTGTCCTTAATGTTCCAAGAACCTAGGAATGGGGGTAATAAAAGTTGGGATATAAGACCCTTTTGACACCTCCCATATGACCCAAGCACTTTAAGAAAGAGGCTTAACTCTTCAAGATGATGAACTCTCAAGAAAAAAAGGTGCAAGCTCTTAGTCTCTTTGCTATATGCTTTGCATTTTCTCTCTAAGGAGTTTAGGAGTAAGTAAAAAGGTAGGTGGATGGCTCTTTATATAGCCCAAAGGATAAAGGATTCAACACATTCTCATGAATGTGGGATAAAGGTAAAACATGATTAGGAATATATAATGTTTCTTTATTAAAACTAACCTTACTCTAGAAGGGTTTAATACATGTTTAGCAAGTCATGGGAGTGGGGGTATTTTAATTAATCAAAGGTGATTAATTAATAGGTAGGTGTAAGCTTATAGAAGCCATTTAGAAGAATATTAGTGTAGATCAAGAATTTCCATGCTTGTTACTGTCCAGAGTTAATGTAGCAAACTAAATACAAGTACCCTGAAAAACTGAAATGAAATCAATACCTGATAGATAAGACACGATCCGAAGATGTAGATGGAAAAGAAAGCCGATGTAGACAAGACGGGCGCACATGAGCAATCCTGTAAAGTAGATCCAAGAAACCTGTGAGACATAGATACTTGACTAAAAAAGACAACGTTAAAAGATATTTTCGTGGACTACCTGAAAATTGGATTTGGGAAGTGATAAGCTCCCTCGGCGGATGTCAGTCCACATTTTCAATTAAAGAAAGAAGCATACATGATAAAAGATGTAAGTAAAAGTCTAGATTTTCTGATTAAAAATGATAGACAGAATGTAAATAGCAGACAAAAAGTAACAAAAATTAGGAAACTATGAAAATAATGTTGGATTTGTGTTACCTGAGTTCTTTTACCTATCTGCAGGATGATCGGCGTCGATTGGGTGAATCGGCGTTGATTAGGCTCAATCAGCGTTGACTAGGCTTGGTCGGCGTCGACTGGGGGAAATTGCAGGAAGCTTGAGAAATGGACAATGAAGGTTGGATCGTCAAAGTTTGTTGGAGCTGCAGGAGCTGTAGGGATACTGATAAAGCTCCACCTTAGCTAGAGGTAGGAACAGATTCACCAAGAGATTGATGAAGCCTCACGATGTCGATGTTGTGGGAGTAGAGTAAT
Organism: Taxus wallichiana var. yunnanensis; assembly: GCA_018340775.1. NCBI lineage: Eukaryota > Viridiplantae > Streptophyta > Pinopsida > Cupressales > Taxaceae > Taxus > Taxus wallichiana. Next base: position 374,855,757 of record CM031234.1, read on the forward strand.
GGTACTCCTCTTAGGGATTGATCTAGATAGAATTCACTCTCGCTTGATAGACTATGCTCAGGCTTGATGCTCAAAAATCTCTGTCGTTCTCTTTGTCTAACCAGAACTAAATTCAGCCCTGTATTTATAATCGGTGCGACCAAAGGTAAAATCGGCGCCATTAGAAAAACCGGTGTGAGCAGTATCGATCAAGTAGTCGATCGGGCCGAGGAGGAACGAGTCTCGAAATGGCCAAAAAGGATGATTTGGAGAAGATGAAAGTGTATCCTTCTGACTCAAATATGGAAATATCCCACTGCACGGTTTGGGGGAGGAGAAATAGGGGGATAGATGGATAGAATTGATATGGGAGGTTAGGAATTGATATGGGGTAGATAAGCGGTTAAGATACATGTAAAAAGTATAATTAAATAGTTAATATTTAATTATCCATGGATGAAACACCATGGGGTATAATAAACTTAGGATAGGTGTTTAAATCAAATATTTAAGTAATACCCTAAGGGAGAAGTGGTGATATAAAGGTGCCCTAGGTTCCAGAGAGAGGATAAACGAACCCAGGGGACACTAAATTGGGTAACCAATTTTAGGTGTCTACATTCTACCCCTTTTTGTTGAGTAACTTGTGATAAGCAAAGTTGCAAGACAAAAACAAGGAGTTGGAAGAAATGAAGAACAATGATGACATGATCCCCCTCAAACTAGGGATGGGATGAATCCCAAAAGAACAACTGATCCCAAGTTTGAAAAAGGTAGATGAGAATGTAGGATGCCCCAGCTAGAGATCTGGAGTGAATCTGATTATTGATGATGCATGAAAACAATAAAAAAGGCAGCAACCTAAGGACCTCACCTTGGTAGGGTAGACTAGATGGTCTTCATATGAGATGACGTTAGTACCTACAGACCCGTGAGTGGAAGGAGGGTTGCAAGATAGTAGCAACTAAAAGAGTGACACATTGGTAGGGACAACCAGATGGTCTGCGAATCAGATGACGTTAGTGCCTACAGACCTGCTATCTTTGAGCTGCCACAAATGTGAGTGACCCATGTGCATAGGGATAGACTCGAAATGGGTGATAATATCAAAAATATGTGCCAAAAGGCAACACCCAGGTGATAATAATGATCAGATAACCAAGCCAAGCATCAACACTTTGGTAAAAAAGATGAGGAGACCTTCCTGTTGGAAGAATGTGATGTGAGAAGGAAATAATGTAACCAATCGGCGATGATTGGCCTCAATCGGCATTATCCAAGCAAAATCAATGTTAATTAAACTAATCGGTGCGACCATAAAAATCGACCATACCACAACCATATAAATATGGGAAAGGGAAACGTTAACGATTTATTTACACCGTGACGATTGATTTAGAAAGAGTCAAAAATTGATTTTGAGCAACATGGAAGCCTCTGGGAGTAGTCAGAAGCGGAAGAGGACACGACCTAGGGTAAGTGGATCTACCTAAGCCTTGTGTATATGTTTATTATCAAATAACATACTAGGATGCTAGTTTTTAGAAAAAAATGGGATAAGTGGGAGGCCAGAGTGTTTTGGACACTCGGCCTCCCAATCGGCGTCGAATGGAAAATCGATGCCGATTAAGTTAAATTGGTGCGATTGGAATTCCGATCGACGTCGACTATGTTTGATCGATGTCGATTGAACTCAATCGATGTTGATTGGGTTGATTAGATGTAGAAAGTAGAGAAATGTGTTTTTGATGCTTCGAGTTGGATAAATGAGAAGCTAACACCGTTCTTGATGTCGTGGATGCATGCATGAGAGGATTTACATATGCGAGGATGCTATTCTGAGCTTTTGGAGACTATTCTTCCTAATGTGACAGATGCCGATTGGTGTCACTTGGAGCTAGTTGGCTCGGGGCTTCCATTACTACCGATGGGTGCCTCGAGACGTAGAGTTGATGCGAGCATTGATACGACGATGGGATAATAGGACATGCACATTCTAGTTCAAGACGGGTGAGATGACTATCACCCATGAGGATATCTATAGGATCCTCAGGCTGCCAATTACTAGGGACCCGATAGAGACCACTCCACGAGAGGAAGCAACAGAGAGGGCCCTGGGATGATTGTATGGAGATAGGGCAGATGATTCAGAGATAGTGTCCAGGGTGGTGAGGATAGCCTCACATTATAGATAGGATGATGCCAGGAGTAGATGGATAGCGCTGATTCAGATGGTGATCTCCTATTTTTCTCTACCAGATTTAGGAGGTGGGAGATTTCCATTGCTTTTACTAGATTGTGTTTGTGACATCCTGGAGTTAGGTAGGTGTTCACATTTGTAGATGCCTTAGTAGCACAGATATATCATGAGCTGTGGATGTACACCACAGGCAGGCGGACAGGTATTGATGTTAGCTTTGTGCTCCATTGCTGGGCATATGAGCATATAGTAGTGATTAGGCCATCAGGGCTTCCATGGATGCAGTAGTAGAGGGGGCCCTCGATTATGGATTCTGGTGATGGCGGGCGAGACATGGCCTCGAGAGAGATACGAGGAGATCACAGAGTGGTATCTTGAGTGTTTGGGACTGACACGACACCGAAGCGAGGTTATATGGAGACCATATAGGTCTACTCGACACATGGGGCGAGTTAGGATGCTCACTGGTGGAGGCTGAGATGGAGTAGGGTGGTCGGGGCCTGCAAGCCAGATATCACGGGAGCATCGTCTTGTTTATATGGTCTTTGAGGTAGTTTGGTTTAGTATAGATGGTCCTGACCACATATATGCCATATAGGCGGGACAACAGAGAGACCAACTGCCAATTTTGATCGGAAGATCCACTAAGGGAGGCCCCACCTTCCACAGATAGTGATGATGACATAGGAGTGGATGATGGCTATGTGGCATGGTACTCTACAGAGCTACCACGACACCTTCCAACATCCATAGATACAGATGAGGAGGACATATTTGTAGTCTTTGGAGAGAGGCTGGAGGAGAGCATGCTTGCCACACGACACATGCACACCAGGCTGCCCTCGAGGAGATTAGAGCTCTGACGGAGGAGAGGGATGCATTGATATTAGAGAGAGATACCACATGTCAGGAGTGGGATATAGTGATACAGTAGAGAGATCGCTACCATAGGCACAAAGAGGCCCTCAGGGCCAAATACGGTGATACAGGCACCACTTGAGTCAGGGCATAGGTGCGGCAGCAGGAGGCCACCAGTAGCAGCAGTAGCACCATTATGAGCACCGGTATGGTGAGTCTGAGCACCTATCAGTCTCTCCTTGCTGAGGTGAGATATTATGAGGATGCCTTGGCACAACATGCCCCTGATGTGCCTCATTATGGTGCGAGGAGGAGATCAGTGACAACCACAGCTAGTGGTGCATCGGAGGGTGCGAGCACCAGGAGAGATCGAGATGGCGGCGCAGGGCCCTAGCAGTAGCAGTGCACTTCTAGCTCGTAGGAGGTGGCCAGGAGAGACAACTGGACCAGAGGAGGGTGGAGGAGATAGTGTCTTCCACCTATCCGACTTCACCATATAGATATGTTATTCTTGTATCGATATACTGATGTAGCCTCGATTTGAAGGCATTTTTGATGTATGATATAGATGGCTTGATTGGAAGCCATCCATTCTTTTTTACAGACATCCATGTATATATATATATATATCATATATTTTGTGTTATGTGATTGTACTTATGCATTTAATTTTGATAGATATAGATAGATGTAGTGTAATTTTGATGGTCATAGATACATGTTTATAGAGGATAGATGGATAGATGTGATGTGATTTGATGTGATTGGTAGATTGATAAAATAAACATGTTTAAGATGTTAATTTAATTTAAATGAGATAGATAGATGGATTCACATGTGTTTTTAATACATGCTTTGATGTGTTTTAGATGAAGTAGATAAGATGAGCATAGATAGATGATAGATTTGACTAAATTAACATGTTAAATGTCAATTTAACTGGATGAACAACAAATAATCATGGGAAACGTTCCTTGTGACAGAAAGGGATGTAATGATATTATCTTTGTTTAGAAATAAAAAGCACTACACCTAGATAGGAAAAAGAATGATAAGTTAGGCCCCTAACCGACCATAAATAGAGACCTTGATAGAAAAACCAAAAGACGATGCACACAAGGCCATAGATGAGGTTAAAATAAACCTAACACTAGTTAGTCACAGACCAGATCGAGGAGGTAGATAAGGATGAGAGATCAGTATACATCTTGTCGAGAACATATGAAAGATCAAATACGTGCACATATGGGGAAAAATAGGATCTCCATATAATCGAAAAGGTCTCATCTCAGCTTCATGATTTTTTTTTTCTTTTGATAGAAAAGAAAATTGATCGATGCGGGAAGTTTGCTAGATATAGAAAGACTGATCAATACGGGAAGTCTTTCAGAGATGCTAAAAAGTGAACAAAGCGGCAAATAGAGGAAGTTTATTCTTGAAAAGGCTGAAAATGCCATAAAATGAACAACCATCCTTGAGGAGTGGTCGTATTTTGATTTGATGATAGCCATCCTTGAGGAATGGTCTATATTTTTATTTTATTTGATAAGGCATAGATAGCTTTCCTTTGAGGATCGATCTATCTTTTGGGACTAGGATAGCATCTCTTTTATCTTTTTTTTTTTTTTTTTTTTGAGCTTTGGAAGAAATTTGAGTTTAGACCGAGATAGATCGAGATAGAGAGGAAGAAAATGTATATAAGCACGTACTCATGCCCCAAAGTTGTTTTGATCAAGATGAACACCTAGGGTGGATGAAGTAGTGATTAAGGTATTCCTACCATGAGAAGGAACAAATCCGTAAGGAAAATTCCATGAGTAGAGCATGGTACTCATATTTAAGGTAGAAAAGACATAACGCGAGAGAACCACATAGTTCGAATCACTACGAAATGCATGACTGGTTGCAGATGGATGAAGAATCTGGTTTTGCGACTAAGATCATGTAAGATAGATTTTAATAGTAGAAGGGCCTTAGATGCAAAGCATTAAGAGGCTCCATTTTAGGTACACCATCCATGGAAGATAGGCGATAAGCCCTAGATCCATATTTATGAGTGACCACGTATGGACCCATCCAGTTAGGAGCAAACTTACCATGCTGACTCCTTTCTAGTGTAGTGACATTTTGGTTTTCTTTAAGAACAAGATCACCAACCTTGAAGTCACGGTGCTGCAAGTGCTTGTTATAAGCACATTTGACATGCTCAAGATAGACTTGATGATGCTCAAGAGCATTGAGATGCCACTCATCTAGCAACTCAAGCTGTGCTAGATGATTTTGATGATAGTCCTCATCAGAGACAAATTCTCTGAGAGAGACACGAAGAGATGGAATCTGGACTTCCAAAGGAAGGACAAGCCTCAGACCCATAGATGAGAGAGAAGGAGTAGCACCAGTAGGAGTATGAATGCTAGTCGATAAGCCCAGAGAGCAAAAGGGATATGTAGATGCCAATCCCTACCAGCTCGACTAGTTACCTTTGTGAGGATATTACACAAAGTTTTATTGGAAGCCTCGGCTTGGCCGTTAGCTTGGGGATAGTATGGAGAAGAAAAGATGAGTTTGATATTGAAAGCATCACAGAGGTTCTGTAAATCGATGTTTTTGAAAGATTTACCATTGTCTGTGATGAGTTTGTGTGGGACACCAAAGCGAAAAATGATGTGTTGATAGACAAAATCAACAATGGGTTTAGCTTTGGTTGATGAAAGAGGAATAGCTTCCACCCACTTAGTAAAGTATTATGTGGCAGTAATGATAGAGTGATGACGTTGTGAAGAGCGGGGATTGATGAGACCGATGAGATCAAGACCCCATTGTGAAAAAGGCCACAAATCCGCTGCAGGTTGCAAATCCTGACTAGGGATATGTGTAAGATTGGAATGTTGTTGACACTTGACACATTTCTTAGTGTATTCACAATAGTCTCGATTAAGAGAAGGCCAATAGTAACCTAAACGTAAGATGCGTTTAGCTATGGCCAAGCCACTAAAATTTCCACCACAGATACCGTCATGGACTTCTTGGATGGCTTTAGAGGATTCAGTGGTTTTGAGGCACCGAAGCAAAATACCATCAAAACCACGTTTGTAGAGGATTCTACCCAGAATAGTATAGCGATTAGCGCGTAGGATAAAAGATCTTCTACCATTGGAAGTCAGATCTGGAGGAAGCACTGAATGGGATAGATAATAAAAAATGTGTTGATACCACTCATCTTGAGTGTTGGTTGTGACAGTGTTGATTGAAGTTGATTACCTGAGATGAGATGGTTGGTCTACATCTTTGAACAACCACATAAAGTCACGAGTCTTGGTAAAAGGTGGAATAAGCGAGGCTAAAGAAGCCATTGTATCTGTGAATCGGTTCAGTGTGAGGAATAGCTTGGATAGTAAATTTATCAAAATATTGAAGTTGAAAGAGAACGATATCATGATATTTTTGAAGGATATCATTTTTACATTGATAGACACCAGTGACTTGATTAATGATAAGCTCAGAATCACCGAAGATGTCGATATGGTGAGTGCCAAGATTAATGGCATTTTGAAGACCTAAAACAAGAGCTTCATATTTGGCCATATTATTGGTACACTCAAAGTTAAGTTTGTGTGTGATAGGATAGGTGCACCCCAAGGAGGAATCATGATGAAACCTGCACCTCCCCCTTGCTAACATTTGGACCCATCAAAGAAGAGTTTTACTTTAAATGGAGACAGAACAAAATTGATTTGTTGGATGTACTCATCTAGGAATTGAGCAAGGGGATTTGAGTGTCGGAAGAGGAGTATCAGCTAATTGATCTGCAATGACCTGACCCTTGATAGATTTTTGTGAGATGAACTTGAGATCAAACTCTGTCATGAGCATGAGCCAACGAGTAATACGATCATTGTGATAAGGTTTCACATGCATTGTCTTGAGTGGATTAACACTTGTAACAATATAAGTTTTGTGATTAAGGAGGTAGTGATGAAGTTTAGAAGTCACGAAGAAGAGAGCACAACATAGTTTTTAGCTTTGGAATAGCGTGTTTCATACTCATGAAGAGTGTGACTGATGTAATAGATGGCTTGTTCTTTTCCGTTGTCTCGATGTGAGATCATGGCTCCCAGAGCATGGTCAGTCACAGAAATATAAAGATAGAATGGCTCCCCCTCACGTGGAGGTGTAAGCACAGGTGGAGAAAGAAGATAAGTTTTGAGATCATCAAAGGCCTTTTGGCAATGCTCATCCCATTCAAAATGAACATTTTTACGGAGGAGATGATGAAAAGGTTGACAACGGTCCGATAGTTGTGAGATAAAATGACACATTGATTGAAGGTGTCCTTGAAGACCATGGAGCTGCTTTAAGTTGGAAGGGGGAGGCATCTCGAGGATAGCCTTTATTTTTGTGGGATCAACTTCAATGCCCCTAATAGAAATGATAAAGCCTAAGAGTTTACCAGTGAGAATGCCAAACATGCATTTAGATGGATTTAGGTGAAGACAAAAATGAATGAGCCTCTCAAAGAGAGGTGCAAGAATGAAAAGGTGATCCTGACGGTGTTTGGACTTACCGAGGAGGTCATCGACATAATCTTCCATAGTTTTGTGTAAGAGATCATGGAAGATGTAGGTCATTTCATGTTGATAAGTTGCTCCTGTGTTCTTAAGACCGAAAGGCATGACACGATAACAAAAATTCCCCCAAGGAGTTATGAAGGAAGTCTTATGTTGGTCCTCTGGTGTGATGAGAATTTGATTATATCCAAAGAAACCATCCATAAGAGAAAGCATCTCATGACCTGCAATTAAATCCACGAGTTGGTCGATATTAGGTAGAGGAAAATCATCTTTGAGACAAAGCGAGATTAAGATCTTGGAAGTCGGTGCAAATTTGAATTTTCCAGTAGCTTTGGTTACTGGTACTACATTTGAAACCCATTGTGGATAGTCAATGGGTTGGATGAAGTTAGCGGAAAGCAAGCGCTACAACTCTTCTTTAACAAGAAGGGCTACACGAGGATGCATTTTACGTAATTTTGTTTAACCGGTTTGATGTCTGGAAAAGTAACGATATTGTGGACCATGATATTAGGATCGAGTCCTGGCATATCTTCATATGACCAAGAAAAAGCTTGGCGATGGTTGGAAAGAAAGGTGGTGAAGTCTCCTAACTCCTGTGGATTAAGAGATTGGCCGACCTTAATGATGCGAGGGTCTTTAGAAGTCCCTATATTAAGGTTGACAGTGGCTTTGTTGAGAAGAAGCGTAGATGTGTATCGAAGGAATGGTTTTAGGAAGATAAGAATCCTCTACCCCCAGATAGGTGAGGACAGAATCATCATCCGCACAGTGGATAGTGTTGATAGTGGGAGAGTCATCTCCAACTATTTCAGGGAAGACTAATGGTATGGAAGTGGATTTTCCATTAGTTTTATAGGTCAATGGACCTAAGGAAATGGTATTGACTAAAAAAAAGTTAGGCGGGATGGAAATGGTGTCATCCACATCAAGTGATGCTTCTGACCTGGCGGGAGAAGATGGTTCCTCAATGGAAAGAGGCTCATCGAGAATGGTGATGGTGGCTTTTGAGAGAGGTTTAAATCCTAAACCAAATTTTTGATGTGGTTTAAGAGTTGGAATGGACGTGAGGTCATGCACACCCTGTTCATACTTTCCCAGGCCAAAGCCCTTCCATGCGCATCGATATAGATAAGTTTTTGTGAATGCGGGATTATGTAGACAATCAAACCCTGCTGAATAGGGTTTGGCCCTAGGGGGAGAATCCGGGTGATAGTGAGGTGTATCAAGACCACCGTAAATGAAGTTAGTCTATTGATTGGGAGACCAATGGTGACGATGCGACCAAGACCTAGGTGATATTCGGAGTTGTTTGTCGGTCTACCATACTCATTAGGTTTGAGATGGGCGTCAAAAAGAGAGAGAGGAAGCTCTCTAGCGAAAAAAAAATGCTGCAACGTTTCTTCCAGATTTTGTAAATCTGGTAGTTTTGTTGCAGGTATGGAAGAGGATGAAGCCTTGTCTAGGAGAACAAGCATTCTCCTTTAGAGGGGTAGACCCTGTGGTCATGTCACATTGTGTGGAAGGGAAAGGATCTCCTGGATGAGTATAGATTTTTCCCTCATACTGATATTTTAAGCATCGATGGAGGGTTGATGGGATGCAATGCATTTTACAAATCTAGGAGCATCGAGGATCATATTGTAGTGGAATTTCCCTTCAACAATGTAAAAAAGCTCGTGAAGTAGTTTCTTACCTACCCGAATAGGTAGGACCACAGTTCCTAAAGTAACTGCCAGCTGATCATTAAATGATCGAAAGGCGAAAAGGCGGTGGTGACACTACGTTCTTTGGTAACTTAAGTTGCTCGAATGTGTGGGAGGAAATGATGTTGAGTGCAGCACCACTATCGATCATAGTGCATTTTAACGTAGTGTTGTTGATTTGAACTATGATAAAGAGGGGAGCCTCTAAATCCTTAGAAGAAAGGGGAGGAATTTCAGAATCCTCAAAGGAAATGGTGGTTGATGGTCTATTCAATCCAACAACCATCTCGAAAGGCTGGGGCTCATCTAAATTCACTACGATATGACGTAGATTATCAATCAGAGCCTGGCGATGTTGTGGAGATGATTGAATGAGGTCAAAAAGAGACATTTTGACCGGAGCATGGGTGAGTTGTTTCATAACACTCTCCTCAACTGACATGGGAATCTGAGCCGAGGTGAAGCATGAATAGAGACTTGAGGTCTCGGGGCTGATGAGGAAGGAGGAACTCCTTCGGGGGCCATAGAAATGATAACCCGTGGTCGAGATGTTGTAGATGATGATGGATTATCATATTGTTGTGCTCTAGTGGTGATATGAATTGTGTCGATTTGAGAAGGTGGAAGATCATCCGGAGTGGAATTAATAGAATTAGAGGTCTAGGTAGACCGTTCCAGGCTCAGATGTAGTTGAGATAACAGGAGATACTTGTTCCTCCTCCTCTTCAGTAGAAGATCACTTTCTTCCAAGAGGTTGTTAACGATAGATTGAAGGGCTTTACATCCCTCGGTGTCATGACCTGGAGTGCGGTGGTAAGCACAAATCAAATTAGAGTTGAACCAGGAAGGTTTTACTCCTTTAGGATTATAGGGTTTGATCGGGGAAGAGATATAGATGAGGATTGGATAAGTTGGTGAAGAATTTTAGTATAGAATCAGTAGACAAAGATGAGGTCAAGAGATGATGAAGGTGCCTCTTTTGCCTTAACAGACTGCCGAGGTAAAAGAATCTACATATCTGGTTTGACAGTCTTTTTAGGGATTGTTTTGCTTTTCTGGACATTGGGAAAAGTAGCCTTGGGCGCTTGAGATGGAAGTAAGTGAGGCAAGATTGATTTCGGTGGAGGAGGAGCTCCTAAGATAGATTTTAAAGATGACGAAGATGTGACAAGTGTTGTGGTCTTCAGAGATGAAGAAGGTTGCTTGGTCAAAATAGATGATGATTTAGATAAGACTGATTTAGATGAGGGAGGAGCTCCCAAAATAGGTCTGATAGGAGGAACAAAGGGTGCCTTGGCTTTTGGTGATGAAGATGATGGTTCTGATAAAAGAGGTGACATCTTTCTAGTGGGTAAATCCACTTTACGAGGCAGTGAAGATGGTGTTGTAGAAGAAGATGCCTTCTCAGTGGATAAATCCAATCTTTTATGGCGCGAGAGAGATATTTTGAGGAAAGCACTAAGAGTCTTAATAGTCTGAAATATTGGTTTTCCTTTTCAGGGATGGTGACAACTTTGACCGCATAAGGTGATTGTAACCTTTTTGGGGAAGCAGATGGGGAGGTACTGATGATGCAACATTAGACTTTAGTTGTCTCGGTCTAAGTTCAGGAACCGAAAGTGTAGGTGCCGGTGCTATTTCTTTAGATTTTTCCTTAATAGGCAAGGCAACATCGGTGATGGAAGAAGTGGATGATGAAGAAGTAGTTCCTGTGAGGAAGATACTTCTAGTATAGTAATTGTGGGTGTAACTACTATAGGAAAGGAAATGGGAAGAGTCAAAATGAAGACGCTTTTAGTAGAGAAGTTGGTACGACTATAGGTATGTTCACCAATGGCATAGTCATGGTGAAAATGGGAGCAACAAAAGTAGATGTATTCGTAGTGGAAACTTGAAGAGATGTAAATGCCTCAAGCATCGAAAGAATGTCTGATGATGAGATAGATGAGGATGACACTGTCTCTGGCATGGATGGAAGATTAGATAAAGAGGTAGAGAGAGATGAATCCATCTCTAACAATGGAGGAATATTCAAAGATGGATTGTCTGAAGATGGTGGAATCTCAGAGATTAACGGAGTGGGAGGAAGTTCCGATTCGGTCGACGTGTTTGTAGATGGCTTAGGTTTAGAAGAAGATTCTTCAGTAGAAATGAAGCTGATAGTATGAGTGTTTGGTTTTTGAGACCCTGAAGCATCATTGTTAGGGAATGATTGGGAAAAGGTTGTTTAAAGACATCAAGTGCCTGATTTGGGGGAGCATTTGGGTTATCCAGAATGAGCTCGCCTTTATCAATGAATTTTTGGACAATATTTTTGAAGGTCTGACATCGTTCAATGTCATGGCCTTTGCTTCTATGATAATGAGAAGTCATTTTCCCTATACCAGAATGGTCGTTCTTGGCTTTCATCAAAATTTCTAATAGGGGAAGTTTGATCATGTGAACTTCCAACATTTTTTCTAAGATAGAAGCATATGATTCCCCAATGAAGTAAAAGATCGAGATGATGAGGGTCCTTTTGAGAAGATGAAGAGTCTCTCCGAGGTGTTTGATTAGAAGTGTTATCAGCTCGTGATGTTTTTAATACGATAGCATTGGTGGACCCCTGATTCTTGTCTTTGTTAGAAGTGGAAGGGTTTGATTTTGTAAACCGAGAAAAATATGGTTTAGATTTAGAGCAAAGTTTTAACTTCCCTTGTTCAATGGCACGGGACTCAAGTTTGCATGCCATCGTAAAGGCTTCTTCAAATGTATGAAAGGTTTGAATCCTTAAAGTGGAAGAAATATGATTAGCGCAAGATCGAGTAAACAACTCGATCTGTTGAGATTGAGGGAGGGAGAAAGACAATTGATTTATTATACCTCTCCAATGAGTGACAAAGTCTGCAATAGACTCGTCATCGAATTGATGAATGTTATAAAGATCTGTAATCGAGATCTTATGTGTGATATTTATTGAGAAGTTTTCAACAAACATCTGAGCTAATTGAGAGAAAGAAAATAGGGAGTGTTGGGAATGTTATTGTACCAGTCTAAAAAGCGAGCCTGCCTTAGAGACATAGGGAAAGTACGGAGCATAAGCTCTGATCCTGAACTATAAGGTAGTAAGCATGCTTGAATGCTCACAGGTGTTGTTGAGGATCCTCTCAGCTATGAAATTTTGAGAACTTAGGAAGTTCCCATTGGGGAGGATAAGGCTTAAAAGCCACTGATGGATGAATCGGTTCATTACATACTTCTTCAAAAGAGTATGAAGGGTGAGCCCCTTTGGTGGAGGCTTCTAGGTTTGCGATTTTCTTGAAAATAATTTGGACGATGTCAGATTGAGGAGGGGGCATGTTGGTATGTCCTGCATAAGAAGAAAATGGTAGGTTTTGTTGAGGCGTTAACGGGGGATTCATTTGCTGATTAACAGGATGATAAGAGGAATAACCAGGTGTTGTGGGTGATGCTTGGTGAGGTATTTGTTGTGAAGGAGCCTACGTATAAACAAACTGTGAGATGACAAGTGGTTGAGAGAAAGGTGGTTGAATGAAAGACGGATCCTATGATTGGTGGGCTCCTACACTTGTCGACTGAATTGGAATGGATTGAGGAACATGGGTGTTGATTTGATTGGACATGGTGGGGAACAAACTCGAATGAGGATTTTTTGACTTTGGATTGGTTATTAAGGGTGCCGACGCGCGGAGGATGGGTAAAGGTCAGCATCCTTTGGAGCATTGGAAGAAAGACCAGCTGGAGGACGAGAAGGAGGAACCGACTGACTCGTAGAAGGGGGTTGATTCACAGAGAGGTACTGACCCTGAGATGTAATAGATGGCATAGAAGAATTAACAACAATGTGAGAGCGTACGGATGCACTCATCATAGCTAAAGAAGAGGGCCTCTCAAAAGTAGGTTGTGGAGTAGCCGAGGTAGTAGTTTGTGACACTAGGGATAGGCAAGATCATTTGAGAACTAGTCGACATGGTCGGTGGAAGAGAAAAAGGAGGCATAGATGTGCCACCCTCTTCCATGGTTCGAGGTGAGAAAAAGCATGCTAACTGTTCTATAAAATCCTGGATGGTTCATGAGAATAATCGTAAACTTGCTGGATTGGTGGTCCCTGATCAGATATTCAAACAGACTTATGCACTAGATAGTCCATAAGGGCTACTGGGTTGCGATCAAGGAGTGCACCTGAAATTCAAGATCTCCATGAGGAACATACTCTATATCAGAAGTAGATGATACCTCTGAAGGACTGGGGGAAGCTGGACGTGATGGGATCACTTTAGGATGATAGAAAGGATTATATGACCAAGATGGGGAACCAACTAACAGTGGTCCTGAGGAAGACCTGAGGGGTGCGAAACATCCACATTAGTGGTGATCTCGGATGAAGAAGGCCAGTTGAGCCATTTTTCTAGATTGTAACCGGGTGATGACCATCATAAACAAGTAGAAATATAGAAAAAGGATTGACCTAACTAATGCACAGACAATTCAAGTAAGCGTGGGTGATTATCTCTTTTAATTTTTCATGCTTTTAAGAAAGAAAATATTAGGGAAGGATTTTTAGAACAGGAACTACTCAGATAGCCAAACTAAGGATGGTTTGGGGAATGTTTTGGTGAGGAGTCCGAAGGCACTTCAGTAAAAGACCGGTACATGGCTTGATATAGGGGCCTACCCCCACACTTCACACACCACTATGATAAGGGAGTCGGGTGCTTTGCCAATATATACAGAACTTCCAGTGAATTTATAGCGTGGCCCAGAGTACCACGTAGGCTCTTCCTCTTGGATGTCACTTCCAGTAGGTGAGGCCGAGGAAAGAATTTTTGTTTAAATGCTTTATACCTAGTGATTTTGGCTTTGTGTGCAAGGGTGAAAAATAAAAATCAAATAGTGTCACTACCGATTTTGGTTAATTTTCCAACCTATTTAGAAAACTAGATGAAGAACATACAACATAAATGACAAAGAAGAAGTTCTTTTAAGCACTAAAAATGAAGTGTTTGATTTTGATGAAGACAAGTCAAACAAGTTCTTTCCCAAATGTGATTAAATTATTTTTAAGCACCAAAATCGAAATGTTTGAGTGTGATAGAAAATAAAAAAACAAGTTCTTTTAAGTTCTTAAAAAGGATAAAACACCGTAAAAGAGAAATACCTGTAGATTTAGCTCTCCAAGGTGTGTGGACTTCAAAAAGCGCGTTGTTGAGCTCTTCCCCTTGAAAAATCCCATGAACAAGAAAAGTGCTCCACAAGAAAAGGTTAAGCAAACACACAAACAAATCCAAAAAGATATATCCAGATAATAGTAGAACAAAGATTTCTATTTAAGAAACTAGAAACTTTCAAAGAAATGACAATTCTGCACCAAGAGATAAATCAAAAAGTGTAGCTTTGAAATCAAATGAAAGATTTACTAATTTTAGAAGTAGAAATGGGAATCTAGATATGCAAGAAAGAAATAATTTTGATTTTGCAAATTATAAACGAAAGAAACAAGACCAAAATGAAGAAAGGAAATGCTTTAAGGAAAACTGATGAAAATCAGTGAAGAAAAAGAACAAAAGTTCAAAATTGGAAAAGAGATGAACTCACCAATAGGGGACTTTGGTCGGTGTCCCACTGGGCATGCCAAGAATGTAGATCAAGAATTTCCGCGCTTGTTACCTATCCAAGTTAATGTACCAAACTAAACACAAAAACCCTGAAAAACTCAAATGAAATCAATACCTGATAGATAAGACAAGATCTAAAGATGTAGATGGAAAAGAAAGCGATGTAGACAAGATGGCGCACATGAGAAATCTGCAAAGTAGATCCAAGAAACCTATGAGACACAGATACTTGACAGAAAAAGACAACGTTAAAAGATATTTGGGTGGATTGCCTAAAAAGCGGGTCAGGAAGCGATAAGCTCCCTCGATGGATGTCAGTCCATGTTTTTAATTAAAGAAAGAAGCATACATGATAAAAGATGTAAGTAAATGTCTAGATTTTCTGATTAAAAATGACAGAGACAGAAAATGTAAACAACAGACAAAAAGTAACAGAAAATAGGAAACTGTGAAAACAATGCTGGATTTGTGTTACTTGAGTTCTTTTACCTATCTGCAGGATGATCGGTGTCGATTGGGTGAATCGGCGTCGATTAGGCTCAATCGGCGTCGACTAGGCTTGGTCGGCATCGACTAGGGGAAAATTGTAGGAAGCTTGAGAAATGGACAATGAAGGCTGGATCATCAAAGTCTGCTGGAGCTGCTAAGAGCTATAGGGATACTGATAAAGCTCCACCTTAGCTAGAGGTAGGAATAGAGTCACCAAGAGATCGATGAAGCCTCACGATGTCGATGTTGTGGGAGCAGAGTAATGGTACTCCTCTCAGGGATTGATTTGGACAGAATTTTCTCTCGCTTGATAGACTATGCTCAGGCTTGATGCTCAAAACTCTCTGTCATTCTCTTTGTCTAACCAGAACTAAATTTTGGCCCTGTATTTATAATTGGCGCCGACCGAGGTACAATCGGTGATCGTGCTGTTCCGAAAAATTGGCGTCGATCGAGTATCAGTCGGCGCCGATCAGGGAACAGAGTCCCAAAATGGCCAAAAAGGATGATTTGGAGAGATGAAAGTGTATCCTTCTGACTCAAATATGGGAAATATCCCACTGCATGGTTTGGGGGAGGAGAAATAGGGGGATAGATGGATAGAATTGATATGGGAGGTTAGGAATTGATATGGGGTAGATAAGCGGTTAAGATACATGTAAAAAGTATAATTAAATAGTTAATATTTAATTATCCATGGATGAAACACCATGGGGTATAATAAACTTAGGATAGGTGTTTAAATCAAATATTTAAGTAATACCCTAAGGGAGAAGTGGTGATATAAAGGTGGATAACTAAATTGGGTAACCAATTTTAGGTGTCTAAGTGTGATTAAGCTATTAGAAAGGGATTAAATGAATTTAATATTGATTTACTAGTTTAAATGAAGGGAAGACTAATTAATTTAATAATTAATTAATCAAGATAGAGAAGTGATAATAAATGGAAGGTCATTAATTAGGTACATTTTGGGTAGGTGACTTAATCAATTAGCGTATTGTAATTAATTGGCGACAATTAGAGGGAATATGAGCGCTTTTGACGATATGTCGTCTATTTGCGAGAAAATGAGATAATTAGCACAATTTAAGTATTTAAATTACTTGTGTGTAATCATAGGTGTCTACACCTTTCAAGTCTTGGTATTTCAGCGAAAACATCTTTAAATTCCTTGCAGAGATTAATAAAATAATTTTTTTTTAAAGAACATAAATTTTGAGAATTTTTTTTTCCTTCATCAACCGAGATCTCCTCATAATTATCAACATTTTTTGACATTTTAGTCTTGACCTTCCTTAAGCGATTTGTCGGTCTAAAAATGTCTTCTAATGTGACTAGACCTTGAGGTAGTTTATTTGTCTTTAATTGAACAATCTGGTCACCATATAAGTGTTGTAATTTATCTTGATTTATTATAGAAAATTCAGCTTCTTGCTGCCAAAACCTACAGATTTGATCATCATTTTCAAAAACCTACCAATTCAAGTCATTATCAGGTATCGAAGGCCTAACAATCAGCTTTATATGAGGCTTAATTTTGTTATTTTTTATTTTTCTATTACTTCAAAATCGGCACCAATTCTTTGCTGAAGTCTATCTACATGCTTATTTTTGTTCTAGGAATGGATTGAATGTTAATAGCTTTGAAGTCTTCCATTAAGTTTGAAACTCTATGTCTGTAAGACTTCATTAATGGATTATTACAAACATTGAATTTCTTACTTGATTGATAACCAACTCAAAATCACCAAAAATATGTAGCATGATAATACCTCTCTTTCTGGCCCAAAGTAAGCCATGAATTAATACTTTATATTCAGCTACATTGCAAGTGCATGAAAATTGGAGACTCAAATTTGAGAAATACCTTTCTTTTGTTGGGGAAGTGAGCATCAAACCTTCTCCTTTTCCTTTCTTGTTTTTATCTCCATCGAAATGAAGCTTCCAAATCCCTTAGTTAAGTCTTTTGTTTTGGACATAAAGGAAATTGGTGTATTTTCTTCATGCAAGCAATACACACACCACGAGATGTTCTTCAACATCTTTAAAAGGATCATGAGTGTGTTATTCACGTGTCTTTTCATCCATAAACATGTTAGAAACACCATCTAATGCTAAAACATGAGCTATATTATCAAAATCAGACTGGTCTAAAGCTGCATAATTAGTTATTACATTAGAAGTGTGAGACTCAATGTGAAATCTGGCCAATGATTCGAATTAATAGTAACCTTGGTCCCATAATGAGTAGTGAAAAATAGGAAAGACCAATCTGAAGAGAGATAGCCTCTTATCTTTGATGTGAAGTCTCTCGATAAACATATAACAAAGGAGGTAAGTTTACAATAGTAATAACTTGAGAATGGAAACATTCGAGCAAGCATGCAATGTTACCTCTAGATTTATGATGACACCAACTGTATTAGTTGTAGTTCCATCCAATTGTAGGACACTCTTTTACGTAGGTTCATATTGTAGACCTAATTTTTCGCAATTGCTTTTGGCATAACCGTCTTACTTGTACCATTTTCCACCATATAGTTATGAACAAGATGTTCCCCAATAATCAGTGATAGAAAAAATGGTGATGGATTCTTGATGTCCGAGCATTTAAGACTTTCTAAACCATCCATTTAACTTGTTTGATGTGGTCTTGTTCCATTGTTCCAAGGACAATGTCTACTTTCTAGACTTCCTTTTCATTGTTTTAGAAGAAATCTACAGCTTAGATAGTTCATGAGAAAGTAAATCTTGTTGTCCCTGAATACTTAGAACATCCCACATTGAGATGTTAACATTATGTTTTTTCATTACATCAACAATGTTAAAAGAAGCAACAATTTTAGAGACATTCTCTTGTTTTAGCATAGGATTTGGTGGCCGATTCTACCTCAACTAATTTTGATATCTGAGGTATAAATAACCTTCTTGGATTAGGTTGTATCTATTTTTGTTGTTCTTTACCATCTGCACACCTGCTTTATTCCTTGAGGAACAACAACACTGTTAGCTAGTTTTGGGATTATAGTTGCTATTTTATCAGTGATAGTAGGTAGAACAGGCCTATTCTACTATTTTTTACCCTCTGCAGTCTTTTCCGACCCATAGTAATGCTCGCAACAAAATCATCCTCACTAAAAGCTCGAATAAATTCTATTCAGGTGCCTTCTGAACTGAGTATCTTGCTACCCAACCTCTATTTGAGGCATGAACAATGTCTCAGATTGAGGTTGTGCAACAAGACTTATGTTCAGAAAAGTATTTGGGTAACTTGTAGCTAAATGAGGTTGATTACAAGGTTGACACCACTCTTCTATACCCATATTAACCGGGACTAGAGTGTTAGATGAACTAGGAGCCTTTGGGTCAAATTGCCTTTGTTGATAAGGCTGCCTATAATTTTGATTCTATTGGTAAGGCTGCCTATTTTGCTAGTTTAGCTGATTTTGTGATAAGGAGCCTGATAAGGTCTGCTAGGTAATGCAAGCCTATTCTTAATTGAAGTCAACTTGTTCTCCTAGTCTGCAAAGCTTTAAATATGTCATCTGATGGGGCTACAAAAATAGGTTCTATAATTGTGATAGTTGAGAAATAGGTGCTAAATCTACCAAAAAAATGCATTCAAGGCCTCGGTGCTAATTTTACTGACTTGAATAAGACTATTTTCAGCTCGGATGGCGATATCATAAGCATCCGGGAGAGTCTCACCTCCCATAGACTGAATCATAGTTGAAATATCACTGTTTAATGCTCTTAGATAATAAAGAAAATCATGATCAACTTGAGGCTTGACACTTGCTGGAATTATTTTTCAAGTTCTAGCAAAACGGATGTTGAAACTAGACATAAATTCATTGGGATCCCTTTTAATGGTAGACAACTATTCTATGAGAGAAAAATGATCTAAATTATCTTGAAATTGTTTCAGCAATTTACCACCCAAATCATCCCAAGTTCTTATGCATCTAATATCTAGATTTCTATACCATTGCAAGGCTTGTCCTTTGAGGGATGCAACTAAGAGTCTCAAAGCTACATCTTCATGAGTAATATTATGGACTACACATATGGCTGCAACATATTTGATGTGCTCTGTAGGTGTAACCTGATTTTCACCTGTGAATGATGGAAAATTTTCATGGCGGCATTAGGGATGTCATGATAAAATGGGATTACAAATGGGATGCCATTAGTAAAGGTCACAAAATTTCTAGGTGGTTGAATAGCCATTTGAAAGAATGGGATCTGAATAGAGAAATTGATATGTGGTGAAGGAATATTAGGAGGAGGGTTATCAAAACTAGGCCTATTATAAGGTAAAGTATTACCAACTCTTCTCCTTCTTGCAGAATTCAAAGGTAAAGAAACAAACTCAGGAGGAATTCCTCTTACCGATGATCTTTTAGTCACTTTAGGCATGGAACATGTTGTAATACTAGTATGAAATCAGCTTTACAGAGTCACCAAATAGATCTTTAAATCTTAAGAATAAATTGATGTATCTTTTTGTCCTAAAAGTAACTTTCAATTGCTGTAAATCTACCATAGATCTGCTATAAATATATGTAACTTACATGCAGATCGATTCGTGGTCCCACTTGCGTGCAAAAGCTGTTATCTCTCAAAAGTGCACCCTATAGAGAGATGGCTGCAGGTGTTCTAAGATTACAAATTTTATCTCTCTATTTTGTAGATACAATGGAAACACCTTAGGTCTGTGGGTATACCTATTTTGAGGTGAGTCTTTGGTATCAAGGCTAGTTCCTTATTGATGTATCCTAAATTGATTTTCTAGGGTTTAAGGGTAAAAGATGACTGTAAAAATGAAATTAAAAATGAGGTGATACACCAAACTTGTATGAGGTATTTGATTGAGTACATGCATAATTGATATGGAATGAATTTCTTATGCACAGACCAACAGATTATCGAAGATAATTAAGGGTAAACACTTTGATGCATTGGGGATAAAATCACAACAACACTACTAAGTTATACATACATATTAATATAATGTAGAAATTACTGAATTTGTAACAAGGTAAGATGATTAATCAGGGAATTCAAATTCACAAGATTAATGGAAACATACACAAGACTGCAAATAATTGGAAAGGCAGAAAATACTTCACATTCAAAGGGAAAAAATGGCAGAAAATTGCTTCAACACTCCTATATCTAAAAGTCCTCTCCTTGTGCTTTGCCAAAGCACACAATATATAGCAAAATTATTTCCCACCCTTCCTAAAAATAGGCTAGAATTATACTTACCCATGCATCCTATTTTTATCCTTCATCTATTAATAAATAAAGGAATAAAAACAGAACATGCAAATACAAAGAGGCATTAATAGCCATTGGTTACAACTCAATCTGCAATTGATTGTTCTATTTTTAAGAAAAGCATGAGTGATAATTTGCTAAAAATAAGTTTTGCTTGATGAGCAAGTTTTTCTTCTTTTTGCATGCAAATTCGTATTCTGGTCTATTCTTTTACAAAGAAATGTAACCTTATCCACTTGTAGTGATAATATTAGCACTTTCTAACCATGGTTGAATCTGGTGAAATCGGGACTCAAATTAAGGTGTAAAAGTATTGCAAACTTAATCATTTTTTTGGTATTTGCATTGTTTAGCTCCATTCGAGGTAGTAAAGCTCTGCTAAAATTTCCTCTGGATGCCATTTTTGATTGTTCAACTCGGACTGAAGGTTTTTGTAAAGAACTTTGTCCTTTATTATTTCGAAAAAGAGTTTCCCATGTAGGAAAGATTTGAACTGCAATCGGGCCTCGAAAATGTTCTCTTTTTGTTTCTAATAGAGATTGTGCATTTTTAAACATTTGGCATGCCCTTCCACTTTTAATTTGGGCCTAACACATGTTTTTATTTGATGCCAGTGGGGTCGCTTTCAACTTTATCCTCTCTTTCTAAAACAAAGGTTCAAAGTTTCAAAATCAAAAATGTTTAAGCAGCCCTACTTTTCGCCTTGTGCTTTTAATGGCGTGAGTGGAGTCACGGGATTTTTTTCACTTTTCTCTCTTTTTCAAAAGGTTCAAATTCTCAAATTGACCTGATGATCTGATTTTGAATTATTGAATACATGGCCTTGTTCGGTATTCGGTGGGGTCATGTGTGACTTTATCACTTTTCTCCTTTTCGAAAAAGCTTAAAGTTTCAAATGCAAAAAAAAGCTTCGACAATCCGCCTTTGACTCTTTTGATGCGGGCTCAACATTTGTATTTTCCTTTGACATAAGCAGGGCCATGGTCATTTTATGACTTTACGCCCTTTTCTAAAATGTCTCAAAACATAAAAAGGGCCCGCCCCTCTGCATCGAGGCCTTCAAACCAATTTGAATATTTTGTAAAATAGGAAAAAGTGGCAAGTTTTACAAAATGGCCCCGCCTTGCCGCATCCAATTAGATTTCATCGGTCTGTGGGTCGATTTGATACTTTTACAAAATGATGAAAATATGCTAAGTTCACCAAAAAGACCCGTCATTTTAATGTGTTAAGTTGGGGTTTGCATCGATTTTGGTGATCAATTTTGAGCATTGATCTCTGTACTTTTGATTCGTGGTTGTTGATCTCCAACTCACCCAATGAGTTAAGTTAGTTTAGTTTGATGAATAAAACACTCGAAACCCTAAGTCTTTCATATTTTCATTCTCGAGCTCTATTCGAGCTAAAGGAACTCTGTAATTTTTTTGCCCTGGACGGTGGCCATTGGAGATGATCTTTCGAGCTCGGTTTATCTACATCTATTGTTCTATTGAGCTCAGCTTTGGAACTCTCTGTTATTTAACGGCCACCATTTTGATCACTTTGAGTTCTGGGTTGGCTTATACTACAAGATTTGGTTGATTTGACCAGTTGTGTTGCTTTGATTTCAGCTTTTCTTCAAAAGATTTGTGTCTGTGAAGCTCTGCAAAGATTCTATGGCCACCATTGTTGAGGTTTGTGAGCTCAGTCCTTTCTGTATCATCGTTATTTTGAACAAGATGGTAGTAGCTTCGTGTTTTTTTGTAATCTCCTAACTGTATATTGCTCATTTTGATCAGTATTGAGCTCGCCCTTTTAATTTGTCTCTGCTATTTCATCTTTGAAACATTGATACTCATTTTTCCTTTGCATTTTTAATGTGATTTTTGGAACAACATCGACCTACGAGTTGAAAATCATTCTAGGGCTTCCTTTTGGCTTTGAATTCAATGAAGGTTTTCTCTGCTTCAATTTTAACCAGTGAGTTCTTGATCCTTACTCTGATTTTAGTACCCATTAATGGGTCTTTCTTGATCAAAGCCAGGATCTACATTTTCTTCCTTAGATCTACAACTTTATTCGTTCCTTTGAGTTGTATTGCAACAAATATGTATATGAACCTTTAAACTGTCTTGCCTGAATGAATTATTTTTCCCAAACTCTATATCTGCACATGTATTTTTCAAATTGTGGCTTGAAATATTACAACCCAGATTTGGGTATCACTCCTTTGGCATGGGTATTCAGACTTCTTTATTTCTTCTTGATTCTATAATCTGTACCTACACACTTGAGAAAATAGTTAGAAAATATTTAGGCTTTTGGCCTCTCTTATGTCCATGGTTTTCTTTTCTTCTTTCTCCTTCTTTCTGAGTGAGAAAATCATGTATGTATTTTTGATCTTCAAGTAATCTATATCTCCTGTTATTAGAGATCCATGTGCACGAATTAGGATAGTATAAGAATATGGATTGTACCCTGAGCTCATAAATTGATAGTTTTCACTTTTCGTTATCGTGTATAGTGCTCTCAAGAACGAAGATGAAGAGGGAACAAAAATGAAGATGAGGATGCATCATCAACCAAAGGACAAACCTCAAGGCAATTATGGGTTCAATCATACTCTATTTTCTCTTTCATGCATGTGTACCTCTTATTCCAGTAGCTGTACTTTAATTTCTAGTTACATCCCACTGACTTGTGTGGGAACATTTGAAATTCCTTATGAATAAAGCATTGAATTGTGAAATTGAGTTGTGTATTTCTTTCTGCATTTCTACTTTCTAATATGGATTGTATGATGAACTAAACAACTTAGTAATATAAATTTCTTAATCATGAAGGAAATAACATTAAAGAATATCGTAACACCCAAAGAATGAACTCTGATTTCAACAATATGTAATTATGTTTGCTGTTCCAAAACTTATCATTTCATCTATTCTGCAATTAGATGTCTTCATCAAGGAAACATAAATGTCCTTCAGGGCTTTGTGTTATTTTGCTAAAGATAGTCATGAAATTGTAGGCTATGTGATTTGTTATGTTTTGTAACAGCACACATAGCTGCAAATTTCATGTAATCATTAATTAATTTTCAACAGTAACAATATTGTCTAAAAGAAACCCCCTAGCTTAGGTATACTTCACCAATGCTATCTATCGTAACCAAGTTTCGAGTTTCCCATTTTTGTACAAGTGCAAAAATTATCAACATATATATATATATGTACGTATGTATGTATGTATGTATGTATATGTTGATAATTTTTGCACTTGTACAAAAATGGGCAACTCAAAACTTGGTTATATATACATATACGTGTGTGTGTGTGTGTGTGTGTGTGTGTGTGTGTGTTCTCTTATACATGAAAACACATACCATTTAACTATTTAAATAAAATGGGGCAAAACCCATAAGCCCATTTGGGCAAATCAAATAAATATGAGCTAAATAAAATATATAAATACATTTAAAACCCTAGGAGAGGGTGTGAATAAAACAAGAAAGGAAGTGTGGAAGTGATTCCTCCCAAAAGCTTGAGATGGCCTCTAATGGCTTCCTCCTTCTCCTCCACCAATATGCAAGAGAACAAAGATAAAATAGGTCAAACAATGAGAAAGAAGCCTTTCATAGGAAAACTTAGGGTTAGAGGTTTTCCAAAACCTTAGGCCCTGAATGAATCCATCCAAGTGATAAGATTCACCCCTACAAAAAGTATGTGGGAAGTGGGTGAGAGGAATTTAAATTTAAATTCAAAATTTTAAATTTTAATTCCATGGGTTGACTTTTTAAGGGGGCCACTTTAAATTTGTAAGGGGTGGGATTATTTTATCTAACCCTTGTGCCAAATTAAGGACTTGTCATTTATTTTAAACCTAGTCACCTTGTGGGATTATTATGACTCTAGTATTTTATTTAAATAGACCCCTTTTATCCATGGGATTAATTTGTTCTAGTCGACTATAGTGGAAATCAAATTTTTATCAAAATGAAATTTAGGGGAAACTAAACCAAGCCCTAGACTAACCTAGTTTATTCATAGGTATCGAGGGCATTATTATTTTATTATAATGGGGATCAAATAAGGAAATTTATATTATTAATTTAAAGTAACTTAGAAACATAAATGTGACAACTGGTAATTTGAAACTTTTTGTGGGCACGTTTTCCAAAAAAACTATTCCATAATTTTTCTAACTTGCCCTAGGTTGTTCTTGGGTTTCGTGTAGGAAAATTTCTGGGGATTACAATAAGTTTGTAAAAATGGGAACAATTTCAAGACTCATACCATACTTAACATGCTCAATTCTTAGAGGATGAAACTAACAAAGTTGTTGAACAAACAAGTAAGCACAAACATTGAAATAGAAGAAGAAGACATCACGAAGAGGGAAGAATGGGAATTACTATCACAATTACACCCAACATGTAATATTCAAATGAATGATCTAAACATGATTGGATTTCAAGATCTTGACACCAATTGTGATAGTAACTACTATGAGCTACAAAATTACCGCGAAGAATCAACTATTAATTTCATAGAAGTGAGCTAAATTTCACTAGAAAACATATATGACACTAACCTATAAATAAAACATGTATATACATGTTGTGTTCTGAACAACATAATGATATCGAAATTATTGCATGACATGCTATGCAATATATAAAGATGAGCCATTGAAAATGATTTTTCAAGGGACAAATTAGTCTTGGAAAATTCTACCTAATCAAGATAAATTCTCATGTAATACATTCTCTTCTCGCCGTAGCTATCTCTTGACAATCACTTCTTACACCAACATACATTACAACACACAAAATGCGATAACTATAAATTTCACACTTTTGATTCCAATTCATAACATTCAATCCTTAGAAGGCCAAACATTGTTATGTTTTTAAGAAAAGATAAAATTTAGTGATTACATTTTGATTACAAAAATAAGTTTCATAGGGCCATGAATTTTGAGGAAACATCAATAAATGAGTAAAGAAAGGACTCCCAAAGTGTAGAGAAAAATATTTTGGAGGGTCTTCATGTAACACCCACTAAATTTTCACGCACAAACCCAAGAACAACCTAGAGCAAGCTAGAAAAATTATGGAATAATTTTTTTGAAAAACGTGCTCGCAAAAAGGTTTTCGAAAATAACATGTCACATTATTGTTTCTAAGTCTCTTAAATTTAATAATATAATTTTCCCCATTGTAACAAAATATTAAAACTCTCATTACATTTTAATGACTTAATTAGACGAAGCATGGTTTAGGTTTTCCTCTAAAAGTTATTTTGATAAACATTCAAATTCCACTATAGTTGAAAATTACACATTTTAATCTCAAGAGAAAGGGCCTATTTAAATAAATACTAAAGTTATTTTAAAACCACAATGTGTCTAGGTTCAAAACAATTAACAAGGTCCCTAAAAATTAGCACAAGGGTTAGGAAAATGAACACATCCCCTTACACAATAAAGTGGCCCCCTTAAAAAAGTCAACCCATGCATTTTAGATTTAAAATTCAAAATTAAATTTAAACTCCTCTCACCCACTTCCCACCTAATTTTTGTAGGGATGAATCTCATCCCTTGGATGAATTCATTTGGGGCCCTTAGATGAGGAAGAGACAACTAACCCTAAAGTTTTCTTAAGAAAGTTTCTTTCTCTTTTCCCTTGACTTATTATCTCTCTTTTTGTTTTTAGGTTGTTGTTGGAGGAGGAAACCATTAGAGGCCATCTCAAGCTTTTGGAGAGACATACATGTCTCGTTTATTGTCTTATTTTGTTTACACCCTCATTTAGGGTTTCAAAGTGTTCATTTGTTCTATTTGTCTCTTTATTTTAAGATTTTCCCAAATGAGCATATGGGTTTTTCCCATTTTAATAATAGGGTAAAATTTAGTGTATGTTTTCATTTGATAAGAAGAATATATATGTATATATTTATGTATATACATTTGTATACATATACATACATACATACATATATATATATATATATATATATATATATATATATGCATGTATGTATATATATTTTATTGAATTTAATTTTAGTATAATCCAAAGTAAAGATAACACACACACACACACACACACACACACACACACACACAAGATCAAATTTGAAAGAGGTCCGGCCACGGTTTAGGTCTTACATAGTCCGCGCATTCGAGAGAAGGCCGACCATACTAAATACCACGGTTTTATCTTAGTGCACAGTTAATAGAAATGCGTAGGGGTAATTACAATAGTGGAGAGGGGAGTATAGTATTAAGTAGAAACAAATTGAGGGTTGGGTAGTGTTCAAACTATTGGGGGTGGGGTAGTCGACCCCACCCACCCCCACCATTTCCTTTGGGACTTTAGACATAGGCCATGGCCATGGTGTTAACACCGCATTCCTTTCTAAATCTTTTTACTTTTATAAAAATTATGTTATATAATACATATAAATACGTATATATATATAATTTAATTTCTAAGACTATAGTTTATAATAGTATACTTTTATTAATATAATAATATTAATAGTATATTAATATTAATATATTTTCATATTAATAAGTCCATTAATATTAAAATATTTTATTATTAATAATATAAAAATATATTAACCCTACTATCAAAAGTAATAATGGAATGTAGTTAGCAATATTGACAAGTTAAATACTTGCACTCACTTTCTTCTCTAACAATTTGATAAATATTGTATAGGAGGTAAAATAGAATACATTTCATTTCCCTTAACAATTTGTAATAGGTTTACAATAATTTTTAAATGAGAATTACATACTAGAATTAGTACTTAGACTACTTCATTGGCCAAATAAAAGACTATTATAATTTAAGTTCTTTTCCATCAACAATACAAGAAAATGCACAAATAGTCTAACTTTTCCACTACATGCCTTTCAAGTAATAAAATAAAATTTACTATTTTCTTCATTCAAATTTCCCACAAGAGGCTTTCAACAATATTCCCAATCATTATAAAGCAAGATTGACACACCCATGTGAGGTAACAAAACAATTCAATATGGACAAGTTGTCTTCCTTTCATCCACATTTCCACTATAACAAAACTATCCTTACTAAAATGTCTTTCTTTCCTTTACAACAATACTATAACTTCAACAATGATAATGAACTTTAGTTTCCTTGAGCATAGCTCATTTTTTTAATACAAGAACTTACTTTATCACAATACAAATTATTACTAAACTTTTAAACATGATTTCCATTTTGATTCATTTCTTTACATACTACGTCTAAAATTTGAGGAGAAAGGAAATTATACAATTCCTCAATGAGATTTCTTCAAAATAATAATACAATTTGGTAAATGAAACTTACAATGCGACATTTAAAAAAATACAATACTACAAGTCTTCCACCTCAAGTGGCAATAACAAGAAGGTTTTCTCATGAGGAAGGATTTCTTTTGGACAACAAAAATGCTCCAAGTTTCACATCATCAACTAGAGCTCCACCATGTCTTCACTTGATCAAAAACAAAAAGGGAAAGAGGCAACACTCTCCACCCAACCAATAATCCAATGAGGAGAAGAAGTTATCCTCCTCATTGGCCCCTGAGCCCCAATCACAAAGTAATAAAAGATGGTTTTAACTCATAGAAACAAATACAAAGCTTCCACATCACAATACAAATATTTCACAACTATACCAAAACACAATCAACACAAACTACATCACAAGAAGGAAACTAACAAAATATACAAGGCTTCATAATGCAAAGCCAAAGGAGCAAGGATATATGGCGAGATCACTTATGCCTCCCAATGGGAATTAGGTGCCCACATTAAAAACCTCCAATATACATCTCAAAACCCCTACACAACTCTTATGCCTCCCTCAAGATCCTCTTATGCCTCCCTACTATCTCTTATTTCTCCCTCATAAAAACCAAGTACGAAATGCAAGAATTTTCTTGTCAAAGGTGGGGCACCCAATCCAAATCCCTCCAAAATTGAAATAAGCTCTTATGGATCCCTACATATAAGATCCCCATAGCCCTATTCTACACCACACTTAGGAAATCTACCCAAGAACCGAACAAGCATACCAAAACACTCAATAGAATACACATATACATAAATAAAAGAAAACATTTAAACAAGAGTGTAGCTCCTACCTTTCCATGGTAGAGCTTGATCTAAGAGTCACACACCAAGATCCTTCAAGCATAATCCAATGCCAAAAAGCTCCAAAAGAAATCCAAAAGCACTCCAAAATTCTCCAACTCTAAAATACAAGTGCACACACAAGGAATAAAGTAACCCCCCAAAAAATAAAGAATTAGGATAAATAGAAAAGGGAGAGAGGAGGGTGAGGTGGCTCCATGTAGGATGCCACATCACTTATCCTCAACTCCACCTCACAGTAAAACCTCAACCCCAATCCAAAATAAATTGTGGTTGAGAGGAATGAAAAACCTCTTACACATACAATCAAAACCACACCCCCTAGGGACAAAAGTTAAAACTCATATAGAAAAGTGCAATAAATGCCACTTTTGTCTTACAAAACACATAATGGGGTCTATTTTTACCCCCAATCCATAGGTAGGGTTGGTATAGTAATTTAAGAGGTGTGGGACAAGTTTAACTTGTCCCAAAAGCCTCCAAAATTGGCCCTTAAGGCCAAATCCGAATTTCCAAGATGAGGTAGAGTGTACAACACTCAAGATGTAATGCTCAATTCTCACCCCCTTCTATAATTGTTATGTCATTTGCAAGCATGGTTACTATATACTTAAAAAAAAAAACTAATATAAAATAATTATAATAGATAAAAAGAAAATTCAATTTAATGGGGGAAGTCTTTTTGTTTGGTGCCATGAGTGATTGAATTGGCAGAAGAAGATTAAAAGAGGGCGGTGGAAGGATTAAATGTAGTTGGTGGGTAGCAATTAGAAGTGGTGTGGATTTTGGGTGGCATGTGGCAGGAGTGGGATAGGACATGGTGTGGTCGCATTTGTTCAAACCTATCATATACCTATCACAGTAATGCATGCACCTCATTTGAGATCCAAAACACATTAACCAATAAAAACCCATATTATTCTTGTGAGTTATCAATTTTGGATTGTTGCAGTGAAAGAAAATCCTCCTGGGTGACACTTTTGGAAAGTGCATCTCCTAGACCATGGGTGTCATTTCATTGTTTGACCAAAAGAGAACAAAAAACCAGACAATTTTTCATGTAATATAGATGCGGCAGAGTACAAAAGACATGGTTTCCCTTATGAGACAGTCACACTGCTTCACCCATGCAACTAGCAGGTCTCTAACCTGATTAGTTACATTTTCTAGCATTCTTCCATTCTCAGTGCTGAAATTTGAGTTTTTTGGGGTATGGATGTCCGGCCAAGCAAAAAGACAGAGGAATTTGTTGGTGTTGTGGTTGCGAAGCACTGGCTTACATTTCTATAGAAAGTAGATGCATGCATAAGGCATGTGAACTGTGCACCTAAATACCTGAAAACAACGTGGTCTCGTGAACTAAAATGGTTGTAGGTTATGCACGAAATGATTTTGTTGAAATGGTTTAGGAACTTTTAAGAAATTACGTGTACAGGTTCAAGCTTGACTTCTGCCCCCCTCTGCTAACATCTCACAACCTTTGCCAAAATATTGGCTCTAGAATAGGGTGTGGATACCCATCTTGGCATACAGATAAAAGGAATTTTTCCATATGTTGTAGTCACAAATGATCGGGGAGATGTGTATGTTGTATGTGGAACCTTTTACATGAAATGTGAATTGTTTGTTTGGCTGCACAAAAGAACTACATTAAAGGGATGTCATATTTAAAGGATGTAATCAAACATGTTGTTAAATGACCTAGAAACTTCTCAAGAGAATGCGATTGACAGAGCTAAAGCCAAATTCCACAACCTTGGCCATCACTCTTCCCTATCTGTGCCAATGGGAGCCTTGATATAGGGTATGCACAAATTGGTTTCATTGTAATGAGTATAAAAACTTCCAATCAAATGCTTAGAGTAGGTGTAAAGCCTAGTCACCACCCGAGCCAACTTGTGCCCAAAATGAGAGCTTTAAATAGGGTAAGAAATCTACACAAAAGAAATAAAAAAATTGAAATCTAGTTTTTACTTTAGTATTGGGTGTTGTAGCTGCGAATTCCCTGATAGTCATGTATGCAAAATGAGGAAACATTCAGATGGCTCACCAATGGGTTGACATATTGCATAATGATAATATAGTTTCATGGATTGAGATGACTACTTGAAAAGCACAAAATGGTGTTCTAATGAGGCATGGATGCATGGCAAATAGTTTGGGTCTTCACGGGACAATCTGACATGATTTCACAACAATGGTGGTCTCGATGGATCATGAATGTAAACCACCCGGATCCCTCATACCCACTTTGGTCATCATTCCTAGGAATGGTTCATCTCTCCTCATCTCTCATAATTTCTGTTCTTTAATTTTTCTTTTTGCAACGAAATGAAGTTTTAAAATTGAAGGATTTTCGTATATTATACTGTATAAAATAAACTTGTTTTAAAAATAGTAAAACCATATATCGTAACTTACAGGATCCAATATTTCCTGGTAGACAATAAACTTGAACCCTCACTTCATGATGATCTAGAAAATATCACAACCAAAATAGATTACTACAGTACCCTTTTCTATTGACAGGTTGAAGTTGAGTTCCATGTAAACGATTTGACCACTCCCTTGTTTAAATAGATCAATTGTGATTTTCTAAGACTTGCAAAGTAACCTTCATAACTCTAGAAAGGAGATGTTAAGTTTCCTACATGTACCTTGTTATGTGAGGTGTCACTTCAATCTTTGGATCGACCCCGAATGAACATTTGCGACCCTTTTGACAGCCCCTATAGGAGCCTCGTTACACTATTTGCAACAGTAGGAAGATGCTAAATCTAAAAAGTTGGCTTTTGTTTTGAACCACCATTTGAAACCTGGATAGAGAAATTATTATCCACCTTTGAAAACCTCTAGTAATTTTACTAGACAATTACCTGAAAAATTTGGTTTGGAAAAATCACATTCCAGGTTAGTTTGGAAAAGGCATTTTTCAGAGGCCTTGATCATGATTTGATGAGGTCAAACTGGACCAATTACGACTTGTCACTCCGAAAACATGTCACCATTTGAAAACTATTTTCTAGTTCTCAGTCTTGTCGACTTTGATGAATTCTCCTTATATAGGGGAACTTGTAGGAAGTTCCTTGTTGTGCATTCATCCATCAAATGTTAGTTTTGGACGTGGTTTTATGAGCCCTCGAGCTCACTTTTGATCATTAACAACTAGCTCATTTATGACCGACGGCCCCGGAAAACTAGCGCTAATCATAAAGTGTTCGCCAATTCTAAATTCTGTTAGTTCCTATGAACTCTTGGTATATAAGTGGGCATGTAGAAATTTAACCGTGGTGTGTTTTCTCATCGGAAGACAATGTTTGAAAGTGGTTTCTTAGCCTCCAAGCCTATTTTGAACATTTTTGTAGCTAGTAGGAAAATGTAAAAAGGAAGTTGTAGGACCCCTGTCGGGTTGCCAAACCACCATGGAAAATTTTGACACATGTAAATAATTGTTTGAAAACTCCATAGTGTAACTTCTTGTGTGAAATAGAACTTTTGAAAAAATGGTGTTTCTCTCTCTCCTTTCTCTTTCTCTCTCCTTGGTTACGAAATGAAGTGAAATGAATTCATGTTTCTAAACCTTTTCTTTCGAATGTAAATTATAATTATTATTATATGTAAATGGGGAACTGAAAAACATTAATTATGTTAGATTAGGGTGGATTCCATGCCAGCGATTTATCGCTGATTTCATGCTCACCTGGTTTTGCAGGATGCAAGAAAGATGGCAAAAAGGCAATGTGTAATTCATTATTTCTTATTGTAATTTATATAGGTCATTGTAAAATAAATATATGTATAATGTAGTCTTTTATTCTTGTTGGGACCCTATTGTAGCTTCCAAATCTTAAAGGTGCATAGCACGCACAACTTGAGAAGGAGCACGCAAGTGAAGGCGTGTAACGCAGAATTCAAAAATGGTTTTGGAGAACCAAGGACGCGCACCCATGAAGCACAATTCGGGACTTAGCTATTTTTAGCCTTTTGGACAGAACACTTGAAGAACGTGTTCCATTTGGATAAGGTTCCAGCCTGGCAACAAGGTGTCTTGGAAGGAATATACCTTGCGATAAGAAGATCCAAAAAGCTAATCATGACATGGAGAGGCATGCACCTGAGGTGATCCACACCTTGACACTTGGGGCCAGATTGAGGTTGCAAAGGAGTTTTTTGAGCTCGAGATGCCTATTTATACATGCGCCCTTGGAAAAGAAAGAAGAAATGGAGGAAGGAAGCAGAGCTCTACATAATTATTGTGAGAACTATGAGATAAAAGGGGTAGATGTTTATAGGTAGGATGTAATGAGGGAATGGGGAATGTAAATTTTGTTTTGAAAGTATTCATGTATGGATCTAGATATGGCGCATGACTACGGTCTCCCCTTTTGTGATAGTCTATAGTAATGTTATGAATGAAGATGATAAGGTTACCATGACAATTGTATTAAGATCTTATCTCTGTAATATCTGCATATTTCTATTATGCTTTTGATCTTGTATAATCATGAACCTTATTTGAATGTTAAGTCTATTTGAGGATTTATAACTTCCTAGTTACATTAATTATGTTAAGTGTTTTTACTTTTGATATGAATGAAAGGGTATAGAAGATGTTTTGAGCTCTATATCTTTTTCGTGTCCTTTAAATCACTAATTCAAGACCATGAATGATGCCTTCCACTAAACTCACATAAAAGAGCGATTCAGCTCCCTCTCGTTTTCCTCGGTGAGCATTCAAAGCACCTGCTAGGTGATAGGTTGGCATGCATGAGGTTCCCTTGTTCTTGGTGGGTGCAAAAATGACTACATCTTGGTTCCGTTTCTGGGACCTCTTTTTGAAGTTGTAGTGGAACATGACATACATTATGGTATATGCAAAAAGTGATGACGGAGTGCTTAACACTTGAAGGTGTTGAGAATTGGTTTAAAATCATGGAGGATGAGTTTGCTCAGAGATTCAGTACTGGACCTGAGTTTGATACGCGAAGATCGGTGGAAGACACTCTCTATCATGAGTTGTACGAAACCTTCTTCTGCTATTTCCCAGCAGAGTTATTTGAGTGGCTCTTGGCATATGCATCTAGGTCGGGGTGGTATTATAAATCACACCCTTGGACCTAAGAAACATACTAGAATTTACAAGATGTTGATCTAACGTGGACCCATGCTTTAGATCATTGGTGGAAGGGAGTATTGGCTAGCTACACTCTAGAATATGCAATTTCCACGTATTCTTGTCCGGAAGTTGCTGAGTTTTAATTTTTATGGGAGCCCAGAGGATCATTTTTACAGGTTATCCCCCTAGAAATCAAAATCTGGATGGTAACCATGAGTTTAGAGGCATTCCCAATGGCCGGCTAAACCACTCTGAGCACTTGGCGAGGAAGCCAGGTTGGGGAAAGATGGCTGATATAACGACTGAAAAGGAAAGGGAGGAGAGATGGCTTAAGTATGGTGAAGCGCGTGAGAGGGAGATTGGGAGATGGCATGAGGTTGCATTTACGATGGATTTATGGAGGTAGAAGTTTTTGGGAGAAGATATTCACATGGAGGATGTGGAGCCTGAACAGTTTGTGCTACCCCATCTTAGCAAGTGCAGAAGAGAGAACCCCTCAACTTCTGATGAGAGCCCATCATGTGGAGAAAGAAGAGTTGTTGGAACGTATGCGAACCAACCTAACAACCAAACCTTGGCACTTGGTTTGTTCAAATAATGGAAAAGTATAGTTGATCCATTTGATATCAGTGGAAGTAACCGATTGGTGCCCAGAAGATACAACTTCTTGTTTGGGACTTCTATGGCTTCACACACTATTCTAGTATTTGGTGGAATGTTTGGACAAGGCATATATATAGGTGGTTTTGGGAGCACGTCAAGAAGTGGTGGAGGAAATATGACTGGGAGTGGCACTAGTTCACAAACTGTCAGCGTGCACTTCGGTGGGATAATGGGAACGTTTGGCACGAAAAACACAAGGGGATCTCGGAGGTGGAAGTGGTGGAGCTGGTGGCTCAAGATCTAGTGGGTCCAGTGGAGTGGGAAACATAAGAGGAAATCAAGGGACTGGGTCAGGAGGACAAGGGCCTCAACCACCTCCTCAAGTCTTTTTCAAGATGTCTCTACACTTACTAGATTACAAAGTGGTATAGAAGATGCCGCAGAGCATGTGCATAAGTGCGAGCTACTATGGCGCATGAAGGGGATCACAACCCAGGATCGAAAGGACAGTCAATTTGTGATAACCTTGCAAGGACACATGCATAATTGGTATAGAAAGTATGACCCTCATCAAACTGTTGTGGATTATACCGTGTTGAGAAATGCATTCTTGGTAGAATTCCACATACCTGAGTTTGAACAGAAGAGCATCATCTCTCTCAAAGAAATCTAGTAGGGAATGACAGAGAGCGTGTGGGAATATGATGCACATTTTAAAACTCTATTGTCTAAATTGTCTTATGATATCCACCCTTCACAACATGCTCAATGGTTTTTTGGAGGGTTGATCACACCCTTTAGGAGGGCTTTGTCTCATAAAACATTCACGGACCCAC
This sequence comes from Taxus wallichiana var. yunnanensis, assembly GCA_018340775.1. Taxonomy (NCBI): domain Eukaryota; kingdom Viridiplantae; phylum Streptophyta; class Pinopsida; order Cupressales; family Taxaceae; genus Taxus; species Taxus wallichiana. Next base: position 374,891,170 of record CM031234.1, read on the forward strand.
ACGAAGCGTTGGAAGATGATTTTTGTGCGCTGAGGTAGTTGGTAGTGTTGACACTGGTGTTAGCCCATTTCTGGAGGCTTAGATTGTTGCCATGGCTAAGTAGTTACAAAAATTATCCGCCAACATAGTCCCGAGACTTGTGGTGGTATGTGGTGCACAAATTGTAATGTAGAAGGGCACACAAAGGATAATGGCAGGATATGTACTCGGAAGGTGGTGCGCGCCATAGTGGTAAATTGTGAAATATGTCACAGAGACCATGATGTAAATAGGTTCCCCCTTTTACAGTGCGCGATCCACAAAAACGTATCTTGTTATTGCAAGATATGTACCTCAACCACACATGACACCAAGGATTGTAGATTTATTGACCAGATTCATGAGGTAATTGATCTTGGTGTGCGCCAGATTGGCATTGCCAATAGTTCCAAAGGAGATGAATGTCGATATGAGGAGCACGAAGATGGAGGTGCGCGTAGAAGAGGATTTCACGGAGGATTTCATGGTCATGGTAACCGCGGGGAAAGAAGTGAGTTACCGTGTGGAACATGCTTTAATTGTGGAGCCATATACCATTATAAGCATGAATCTCTAGATCTTCTACAATGCTCCTGGTGTGGAAAAAAACATAAGTACGAAGAGTGCTCAAAGTTATATGAACATATGAGTCAGCAGCACCGGAAGGATAAGGGTGCTGCCATGGTGAGTATTAAGAAGGTTGACACACAATGGCTCCCGTGAGTAGTACATGAATTAGAACTAGAGCCTGTTATGGTAACAAGGAGGAGTTTGTGCGCATAACGAAAGCACCTAGGCAGAGACCTCTAGTTTCAAGGGAAGAATTAGTACATGGGAAGTATCCAAACCCACTCACCAAAAAGAAGTCTACTAGGAAACCATGGATGTAATTCAAAGTTTACAAGGGGAGATCCAATGCTTAAAAGAGAAAACTAGAAAAGATGAGCAAAGAAGACCAAGTAGAAGAACCCAAGGATGACTTGGATGAGGTTAAGGAGGTGTGTAAACTACTAAGGAAAGATAATGTTATTCCTCTACTAGGAGCATGGTTGAGAGAAAAGGTACCACTTGGGAAGAACAAAAAGGTAGATCCTACATGCAAACATCCTACCTCACAAGCCTTGATTATGAAAAAGAGATCACCTTGAACACGGTAGTGGATGTATGGCTTCTTAGTAACATCCTCATTGACATAGGCGCGGAGGTTAATGTTCTCACTCGGATGCCTGGCATCAAATGGGAAGACCTGCATTATAACCATCTTCAAATGTGTTGTGTATGAAAAATAAGACAAAGGTAATGCCCATAGGTGTCTTGAAGGATGCGACCATTACCATTCAGGGGACTAAGTTCATTGGGGATTTTGAAGTCTTGGCACTTACCGAGGTAGATAATTTCCCAGCGTTACTTGGGTGCCCGTGGTGCTATAAGAATAATGTAGATCTTCGGTTTAACAAGGGGTACATAAGTTTTGAAAACAAGGAAGAGAGGGTGATTATACCGCTTGTTAATGGAAAGTCCACACCCTATACTGAACCCCTTGGAGAGAAATTCCTGGAAAAAGAATATGTGCGTTCCATAAGGGATCCAGAGACCATCCACCCTACAGAAGGAGTCATCCAATTTGATGATGCTCAATCTATCAGTGATACTACTAGTATAACATGTGATAATTGGGCACATGGGACTTATGAATTGATTGGGTGACATCTGAAAGGATCGGTGACCAAGGTAACAACAATGCATATAGTTCGGTGCCTGGGAGGAAAGACAATAACCAAGTATTCTGGGGATGCATACCCTGAGGTCTTTTTGAGAGAAATGGAAGCTCAATGGAGGGAGGATGAGTGACGAGGTATGCTAGGTTATGTTTTGATAGGCACAACAACGAGGTGGTGGGCCGTACATAGATAAAACTTGTTAGAGTGTTACAAAGTTAGAATTGTGCTCACTATCTGATTCTTGAAGAGCAATATACCCACCACTATCAAGGATTACAATGGAAATGAACCTACCTCTTCCCACATCTAGGCATGTGAGAGGGTCTGGGGAGAAGGCGTGGAAGCTTTACCACCCTCCCTTTGGGTGCACAAGCTGTATTTGACACTACAAGGTTGTGCGCACGCTTGGTACATCCATTCTGAAACCCATCACAGACGGGAAATTGGTAGGAATTAGCGGCTGACCTAGTTCACACATTCGAGTACCGAAGTACCAAGAAACCGGTTGATGAGGCATTGCAGGCTATCAAGTGCCTCACTCTGGGGGATTGCACCATGGTGGAAGATAGATTAGTAGACTTACTTGGTGGACCTAGCTTGGAAGCACGGTTCGAAGAGGAGGAACTAGAAGACATACACCCGAGCGCGTGTGTAAAAAAAGGAGAAAGGAAATATGGTATACGTTATTGATGGAGAGGAGATGGAGAGCCTGAATGTCGACCATTCGGTTGGGATGTGCGAGGTAGTTGATAGTGCAGATGCATGTGCACGTGTGTATCATGAACCACTCAAAACCAAGAAAGTTAACATCGGCTCGAGAGAAGGAGCCCAAGGAAGCTATCATTGGGGACTACTGGTCGGACAAGGAAGTATCAAAGATCATTGATCTCTTGCGTGAATTTGAGGATTTATTCCCACGTGGATACCATGAGTTGAAAGGCGTCCACCATTCATTGGGGGAAATGAGGATAAAGTTGAAAGATGGTGCGTGCCCGGTTAGGAAGAGGCCTTACAGGATGAATCCCAACATGCGCATAAGGGTTAAAGAAGAGCTAGACAAAATGATAACATCCGGTATCATTGAGGTTGTGGAGGAATCAGAATGGATAAGTCCAATGGTGATCAACATAAAGAAGGATGGGCGGATTAGGATATGTGTGGATTACAAGGAGTTGAACGTTGTTTGTATCATAGATCCTTTTCCCACCCCCTTTACTGAAGATATTTTGGAAGGAGTTCGTTGGGTGTGAGGTCTATTCTGTACGGATGGATTCTTGGGATATCACCAAGTAAGGATTTCTAAGAAAGACCAAGAAAAGACAACTTTTGAAACCGAGTGGGGAGCTTTACATACACGGTCATGCCCTTTTGATTGAGGAATGCACCCGCTGTATTTTCGCACATAGTGGTACAAACATTTAAGGAATTCATCCATAAGTTCCGTCAAGTATATTTGGATGATTGGACAGTGTATGGATTAGTAAGGGACATTTGTGATAACTTGAGATCTATGTTTGAAAGATGTCGGTAGTTGAGGATTTCCTTCAACATCAAGAAATGTGTCTTTGCAACTCCTTTTGGAACGTTATTGGGGCATATCATATGCAAAGAGGGCTTACTGGTGGATCCCGTGAAAGTTACAATTATTGTGGGATTAGGGGAGCCCACTAGCCAAAGCACCATGCGCAGATTTCTTGGACACACTGGGTACTATAGAAAGTTCATTAAGGGATATGCCAAGATCGTTACACCTTTAGAAATATTGCTCAGACATAAGAGTGTCTTTTAGTGGGGAGAAGCGCAACAGAGGGAATTTGACACTCTAAAAGAAAGGCTTATCACCGCACCTATTCTATGATTCCCATCATGGGATAAACCTTTCCATGTCCACGTGGATGCCTTTGGTACAGCAATGGGATTTGTTCTTTCTCAACCAAGAGAGGGGATTGTTGATCATCCCTTGTGTTTTGCAAGTAGAAAGTTAACACCAGCAGAACAGAATTATACAATGACCGAGCGTGAGGCATTGTCAATGATCTATGTGCTCCACAAATTTAGAAAATATCTATTGGCGACTCCCTTCATATTCTACACTAACCATATGGCCTTGAAGCATATGCCATTGCGTACTTTTATTTGAAGAATTTGAATTTAGAGTGGTGGTAAAACTGGGAAAGAATAATTATGGGCCGGATCATTTATCAAGGATTGATTTGGGAGAGGATACACAAAGTATCAAGGAAACCATGCTGGACGCATAACTATTTAGGTTGCGGTGCACGCCCTCAGAGTTAGAAGACATTGTTATTTTTCTCAAGGAAGGTGTGGCACCCGAATGGATGAATTCACTGGAAAGGAAAAGGTTATCCATACGCGCCACGCCCTTCATGTTGATCAATGGGGATTTGTATAAAATGGGCCGCGATGAGGTTTTGCGCCGGTGTGTATTAGAACATGAATGCATGGCCATAATATAATAAGCACATGGTGGAATTGGTGGAGGACACTATTTGGGGAACGAAACCACAAGCAAGATCCTAGTCGCTAGACTATGGTGGGAGATGATTCACCAGGATTGCATTGAGTTTTACAAGGCCCGTAACCATTGCGCGCGCCTTGGAAAACCTGGAAGAAGGGATGAGATGCCCTTATGCCCCATCACTAGTGTGGAACCTTTTGAGAAATGGGAAATAGATTTTGTTGGACCAATCTCACCGGTTGTGTAAGGACTAACTCACGATATATCATTACCTATACTGATTATCTGACAAGGTGAGCAGAGGCCACACCCACTAAGGATTGCACCGCAGCCATGGCTGCTAGATTTTTGTGGGAGAACATTATCAGCAGGTATGGGTGCCCTTTAAGTTTAACAAGTGATATGGGCACTCACTTTTTGAATGAAACCATTAGGATTCTACTGGTAGAATTCATGGTAGCCCATCACAAGACTACCCCTTATCACCCTCAGGAAAATGGAACTGTAGAGGCATTCAACAAAATCTTTAGTCACACATTGAATAAGATATGTGATGTGGGTAGGTAGGATTGGGATGACAAGGTGTCAGCAGTTATTTGGGCATAAAGAACAACGTATAAAATATTGAAAAAGGCCACACCATTTCAATTGGTATTTGGCGCGGAAGCAATTTTGCGATTGAATTCATGCTACAATCTCTACGTATAGCGCACGTAGGAGGGTTGGACGATGAGAAAGTGCTAGAAGAAAGAATAGATGAATTGATGAAGTTGGATGAAAGGCACTCACTACTAAGATGGAGCCAAACAACTGAGAAGGAAAAGTAAAAGGCATGGCATGACCACCATATTAAGAACAAACAGTTTGAGGTTGGCCAGATGGTATTGCTATATGATTCAAAATTTCTATGCCACCCTGGAAAGTTGAAGGTGCATTGGTTGGGTCCTTATGTAATTTCATACATCCTTGATTTAGGTGCGTGCGATTACTGCAAGTCTTGGATGGAACAAAATTTCTTGGACACTTCAATGGGAGTAAGGTCAAGCCCTACTATAAATAATGCTTCTTGGTGTTTGTAAATAAGACATTTTTGCCAGTTAGTTTTAGAATTTCCTTTTATGATTTTCCTTTCTTGCATTTCCCTTTCGCGATGTTGTTTTTTTTTGCGCCTTGGGCACCGGTAACCTTATTACTTGTTTGACTTATGAATGTGTAGAGGAATGCGCATCGTTTTAGTGTGGGGTGAGATGATGAAGAGAAACTTGGAGTTATTACGCTAGGAGGATTTGGTTTAGTAGCAAAATAAGGTTACATTAGAAATCCACATACAAAGGAGAAAAAGTGCAAAAACATGAGGTAAGTGAAAGCAAGAATCATGAGGATGGAAGAAGTGCCTTTGGCGCTGGTAACATGCACACAAGAGTCTTCTGTCAAGATGGATTGTTTACATGCCGAGGAAGGTTGAAAAATTTTCTCCCAAGGATTGGGCGCAGGTGAAAAACATTTTTGTGCAAGGATTGGGCATGTAAGGAGAAGCATTGAAGTCTGGTGTTGTTTGAGAACACCGCATTAAACATTGTCGTACGGTGGTAGGTAGAATAGCCTTAAATGCATAAAAGCGGGAAAAGCTATAAATACAAGAGTGGGCATTTCATTATTTCACTTTGTGAACATAAGAAGAGTGATTTTCTTTCAAGAGCTAGGGTTTTGAGAACTAACTCGTGTGAAGGAAAATCCCAAAAACTTAAGCACAATCGGTCCGTTAGATCTACAAACCAGAGCAGAAGTGATTCACGGGTGTGAGGAATGTTGTGAAGAAGCGCCGTGATCAAAGGAAAAAATATGAGATTAGGGTTTGTGTTTTAAGGAAAGGGGCACACGAGGAAAATGTTCAAACAACTCGCAAGTTAACATGGGAATGAAAGCAATGGGGGCAATGATGGCCAAAGAAAGGATTGCACACGGCCATGGCTGCTAGATTTTTGTGGGAGAACATTATCGGTAGGTATGGGTGCCCTTTAAGTTTTACAAGTGATAAGGGAACTCACTTTTGAATGAAACCATTAGGATTTCTCTTGGTAGAATTCATGGTAGCCCATCACAAGACTACCCCTTATCACCCCGGAAAATGGAACTCGTAGAGGCATTCAAAAAAATCCTTAGTCACACATTGACTAAGATATGTGATGTGGGTAGGCAGGATTGGGATGACAAGGTGTCAACAATTCTTTGGGCATACAAAACAACGTATAAAAGATTGAACAAGGCCACACCATTTCAATTGGTATTTGGCGCGAAAGTAGTTTTGCCAGTTGAATTCATGCTACATTCTCTACGTATAACGCACGTAGGAGGGTTGGACGATGAGAAAGTGCTACAAGAAAGAATAGATGAATTGATGAAGTTGGATGAAAGGCACTCATTAGTAAGATGGAGCTAAACAACTGAGAAGGAAAAGGAAAAGGCATGGCATGACCGCCATATTAAGAACAAACAGTTTGAGGTTGGCTAGATGGTATTGCTATATGATTCAAAATTTCTATGCCATCCTGGAAAGTTGAAGGTGCATTGGTTGGGTCCTTATGTAATTTCATACATCCTTGATTCAGGCGCGTGCCAGTTACAAGCGCTGGATGGAAAAAAATTACTTGGACACTTCAATGGGAGTAGGCTGAAGCCCTACTATAAATAATGCTTCTTGGTGTTTGTAAATAAGACAGTTTTGCAGTTAGTTTAGAATTTCCTTTTATGCTTTTCCTTTCTTGTATTTCCCTTTCGCGTTGTTGTTTTGTTTTGCACCTTGGGCACCGGTAACCTTATTACTTTTTGACTTATGAATGTGTAGAGGACTACGCATCGTTTTAGTGTGGGGTGAGATGATGAAGAGAAACTTGGAGTTATTTTGCTAGGAGCATTTGGGTCGGTAGCAAAATAAGGTTACATTAGAAATCCACATACAAAGGAGAAAAAGTGCAAAAACAAAAGGTAAGTGAAAGAAAGAATCATGAGGATGGAAGAAGTGCCTTTGGCGCGTATGGTAACACGCACGCAAGAGTCTTGTCAAGATGGATTGTTTACATGCTAGAAGGTTGGAAAAATTTTTGCCCAAGGATTGGGCGCGGGTGCAAAAAAAAACATTTGTGCGCAAGGATTGGGCATGTAAGGAGAAGCACTGAAGTTGGGTGTTGTTTGAGAACACCGCATTAAACATTGTCATACGATGGTAGGTAGCCTAGCCTTAAATGCATAAAAGCGGGAAAATCTATAAATACAAGAGTGGGTATTTCATTATTTTACTTTGTGAACACAAGAAAAGTGATTTTGTTTTAAGAGCTAGGGTTTCGAGAACTGACTCGTGCGAAGGAAAATCCCAAGAACTTAAGCGCAATCGGTCCGTTTGATCTATAAACCAGAGAAGAAGTGATTCATGGGTGTGAGGAATGTTGTGACGAAGCGCTGTGATCAAAAGAGAAATATAGGAGATCAAGGTTTGTGTTTTACGGCAAGGGTACATGAGGAAAACGTTCAAACAAATCACAAGTTAACATGGGAATGAAAGAAAAGAGTGCAATGACGGCCACGAAACTAGTTGGTAAACCTATAGAATAATCCAAGAAGGGAAAGGGTAAAGGAAAAGGAAAGAAGAAACAAGAAGAAATACCCTTGGATACAAATGAGGAATGGTACTCAGAGATGCAATACCTAGATGGGATTTTTTTAGGGAAAGAGTGGGAGTCCCACATAATCTGAGATGACCATGATCGACTACAATCACCGGATCAAGTACAATTGAGAAGTAAATGGCGTTAGAGCTAGTGCACCCCACAAATAAATGAACACCTGATGGGTTTCTAATCTACAACGACGTGGTCAAGGTGAAAATGGACAAGGCGGGGCTTCTCCAACTTTTCAAGTCACCATATTTGGGAATCCCGAGTGCTTTGTGACACGTTGATACACGAAGACTTATTCTACTTTGCAGGGTGCAAAATGTGCATAACTACCCAACTAATTTCATGCTTCATAGGTCTAAACTATGCAGGGGACGCTCGAAGACGACCTCCGGACGAGGAGGAAATAAGAGAAACCATAACATCCCAAGGATTTTAGAAGGGATCAAGGTACTACTGATGTCTCGGATATCGAGAGATCCGGTGATGAAGATGGCTGCACACCTAGTCTCCAAGCTGAATGGACAAGAAAGGTGGACCCAGGTGAGCAAGCCCTGGCTGAATATCTATAGGAAAGTCATTGAGGGCACCATATACAACATCTCCCAATATATTACAGATGGAATCATAAGCAACACAAAGAAGGGAGGAAAGATCTTATTTGGAAACGTTCTGTTAACAATTGTGTTCTCAGAAATCGGGGTGGTGTGGATGCATCTAACAAGTTCGTGTGGGAGTACCCTGCTGAAGATCCCTTACCTATGGAGAGGTTTCAGAAATACACATGTGAATCAATGATAGGGGTACACAAGGCATGCTTAGACAAATGGTATAAGTGCCTTAGGAATGCATTCGGGGCTAAATGGTGGATCCTTGAACAACTCCCCATGGCGACCAAAGGAGAAGTAAAGTTCGCAGTCTACCAAAACTTCTGTATCGACAAGTTCATTTTGGTCGATGGAAGCTGGAGTCCATGGTGCAAACTCCCATTCTCATTTACTACCCAATTTTTCCAAGCGGGAGTAAACAAATACAAGGAGTTAAAGAAATTAGACCTTGACTTGTCCACCCTTGACAGAGAGCATAGGGAAATGAGGAAGAAGCTGGTCTACCCAAAGAAGCGCACGTACATTGAAAGGTATGTGTCACAGGATGTGCATATTGTAAGGCCTTTGACCTTACCTATTGCTGGGAGCAATGCCACAAGGATTTACCTTCACATAAGGCCAAAATTCAAAAAGGGCACATACATGGAAAATGAGATATCCATCCCAGACGACCCTACTAAAAGGAAGAAAGAGAAAGAATAACAGAGGGTGGTGGAGAATCGGGATGTAGGTACCATGGGGACAAGTAACTATGTCTAGGAAGAAGAGAATGGTGGTTAGAGAGAAGACCCCATAACTCGTGAAGCCACCATCCCCCGAGGAACCCTCGAAGAAGAGAAGACCATATCCCGACTCCGGAGTTTTCAAAGTAAAGGAAGAAGAAAAGGGGATGGAAGAACCAGAGTCTAAAGATACTGAGATGACCCAAATGCCTATATAGGAAAAAAAAAGATGAAGATGAAGAGGAAGAGCTAGAGGTAGATTAGGAGCTGATTGATGTCCATGATTTGGGGGAAGAGGAAGCAGAAGATGCAAATGATGCCTTTATCTTTACAAGGAGGAAGGGCACCCAAGGGGAGGAAGGTGCATAGAGCAAAGAAAGGAGCGAGGGGACAAGTACCAAGGAGCCAAATATGCCCAAGCTCACTTAGGAGGAGGTGAATGAGAAAGCGACAAGGGAGGTAGAGAAGATAATTAATACCTTGGTCGACAAGGAATTGGAGCATAGCACGGAGCTCGTGCTTGGTGAATTCAAGGAAGAGAAAAGGGAGAAGAGTGTGGGTAGCACAAAAGGCCCAACTCTTTCAGTAACTATTCCCAAGGGTGTGCACATGGGAAGTAAACATGCGGAAGGGGGAAGAATAATGATGGGATATGTTGATGACCCCAACAAAGTTTTGCATGCACATTTCTAGAGTACCATGCCCACCAAGGAGCTAACCGCCATGGAATCCTTTGATCCTGAGGGTGGATACCTACACATAAGAAAAATGCTATCGTGGGCATTCGACTCCCACTTTGATGAGCCCGAGTTCAAGGTTAACCAAGGAGTGGTACTAGCGTTATCCGAAGGAAAGGGGGATAACCCCATTATAAACATGCAACAACTATTGGATGAGCAAGTGTGTAACACGCTCAACAAAGTCTCCATGGAAGTTGAGAATAGGCTCTTCTATAAAAATGACAGGGTTAAAGTCTTAGAGGACCTGATGGAGAAGAGGAAGGAGGAATTAGTTAAGCTAACAAAGGAACTTAGCCTTAAAAATCTGATAAAGTGCTCAACTACGAGAGAGAATTACAAGAGGATAAGGCTAAGGTGTGTGAAGTTTCCAAGAAGATGGAGCTCATCTCCCAGGATATTATCATGAAGCACCTAGACCTTAACCCCCCTACACAAAAATGAGGTTCCTCCCTGGAGTGTCTTAAGGACTTGACTCGCATCCTCACCATGGAAAGGAAAACTTTGGCCTTAGAGTCGTTAGAGGATGTAGTTGCGCGCTTGGAGCAGGAGGAAAAGTTGAAAGTCATCACGCTCATAGCTGAATACAAAAAGGTGCTTGCCGATGTAAAAATAGTTGCACAAACCGCTGGGGTCACATACGACCATTGCGCGGATCAAGACAAGGTGACAAGCATGCTGCTTGCTAGTGACGAGGTCGAGCTGAAGGACTTCAAGGAAAAGAATAAAGGAAATAGAGCCGAGTGATAAAATATCCTAACCGAAGTGGAGAAGAAGTCTGAAGCTATTGAGATCCTACGGGTCTCAATCAAATCCCAACTAAAAAGATCTACTAGGTCATTACGAAGAAGATGGATGCCTTGGAAGACCAAGTAAAGGAACCTGGAGACGGTGGTAGAGACCATAAACACCAAAGGGGAAGGGTTAAACTTCGACGAGGTGAGCACATTGGTTAGCGAACTTTGCACAAGAGTGCAGGATGAAGTCAATGCATGGAATACGCTGGAGGCCGACCTGTGGCAGAATTTCCCCCTTCTTCCTCTTTAGGTAGTTCTCCTTCTATTCTTTCTCTCCCCATTCTTTATTCTTTCCCTCCATTCTTTTCCAAGGCAAGGCCTTGCATTTTTATCTTGCATTCTTTAAAAATGTTCCCAGAGGCGGAAAACGAGGTGAAGTGTGGGGTAATGTTGGGACCCTATTGTAGCTTCCAAATCTTAAAGGTGCGTAGGCACCACGGTGGAGGGAGCGTGCAAGTGAAGGTGTGTAAGGAAGAATTCAAAAAGGGTTCTTGGAGAACCAAGGACGCATGCCCACAAAGCAAAATTCGGGACTTAGCCATTTTTGGCCTTTTGGACAAAACACATGAAGAACGTGTTCCATTTGGATAAGGTTCTAGCCTAGCAACAGGGTGTCCTGGAAGGAATATACCTTGTGATAAGAAGATCCAAAAATCTAATCATGACATGGAGAGGCATGCGCCTGAGGCGATCCACACCTTGACACTTGGGGCCAGATCTAAGGTTGCAGAGGAGTTTGTTGGAGCTCAGATGCCTATTTATATGCGTGCCCTTGGAAAAAAAAAAGAAGAACTGGAGGAAGGAAGTGGAGCTCTATAGAATTACTGCGAGAACTATGGGATAAAAGGGGTAGATGTTTATAGGAAGGATGTAATGAGGGAATGGGGAATGTAAATTTTGTTTTGAAAGTCTTCATGTATGGATCCAGATATGGTGCATGACTACGGTCTCCCCTTCTGTGATATTCTATAGTAATGTTATGAATGAAGATGATAAGGTTACCATGACAGTTGTATTAAAATCTTCTCTCTGTAATATCTACATATTTCTATTATGCTTTTGATCTTGTATGATCATGAACCTTATTTGAATGTTAAGTCTATTTGAGGATTTACAACTTCCTAGTTCATTAATTCTGTTAAGTGATTTTAATTTTGATACAACTGAAAGTGTATAGAATCCATTCGAGCTCTATAGGTTTTGGTGTCCTTTAAATCACTAATTCAAGACAATGAATGATGCCTTCCACTAAACTCACATAAAAGAGAGACTCAGCTCCCTCTCACACACCTTGGGTGAGCGCTTGGCGCCCGCTAGATGATAGGTCGGTGTGCATGAGGTTCCCTTGTTCATGTTGGGTGCAAAAATGACTACTGATTACATAAAATTTATACTTGAAATTTTCTAATATGTATGAGATGCTATTTTTAGGGATATCTTAGGAAATGTGAATTAATCACAAGTTCAATTTGATTTATAGTTGTGTATGGTAAAAGGGTTTGATATATATATAGTAAATGAATTTGAAGTTAATATATTGTAATGCATTTTCAGTGTTCAATAAATGATTAATTAATTACTAGGTTGTATTCTTACCTCGTAAATGTAATAAAGAGTTTCAATCGAAACACTCAACCCTAATATAAGATTTGTGCATAACATGTCTTCATGTGTGATCCTTTTACCATAGAAGAAATTGAAAACCATAGAATGAACTTAAACTTTGCACTTGATGGAACCTCCTAGCTTTATGTAAATAAAACCCCTAGTTTGGGTTTACCATCATAGTCGTTATGTTTAGCAACATTTTCGTGAACCCATCTTTTAGGAACAACATGGTCCAATTTTATCTGGAGTATGTGGTTTCCTTCTAGTTTTGGTAACCGCAAGGAGAATTTCTTCTCTTCAGGTCCAACACCATGTTGAGTGGTGAAGACCACCTTGGAAGTCACCTTATGAGTCCTTGTTCGAAGCAACGACTATGTGGTGTAACCTTACCATCTGTGGAGTAAGTAGAGCTATTACTCCCTTAGTATCCTTTTGGATTGTCAGGTCTTACAAAATTAGATCTAGAAATTAACTTCATCAGCGAATAAAATCCATGTTGGTTCTAGACGACATAAATGGAGATCGTGAAATAGTTTTTCTAGGTCTTAAACTCTTGTTAATGAACTCCTTAGTTCCTCTCAGCTAAATGTGTTACCTTGGTTCTAACAACATAACACCTTGGTATTTCATGAAGGTTGTTTAGCATAAATATGTCCTCTCACCTTAAACTCTTTTATAGTTGAGGCATAGATTCTTAGGTGCAATTGGAATTAAACTAAACCTCAGTTGATTAGGAGGTTAACTTGAGGTTCATGTGTAGTTATAGTGCTTCCAATCATATACTTCTTCAAGATGTTAGTCAAATACTTTCGTAACTCCTATTATAAAACTATGCTAATAATGAGACCATAGTGTGATGTAAGAGTAAATCATATAAGAGTAAAACAAGATTTGAGATTAGGAATAATGTCACTCTTGGAGTCCTTATAACTTAATTAAACATTTTCATGTGTTACAAAGAATATGAATTTCCTTGGTGTGATCAAACTTTGAGAAAACAAAAGATATATATAAAATCTAAATACAATTTTGTTGTGGGAATGTTGAATCGGGAAATAAAGATACCGAGATCAAAGAATGTTTATGGGAAAAAGGTATCTTGAATCTAAACCACCATCCTTAAATCCTAATATTACTTTCTGGACATCAAGTCAGATTCACTTGAGTTGTAAGGGTAAAATGTAGACATTGAATACGTGTTTGAGAAGCATGTTTTTAACATAAGAACAAGAGAATTAAGTACTTTATATGCAATTTGAATTATGCCTAATAATTATGTAAGTTATGGAAATTTATGTAAAGGATAAAAAGCCAACTTAAAATGGTCGAACTGTAAATTAAATGTGGAATGAACTTAAGAATCTGTAGGTAGAAAAAAGGAGAAAATTATCCTTGCACAATAATATTCTTGAAATGTTAATCGTAACTAAGATGCAATTAAAGAAATGATGTGTTGTGGGTTTGCCAATCCTTGAGTCCCTTTTCTTGTGGCTAGGTTATTGCTAGCATTTGATTCATTGGAGAAAGTGTGTCATCGACATGTATATGGTGTTGTCATGTGTCTATGTGAGTTGATGACTTATGTAAGTGTCTTGTGCTTTGTTGAGTTTCTCTTCTTGGAGCCCTTGTGGTGTTGTGTAGTGAGCAATGTAAGTCAAAAAAAAATATCCTGGTATTTTACTGTTGTATTTATGTGTGTAAAATGTGGGCGTTACATTTGGTATCAGAGCGAGAGGTTCATGCTCTCAAACCTTTGGGGTAGATTGGAGTTGTGATGGTGTTGCATGATGGTGGTGGATATTGGAAGAGTAATGTGATATAAGCATGATGTGAACAATGTTGTAATTGTGACCTTATGGAAGCACATGTGGTGCATGTCACTTAGTGCGTATTTGTTATCATGTTGATGTGCTTGTGATGAGAGTATTCACTCTCTTTTTCATTGATTCAATGAGGAATTCATGTGTGATGTACCACCTTATTGTGTGTGAAAAATAATGTTATTGTGGATTGCGAAGTATTGGAGTATTTTGGCATTATGTGATATGAAGGTGTATTGAGGTATTGCATGGAATTTTTTTGTAAAGTGAATTATATTTTATCGTGATGTCATCATCATGTTGTTATAAATCGTGTGTGTTACCATGATTAATTGGAATTATTTGTATATTGTAAGGTTATAAATTATGTTCCTCATACGTATAATTCATGTAAAATGTAATGGTTTATGTCATGATTTAGGGAATATGGTGAGTGTATGATCCCTAGTGTACGGTGATTGCACTTTGGGTGTAGAATGTGGTAATGTGATGTATCGTAACCCATAAAAGTAATGATTGTGCTATACCATGTATATGTACCGTGCGTAAGATGCTATGATTAATGCGTGAATCATCATTGTGTTAGTGATGTAGTTATATGTTATTTTGTGTACCCTACACTAACCGACCCTAAGGGAAATTGGTAAAATGTGTATATTTGGAGTCGGGAAATGTGTACCGTTGACCGATCGCTCAAGCCAAGTATGAGATAGGAAGTAGAGTGTTACCTAGGCTGAAAACCCACTTTTGTTCATTTGGTATGTGTGGCACTTTCTCAAAGGGTGTCATCCATATTGTGTTTCGTGGACACCTTAAGCTCAGTAGATGGCAACTTGTAATCCTTTCTCTCTCCTTATATGGTTATCGTATGGATTCAATCTATGTGATTTTGACTATGTTGAGCCTTGTCGAAGTGGTGGCGGGATCATTCGAGATAGAGATGATCATAGTTGTATTGTTGAAATGATAGTTTACGAGATGAGGATTGATGTTCGAAAAAGCAACTCGTTGAGTGCCCCCTCGTGGCCATATAAGGCCACATAGTTATTGTAATGTGTTATTTTTATACATGTATTTTATTCGTAAGTTGAAAATTTTCCCTTTTCTTGCTAGAACCAACAATTTTATTGATTGACATGTTCTTATATTTTGGGAATTTATTTGGTTGATGCACTAAACAGGTAGATTTTTGCACTGACTAGGGCTATTTAGCCATTTTTTTTGCTTAGATTTAAATTTTCTTTTGAAGTTTAATTTTTTTTATAGCCTAGCCCAAGGCTTTAGATCTTTCCACTTTGTATTTGAATGGTTTGTTATGCTGGTTCTAATGTCGTAATGTATTGGAATAGGGTCATGGGATCCACCATGGAGTGATGGGACCTATGGACCCTCTTCGTTGTATGGGGGTACGATCCAGGAGTTACGAGATAACTAGTAGATTGTGGAACCACGATTTATTATGTCACTTGGGTTAGAGGTGTTTGGACCTTATGTGACTAAGGCCATAGGGTGACCAACCTCTTTTATGGAGCTAAAAGGAAGATTTATCTTTATTTTATTGACTTGAGGGAGGCATAAGAGACACTTGAGGGAGGCATAATAGACACTTGATGGAGGCATAAGAGACTTGAGGGAGGCAAAAGAGACACTTGAGGGAGGCATACAAGACACTTGAGGGAGGCATAAGAGAAACTTGAGGGAGGAATAAGAGACTTGAGGGAGGCATAAGAGACACTTGAGGGAGGCATAAGAGACTTGAGGGAGGCATAAGAGACACTTGAGGGAGGCATAAGAGACTTGAGGGAGGCATAAGAGACACTTGAGGGAGGCATAAAATATTTGTGTGGGTGTGATTGATGCTTTGGGAGGTATATGGAGTTGTTCTGTGATTCTTGGGAGGTATATGTAATTGTTTAGTGATGCTTTAGGAGATATATGGAGATTGTTTTGTGATGTCTTGTGAGGTGTGGAGTTGGTATAGTGAGTTATGTGTACATTTGTGAGTCTGGGCTATGTCTTGTGATGTTGCTTCCATCTTGACACTTTGTAGCTATAAAAATGGTCTAGAGTTTTGTGGAAATTGTTGGCGCTCAAAATGGTCTCGCCCATTTGTGCCTTTGAAAAATTATTCATTCACGGCCTCTGTCATTTTCTTCTTCCCGTATGGTGATTGGTCAGACTTATTGTCATTTTTAATCTTCTCTTGGGTCGAAGATCATGTGTCGGTCTGTATTTATCTCATAATTCCTTTATTCCTATAGAAAAGCTTTGTATTTTGAGTCTCCCATGCTCTGTTCCTTCAAAAATTGTGTTTTCCCATTTCCTCCATTTTCCATAGTCAAGATCTATTGTCCCTCCCTTTTTTTCCCTAAATACTCAAAGAGAATTGAATTGATGTGTCCCGAGGGACGTATTTGAGCCTTGCAACAATCTAAATTCTCTGTCCTTGAAGAAAACCTCATTTTCTGGCTCAAATAGACATTTCTCTGTGTTTTACTGGTTTGTGGGTGTTTTTCTGGTCAAATTTGCATCATTTAGTTGATAGGGAAACATGGCACCTATTGGTTGGATGTGGATCAACTTAATACTTCAGAAATCCTATAAAAATCCTCAACTTTAAAATGTGTCCACATGTAGGAACAACACTCGTTTGAGAATCAAGTTTTGGGTTTGGCTTTAAAGTAGCATTGGGAGGACATGTGGAGGGTTGGCAGGAAAGAGACACGTGGAGGCTTCCCATGCTTTCATGGAGGAACGACTCAGAGTCTCTACTTTGGGCACCATTTTGAAGTCTGTGCCATGGGAGACACGGGGAACCACGCATATTCAAAGGATCAGCCCTTGAGTTTCAATTTGAAGAAGCACTAGGCTGACACATAGAGGCCTCCGCTCACTTTGCATTTTAATTATACTTTTCAATGGCAAAAGAGAGTGACTCAAAGCATGACACATGGTTCCTTCCACTCGAGCTTCAAACATTCAAACAAACTTCACCGGAGTAGGACATGTGGCGAGCCCGCACTCATTCAAGGTATCAAATTCTTGGGGCCGCCTCAAGGTGCACCATTGTGACATGTGGCAATTTGAAAAGTCATAGGGGCGGGAGGCGGACCATCGGAGAAAATTTAAAATTTTCACCTCTTTGCTTCATAAAGGTTAAAATAGCAAAATTGGCCCACGAGCCCAATGGGAAATAGTCAATGTTTTGCTCGGTCAATGGCAAAGGTGCGGACCCGCGGAGGAAAATTGGAAAAAATTCCTTTTGAGAAAAAAGAGTTAAAATTAAAAGGGGAAGCGTAGTTCCATTGGGACCCACATTGGGACACATGTCAAAAGTATTTCTCAAGGGCGGAGCTGTGGGGAAAACTTGGAAAATTTTCCTTTTTCCAAAAGAGAGTCAAATGGCAGAATTTCTCTGCGTTTCTTTTGGGGCCCACCTCAGGACACGTGTCAGGCCCATTTTTTGAAGCGGAGGTGCGGAGAAAATGGAAATTTTTTCCATTTTTTCAAAAGGGTCAGAAAAGGTCAAAGGAAGCCCTCGAGCCTATTTTTACATCTTCCACATGGACAGCCCACATTCAAAATCAAAGATCAACAACTGTTGAGCATCTAAATCTGATTTTCCCCCCATTTTTTCTGTAAAACTCCTAGGAGTGTGAGTCTTCATGATTTCTTGATATTTTCTACACACCAAACAGAGGAGTGAGTTAATTTTGATATCTAGAGTTTGGTGGGAGAGATCTGAAGATGTATTTCACCATTAAAATAGTTTGACCCTCGGGCCCTATCTGGTTTTCTATTTTTCTTCTCCCGAGCATGCAAGGGGAAAGATTTGATTGATATGGGGCGGAAGTGGTTGGCGAATGGATGGAAGCATGTTTTACTTGAGAAAGGAGTTGAATGTGGGAAGAGATCGAAGAGATTTTCCCTCGAGCACCTGAAACTTTTGCATATCCGATTCGTGAATCATGGCAAGCACTAGTGCATTTAAAGTTTTTGTCTTTTCATAGGAAGGGTCTCGGTTGGAAATGCTATAAAGGGCATGAATTCATTGTGTAAATGGTTGGGAGTTTTTGGAAAGATTAGGACTAATTTTCTCTAGCAGAAAAAGCTTGACAGAGCCCATCCATTTTGAGAAGCCATCTAGAGAAGCCTATATATCTTTTTTTTTGTCAAATTTGATCATGTCAAGGTGGTTGCAAGTGTACAGACCATTGAAAAGATTTGAGATTGTTCTGGAAAATTTCCCTTGCTAATAAATTTGATCAAACTTTGAGTTATTCTATGTTAATCTTGAGTAAAGTGTATTTATTTCATCTCTGAATGCATACGAGTAGTTTTTCTTGTTTCTATTGCAATCTTGTATCAAAATAGGGTCCAATCACACAGGTCTCAATCCTTGTGATAGTTTAGTGGCATATGCAATTTCATTTCTCAGAAGAGCCTTCATTTGGGAGTGGGATAAATGGTTTAAAATCACTTTTCTTTCATTTTGTTGATAGAGATTCTTTGTAAGCCTCTGGGTGTACCTCGGTGCATGATTTAAATCTTGGTGCTTTATTGTGTCCTCTGACTCAAGCCTTCGTGATAGAATCCCATAGGTTGTGTGAAAGAGTGCTGATTTGGGCATGTATTAAAGCACATATTCTAGTTGAGGAAACAATTTAACTTTTTGTGGCATTTTGTTGATTGAATCTTTCCATTTTGCATAAGCTCTCAAGGATCTAGTGAGTCAATTCCATCCTATCTCCCCTCCCACCAAAATTCATTTAACAACAACCAATCCTACCCATACTACCCCTATTTTTGATTTGTATACCCACACTAGACCAAAATCCTTTTATTAAAGTATGCGGAACAGATCATGTTTCTAAATGTCTTTAGTAACCTTTGCCTTGTTGTGAGAATATATCCATAATTTGGAAGTGACAACTCGTGAGAGTCAGATTTGGTGTGTTGATCATATTTTTCCCAAGGCCTTCTCTATAAAATTTATGCAAAAGAAAGGTACCTGTATCTCCTTTCAAATAACAGAGGTTACACAATAGGTTGTCTTACCTTGGTTGAAAGGCAGAACCTAAAATAGTTTATATAACATCACATCCTTTTTGGTGCTATCCATCTCTCACAAATCCAAGTAACAAAGGGACAACTAGATTTGTCCCTAGCTACAAAACAACATACACTTATGATCTATCTGCCTCTAAGCTCCTTGTTGAATCTATGTTGCTACTTGGTTTGAAAAAGAGAACAAATTTGGGTACCAACACTTGTGGCACCATTTCCGGGGACATTGTGATACAGTTCATACTCAGACCCTGGTAAACATTTCTTGTATGCTCTAAAGTGCTAGAAATCCATTTTAAAAATCATCCGTGTTCAGGTTTGTAAGAGGTTTCAAAGTCACAAGTGCTGTTATGCAACTTCTCTAGTTTCCACAAGTTTTGCAATGGTATTTATTGATAAATTTTGGTAAAGAAAGGTCAGATTTTTTCATTTCTAGTTTCTAGTGCTGATAGACACTTGACAGAACATTTTTAGTGCATTTACACAACTAAGGTGAAAATACTTAGTGGTGAATCCCTATTGATTTGATTTTGATAAGGACCAGTGTTTTAAAACTCTGTCAAGGTCAGATTTGTTACTAACATTTGCAAAGTTGGAAGGAAGAAGGTCTTTCTTCGCTAGGGATCTTGCTAGGACACTATTTCTAGAGCTAGGAAAAGCAAAATCAGAAGGAAGAAAAGCCTGGAGAGTTGTGGGAGAACAACAAACAAGAAGAGGGATCTCCATTGATGAAAGTGAATGGCCTATCATTGAATACTGCCATTCAAGTGACTCTGAATCAGGTAGCCTCTTTGTGGAATTGAATTCTCCAGCTGGAGAAGGGCCTTCATTTGATTTTGAAAGATTTGCTTCACATTCTGCACCTATCTTTTCTGAAGTAGATAGGGATTTCCAAGAAGCAAGGCCTTTGGGGGATCTCCATTTTGAAAACTACACTCCTGTGTTCCAAGGACTCTCTACCCCTCATCAGTTTGTCACCTCTAAGATCACCTCCTCAAATCAATATGGCTCAACCTAGACCTCCATTTGTTGTAAAAACCTTTGGACCTATAAATTTTGTGGGAATGGCTAGTTACCCAAATGCAGTGCCTCAAGATGTAAGGAACATAATGCAAAAGTTCCAGGAAATAATGCTATTATCGGTGACAACAGCATCTAAAGCTCTTCCTCAATATGATGGAAGATTTTGAGATTGAGCATGAAGATGTATACATCAAATTTTTGTTCACACTCTAGAGGAGGATGCAAGGGATTGGTACAAAGCATTTCCAAATAACTCTATTGACTCTTGGGCTGAGATGAACAATGCATTCAAATTACAATATGGTGATAGGACTAACCCTAGGTTTCTTCTATCAGAATTTGAAAACATCAAGAAGAATCCCAATGAGTCTAGTACATGACTTCAATACAAGGTTCAATAAGACCTTGAGGAGATTGCCTATTAGGATAAGGCCATGTGATGAGTCATGTTTGATCAAATATACTGATGCATTTGATAAAAAGGATGCTTACTACTTGAGGGACAAGAACCCTACCAACTTGAGGCAAGCATTCATTATGGCCCTACAAATAGAGAATAATATCAAGGCAATAGGAAAACCTCTTAAGAGGGAAGGTGTGAAGTGGCTAACCGAGAAAAACCTCGTAAAAGAAAGGCTATTGATTTGGATGAAGTGGTGAAAAATTTGGTAGGGGTTGTCAAGGAGATCTCCTATAAGCTAGCCCGAGCTAAGAAAGGAGTTGGGTAGAGTTCACAAGGACAACACAAGAAACAAGGAAAAGAAAGTTTCACAAATCACCAAAGATCTGATGACAAAGGAAAGGGAGCCTGTTGGATTGGGAAAAAATCCTCAAGGCAGAGAAAATAGAATGGTGCCTAATCCTTTGGCTACTAGAGTTGCTGTTGTGGAAGAAACAAAGGTCATTGATTGGTGTGACAGATGTTTCATGCCCCATGCTCCTTGTGAAGAAGATCAAGAAGAAGAAGAAGCAATTGATGATGATAATGATGATGATTCCTGCATGATGGAGATCCCTGCAAGTTCACAAAGGAAACAACTTCAACTAAGGTAATAAGTGCTAGAACTACTGCCACTTTTTGGGATTGCATCCACTGGGTACCTCTTCTTCCCCCTCTCATACTTTAGAAGTAGACACTGTACAAACTTTTAATTTCCCACTAATGATTTTGAATACTTGAGGGCATTAATGATTGAAAAGTATGATGGAGGAGTTCCCTCAGAAGAAGATAGGAAGCTATTAATGAATGTTGTAGTTGCCCAAGAAAAGGAGCACAATACCAGAAGTAAAGTTGCCAAGGGGCCACAAGCCAAGTCAAAATTTCTAGTGCTTACCAAAGAAACCCCAAAGAAAAATGCATCTGGCAGAGAGCTTGTTTCCCAAGAAAAACTTGTGTTCCTCCCCATGCCCAAAATGAAAAGAATCCCATTCCATCTGATGAATTTTCCAATCTTTCCCCTAGTGCTACTCTACCCAAATTTGCTCCATATGACATAGCCCAAATTTTGAGTCAAATCAAAATTCCTATCCCAATTTTTGAGCTGCTTAGGATCCCTGAGCACAAGAAGAGGGCTTTTGAATATTTGGGATTCAAAGGGGAAGAGATCATACAAGGCAGAGATGTAAACAAGGTTGAGGTTCCCCTTACCATTGCAGAGTTGGAAAATCCACAAGTATTGGAAGAGCTGGGGGAACCACCAGAGGTTTATTTAGGAACTTCTTTGGTTAAATCCCAGCTGAATGTGGATCCATTTTTCACTACCCTGGTTATCAAAGACAAGTTGTTACATAATTGTATGTTTGATTCTGGAGCTTCATGTAATGTCATGCCTCTTGAGGTCATGAATGAATTAGGTATCAAAGTAACAGCAACATATGGGAAGTGCACTACCATGGACTCTAGAGAGGTGCCAATGGTGGGGTGTGTCAAAGATCTAGCAGTGCAACTTGCATCTTATCCTGGAAGGAACTTAAAGCTTGATGTAGTCATTGTTGACTGCCCTGCCAAGTGGGGGATGTTGTTGTCAAGAAAGTGGGCAGCAAGTGTTGGTGGTAGTGTGCAAATGGACATGTCTTATGCCACTATCCCCATTGAAGGAAACTTGGTGAAATTATATGGAGAGAAGAAGATGATGTACCTGATTGAAGACCCAAGCAATGCATCTTATGAAGTTTTGCAAGCAGATGCTGATCTTAACAATTTTGTGAGCTTTGTGGATTTTAGGGAGTATGAGAGTGTTGAAAATAGAGCTCCTAAGTATGCTAATTTTTCTGGGAATTTGGTCTATGTTTCAGCCTTGAAGAATGTCAAAGAATTTGACTTAAACACAATGGAGGAGCTTCAGAGAAGATGGGTGGTTTACAAACAGAACAAAGAAGAAAAAGAGGTCTACTTCCAGTTGATGAAAACATATCAGAACCTCTTGGCATGGTCATATCTAGGATGGCAGGTGCTTGAATTGTTTCCTTGATTATTTTCTTTAAATCAGGAAAAATTCTTCTGTATAGTGTATAGTTTGTTGTTTGTTCCTGTTTTTCTATTTTTGCTCGTTCTGGTCCTCGGTGACCTATTTTTGCTGGTTTCTCTGTTTGTTTTTAAAGTTGACTCACGCCCAATGGATATTTTGGCACTTGGTCCGCCTTTATTCTTCTCGTCACTCGTAGGAGTGCCCATCCCCGAGTCGGAGCCAATATTGGTGCTCAAAATGGTCTCACCCCATCTGTGCCTTTGAAAAATTATTCATTCATGGCCTCTGTCATTTTCTCCTTCCCGTATGGTGCTTGGTTGGTCTTATTGCCATTTTTAATCTGCTCCTGGGTCAAAGATCATGTGTGGGTCCGTATTTGTCTCATGGTTCCTTTGTTCCTTTGGAAAAGCTCTGTATTTTGAGTCTCCCGTGCTCTGTTCCTTCAAAACTCACATTTTCCCATTTCCTCCATTTTCCACAGTCAAGATCTACTGTCCTTGTTGTTTTTCCCTAAATACTCAAAGAGAAATGAATTGATGTGTCCTCGAGGAACGTATTTGAGCCTTGCAATAGTCTAAATTCTCTGTCCTTGAAGAAAACCTCATTTTTTGGCTCGAATGGACGTTTCTCTATGTTTTCTGATTTGTGACAGTGTTTCTCCAGTCAAATTTACATCATTTAGTCAACAGGAAATGTGGCAGCTCTTGGTTGGATGCGGATCAGCTTAATACTTTAGAAATCCTATAAAAGCCTCAACTTTAAAATGTGTCCACGTGTAGGAACACGCTCGTTTGAGAATAAATTTTCAAGTTTGGCTTTAGAGTAGCACCGAGAGGACACATGGAGGGTTGGTAGGAAAGAGATACATGGAGGCTTTACTGCTTTCCCATACTTAGACAAATTTTTATGCGGTTGGAGCAGTTTGGTGGAACAGGACACGTGGCGAGCTCGTGTGTAATGCCCGTTCATCGTCGCTCCCTTGCTTCTGCGACGACCATGCTTCTAGGAGTTGAATGCTATTGTGTTCCTTTGAAACATCTGTGTCTTCGCCTTGTCGAGCTTGCCTTTTGATCGCTAGTAATATGATTAATAATTTTATGTTTTTAATAAAAGTCATGCAAAAAAATAAAATGATAAAAATAATATTTTAAATTATTTTGTCGATTGGCGATTATTTATGTTAGTGTCATTTTCTTTTAGCAAAGATAGTTATTAATTACTTGCAAGCTTTTCAACCATAGTATTGATCTCTCTTGTACCCGACCCCTCGATCAAATTATTTTGTTTTGTCACTATCGTGTTAGTTCCTAAATGATTATTCGAACCCCGTTTAGGTGTCACGACGTCTTAAAGCGTAATAAGAATAGATAATAAATGAATCAGTATCAATTATACTTTAATTGTGTAAATAAACAATAAAATTTTATGTGGAATAAATTAAGCCTTTTCAGGCCATGTTATTTTTTTTTCATCCACCGACTTGTAAGATTGTTTGGTCTTTTTCTTCTCGACTACTTGGCGTGGAGATATGAATATCTATTTTTTTATATATAAAGACATAAGAATCTACATAACAAATTGCTTTATTTAAATTTACTAAGCCCTTCCGGCATCCACGCATACCTTATTTCATAATATGGAAGTGTGCCTTCACCCACCGACTGCCTTTATGGTTCTTACTCCTTATGGTTGGCGTGGGGCTGAAGGTTTCCTTATTTTATTTGTTTCTGGAAAGTGGGGGTGCGTGGAAGAGTGTATGGCCTCCGCCATATTCTCGTTTGTATTTCTTTTGGTGCCTTGTTTGGCATTACGGTTGTTGGGAGTTAATGAAAGCGTGTTTATTACCCACCCACCATGTACTTTCCTCCATCGCTGGCGCTTGCATTTCAAAATGGGATTTTATCACTAAATCTTCGTGTTTTTTTCTTCTTACCTACTCTTGCCGTGTTTCCGCCGCTTGAGGTTGGAGGGTGAGTCTTTTATTGGGGTTTGTGATGGGCATTGAAGCTCGAAGCTAGTTCTATTCGTAGTGTTGGATAGCAGCAGGATACCTCCTTCTTCTTCCGGTCGCACCTTCAATGGAGGATCCGGAGTGGCATTTTTCGTGCGTATAGCAGAGGATAAGGGGGCATTTAGAAATGTGGAGGTTTTTTTACGAGCGTGGAGGACTGTTAGGTGCCTTCCTGGCCGCCGCGTGGGTTTGGTATGGTGGTTATAGATGAAGCTTCAAGTTGTTGCGGTAGGTGTGTTACCTCCCCTTTGATGATCTTTGTGGGGTATGTTCTTATTGGGATCCACAAAGAATAGACAAAGAACAACCTACAACAACAGCAGATATTGGCTAGGCGGCAGGCACGCTACAGTATAGTGGAAGCCTTCGTGAGCGCCTCCAACAAGCAGGTTGTCCAACTATGATGTTATCCGTTCAGTTTCGACTGCATCCTCAAAGTCGGGATTCTCCTTCAAGATATTTTGTATCAAAATCGATTAAGTGACAGCAGGAGTGTTACCAGAAGACCTGATGAGATTTATTTCTAAGATTCTCTATTGCTTCTTACTTGTCTTACGATGTAACTCATGGGAGAGAATCTAATAGGCGTGGATCTGTTTCATTTTAGTATATTCATGAAGCACGATTTGCTTGCTATTATATGAACTTCTTCATCGAGTCACTAAGTAGGCAGGCTCTCATGGCGAGGGGTGAAAGGAGAGAGAGGGTGCAGGAAGGAGATCGATGAAGGATAGAGGAATTAAAAAGAAACTCGGATGTAGTTGGTTTAAAGGTAATAAAATGGTACATCTTTGTTGTGTAAGTGGCGAGATCACACCCACAGCACAGGAGATCTTTGCAATGTTGGAGAAAATGTCTTGGGAGATGAAGGTAGCAGAGGATATTTTTTTTTCAGATCTAGATCTCATCCGAGTTGTTTCTCCAAAATCGACCTTGGACAAAGTGAGGGTGTTACCAACAGACTGATGAAATTTATTACGAGATTCTCTCCGAGACCTTGCTTGTTTTACGACGTAACCCATGGAAGAGAACCTCATAGAGGCCGACCTGTTTCATATCAGATTATTCATGAAGCACGTTTTACCTTGCAATTTTATGAGCTGTTTCAACGAGTCACTGATTTGGCAGGCATAAAGGTTTCTGTTGGAATTATCACACCTTACAAGCTACAGCTGAAGTGTTTTCACCGAGAGTTTGACGCTGTCCTCAAATTTGATGAAGGAAAAGGTTTAATTACCATTGCGGTAGATGCCTTTCAGAGCTAGGAGTGATGTTGAATCAGGAGGAACAGGCATGAGTTGCTTTTTCCCTTTTTTCCAGCTATTTCCTTTTATAATTAAATGCATGATTATTGCTTGTTCTCCTGGTAATTGTGTGCTGTGTTGGTTTGAGATAAGCTCTGCGTGAGTTTTTATCATTTGAAATCTTTGTGTGGCTTTTGCACGCCTTCCCGCCAAGAGTGTATTTTCTTGCTTTTGCTAGATGTGTGAGGGGTCTTATTAGATACGTCTGTGTTAGGCCTGTAGGAGCAGTTTTCTTCCTTCTGCGACCTGGTTTTGGACCTTCCTCAGCATGGCAATGAGGAGTTGTTTGTTTAAGTGCTGTCCTCTTTAGAAAACAAAAAAATGTGATTTGATTTTTACCTCCGTTATGTATCCCTATGGTTATAGAGGAGAGCAGGTGATAAATGAATAAAACTATTTACCTCTGGAGAAGAAGTGTATTTATTGCCCTTTTGTTGTTATCACGGTCTAATATTAATTCGTATTGGAAATGATACTAGAGTGACCCTTGCTCATCCTTTTCTTTTTAGCAATCTAGTTTGGTATAATCTCATCCCAATTTCATCCCTGGGAGGTCGACTACAAGGTTGGAACAATGTAAATTTCTTTTTCCTTTTTGAAGCTTTAACGAACTGTGCATTATGCTTGTCGGATGTGACTGGCTATGACTAGATAGTGGGTTTGCGACGCCGTCTTATGCAATCATGTTTTGGCCAAATCTAACTTACTTACCTAGCTTATGACGACCTTAAAAATTTTAGTACCCTGGCCAAGGGATATCCTCGTCAGTCCTACATTTGCATTACCTCCCTAACTGGTCTTATGAAAGGTCCATCGGCTTCTTTGAGATGGAAAATTTGAGGGTTTGTTATAAGGAAAACCTTACTCAAACCTTTGGAGAAAATACTTAAAGTATTCAAGGGACTCTTGTTTTGTACATGGGATACCCTATGCGCCCGACATAACTGTGTAAGTTACTTAAATCTTTTATTATTATAAGAAAAGCTTTTCCTTGTCGGACGCCCCCATGGTAGTGAGTGCAGGAACAATGTTTTACCCCTTCCGAGCAACAAACAATGAAGTATATGTCGGATGTGGTGAACATGGAATTAGGTCTGAGGCTCGAGATGCTTTGGGGACCCATGAAAGGTAATTTACATTTACCCCCAAGCAACAATGTTTTATGAGACCCTTCTTCGTCATATCAGTAAGTAAGTTAGTAGCGTATAACATTGAAATATTTTATTATGTTGGGAATGAAGGGGTTTTCGTTGAGGGATGTGTGGAGTTGGCACTTGCGGCTTAAGAGAGCTTTCAAAGTTTCAACTTATCATTCGTGGACGTTGTTAATCTTGAATATATAATTAAACTTTGGGTATAGCAATCAAAAACGCGTCAGCTACATTTTTTAAGGTGTACGCAAGTGCAATGCATTCCTTTTTACATAATCTTTGAATTGGGTCCTTGAGTGGCCATAACCCCCTCATAGGCTATATGAGTTTTAGTGGACTTGTGTGGCATTCTTGCTCTGAGTAGGGATGTTCGGAATAATAAATCTTGTTACTTTTTTTTGACATTATCAGGAGAATTTACTATTTATATATCGGGTGGTTGTAGTACGATTCCTTTATTCTGTTTTGTGAATGTGAAGCTGCTATCGCTTTCTTACTTAAGGAAAATAAAAAGGTGTATTATGTGGGAAATTTGTTATAATTTAGAATGTAGGGTGTAAGGGTAACCTTGGATAGAAAATGCACAATTTTGGCTTTCTTATGTTCTGCAGTGTGCCTTTTGTTAACTAGATATCTATTTTGTTTACCTTCATACAAATTACTTTTGCTTATGCCTTGGAATGGAAATCATGCACTAGTCATTCAATTAATTTTGATGAAATATCTAGGAAAAGGGAATGCATGCTCATGCTAGTTCTTTTGGTGACAAAAGCTAACATGTTTTTGCGGAGTTGTTTTTCCGAGCTCAAGTATGAAAGAAGTGGCCCGTTGTAGTTGCATAGATGATATCCACTTTGGTGCTTATGACGTTGTCTTTTATGGTTAAACTATTGATAACATCTAGTGGAAAAATTTTAGAAGAAGGGTCAAGTGCCTTAGTAAATGTATTGTAGAATATTGTTGTCAGAATCTGTCAAAATTTTCTCTTGAGTTAAAATGTTGAGTTGTAAATCCTACTAAGGCATAGTAGCAATGAGTTTGTAAGCACTATAAAGTGGACTGGATAGTCCTTATAAAAGTTAAACGAAAATTTATGTATATGAACATATTAATGTAGATGTGATCCACTTGAAACCTTTGAGACTTGGAACAATCAAGAGGAATCTATCTTTTGTAACAAAATATGATTACTTGTTTTTCCCCGAGCTAAACTAATAAACACTATCTTTTTTTGGTGAAACCTTAAATGATCTCATGGTGAAATCAAAGGTTAGATTTTAGAAGATGATAGGATTTATTGAGTAGGAGGAAATTGATTAATAAAACCTTAAATATCTCTCTATCATTTGAAATGTTCTCCTTTGTCAAACTTAATAAAGTAAAGTCTAGATGGAACATTTAACCAATCTTGATAAACTCTTAGCCTCAATAAAAGATGGATAGTGGACAATGTGACCTTGAAGCTGAATTCTGTTGTCCTGTTCCGTTAACCCTTTCCATGATTCATGGCGATATTCCTAAGCAAGGTCAAAATTTGATCCTTAAACAAGAAGGTTATTGTTATGAACCCTAAGCGGTACTTTCCACTCAATCGGAGCTTATGCCTTCACCTGTGCAATAGAGTTGTGGAACATGTGTTAGAAGCTTGAGTAAGATTAATTAACCTTGTAAGAAATGGAAAACGTTCTAAAATCAAATGAATAAGAAAGATTTGGACATAAAATTGATGATCCTAGTTTAGAAAGCTTGGCCTTAAGCTATTCAGTCAATAGTTGAAAAGAAAGAAGTTCTCCCTTGTGAAAAGAATTGTGTGAATCATTACATGAAATTTTATAAGAACATAAGTTAAGAATTAAGAGACACTTTAGTAAACAAGAAAATTTAACAAGAATTTCCTTGTGGGATGCCCCGAAATGTAAGTGTGTCATGTGGTTGGACTTCCATGTTGTCTTGTAAAAAGGAAAAGTAAATTGTCCTTAATAGGTGTGAACGTTTCCGTGCTGCCTTTATGGCCATCCTTGTATCAAGTTGTTCACAGTGTTAGTTGTATCCTTGGTGACGGCATGTTGCGTCATGTTATGTGTCAAGCAAGTAAAAAAAAAAAATTATCCTGTATTTCACTGTGTTGTTCGTGTGTGTGGTTTTTGGGTCGTTACATCGTGCTCATTCAGGATCTCTGCTTTGGGCACCATCTTGAAGTTGCTCCATGGAGACATGTGGAGGAACCGCACATGTTTGGGATCAGCCCTTGAGTTTCAATTTGAAGAAGCATCGGCCGACACATGGAGGCCTCTACTCACTTTGCATTTTACTTATACTTTGTAAATGAAAAAGGAGGCGCCGGAGCATGACACATGGTGCCTTCCACGAGCTTCAAACATTCAGAAAACTTCACCAGCGTAGAACACATGGTGAGCTTGTGCTTGTTCAAGGTATCAAATTCTTGGGCCACCTCAAGGTATGCCATTTTGACACGTGGCAATCTGAAAATTCATAGGGGGTGGGGAGGTGAACCATGGAGGAAATTCAAACTTTTCACCTCTTTGCTTCATAAAGGTTAAAATGGAAAATTGGCCCGCGATCCCGATTAGAAATAGTCAATGTTTTTCCCAGTCAATGGCGGAGGTGTGGACGCATGGAGGAAAATTGGAAAATTTTCCTTTTGAGAAAAAATAATTAAAAGTAAAAGGGGAAGCGTAGTTCCATTGGGACCCACATTGGGACACGTGTCAAAAGTATTTCTCAAGGGCAAAGTTGTGGGGAAAACATGGAAATTTTTCCTTTTACCAAAAGAGATTCAAATGGTAGAATTTCTCCACATTTCTTTTGGGGCCCACCTCAGGACACGTGTCGGGCCCATTTTCAGAAGCGGAGGTGCAGAGCAAAATGGGAAATTTTTCCATTTTTTCAAAAGGGTCAGAAAAGGTTAAAGGAGGCCCCGAGCCTATTTTTGCATTGTCCACGTGGACGACCCACATTCAAAATCAAAGATCATTGGCTGCTAAGCATCTAAATCTTATTTTCACCCCATTTGTTTCTATTTTCTACATGCCAAATAGAGGAGCGAGTTAATTTTGATATCTAGAGTTTGGTGGGAGAGATCTAAAGACGTATTTTTCCATTAAAACAGTCTGACTCTTGGGCCGGATTTAGTTTTCCATTTTTCTTCTCCTAAGCATGCAAGGGCCGATTTGATTGATATGGGGTGGAAGTGGTTGGCGAATGGATGGAGGCATTTTTTCCGAGAAAGGAGTTGAATGTAGGAAGAGATCGAAGATATTTTCCCTCAAGCACTCTGAGACTTTTTGAGATCTGATTCTATGAATCACGAAAGAATCATGGCAAAAACCTTTGGTGCATTTTAAATTTTGTCTTTTTAGAGGAAGGGTATTGGTTGGAAATGCTATAAAGGGAATGAATTCATCATGCAAATGTGTGGGAGTTTTTGAAAGATCATGACTGATTTTCTCCAGCAGAAAAATATTGACAAAGCCCATCCATTTTGAGAAGCCATCTAGAGAAGCTGTATATCTCTCTTTGTGTCAAATTTGATCATGTCAAGGTGGTTGCAAGTGTACAGCCATTGACAAGCTTTGAGATTTTTCTGGAAACTTTCCCTTGCTGATAAATTTGATCAAACTTTGAGTTATTCGTGTTAATCTTGAGTAAAGTGTATTTATTTCATCTCTGAATGCATACGAGTAGTTTTTCTTGTTTCTATTGCAATATTGTACCAAAATAGGGTCTAATCACATAGGTCTCAATCCTTGTGATAGTTTAGTGGCATCTGCAATTTCATTTCTCAGAAGAGCCTTCATCTGGGAGTGGGATAAACGGTTTAAAATCACTTTTCTTTCATTTTGTTGATAGAGATTCTTTGTAAGCCTCTGGGTGTACCTCAGGCATGACTTGTTTTAAATATTGGTGCTTTATTGGGTCCTATGACTTGATCCTTCATGACAGAATCCCACAAGGTTGTGTGAAAGAGTGCTGATCTAGGCCTCCATTGAAGCACATATTCTAGTTGAGGAAACAATTTAACTTTTTGTGGCATTTTGTTGATTGAATCTTTCCATTTTTCATAAGCTCTCAAGGATCTAGTGAGTCAAGTCCATCCTGTCTCCCCTCCCACCAAAATTCATTTAACAAAACCAATCCTACCCATACTACCCTTGTTTTTTCTTTGTATACCCACACTAGACCAAAATCCTTTTACTAAAGTATGCAAAACAGATCAAGTTTCCAAATGTCTTTAGTAACCTTTTCCTTGTTGTGAGAATATCTCCATAATCTGGAAGTGACAACTCATGAGAGTCAGATTTGGTGTGTTGATCATATTTTCCCAAGGCCTTCTCTATAAAATTTATGCAAAAGAAAGGTACATGTATCTCCTTTCAAATAACAGAGGTTACACAATAGGTTCTCTTACCTTGGTTGAAAGGCACAACCTAAAATAGTTAGGATAAGATCACATCCTTTTGAGGTGCTATCCATCTCT
Organism: Taxus wallichiana var. yunnanensis; assembly: GCA_018340775.1. Classification (NCBI taxonomy): domain Eukaryota; kingdom Viridiplantae; phylum Streptophyta; class Pinopsida; order Cupressales; family Taxaceae; genus Taxus; species Taxus wallichiana. Next base: position 374,922,873 of record CM031234.1, read on the forward strand.
CCACAAATCCAAGTAACAAAGGGATAGCTAGATTTCTCCCCAGCTACAAAACAACCTACACTTATGATCTATCTGCCTCTAAGCTTATGTTGAATCTATGTTGCTACTTGGTTTGAAAATGAGAACAAATTTTGGTACCAACAGAACCTTCATATGTGTACATGTTAGGAATTCCATGTTGTTATAGTCTGCTTATGTTACAAGTACTATTGTGTTGGGGGCATGTGCAATAAGTACTATGTTGTGTGGATTGTGTATGTTCCTTCCATGGTTTGGTTGAGTTCTTGTGATGTGATACAATCATGAAAGTAAGTAGCAAGGTTTATCGTGGGTTGTTTGTGTTGTGTTAAGTTTTGTGTGACATCTTGAGGCCAATTACTTTTGGGCACCCATGAAAATAAATAAAGTGAAATCTTGAAACAATGAAATATTAAGATCTTGAGAATAAGAAATAAAGTAAAGGAAAAAACTAACTAATTGATAAAGTAAAAGAGAACTGCCAATCTTCACAGAATATTAAAAGTTAAGAAATTGTTAAACTTTATTGACCTCCTGTGGTCATGTTCTAACGACAAAGATCTTATCCCTAGATGGAACTTGTCGTCATTAGCTTTCTTCATTGCTTATTACTTTTTCTACCTTGGCATTATGTTGCATCGGGACGATGCTCTTATAAGGGGAGGGAGATGTAATGCTCAAATCTCACCCCCTTCTACAATTGTCATGTCATTTACAAGCATGGTTATTGTATACTCTAAAAAAACTAATATAAAATAATTATAATAGATAAAAATAAAATTCAATTTAATGGGGGGAAGTCTTTTTGTTTGGCGCCATGAGTGGTTGAATTGGTAGAAGAATATTAAAAGAGGGTGGTGGAAGGATTAAATGCATTTGGTGGGTAGCGATTGGAAGTGGCATGGATTCTGGGTGGCGTGTGGCAAGAGTGGGACAGGACATGGTGTGGTCATAGTTGTTCAGACCTGTCATCTCCCTTGCACAGTAATGCATGCACCTCATTTGAGATCCAAAACACATTAACCAATAGAAACCCAAGTTATCCTTGCGAGTTAGCAATTTTGGATTGTTGCAGTGAGAGAAAAGCCTCTTGGGTGACACTTCTGGCAAGTGCATCTCCTAGCAATGGATGCCATTTCTTTGTTTGACCAAAAGAGAAAATACTAGAAAATTTTTCATGTAATATAGATGCGGTAAAGTACATGAAGACACGTTTCCCTTATGAGACACCACACTACTACTTCACCCATGTAACTAGCAGGTATCCAACCAGATTAGTTACATTTTCGAGCATCCTTCCATTCTATGCCAAAATTCAAGTTTTTTGACAGGGTATGGACATCTAGCCAAGTACAAAGAAAGAGGAATTTTTTGGTGTTGTGGTTTCAAGCACTCTAGTGACATTCTTGCATAAATTAGATGCATGCGTAAGGCATGTGAAATATGCACCTAAATTCTGAAAACAACATGGCCTTGTGAACTAAAATGGTTATAGGTTATGCACAATATGAGTTTTTTGAAATGGTTTAGGAATTTTTCAGAAATTACGTGTATAGGTTGAAGCTTGACTTCCATCTCCCTCTGCTAACATCTCATAGCCTTTTCCAAAATACGGGCTCTAGAACAAGGTGTGGACACCCATCTTGGCATATAGAGAGAAGGAATTTTTCCATATGTTGTAGTCACAAATGATCGGGGAGATGTGTATTCGTATGTGGAACCTTTTACATGGCACGTAAATTGTTTGTTTAGATGCACAAAAGAACTGCATTAAAGGGATGTCATATTTGAAGGATGTGATCAAACATGTTGTTAAATGGCTTAGAAATTGCTCAAGAGAATGCGATTGACAAAGCTAAAGCCAAATTCAACAACCTTGGCCATCAGTCTTCCCTATCTTTGCCAATGGGAGCCTTGATATAGGGTATGCAAAAATTGGTTTCGTTGTAAGGAGTATACAAACTTCCAATCAAATGCTCAGAGTAGGTGTAAAGCCTAGTCACCACCTGAGCTAATTGGTGCCCAAAATGAGAGATTTAAATAGGGTAATAAATCTGCACAAAAGAAAGAAAAAAATTTGAAATCTAGTTTTTACTTTAGTATTGGGCATTGAAATTTGTGAATTCCCTGATAGTCATGTATGAAAAATGAGGAAACATTAAGATGGCTCACCAATGGGTTGACATATTGCATATTGACAATATAGTTTCATGGATCGAGACGACTACTTGAAAACCAAAAATGGTGTTCTAATGAGGCATGGATGCATGGCTAATAGTTTAGGTCTTCACGGGATAATCTGGCATGATTTCACAACAATGGTGGTCTCGATGGATCGTGAATGTAAACCACCCGGATCCCTCATACCCGCTTTGGTCATCATTCCCAGGCATGGTTCATCTCTCCTCATCTCTCATAATTTATGTTCTTTAGTTTTCCTTTTTGCAACGAAATGAAGTTTTAAAATCGAAGGATTTTTGTATATTATACTATATAAAATAAACTTGTTTTAAAAATAGTAAAACCATATATCGTAACTTACAGGATCCAATATTGCCTGGTAGATAATAAACTTGAACCCTCACTTCGTGATGATCTAGAAAATGTTGCAACCAAAATAGATTACTACAATACCCTTTTCTATTGATAGGTTGAATTTGAGTTCCCTGTAAATGATTTGACCGCTCCCTTGTTTAAATAGATCAATTGTGATTTTTTGAGACTTGCAAAGTAACCTTTGTAACTCGGAAAGGAGATGTTAAGTTTCCTACGTGTACCTTGTTATGTGAGGTGTCACTTCAATCTTTGGATTGACCTCGAATGAAAATTTTTGAACCTTTTGATGCCCCTATAGGAGCCTCGTTACATTGTTTTCAACGGTAGGAAGCTGCTAAATCTAAAAAGTTGGCTTTCATTTTGAATCACCATTTGAAACCTGGATAGAGAAATTATTATCTCGCCTTTACAAACCTCTAGTACTTTTACTAGACAATTACTTGAAAACTTTGGTTCGGAAAAATCACATTCTAGGTTAGTTTGGAAAAGGCATTTTGTAGGCCTCTGGTCGCAGTTTGACGAGGTCAAACTGGACCAATTACGACTTGTCACTCCAGAAAACATGTCACCATTTGAAAACTATTTTCTAGTTCTCAGTCCTGTCGACTCTGATGAATTCTCCTTATATAGGGGAACTTGTAGGAAGTTCCTCATTGCACGTTCATCCATCAAACATCATTTTTGGACGTGGTTTTCTGAGCCCTCGAGCTCACTTTTGATCATTAACAACTAGCTCATTTATGACCGACAACCTCAGAAAACTAGCCGCTAATCGTAAAGCATTCGCCAATTCTGAATTCTATCAATTCCTATGAACTCTTGGTATATAAGTGGGAACGTATAAATTTAACCGTGGTGTTTTTTCTCATCAGAAGATAATGTTTGAAAGTGGTTTCTTAGCCTCTGAGCCTGTTTTGAACATTTTTGTAACTAGCAGGAAAATGTAAAAAAGGAAGTTGTAGGACCCCTGTCGGGTTGCCAAACCACCATGGAAAATTTTGACACATGTAAATAATTGTTTGAAAACTCCATAGTGTAACTTGTTGTGTGAAATAGAACTTTTGACAAAATGGTGTTTCTCTCTCTCCTTGGTTACGAAATGAAGTGAAATGAAATGAAATGAATTCATGTTTCTAAACCTTTTCTTTCAAATGTAAATTATAATTATTATTATATGTAAATGGGGAACTGAAAAACATTAATTATGTTAGATTAGGGTGGATTCCATGCCAACAATTTATCACTTATTTCATGCTCACCTGGTTTTACAGGATGCAAGAAAGATGGCAAAAGGCGATGTGTAATTCATTATTTCTTATTGTAATTTATATAGGTCATTGTAAAATGAATATATGTATAATGTAGTCTTTTGTTACAGAAAATTTATATTTGAAATTTGCTAATATGTATGAGATGCTATTTTTAGGGATATCTTAGGAAATGTGCATTAATCACAAGTTCAATTTGATTTATAGTTGTGTATGGTAAAAGGGTTTGATATATATATACATACATATACATATACATATACATATACATATATATATATATATATATAGTAAATGAATTTGAAGTTAATATATTGTAATGCATTTTCAGTGTTCAATAAACGATTAATTAATTACTAGGTTGTATTCTTACCTCGTAAATGTAATAAAGAGTTTCAATCGAAACACTCAACCCTAGTATAAGATTTGTGCGTAACATGTCTTCATGTGTGATCATTTTTACCATAGAAAAATTGAAAACCATAGAATGAACTTAAACTTTGCACTCGATGGATCCTAGCTTTAAGTAAATAAAACCCCTAGTTTGGGTTTACCGTCATAGTCGTTATGCTTAGCAACATTGTTGTGAACCCATCTTTTATGAACGAAATGGTCAAACATTATCCGGAGTATGTGATTTCCTTCTAGTTTTGGTAACCGCGAGGAGAATGTCTTCTCTTTAGGTCTGACACCATGTTGAGTGGTGAAGACCACCTTGGAAGTCACCTTATGAGTCCTTGTTCGAAGCAACGACCATGCAGTGTAACCTTACCATTTCGGAGTAAGTAGAGCTATTACTCCCTTAGTATCCTTTTGGATTGCCAAGTCTTACGAAATTAGATCTAGAAATTAACTTCATCGAATAAAATCCTTGTTGGTTCTAGATGACATAAATGGAGATCGTGAAATAGTTGTTCTAGGTCTTAAACTCTTGTTAATGAACTCCTTAGTTCCTCTCAGCTAAATGTGTTACCTTGGTTCTAACAACATAACACCTTGGTGTTTCATGAAGGTTTTTAGCATAAATATGTCCTCTCAGCTTAAAATATTTTATAGTTGAGGCATAGATTTTTAGGTGCAATTGGAATTAAACTAAACCTCAGTTGATTGGGAGGTTAACTTGAGGTTCATGTGTAGTTATAGCGCTTCCAATCATATACTTCTTCAAGATGTTAGTCAAATACTTTCGTAACTCCTTCGTTATAAAACTATGCTAATAATGAGACCATAGTGTGATGTAAGAGTAAATCATATAAGAGTAAAACAAGATTTGAGATTAGGAATAATGTCACTCTTGGAGTCCTTATAACTTAATTAAACATTTTCATGTGTTACAAAGAATATGAATTTCCTTGGTGTGATCAAACTTTGAGAAAACAATATATATATATATATATATATATATATATATATATATATATATATATATATATATATATATATATAATCTAAATACAATTTTTGTTGTGGGAATGTTGAATCAGGAAATAAAGATACCAAGATTGAAGAATGTTTATGGGAAAAAAGGTATCTTGAATCTAAACCACCATCCTTAAATCCTAATATTGCTTTCTGGACATCAAGTCAGATTCACTTGAGTTACAAGGGTAAAATGTAGACATTGAATACGCGTTTGAGAAGCATGTTTTTAACATAAGAACAAGAGAATTAAGTACTTTATATGCAATTTGAATTATGCCCAAAAATTATGTAAGTTATGGAAATTTATGTAAAGGATAAAAAGCCAACTTAAAATGGTCGAACTCTAAATTAAATGTGGAATAAACGAAAGAATCTATCGGTAGAAAATAAAAAAAGGAGAAAATTATCTCGAGAACCATGTAACCATGTCAACAATCCATCATCGTAAATGTAAAAATATCTCTAATAATCCACACACATAATCCTATGAATCGAAATCCAACCATAGTCCAAGTATCTCTATCATCTAACATCCTGGTAAGTCAAAATGAAACAATAATATCCAAGCATATAGTCAACAATATCGAAATCAAAATAATAAGCGTCGAAGGAAGTGGGCATTACACTTCAATCATACTAGTTGGTGATTTAGGTCGAATATCCCCTATGAATGACATACCAATGCATATAGGAAACTCGGTTGGGCACACACTATGGAAATAATTTGACATGTTATATTGTTGGACACCATGAATTTCCACCAAAAAGGTTGTACTTCATCAAAAATTAGATTTAAGAAACTTTTATATAACATTAGAAAATCAGATCATGCGAGTAAGAATATTGGAGGCTTCTCATGACTAGAACATCATCTACTATGTCCACTAAAGAACAAAAAACTTTCAATACATACACTCATTTGTATGCAACCAATAGCTTAACAACTATGCATAACAAGTCCACACTCAAAACTCTAAATATGTCAATTTCCTTGAGCAAGATTAAACCAAACAACCGCAAATTTTTTTACCATACATGGTATAGATCTAGAACAAAAATTTCTCTTATATGTTGGAGAGAAAATCATGTTAACAACCAATTTATGGGTAGAGGTTGGACTAGTTAATGAAGCAATCGAGAATGTAGTTGCCACTATTTACAAGGAACCCTAATAAACTCATGCTTTTCCACTCTATGTTTTCATTAATTTTATAAAATACTTGGGCGCCACATGGGATATTGACAACCTGACCCACTTACCTATCCCTCCAAAAACAAGAAACAATTGCCTACAAATTCTTCCGAAAATGGCATGGGTGTTGACAATCCGTAAAGCACAAGGTATTGCTACGAGATAAAACAACAATAGATATTGGTGGTGTCGATCAACAAGGACTAACCTTTTCTACAATTTCACATGTTTGAATACTATTGAATCTCTACATCTCCCTAATTTTTTCATTTGTTCATTACACGTGATTGAAGTACAATAAATATGTTGACAATCGAAAACAATCATAAGCCCAACTTCACTTAAAGAGCAATATTGTGCACAATGCATAAAAAACAACACCACCCAAATAGTTTGTGTGCGTAAATTATTTCTCCGATTACTAATTTCTTACTTTGCTACTAGTTTCTTCACTTGCTTCGATTATTCAAGTACTCTCAATTACATACACTCTGCAATTAAAATAACAAACATAAATATGCTTCCTCTAAAATTACACTCAACACTTTTTCTTAATTAACATATCATACATACACAATTTTGGTTTGTGAATGTACACATATAATTCAAAGAGAACAAAAGAGTCTATATGCCAAGGGCGAAGTGACAACTTTTATGAAATAGCCACCTCTATCGCAAGCAATGCAACCATCTTGCACCACCTAGTATCTCGAGTCCGTAGATGAACACTACCAAAGCAAATATATTATCAAGAAGACGATCTTTTCACATTTCAACCGATTCATTCCAACATGCCACACATATATTGAACAAGGCCACAATTGCAATTGAGGACACTCAATAAATCATTCTAAACAAATATTATGAACAATTCTATACACAACAACTAGAAAATAACAATAACTAATAAATCTATACACTTATATATACCATTTACAAAATCCTAACACCAATATACAAAATATTCGAAAACATTATAATACAACCCACTCACTAATAGACATATTTTTATTATGCAGTCAACTAATATTACTTGGGTCCCTTTCTAAAATACATGTACAAGGCCCACCCTAAAAACTGCTTCAAACTACAAATTAAATTATTAAGAGACATATTCACAAGCAACAAAATACTACGTATCATTACAAAAAGTACACACAAACCTAGACATTTCTGCAGATCGAGCCGACAACAACCCTTACAACCCCAAGAGAGCGACTGCTAGTTTTCAATATCAACAAGAAGCAAACTACGCAACCACGGTAAGGGATGCATATATAATAGAACAGGGAAGTCGAGAATATGATAAACTGAAAGAGCTGAATTGCTCAAGGCGGCGAATCTAGGGGTGGATTAATTTTTGTTGTTTTTCAGGAGAGCATTGATGCAGATGGAAATAAATAGCGCGAATGTCAAGCATGCTGATACGATGAGAATGATTATCTGGTACTGGCTACTGGTACTAATTGCTGCTTCTCTTGGTCGATTAAGAATCTGACCATAATTCAGCCTTAGTTGCCCCTCCTGCATAATCTTCTTATACACCACATAAAAAAGCACTCCTAAAATCAGACAGATAATCCATACGGACATCTGGACTACTAGTGGAGTAAGCGACGCAAATCTGTCGCCGCTAAAAATAATGGTAACAGAGATTCCTAGGAATGCAAGCAAAAAGTTGATGTATTTCCACTTTTGTTTCCCCACAGTAGCAATTTGTTCCTCTAGTTGGGGAAGTTGGCTGGCGCCTCCATTAATAACAGGTACCGGATCGACTATGACCTCATCTAACTGGAATGATGAGTCGGCCGCAGTAATTCCAGTTGTTTGCAAAGAATTGCGGAAGAACACACTTTCTCTCACAAAAAACAACGATACAGAGTATAGAAGTCCATTATGTTGCTGAAAGCCTGCAACAACAATAATAGTAATACTGATTATCAAAGAACTTGCAAATATTAGAGGCGGCAAATGAAGGGTTATATCGGAACATTTTTGGCGATGTCTGGCCGGCCACGCATCGCCGAAAATGTCTGCAAACTTTATCTTCGGGGCAACGGCATCGTGTCTTTTGTCTTGCTTGGGATCCGACTTCGCGAAGATCAAATCTAGACCCTTAATCTTCTCAAAGCCAATTCCAGATTAATTGAGTAAAACATGTTGAGATAACATACGCATGACCATAAACATGTCGGAATGGCGACTGGTTTGGCGGATTATTAACAAACTATGACTGTGAACGAATGTTCGGGGTTAAATCCTAAAAACTCCAGATGATCATGAGGTGGAATTGTATTTTGTGGTGAATTTCAATGGCCGGTTGATGGTTACATGGGTCACCGCATCTTTACCTACGGCGGAATCGACTTCTCCCATTAAATAAAATACACGTCTCAAAATTATCGAAGGGGGTTTGATTTTTCTGAGGCGATTATTATAGGAACTTGTATTATGCTCCTAATGAGGTAACCACTCAGATACTGGTCGAGTTCTTGAAAGACAGTATGTTTGTTTGTTCAATGTATGTTTGATTGAATAATTTTAACTTCTGATTTAACTAGCAATGGAATCTAAGGGTTCAATGGTTACGCCGATGGGTTAACAGAAAAAATAAAGAATATCAATATTTGAAGATGAATTCTGATGATTGGATTTTATAAATGATTATTTAGAAAGATGCTTCCGGGTCCAGGTTTTGATTTATTTTCATATATTCAATTGAAATTTACATAAAGAAATTATATCGACAATCAAGGGAAAAAATAGGTTATAAAATGTCTACAGTTTTTGGAAGTTTTCAATGTTTTTCTACAAACCCGTTATGTATATATTGTGTAATTTGCAGTTCATGTGACTGTATATTTCCCATGTTATGTTTAACATGGTAATTTAATTCGTTAACCACGTCAGTCTTAGGTCCCAGTGTTCTCGTGACTCGCAGATTTAGAAGCCTCAACATTTGCGGCGCTAGAGGGTGCATTTTTCAAATTCTAAACAAATTAAGGTTTTAAACCATTCTTCAAGCCCATCGTGACTTTATAAAATGAAAACTATCCTTGCACCCAACACGCAGAATAGAGGAGTTCAAAATTCGAAGGGTTTGTTACAATTTTATAAAATCATTTTGTTTTCTTGCACCCAACACACAAATTATAGGAGTTCAATTTTTTTAAAATCCTTATGTTTTTATGCACCCAACACGTAGAATATAAGAGTTTAATGCCATGACTTTAGTATCTTAATCTGTTTTCCTTTTAATCTTTCTATTTTGAAGTTGTCTTTGCTTCTAGATGACTGTATCAAGCCAAAGACATATGATCGCAAGTATTTATGACCTTCCTATCATCTCACAACCATTTTTCTGCGTGAGCAATTTGACATTACACACAAGTTGAGCCTCTATGCTATCTCTTTGACAGAAACATCGACGACATCAAAGATCAACTTGAAGTCATACAACAAGAACAAGACGCTGCCGAACATGCTTGGATCGAATACTTCGAGGAGTTCAAGCTTTCATTAGCCCTTGCATTGGCAACTTGTCATGCGAAGAAGGATCTTTATATTCCTTATATAGACGATTAATTTATCTTTCCATTATCTAGCTATCATATTATATCTTTTATCATTTATCATTTATCATTTATCATTGATTGTCGAAACAAGTTGAAACCCTTCAAAGGAAGCCCATTAGTTCCTGTGATCGGCCTTTTCCGAGAAAATCATCATCTTTTTATCTAATATGGATATCTTGTCTAGTTCTCTCTTAGTGTGCGGGTTTCTCTCATTCACTATAAGCATGAGTCCCACGCCCGTCTTGCATCCATACATCTCGACATTGTATTGTTGACACATGAATCGTTAAACTCGATGTCCTCTAAGTTTTTGGTGATTTTTATATAGTTAATGAACCTAAATCCACCTTAAACAACCACACCTCGCCCCTGAAGAAGAGTTTGATTGATTCTTTTAACCATCGGTGGAATCCGAAGTCTAGGGATGGGGTTTGGGCTAGAAGACTTGACACAGTTTGGAAAGCTCACATTGAGCCTAAAATATCCCACATTTTATGGTGTCTCTTATATTAGGGTCTCCCTTTTGGAGATATACTTAGACACATCTAGATTACAAACCCTACTTGTCTTTCCTACTACCAACTAGAGTCGATTAAACACCTCTTTTGGTTTTACCCGCACACCCAATCTTCTTGAAAATGGATTCACTCCCAATTCAAACCCTTAATCCCTAAGTTTTTCACATTGAAAATGGTTCTTCTATGGGATTCGGCCATGCTTCTTACAAAATTCAATATTTTTGGCACACGTTTAGAGAAGATATTGTATTTGAAATTTGGAAAGATGGATATTTTTATTATTTTAACAACATTGTTATGGATAGAGACTTTCTATGGCTAATAAATTTATTTTAATCTTTAATGTTATACTTAATATCCGGTGTAAGTGGAAAAAGTATTCCTAGAGGTGGAACGTGTTCAATCCATGCTCTCACATCGGGGGATGCCATCTATGTTATAATTTGAGTTCATCTGGACTCGATGTGTCTTTACTATCCTTTGTAGGGGTGGCGGGGTTTTCACATGCATCATTCTAGAAGTCAGCCGGACCTCCTCTCACCATCACCACCATTCCATTCCTAAGTCATTGTATCCTTCTCCCACTTGTAGTGCCGGCGGTTTTTATTGGATTTATGGCCTTTCTGAAAATGGTGGAAGTGGGTGGGGCTCCCCTACTCAAGAAAAAGTCTTGTGTTTGGCTTTGGACATCTCTCTCGTGCCATCAATCGTAGTAACATGAAGAATAAATATCAACAACAATAACAACAACACGATGGGTGGGATCCATTCTTGAGACAACTCATCCCTCTACCACCAAAGTGGTGGGGGACAAATTGGTAAGCCCTTCACCTTTGCCTCCTTCAAATACCATGTTCGCTTTTGTGGTCTAGTTTTTGTGTGGGCCTTTTTTTTGTAGATGCCAATTTTTACTTACAACATTTTTGGTTAAGATGCATGCTTTTATTATATACTTATATTTTGATGCCCTCATTAGGTAAGATGGCTTCTTCGAGACCTATTTGGCTCAACGTGATTTGCATTCTTATGTGTGACTCTTTCCATCCATTGTTTTTGTGATTAGGAGTGTACTATACTTTTTATAAATAAAATTGCACTTTTCAAGTAAAATCATCAATATCAATACTTCACGCTTTTGTTCCATATGTTTTGGTAAAATTGTAAGACTCAATTTCAATATTCCTACGATATATTTGTATAAATTTATAGTAGCTAGAAGTATATGGAGAATAGTGAGTATAAACGAATACATGCGAGTTATGTTTAATTATTATATTGCGAGGATAGTTATATAATCTTCATCATGACTACTATTTTTTTTTCAAAAATCAATAGCAACATTCTAAGTGTCATAACATATATGTTTTGTAACATTTTACATGGAATATTTGTAAAAATAATTTGTTCCGCCTTTTATTCCTATAGTTTTGATGAAAAGCTAAATATAAATATACAATAAAAGTTTGATGGATGGGTGACATAGTGTAGGGTAAATTTTGGGCGGTGGTAAATACATGTAACAAACAAAATTAAATGTTGTGTTATGGATAATCTCGCCCCTTTGCATACCTTTGGCATATTGTTTCTTGGTCTCTTCCACTACCATTTACAATCATTTATGAAGTATGTTTTTCTCATTTTACTCTTGACTATCAGTGTCAACTATACTTTCAAGTTTTTGAATAAATTGAATAATAAGGTACATTATTTCTATAGATATTTGAATCCCTCCATTTCTTTTGTTGTCATTCAGTTTATTTGATCTTGTTGACCTATTTTCTTCAAAATTGCATTTTGCACACTTTCACATGAATGTACGTATAAATTAAACCTCAAAAAGAAAATCCTTAACCATGAGGTGAAGGCCTTCGATTAGTGAAGACACATGTAATGCCCACATTTTACACACACAAATACAACACTAAAATACCATTTTTTTACTTACATTGTAGTACATAAGACACTACATGAGATCACTTACAAAAACACACAATACAAGATATGTTTGCACAAATAATAACCCACACAGATAACATGAAAACACGTGATGCACAACAAGGTCACTTTTTCTTTTTCAAATGACAAGGTACAACATAACGATACAACTACAATACAAAATTATAGATAGGGTCTTCCCACGGCATGATATTTTTAGGATTACACATTGATTACAATCATGTTTCAATCTTTGACTTAAGATTCTAGAAAGGATCATAATATGTGAACCATACATTTATTTTCCTTTTTTAGCTTTCATTTATACCGTTTAACATTTAACTCATAGTGTATCTCATTAAATAAGGATCATCTACATTATTTCGATTACTTGTTTCATTTGTTTGTTCGTTAACAAGATAATTATTTACACACAAGGCTATTTACATATACACAAAGATACTAGGTATTATACCTAGGATTCACCCCTAAGGGCATGCATCTTGATCTTATATCGTACCTCTATTATGCAATAGAATAAGCCTAACTTCAAAGAATGTGAAGTTCATTTTTGGTTTAAGGACTTAGGTTTATGTTTTTTTCACTCATTTATAAATTTTTAATTACGTTAGTACACAATAAGCGTTAAAGGAATTAGGCTCTTCATCCATAAAAAGATGGTTTAATCACATAACTAGGAAGGTCATGTTTCATTTTCCCATGGAATAACATCCCACGAATACACTTCCCAAGGCAAAGCATCAATTAAAGGATTACTATAGATATACTCCAACAATTAGTTAAGGATTCAAGGCTCTAACCATGACAACATACTTACTTATTTTCTTGTTTCTAGATTAGGTTTCATGAGTATTATTTTACGTCTGACTTAAGAGGTTTTATTTCTCCCTAACCAGGCTCATATACTTTTTGTAATGAATTGTGTAGACTATTTGTTAATAGAGGCATTTATATCCTTAATGAGACCCCTAGTCCCTGTCTTAGGAGATTTGTCTATAAGGAAAAGATCACATAGTTTCACATCATACATCTATTACCTAATAGGACTAATGGGAGAGAAAGATGGAGTAGATCATCGTTTTAAGGGGGTTAAGGTTCACATTAGATTTTTCACCATGTGGGTCTCATTTCTCACCACAAGATGGTTTATAAATGATATGAGAACGACCTAAATTTCACCTTTCTCTAAGGAGATCACCTTATGGTTCTTTGTTCAAAAACTAATCGGACATGTAAAATGTTGTTAAGTTTCACAATTAACTTATTAGTATTGCAGCACATAACCCAAACGAAAAATGAGATTGGGTATCAAGTTCATTTATGATCCCAACTCTTAAAGGTGAATTCCAAGGCTAGTTGGTCATCTTCGCCACTCAACATGTATGTCGGTCCAAGAGGATTTTATACTATGTTTAATGTAGGTTTCCCAATGAGTACTACTTAAGAGAACACATTCTCCTTACTACACACATGATTACTAATCCTAGAAGGGGACCACATACTCAAGATAAAGTTTGACCATTTCGTTCTTAAGCGTCGGGTTTACAACGACATCGTTAAGCATATAAGCTATGAAGACAACTCATACTTGGGCTCTTATTTAGCTAATCTAGAAGGTGTCATTGAGTGTAAAGAATAAGTTCATTCTAAGGTATTAGTTTTCTATGTTGAAAGGAAACCCATGGGAAGGGTAGTTATGCATGAATTTTATACTAGGGCTAACTATTTTGGCTAGATTTCTTCATTACATTTTCAAATTAAGAAACACCACACACCAATTATTTAACTATAAATTTCCCAATGCAATTTCTCTATAAACTATTAAAGTAAATTTCATTTAACACATTTATCTCACTTTTACAATATAATTTGTGGAATCAAATAACACCCATGTTTAGATGAATGTTTCCCTTAAACAGTAACATCATAAAAATATTACAAAACTTAATTAACAAACCTTTCAATACTTATAAAATGTTGAACGTATCCTTTACAATATATCTTAACATATATATCCATCCCCCCACCCTTTTTTACCATATGTAAGTCTGAATCAAAAGAACACCTATAGTTAAATGCACATTTCCCAAAGTACCCGTAAATTTAGCATCTCATTCATATTACCAAATTTCAACAAGAAATATTTCTTGTAACATATCAATACATAAAATTTCTTTCCATTAACATATATGAGTTACAATAATACACAAAGAATCAAAACCATGTCATTTCACCATCTTACTTACATCCTAAAAACCATGTGAGAGTGAAATAGGCGATAAATCATGGCATGACATCCACTAGATATAGCATAATTAACGTTTTAAGTTTTCCATTTAAATGATATTAATAGTTTGTAATCAAAAAAAAAGATGTTTAAACACATGTATTCATTTCATTTCATATCACTTCATTTCTTAACTAAGGAGAGAGAAAGAGATAGGGAAGAGAGAGAAACACTATTTTTCTAAAAGTAAAATTTCGCATAATAAGCAAAAAGATATAGTTTCATACAATTATCTATAAGTGTCACTAGGTTTTCATGCCTATTTTCTATCTTGGTTAGGGTTTTACTGGTCATCCCTAACATTTTCTCGTCCGAGTTGAAACGTCTAATTTTGACTCTGAGGCTAACAAAGTGTGCTATAAAAACTATCTTCCGATAAGAAAATTCACATCATGCGAATTCCTACGTGTCCACATATATGCAAAGAATCCACTTGGATTGATAGAATCCAAAACTAGTGATCGGTGTATAATTGGCAAATGGTTTCCAGAGCCACCGGTCGTAATCGACCAAGTTTGACCTAGTCAAACATCGACAAGAGGCCTACGAAAGCCCTTTTCTAAATTAACCAGAATGTTTTTTTGAAACCGAAGGTTCAAAGAAATTATCAAGTAAAAACACTACTTGGGATTTTGAATGGCGTAAAAGCATTTCGTTGTTCAAGGTCCAAATATCGAGCCAACATGAAACCCAACTTACCAATTTTAACAGCTTCCTAACAACACAAAACAGGGAAACATTGCTCATAGAGGAGTAGCGAAGAGAGTAAAAATGGTCAATTGGGGTGAATATAAATTTTGATGTGACTCTCCTCATAATGAGGAATGGATACGACCCTTGAAGTCACTTTTAGGGGGCTCTTAATGTTGTTTTGCATGTCTTTAGAAATTTTGTTTATCAAAATTTGTAAGGTAGATGGAAATGGTTTCCTAAGTTAACCCATATAGCTCTCACCAATACAAACAAACACGAGCACCAAAATTTATACATCCTTGGTTTATCAATGCACATGGTTGTGGTCGTGAAACATTTCTTGGTCAAATTATAAGTTGGTTGCAAAGAAATCACGAAGTTGTTTTTTTATTGATTGCACACTAGTCGCCGGTTAAAATGTTAAATTATTTGAGCAACTAATAGTTTAATGTTTTTATCTTATTGCAAATGAATAACCAAATTATGTGAAAATCATAAAGATAAAGGTAAGGAGACCATTCTGAGGAATGAAGCCGGTCGAAATTGCAAGATTTGGTTTTACATCTCTAATGGACATTTTGTAAAGAAGTTTACACACGTCCATAATTCTGCCATTTTCATCTCTTTGAATGATCCTATACCCATTCCAAAAATGATCTATGAATATCTGGGGGTGGAACGAAAAGAGTCTGGTAATGAGAGTAACAAGATAAGCCTTTCAAGTTGTAGCAAACTTCCGTTCACAATCCTGAAATCCCGCGACTAAGGGAAATGTAAGAGCCCTACAACTCCCAAAATTTTCCTATTAGTCTTAAAATCATCTCATGGACTTTGCTAACTCTCACCAAATATTTTAATCTCAGACTCCCTGTGTCCCATGGTTGATGAGCAAATGGGATTTTCTGATATTCGGTATGGAAATAATTTATGCTTGAAAGATATATCTTCATGTTCTGCACCACCATGGATAGATAGTCCCTCATATAACTTCCCTACATGTGGCCGATGAGAAAGACTACCATGCGAATCGTGCAACAAACTTCCACACTCACATCCTATTCCATTTCGTGAAATCACTCGTAACAATTGTCTCCAGAGATCAGGGCAATTATATTTTCATACTCTTGCTAAAAATTACGTCTCTAATGTGCACATAATGTCCTTTGTCTACTGCTATAATATTTACAAGTCCTCTACATATGTAGTCTCTTTAAACCCACAATAAATCTAGTATTTTAAACATTGTGTAATATATCAGGCGTTGGGCTCTTCTTTTCCCTCATGTTACATCTAATGGGATTTATCTATTGTTAGGGTATTTGCAAACCACATAGAGATGTAATTTTCTACAACCCACTTCAGACCCGGTTATTTAAAAACTCTATAAATGAATTTAGATCGAGTGTTTCACAAAATGAAATGAATAAGTTGTAAAACATCAACTCACCTTTTCTTATGGTGGACGTTTATACCCTATTCAAGCTCTTATTTATGGCATACGCAGGAGGTTGCTAGAAATAATTTTGGAGCTTGGCTTTCCCCCTGTCATTAGCATTTTCTTGAAAGTTTCTAAATCCTTTTCAACAAACCCATTTCATGCATATCCTGCAGTCATTACAGTCCACGAGGCCATATTTATTTTAGGCATTTAGTCAAAATATTCACATGCCAAGTGCATACTTCCACACTTGCATACATATCTACCAATGTACCTGCAAGTAGTACACCTGGAAAAAAATCGTCTATCTTATTCTTTGCTAGACGTCCATACCCTGTTACAGAGCTCACGTTTTGACACAGGCTGGGAGGATTTTGTAAAAGGTAAACTTATCTAGTTGGAGAATTTTTTTTTGAATAAGTGAAACAATGTGACTGTCTCTTTGAGGAAGTCATGTCTCCTGTACACTGCCATAACCATCCATGAGAAGCTTCCTTGTTCTTTCATTTGTTCAACATTGATAGATGAGAAGAATGTGGAGTGAAATGCTCTCAACACATTGATTTTATTATGAAGAAGCACGTACATTATATAGGAGAAATAATTAACTATATTCCCCTAAACTGAAGGAGGAAGATTTGGATGAAGGTGAGAGAATAATGGAATACACCAAGGAAGAGATAATAAAGGGATAAAATAAAAACAAACACTCCTAAAATATGAACTATGCAACGTATGCTAACATTCCCCCTTATTACATTATTCTTGCAAATGTGACCCCTGAAAAGTTCAAATTTCACTTTTCCAAGAGATTTAGTGAGAATGTCAGCAACTTGTGCTTCTGTAGGATAGTACTGGAGCTGAATTTGATGGTTCAAGACGTGCTCTCGAATGAAATGGCAGTCAATTTCAATATGCTTTGTTCGTTCATGAAAGACTAGATTTTGCATGAGCTTCAACACACTCTGATTGTCATAATAGAGAATAGGTGACTATTTTTCAAGAATTCCCAAGTCATCCAAAATGTGACGTAACCATATCACTTCACACACAGCTCCTCGTGTGGTGTGATATTCTACCTCTATGGATGAGATAGAAACAACATTCTACTTCTTGCTTATCCATGAGATAGGTCCAGATCCGAGATGAAATATGTATCATGTAGTTGACTTCTGTCATCAATAGATCCGGCGTGGTCCGAGTCGACGTATCCCTGTAAGAAGAATTGATCATTCTTCTTATATTCTAGACCATAATAGTTGTTCCTCGGACATATCTCAAAACATGCTTTGCTGCATTCTAGTGACATTTCTTGGCTCCTACATGAACCTAGAAAGATAGCTGACAACATAGCAGAGATTTGGTCTGGTATATGTCAAATAGATGAGCCCTCCAACAAATTGCCTGTAGAGAGTAGCATCTACTTGAGGTGAGTCCTGGAATCTTGAAAGTTGCAAGCCTTTTTCCATGGGAGTGGATATAGGTTTACAGTCAGACATTCTATACTTTTCCAAGAGTGTCTTGGCATACTTTTTCTGGGAGACAAAAATGTGATGCTCCTTTTGCCATATCTCCAAGCCAAGACAGTAATGTAGTAGCCCCAAATCTATCATGTCGAAGGTTCTTTTGAGATCATTCTTTACAATATCAACCTGATCTTCTAAACTTCCAGTGATCACAAGATCATCTACATATACAACAAGAATGACAATTTCTTTTCCTACCTTCTTTATATACAAATTGAATGAGGGGCTATGAGTGAACCCATGTTGCAAAAGGTGATCGTTGATCTTGATATACCATGCCCTTGGAGCTTGTTTCAGTCCATACAGTGATTTGATGAGATGACATACCTTTTAGGATGCTCTTCATCAAAAATCCTTTAGGTTGGGTCATGTATACTTCTTCTTTCAGATCACCATTTAGGAAAGCACTCTTGACGTCCATCTGCTAAAGTCTCCATCCTTTTTTGTGTCAAGTGTGCACAAACTACTCGATGGTCTTCATCTTTGCAGTGGGTGCAAAGGTTTCTTCATAGTCGATGCCCTCTTTCTGAGCATATCCTTTTGCTACAAGTCATGCTTTATGTTTGTCGATGGATCCATCTACCTTATATTTTGTCTTGAAAACCCATTTGTAGCCTATGGGTTTCTTTCCTGTAGGTAGATCGACAAGTTCCCATGTCTGATTTTTCTTGAGTGAGTCAATTTCTATATCCATGGCTTCCTTCCACTGAGGTTGACTGAGTGCTTCATGAACATTATCTAGCTCGAAGCTATTAATCAGTGAACTCATGAGTGCAAAGTTTACCTCATTTCTTGTTTGACTCCTGTTTTGACTCGGATGATGTATCTGGGAGTTGTTGCAAATGTGAGTCCTTGATGGTGCTTTGTACCCACTTGGATGAGAACTTGGCTGCTTTTGAGAAGAACTGTGTCATTGCCATGTGGATTGATGTGGAGTCACATTCTCCAGTTCTCCAAGGTCAACAAATAGCTCTCTAGAAGCATTTATTTTCTCTGAGTAGTCTCCTTTGGCTCATCATTTGATTCGGAGACTAGTCGGTGAGAGGTGGTTGGAAGTGGATCTTTTGTTGATACTATTGAGTCAAAAGATGACTCGTCACAAACCACATCACGACTCTCATATATTTTCTTTGTCTCAAGATCCATGAGATGGATATGCCTTCGAGGTAGTGTTGTAGCCAAGAAGGATACATGGGAGTGTTTTTGGCTCTACCTTCTTTCTCTTCGAATTGGGACATGCATGTATGTTGTGTAACCAAATACTCATAAATGAGAAATTGATGGCTTTCTACCACTCCATACCTCTTCTAGCATTTTTTTTGTAGAATCTTTTTTGGTGCCCTGTTGAGAAGATATATAGACCATTTGTACTGCTTCAGCCCAATAGCGTTCTTCTAGCTTTGTTGTTGATAGCATGCAGTGAGCCATCTCCATCACTGTGTGATTGCGATGCTCAACAATGCCATTTTTGTTGGGGTGTGTAGGGAGTAGTCAAGGTGCTTTGCTTAATGCCTTGTTGGTTTAGGAAGGCCAAGAACTTCTTTGATGTGAATTCCCCCCGATCTGAGTGAAGTAGAAGAAGTGGTTGTCGGACTCTTTCACAACACGATGATAGAAGTTCTGGAAATGTTGAAGAGCCTCACTTTTCTTCTTTAGGAAATATACCCACATCTTGCGAGAGTGGTCATCCATGAATAGTTGGAAGTACTTGTATCCTGAAAATGAAGTAGGTAATGGGCCATTTAGATCGGTATGAACTACCTCCAGACACTTCTTGGCATGGAAGGTGCTCACTTGAAATGGATCTTTGTGTTGTTTTCCTGCAAGATATCAGGGAAAATAGGCAAGGAACTGGACAATTTGGGTAATCCATGGACCATTCTTTTGAACTCATCTGGTGCAATGAACTAACCGACAAGTGTCCATATCTAAAATGCCATAAGGCAGTTGATTCTATTGTAGAAGCAGATAAAGCTACTGTAGAAGATGAAACAATATCTAAAGCAAATAACTTATCTTTTACA
Source organism: Taxus wallichiana var. yunnanensis (assembly GCA_018340775.1). Taxonomy (NCBI): domain Eukaryota; kingdom Viridiplantae; phylum Streptophyta; class Pinopsida; order Cupressales; family Taxaceae; genus Taxus; species Taxus wallichiana. The sequence continues at coordinate 374,943,346 of CM031234.1, forward strand.
AAAGCTTTAGCAAGAACCGTACCTTGTCGGGAGATTAAGCATGATTTAATGCCATTTTGAACAAGAAATTCTACCTTAAGGTGATGATTCAAGAGCTGAGTAACTGACAAGAGGTTGTTAGTCAAGCTAGGAACATATAGTACCTTTGTAAGTGTACATTTTTGTGGTCCCAGAGGAATGGTGACATTTCCAATTCCTTCTGCAACATATTCTTTGTCATCGGCTATCCGAACCCGATCTCTAGTTGGTTCTTCGTGTAGTGAATCAAACAAGCTTCTTGTCACCTGACATATGCTTGCTTGCACCAGAGTCTATCAACCAGAATTTCTTTGTGGGCTGAGAAGTTTGAGAGACGAGTACAAGGTTCTTACCACAATGGGCTCCTTCTGATGTCTCCTCATCAGATTCATCATCTTCTTGGGCTGCGAGATGTCCCTTCTACTTTCTCTAGTGGGGACGTCATTTGGACTTTTGAAAATCTTCACACTGGATGTGCTTGTATGACTTGAAGACCCTTGTTTCAAGCTATTATGCCAGTAGTGATCAGTGTCATGAGTATTGGTTTACTGAAATGTGACACCACCTCTTTGACTTTTGATCTTTCTATTGTTGTTTTGGTTGCGCTTGATTTGGCTTCTCTGGGGGACCCTTCCGATTCTTCTGGCCATGGTAAGGCTTTGAGAACAAGGCTTTATCCTGAGACTCCTCATGGGATGAAGTGATGGCCTCTTCCTGCTGTAGCAAATTCACAAGCTCTTTGAATGTCATTATTTGTTTAGACACATTTAGTGTCGTAATGAACACTTGAAATTGAGAAGGGAGTGCTCTCAAGGTGATTGCGACGAGAAGTTTATCATCCACTATTTCACCAAGCACTAATAAATTTGATCTTAGCTCAGCCACACGATGTAAGAACTCCTCCACTTTCTCATCTGACCCCATAGAGAGGGTGTGCAGCTTTGACTAGAAGATGAAGAATCTTCATCTGATTTTTGGCTTCATAAATGGTTGCCAACTTGTCCTAGGCCTCCTTTGGTTTCTCTACATTCCGAACATGTGGTTGCACATCGTCACTGATACTGAGCATTATCAGCATCAAGGCTTTCACACTAGCCATCTCATACTTTATTAATTCATCAAGGGTTGTGGGAGTGGGCACAGACCCTGTGACAATGCCCCATAATCCTTCAAACTGAAGGATTGTCTTCATTTTTGTCTTCCAGGCCACAAAATTGGACCCTTTGAGCAACTGAGCATTGGAAAGAAGTAACTTGGAGTAGACATCGTAATAAAAAAATATTTATTTATTTATTTCAAGAGTTATTACAACTTTGACTCACTGATGAGAATTACTTGGCTCGTAGATGCTCGTGATATTCATGTGTTGTGAGATGATGACACTTTGTAGGGCGTTCTTCTTCATCGTCACAGTCGGCATCATACCCGGCTTCTAATTCTTCCCATACTTGCTTTGCTTGGCAGCTGACGTTGAAAAGGAAGTATTCAAGAAGTCCTTCTCGAACTAGCTTGTCGAAGGCTAGATTATCGGTGTTCGAAGCTCATTCAGCAATGAAAAGTAGAACCGGAGCTCTTAGGAGCTTCTTCACGGTGTTCTCTTCGGTGGTGAGTTGATGTTCTAGCTTTCAGTAGTGGTGACCGTGTTATTGACGCTCTCAATCAAATTGTCTACACTCGACATTTGATGAAGTGTTGTAGAAACTCCACGTTGCCTTGGTAGAGTATCTCTTCACGCAGTACTCCACCACACACCAGCAACAACTCTAACTTTCTGCTGAATACTTCACCGCTTATTTCTTCTTCTTTTATGTCCACGTTTTTGAATTTATCTTTCCGTTTCTTTAAATGCATTGATCTTTTTTAAAAGTTTCCACATTGAGGAATTGAGGAGGTTGAGGAGGCAGCCATGCAAGTCAGCAAGGTATGCTTTTTGACAAGAAATTGATCTAAAAAAACACATACAAACTTCTTTCCAATTTGGTCGCTTTCCAAAGTGTGCCAATTTCCATGCTTTACTCCATGCAGCCTTCACGTAGCCTCTCTCTACACTCATGTCTAGCTCTTCTACAGACCACGCATTAGATTGAAGATCACAGGAGGTCGATATAGCATGCAAACCGATATATTGTTAACTGAAATTGATTGCATTTGAGTTTGTTGGACTAATATAGATGATGTTGGTCTCCATTTTAAATAGTCTCCAAAGTCTATGACTGCAATTCCTAGGTAGCAGAGTTTCTTGTCAAAACACATTATTCTCACACATAAAGTAGCATGATTACTTTCACGCAGCAGATATGGACTTCCATGCAGACAAAGAAGACTCCTTCCACAAAAGAAGATGGTCTTTCCTGAAGATGAGTCTTCCATGCACCAATTTCAAGATGTCTACGACACCAAATGGCTATTCAATGTTTTCTTCTATTTTCCACCAAAAGGCTAGATGAGACTATTTTGCTGCTCACGATACCAAAATGTATACCCCTAAAAAATGAGGAAGCATGGATATAGATGAGAAGAATGTGGAGTGAAATACTAAAGGGATAAAATAGAACAAACACTTGATCAAACATTGATTTTATTATGAAGAAGCACAAGTTTTGATACATTATATAGGAGAAATAATTAACTATATTCCCCTAAACTCTTAAGGAGGAATATTTGGATGAAGGTGAGAGAATAATGGACATCACCATACCACAAAAGGACCATACATAAAACTAATAGTTCACAAGACACTACATATACCTCCCAAGTATCACCAAATAATCTCCATATAACTCCAAAAGTAACATAAAATAACTACATGTACCTCCCAAAGCATCACAAAGAAACTCCACATACCTCCCAAAGCATCACAAAACAACCTCATATAACTCCCAAAGCATCACAAAATAACTCCATATACCTCTGAAAGCATCACAAAACAACTCCATATACCTCCCAAAGCATCAAAAACAACTCCATATACCTCCCAAGCAATAAAATATATAGATATTTTTGTTTTCGCTCCCAAAAGACGTTGGTCACTCTATGGCCCTAGGCTCATAGAATCTAGACACCTCTAATCCAAGTGACATAATAACTCATGGTTCAAAACCCATTATTTATCTCAGTAACTCCTTGGGGCGTACCGCATACAATGAAGTGGTTCAATAGGTTCAACCACTCCATGGTGCATCCCATGACCATATTCCACACATTATGAAATTAGAACTAGCATAAAAATCCACTTCAAATACAAAGTGGAAAAAATCCAACGCCTTAGGTGGGCTATAAAACCTTTAAACATGAAAATATAATTTAAGTCTAAGTAAAGTAGATGGCCAAATAGCTATAGTTAGTGCAAAAATCTGCATGTTAGTGTAACAACAAAGAAATTCCCACAATATACGAACACATCAATGAAGAAATTTTTTGGTACTAGCAAGAAATAAAGGAAATATTCAATTTAAAAATAAAATACGTATAGAGAAATAACACATCACAATAACTATGTGGACCTATACGACCACCAAAGGGGTACTCAACGAGTTGCTGGCACTCGGACATCGAGCCTCAGCTCATAAAATAACATATGAAATAATACAAATTTCAACATCTCTGTCTATATCATCCCTCCACCACTTCCACAAGGCTCAAGATAGTCGTAACTACACTTAGGTTGAATCCATATGATAACCATATATGGAGAGAGAAAGGAGTATAGGTCGCCATCTACCGAGCCTAAGGTGTCCACAAAACACAATATGGATGACATCCATTGAGTAAGTGCCATACATACCAAACGAACAAAAGTGGGTTTTTAGCTTATGTAAGATTCCACTTCCTATTTCGTACTAACTTGAGTGACTAGTCAACAGTACACATTTTATCACTCCAAACATACACCTTTTACCAATTTCCTTTAGTGTCGGTTAGTGTAAGGTTCACAACATAAAACATAATTACATTAATAACAAAATGGTAGTTCACACAAATTAACCATAACATCTATGCATGGTATCTTTATAGTGTAAATCATAATCATTACATTCACGGGTTACAATACATCGCGCTACCACATATTTCACCCAAAGTGATAATATTGTACAATAGGGATCATACATTCGTGATATACCCCTAAATCATGACATGAACCATCACATATTACACAAATTATACATATGAGGAACACAATGTCTAACATTACAACATATAGTCAATTGCAATTACAACATGGTGACACACACGATTCATCACAACATGGTGATGACATCATGATACAATCCAATTCACTTTACACCAATTTTTTCATGCAATACATCAATACACCTTCATATCACATAATAACTAGACAATCTAACACTCTGCAATCCACAATAACATTATTTTCACACAGAAAATGGTGGCACATCACATGTGAACTCCTCATATAATCCATGAAAAGGAGAGTGAATACTCATATCATAAGCACATCAACATGATAACAAATACACACTAAGTGACATGCACAACATGTGCATTCATAATATCACAATTGAAACGTTGTTCACCTTACAACATATATCACATTACTCTTCCAATATCCACTACCACCATGTAGAATTATCACAACTCCAATCCATCCCATATGTTCAAGAGCATAAACCTTCACTCTAATACCAAGTGTAACGCCCACATTTTACACACACAAATACTACACTAAAATAACGGAATAATAATTTTGAATTACATTGTAGTACATATGACACTATAAAATATCACTTAGGAAAGCACACAACATAGGATATGTTTGCACAAACAATAACCCAAACAGATAACATGAAAACACGTGATGCACAACAAGGTCACTTCTTTTTTTTCAAATGACAAGGTACAACATAACGATAAAACCATAGTACAAACTTATAGATAGGTTCTTCCTATGACATGATATTTTTAGGATTACACATTGATTACAATAATGTTTCAATATTTGACTTAGTATTATAGAAAGGCTCAAAATATGCGAACCATACAATTATTTTCCTTTTGATGATTTAATTTAAATTGTTTAACATTTAACTCATAGTGTATCTCATTAAATAAGGATGATCTACATTATTTCAATTACTTGTTTCATTCGTTAACAGGATAATTATTTACACACACGTATATCTACATACACACAACGCTACTAGGTATTATCCCTAGGATTTACCCCTAAGGGGATGCATCTTGATCTTATATCGTGCCTCTATTACGCACATGAACAAATATAATTTCAAATAATGTGAAGTTCATTTTTTTGTTTAAGGAATTAGGGTCACATTTATTTCACTCATTTATAAATTGATAATTGAGTTAGTACACAATAAGCATTATAGGAATTAGGTTCTTCATCCATAGCAAGAGGGTTTAATCACATTACAAGGAAGGTCATGTTTCACTTTCCTATGGAATAAAATCTCGTGAATAAACTTCCCAAGGACAAAGATCCATTATAAGCTTACTATAGTTATGATCCAAAAATTAGTTAAGGATTCGAAGGCTCTAACCATGGCAACATACTTATTTTCTTGTTTCTAGATTAGCTTTCATGAGTATCGTTTTATGTATGAATTAAGAGGTTTTATTTCTCCCTAACCAGGCTCATATACTTTTTGTAATGAATTGTGTAGACTATTTGTTGATAGAGGCATTTATATCCTCAATGAGACCCCTAGTCCATGTCTTAGGAGATTTGTCTATAAGGACAAGATCACATAGTTTCACATCATACATCTATTACCTAATAGGACTAATGGGAGAGCAAGATGGAGTAGATCATCGTTTTAGGGGGTTAAGGTTCACATTAGAGTTTGCACCACGTGGGTCTCGTTTCTTACCACAAGATGGTTTATACATGATATAAGAACGACCTAAATTTCACCTTTCTCCAAGAACATCACCTTATGGTTACATTTTCACAAAATAATCATACATCTAAAATGTTGTTAAGTTTCACAATTAACTTCTTATTATCGTACCATAGAACCTAAATGATAAATTAGATTGAGTATCGAGTTCATTTATGATCCAAACTCTTAAACGTGACTTTCAAGGTTAGTTAGTGATCATTACCACTCAACAAGTATGTTGGTACAAGAGGATTTTATACTATGTTTAATGTAGGTTTCCAAATAGTACTACTAAAGAGAACAGATTCTCCTTACCACATAGACGATTAACAATCCTATAAGGGGACCACATACTCAAGATAAGTTTGACCATGTCATTCTTACCGTCAATTTTATAATAATGTCTCTAAGCATATAGGCTAAAAAAAAATCATACTTGGGCTCTTATTTACCTAAGCTATAAGGTGCCATTGAGTGTAAAGATTAAGTTCATTCTAAGGTCTTAGTTTTCTATGCTAAAAGGAAACACATAGGAAGGGTAGTTATGCACGAATTTTATACTAGGGCTAACTATTTTGGTTAGATTTCTTTATTACATTTTCAAAGTAAGAAACACCACACACCAATTATTTAATCATCAATTGCACACTGGAATTGCACTATAAACTATTAAAATCAATTTAATTTAACACATTTATCCCACTTTTACAATATAATTTTTGGAATCAAATAACACCCTTGTTTAGATGAATGTTTCTTTTAAATAGTAGCATGTTAAAAATATTTAAAAACTTCATTAATAAACCTTTCAACACTTATAAAATGTTTAATTTATCCTTTAAAATATCTCTTAACATATATATCCAACCCCCCTTTTTTACCATATGTAAGTCTGAATCAAAAGAACACCTACAGTTAAATGCACATTTCCCCAAGAACCCCTAAATCTAACATCCCATTTATATTACAAAATTTTAATAATAAGTATTTACTGTAACATATCAATACATAAAAATTTCTTTCCATTCACATACATGAGTTACAATAATATACAAAGAATCACAACCACACCGCTTTGCCATCCTACTTGCATCTTGCAAAACCATGTAAGTTGAAAATCAACAATAAATCGATCGAATGGAATCCGCATAGATCTAGCATAATTAACATTTTTCAATTTTCCGTTTACATGATAATAATAGTTTGCACTCAAAAAGATATGGTTAGACACATATGCATTCTTTTCTTTTAATTTCACTTCATTTCTTAACTAAGGAGAGACAAAGAGATATAGAAGAGAGAGAAACACTATTTTCCTAAAAGTCAAATTTTACACAATAAGCCACAAGATAGAGTTTCATACAATTATCTATAAGTTTCACGAGGTTTTCATGCCTATTTTATAGCTTGGTTAGGGTTTTGTGATCATCCTTAACATTTTCCCTCCTAGTTGCGAAACTTACAAATTTGACTCAGAGGCTAAGAAAGTGCCTAAAAATTATCTTCCAAAAAGCAAATTCACATAGGGTGTAGTGCCCACTCTTCAACATTGATCTTACTATTTCTTACTTTGTATTGGAGCCATAGATATTGTTATCATATTTGAGTAGTAGACATTGATAGATGGACATTACTATGTTTGATTAGTCTATTTGATAGCAGTATGGATGTTTTAGACTTTTGAAATGATGCAACTTGTATGATGAATTACATGCATAAATTGACATATCAATATTTGATGATCTAGATTTACTACTTTCTATATGTACTAACACATTGGATTTTTATACATAGATTTTGTTAGATGATTTAGTTAGTCTTGTGATCTTATTGCTAATTGATGAAATGATAGAATTAGAATATTTGAAATTGTGAACAATTGGTGAAATTACTTGATTTTAGTGATGGTTTAGTGATGATATTTGATGATGTGCATTGATATTTATATGTGTGTTTTATTGTATCTGTTGGTACCCAAATTTAACCTCCTTCAAAGATCGAACAACATCATGAATTAGAGATGACACTCATAGGCAGATAGATAATCATATATGTCGTTTTGTATCCGGGGAAGCAATCTATCTGACTTGTTGGCACTCAGGATTTGAAGGGAATGGGTAGCAAAATAAAAAGGATATGATATGATCCCAGCTATTTTAGGTTGTGATTTTTCAACTAAGGTAACAAAACCCATTTTGTAACCTCTCGTTATATGAAAGGAGACACTGTACCTTTCTTTTGCATGAAGTTTATAGAGAATACCTTGGGGAAAATATGATCAACACACCATATCTGACTCTCACAAGTTGTCACTTCTAGATCATAGAGATACTTTCAAAACAAGGCAAAGGTTACTAAAGACATTTATAGACCCTGCTTGCTTTTGCATGTTTAGGTGAAGAGGATTGTGCATTGGTATACACACATGAAAAACATGGGTAGTAGGGGTAGGATTGGTTGTTGTTAAATGAATTTTGGTGGGAGGTGGGGTAGGGTGAAACTAGATTCACCAGATCCTTGAGGAACTTTACAAAAGGGAGAGTCATACCAACAAAATGCCACAAAAATAGCTAAAATGTTTCTTTAACTAGAATATGTGCTTTAATGGAGGCCCAGATTAGCACTCTTTCACACAATCTCTGAGATTCTATCATGAAGGCTTGAGTTAGAAAACCCAACAAAGCATCAAGATTTAAATCAAATCACACCTAAGGTACACCTAAAGGCTTACAGGTAATCTCTGTCAACATATGAGAGAAAAGAGATTTTAAATTGTTTATTTCAATCCCAAATGAAAGCTCTTCTAGGAAATGGAATTGCAGATGCCACTAAACTATCACAAGGATTGAGGCCTGTGTGATTGAACCAAATTTGATACAAGATTGCAACAGAAACAAGAAAAACTACTTGCATACATTCAGAAATAAAACCAACACATTTTTCTCAAGACAACACAAAAAAATTGAATTTGATTAAGTCTATTAGCAGGGGAAAGTTTCACAGAACAATCTCAGAGCTCATCAATGGTTGTACACTTGCAACCACCTTGACACATTAAAGCTTTGTACAAAAAGAGATAACCTAGTTTCTTAGATGGATTCTCAAAAGACATTCTTAGTCAAATTTTCCTCTTGGGAATTTTCTTTGACCTCTAGGACTTTGACCTCCAACTTCCAACCTCCACACCATTTGCACAAAAAATTTGTGCCATTTATAACATTTATAAGAGAGTCCCCCCTCCTCGTAAATGAAAAAAATGTTTAATGCATGAGTGTCGCCATGATTCTTTCATGATTCTAAGAATCAAATCTGTAAGAATTCTTCAAGTGCTCGAGGGGGCAGATCTCATCAAATACCTCCCGCATTCAACTCCTTCCTATGGTAGATCACTCTTTCTTAAATTTTCCAACCACTTTCACACCTAGTCTATCAAATCTGGCCCCTTGTGTTCTTAGGAGAAGAAAAATGGAAAATCCGATCAGGCACGAAAGTTAGACCATTTTAATGGCGAAAGACATCCTCCAGATCTTCCCACCAAACTTCAGATATCAAGATTAACTTCCTTCCCTACTAGGCATGTAGAAAAGACGAAGAAATCATGGAAACTCGCACTTCCAGATGTGTTTCAGAAAAATGGGGGGGAAAATTAGATTTAGACTCACAGCTATCGTTGATCTTTTATTTGAATTTGGGCCGTCCACATGTCAGATTGAAGATTTAGAACAGACCCAAGGGCTTCCCTTGAATTTTTACAACTTTTTGAAAAAATGGAAAAATTTCCATTTTTCTCTGCACCTCTTCCCTTGGGAAACGAGCTTGACACGTGCCCAAATATGATTGGAGCAGAACCGTGCTCAAATTCTTCCATTTTACTCTCTTTTTGGAAAAGGGATAATTTTCCAAATTTTCCCCGAAACTCCACCTCGAGAACCGAGCCTGACACGTGTCCAAATGTGATTTGAGTGGACATGTGCTTCCCTTTTTACTTTTGACCCTTTTTTCTCAAAAGGAAATTTTTCCAAGTTTCCCTCGGGAGCCTGCACCTCTGCTTATTTGAGGCGTAACATTGAGCTTTTCCCTTATCAGGCTTGCGAGCCATTTTGAAATTTTAATCCTTAAGACACAAAAATCTAAGTTGCCTCCGATGGCCCACCTCCCCACTTCTTTTACTTTTCAAACTACCATGTGTCACCATGGCGCACCTGGAGGTGGTCCCAAAATTTTGATACCTTGAATGAGTGCGGGCTTGCTACGTGTTGTATTTCGTCAAATTCTATCTAAAACTTGAAGCTCAATGGAAGGCACCATGTGTCATGCTCCGAGGCAATCTCTTTTTGGCCATTGAAAAGTCTACGTAAAATTTGAAGCAAGCGTCGGAGGCCTACATGTGTCTCCACGGCGTAATTTCAAGATGGTGCCTAAAGCGGAGACTACGATTGAGCATGAGCTCACCACGTGTCTTGTTCCACCGAACCACTCCAACTTCATGAAATTTTTCTAAGTCTAGGCCGAGTAGCGGAAACCTCCACGTATCCTCCCAATGCTACTCCAAGGCAAAACCTAAAAGCTAGATCTTAAAATGAGAGTCGTGCCTCCATGTGGAAACATTTTGAGTTGAGGATTTTCATGATTTTTTTGTAAGTACCCAGCTAAGCCATGTCCAACCAAAAGGTTTCATGTCCCTTGTAGATACAAGGATACAAATTTGACCAGGAAAAATCCCGTCAAACCGTATAATACAAAAAATGACCATTTGAGCTTGGGAATGAAATTTTCTTCAAGGACAGAAAGTTTAGAAATGTTATAGGGCTCAAATACATTCTTCAAGGATACATCCATTCATTTTCTTCAAGTACTTAGGGTAGAAATGATAAGGAAGACAAATCCCGACCGTGGAGAATAGAAAACATGGGGGAACCCGAGTTTTTAGATGAACAGAGAACGAGGGACCCAAAATACAGACCTTAAGTGATTTACAACCCAGGAAAAAATTAAAAATGGCCACAAAGATTAACTAGGCACAATATGGGGAAGGAGAAAATGACAGAGGCCATAAATCAATAAGTTTTCATAGGCACAAATGGGGCGAGACAATTTTGAGCACCAACATAGGCTCCGACTCGGGGATGGGCACTCCCTGTGAGTGCCATAAGAACAAAAGTAGACCAAGCGGAAAAATATCCATTGGGCAATGGAGTCATCTTGTAGAGTAGAGAAATAAATCCATCTTAAAACAGACAGAGAGACTAAAGTAAAATAGGTCACCGAGGACCAGAACGAGCAAAAACACAAAAGGACAGGAAACAAACAACAAACTATACACTGTACACAAAATTTATGCCTTGATTCACTGGAATCAATCTAAGAAATGCTTCAAATGATTGTCATTGACAGGAAACTTGAGCAGTTCTCCATCTAATTCCTTGAGGAAGAAGGTATGCTCTCCAATTTTGATGTCAATAGAGTAAGGGCCCATCCATAATGAGTCAAACTTGCCATGCTTGCCCTTATCCTCATGTTTGTTATCCCATAGTAGCACAAGATCTCCAACATTGAAATCTCTGGGAGTGACCTTCTTGTCAAACAAATTCTTCAGTTTATCTCTAAATTTTACATGCCTCTGGTGGGATGCCCTCCTTTCTTCATCAAGCTCAATAATCTAGTTAATGTGAGCATCATAAGGACCTACCTCTTGATCTTCTAGCTATTGCATAAACTGATATGAAGACAGTTGCATATGAAGAGGCAATAGGGCCTGAGTCCCATATACCAACTCAAATGGACTCTTTCCAAAGTGGACCTCTTGAAAGTGATCCTATCTACCCAAACAACAAACTTTAACTAATCACCCCACTTTCTCTTATTCTGATCCAATGTTCTTCTGATGATCTTCAACAAATTTTTATTATTGGACTCATCTTTTCCATTTCCTTGGGGATTATAATTGGAAGCATATGTCAAGTTGATCCCATACTCTTTGCACATTGCCACCAAAGGTTTAGCTCTGAAGCTCATGACATTGTCAGCTATAATCTCAACTGGTACCCCAAACCTGCAGATGATGTTGTTTAGCACAAAATCCATGACAACTTGGTGTGTTGCATTCTTGGTGGGGATTTCCTCCACCCATTTAGTAAAATAATCATTTTCTATAAGAATCCATTTGTGGCCAGCACTTGAAGGGTCTGAAGTTTCACCAATGAAATCCATTCCCCATTGCTTGAATGGGGCTTCAATTGATACATGTTGAAAAGGAAGGGAGCCTTAAGATTTTATCCTTTCAGAGAAACGCTAAAAAATATCACATCTTCTGGTCAACATGGTTGCATCCTTGAAAAGAGTTATCCACCAATAACCAGCCCTCGGGATCTTGTGTGACGTGATTCTTACAAAGAAAGTTCCCCCATAAACTCCTCCATGGAGATCAGAAATTATGTTAGGTACTTCATCTTCAGTGATGCATCTTAAGAGGACTCCCTACGGGTTCTTCCAAGCTAACCCATAATTAGTGATGACATATTTTTGGGAAGCCAACTTAAGGGATCTCCTCTGGTTCTTAGTTAAGTGCTCAGGGAAGTTCAGATGTCTGAGATAAAAGATTACATCTTTATACCACTCAGAATTCATCAATGCTTGAAAAACATCTACCCTTTATTCTTCCACCTCATTTACCTCAATAGTTTACAAGTTTCTCTCATCCATAAGCTTAGCTAGGCCCAAACCTCTCACCAACCTTGTGGTTTTGATTTCCATATCATATTATTGTAGTTTGTTCACCCAATCTGCATCTTTGCTTGAGATTTCCATCTCGAAAAAATGTCCTTAACTATGGTATGGGGAACATAAGAAACAACCTTTGAACTTAGAATATAAGGCCTTGAAAACCTTTGTTTATTTTACCAAGGAAAATTCCTGATTTTCCATGATAGTGTACTTTAGTTCTCGCCCTTGTAAGGCCTTCATGAAGAAGGAAATTTACCTCTCAACCCCTTCATCATTTTTTTCGCAACAGACAAAAGAAATAGTGTTCTCAAGCAAAAGAGAACATTTGAAAGGGTTTCTTATAACTGGAGCTGCCAAAGCATGTGTGCATGCTTGAGTGTCTCTTTAATCCCATTGAAAGCTTGGATGTTAGCCTCCTCCCATTTGATGACCTGGTCTTTCTTCATCATGGAAGTGGTTGGAATGCTCATTTTAGCAAATTTTGATATGAATCTTCTAATAAAATTTATTTTCCCAAAAAGGACTGAATTGCTTTCTTAGTCTTTGGGATTGGGACCTTCTTGATGGCCTCTACTCTTTCGGATCAATCATCACTCCTTCTTGTGACACTATGTGACCAAGAAAATTTTCCTTCGAATTCCAAAATGGCATTTCTTTGGATTAAGTGAGATTCCATATTCTCTACATCTTATCAAACATATTCTCCAAGTGCAAAGCAAGTGGTCACTTCTCTTTCTAGAATATACTGATTACATCATCTTGATAGACCTGCAATAAACTCATTGATGTAACCAGAAAAAGCAACATCCATTTCTCTTTGAAAGGTATCTCCAACATTCATCAAACCAAAGGGAATCCTGACATAAACATAGGTCCCTCAAGGAGTAGTAAATGTTGTCTTGATCATGTCTAATTCCTTCACCACAACTTGATTGTAACCAGAGAAACCATATAAAGTAGAGAGCAACTTAGAACCTATCACCAACTCGCAGCGTGTGTTCCATGTGAGGTAAAGGATAGTTATCCTTTATTAAAGCTCTGTTCAGATTCCTAAAGTCAACACATAACCTGGTTTCACCATTTTTCTTTCTTACTAGAACTAGGTTTGTAACCCAAGAAGAATATCTTGTGGGCTGGATAATCCCACCATCTCTTAGATTCTTCAATTCTTCTTGCATTTTAAGGGATAAGAGTGGATTGATGGGCCTCTGATTTTTCCTAAATGGCTTTGCATTAGACACCAAGGGAATCTCATGTTGAAACAAGTCCTCTCTGTATGCTTTGATATCAGAATAGGTCCAAGCCATACAATCTTGGTATTTTTTTAGTAATCGCATATATGACTTGGTTTCTCCTTGCTTTGAGATTGCTACCTAACCAAATTTTCCTTGGATTCTCCTTTGTGCAAATATCATGCTCCTCGATATCCCTCGAGGCTGCCATGCATATATTAATAATGTGATCAACATTGTCAAAATTGGAATCAAGAGCAACCAATCCTCTAGGAATGGTGTTAGTTTTTAGCTGGATGATGCCCTTGCCAAACAAGGTTTCTTTTCCTTCTGTTGTACATATCATTGGCTCCCAATAAATACTTTGATTAGAAAATTCTCCTTTGTTTTACAGAGTATTCTAATCTGAGCATCATCATCAAAAACTTGCTAGTGCTTAATGTTGTCAGGGATAGAAGGTCTAGTCAATACCTCAACCTCATATTCACAATATGGGGACATTGTATAATTTTCAAACCGAGACCCCAACACTACAAGCTTGTTTGCCAAGTCATTGAACTTCCTATCATGATGCACTATGTTAAATGAATCAAACATCTCAATGAAGTCCCAAACTGCATACTTATATTGTTTCATTCATTGATTCTTTGTGGCATACAACTTTCTGACTTGTTTCACAATTAATTCTAAGTCTCCTTTGACAATGATGTCATTGACACCATATTTCCAAGAAATTATTAATCCTAACAACAATGTCTCATACTCAATGATGTTGTTGGTGCATTCAAAGTTGAGTTTGAAAGAAAAGCAAATTTTCCCGACAGAGAAAGTAGAACAATGCCAGCACCGTTCCCAAATTTGGAGCAAGCTCCATCAAATAATAGAGTCCAAGGAGATCCTTCTGTTCAAGGCATTTGCATTCTTCAATCTTGTGCTCCTTTCTATCAGAAAATCCCATAAAGTTATCTGTATCAATATTTGTGTACAATACCTCATAGGATGTATTGTTGGGATCCTCAATAAGATGCAACATTTTCTTTTCTCCATACAACTGACAAGGCTTCGCTCAACTAGAATGGTAGCATAAGACATATCCATTTAGACACTCCCACCAACACTTGCAGCCCATTTTCTTGATAGTAGCATGCCCCACTTGGCTGGGCAGTCAACAATGACAACATCAAGTTTTATGTTTTTACCTGGGTAAGCTGCAAGCTGCACCACCAAACCCTTCACACATCATACTACTGGCACTTCTCTGGAGTCCATGGCAGTGTACTTCCCATATGCTATTGTCACTTTGATGTTTAGCTCATTCATGACTTCCAAAGGCATGACATTGCATGATGCCCCTGAGTCAAACATGCAGTTGTGCAACAGTCTATCCTTTATGATCAAAGTGGTGAAGAATGTATCCACATTCATCTAAGAGTCCACCAAGGATGTCCCCAAATAGACCTCAAGTGGTTCATCTAGCTCCTATAATGTTGGCAGTGCTTCTAGTTCTTCAATGATTGGAGGAGTCTCCACAATATTTACATTTCTTCCTAGGGCAGTCTTCTCTTCTTTTAACCCCAAGTATTCAAATGCTCTCTTTTTGTGCTTAGGAATCCTAAGAAACTCAACAATTAGGACAGAGACTTTTATTTGACTCAACACTTGGGCAATATCATATGGGACATTTTTTGGTAAGGTAGTATTTGAAGGAAAGCTAACACACTCATTAGGTGGTATAGGATTTTTAACAACTTGGGCATGAGGAGGGGTATGATTTTTGTTTGGACTTGCGCAGGCTTCGGTAGATGCATCTTTCCTAGGAGCCTCTTTAGGAATGTTTGAAAGTAAGGGAGCTTTAGGCTTGGCTTGAGGCCCTGCCCCTTTGACATAACCTTACTTCTTGTGTTATATTCCCTCTCTTGACCAACCACAACATTCATCAGTAACTATCTATCTTCCTCAGATGGAATTCCTCCATCATACTTCTTTATCATTAAAGCCCTTAAATATTCAAAGTCATTATTGGGAAGTTCAAAATCTTGTACATTATCTAGTTCTAAAGTATGAGAAGGGGGAAGAATGTGTACCCTATGAATACAATCCCAAAAAGTGGCAGCAATTCTAGCACTTATCACCTCAATTGAGGTTGCTCCTTGTTGTGAGCTAGTGGAGCATCCCATCATGTAAAATCATCATAATCATTGTCACCATTAGCTTCTTACTCTTCTTGTTATTCTTATTCATAAGGAGCATGAGGCATGAAACATTTGTCACACTAATCAATGACATCTGTCTCCTCCACCACAACAACTCGCATCCAAAGGATCGGGTACCATTATGTTATCCTTAGCTTGGGACTGTGTATTTCCGAATCCAATAGGTCCCTTACCTCTGTCATCAGATATTAGGTGATTTGTTAATCTATCTCGGGCCTTATTTCTTGTGTTGACCTTGTGAGCTCGCCCAATTCCCTTCTCATCTTGGGCTAGCTTGTAGGAGATTTTTTTTGACACCCCGCCAAAGTCTTCACAACTTCTTCCAAATCAGCACCTTGCTTGTTTGAGGTTTCTCTAGGTTAATCAAGCTGTACACCTTCCCTTTTGGGAGGCTTTCCAATTGCCTTTATATTTTCCTCTATCTACAAATCCATGGTGAAGGCCTCGCCTTAAATTTGTGGGGATTTTGTCTCTTAAATAATATGTAGCATTTTTATCAAATGCATCAGTATATCTGATCAAACATGACTCATCACAAGGCCTTATTCTAACAGGCAATATTCTCAAGGTCTTATTAAACCTTGTGTTGAAATCATGTACTGACTCATTAGGGTTCTTCTTGATGTTTTCAAATTTTTCAAAAGAAACCTAGGGTCAGTTCTATCACCATATTGTAATCTGAATGCATTACTCATCTCAGTCCAAGAATCAATAGAGTTATCTGGAAATGCTTTATACCAGTCCCTAGCATCCTCTTCCAAGGTATGGATAAATATCTTGATATATACATCTTCATGTTCAATCTCAAAATCTTCCATCATATTGATAAAAAGCTTTAGATGTTGATCTCCAGTAATAGCATTATTTCCCTAGAACTTTGGCATTCTGTTCCTTACATCTTGAGGCACTGCATTTGGGTAACCAACCATTCCCACAAAATTTATAGGTCCAAAGGTGTTTACAACAAATGGAGGCTTGGGTGAGCCATATTGATTCGAGGAGGTGATCTGGAGGGGTGACAAACTGATGGGGGCAAAGGGTTCTTGGAACACAAGAGTATAATTTTTAAAATGGATACCCCCCAAAGACCTTGTTTCTTGGAAATACCTATCAACCTTAGAAAATACAGGAGTAGAGTGTGAAGAAAACCTTTCAAAATCAAATGAAGGCCCCTCTCCAGCTGGAGAGTTAAATTCCACAAAGAGGCTACCTGATTCAGAGTCACGTGAATGGAAATCTTCAATGATAGGCTGCTCACTTTCATCAATGGAGATCCCTCTTCCTGTCTGATGACCTCCAACAACTCTCCATGCCTTTCTTCCTTTCGATTTTGATTTTCCTAGCTCGAAACAATTTCCTAGCAGGATCCCTAGCAAAGAAAGATCTTCTTCCTTCCAGCTTTGTAAATATTAGTAATAAATCTGATTTTGACAGAGTTTAAAGACATTGGTACTCATTACAAATTAGATCAACAGGAGTTTCCACTAATGATTTCCACCTTAGTTGTGAAAATGCACTAAATATGATATGTCAAATGTCTATCAATGTAAGAAACTAGACATGGAAAGATTATGACCTTTCTTTACCAAGATTTATCAAATAAAAGCTAGTGCACTAGATGTGAAAACTAAAGTAACTACACATAGCACTTGGAGCATACAAGAAGTGTTTTACCAAGGTTTGAAAATGAACTACAATCACAATTTCCTAGCAATGGTGCCACTGATGTTGGCGTTGTTGATGGGCCAAATAGATATAGGCTGGCAGTGAATCAGCAAATCAATCTCTCAATAAAACTCTAGATTAACAAATCGCTCGCAACGGTGCCACCGATGTGTGTTGTTATCAGGCTAGATAGATATGGACTGGGCACAGTGAAACAAAAAATTAGTCTCGTGAATGCAAATTATTTATCAGGATTTCCAAACAGTCCCTGACAATGGTGCCACTGATGTTGGTACCCAAATTTAACCTCCTTCAAAGACTAAGCAACATCATGGATTAGATAGGACACTCAGAGGTAGATAGACAATCATGTATGTCATTTTTGTGGCCGAGGAAGCAATCTATCCAACTTTTTGGTACTTAGGATCTTAAGGGAGCGGGTAGCACACTAAAAAGGATATGATCTGATCCTAACTATTTTAGGTTATGCCTTTCAACCAAGGTAAGAGAACCTATTTTGTAACCTCTGTTATATGAAAGGAGACACATGTACCTTTCTTTTGCATGAATTTTATAGAGAATACCTTATGGAAAATATGATCAACACACCAGATCTGACTCTCTCGGTTGTCACTTCCAGATCATGGAGATACTTTCACAACAAGGAAAAGGTTACTAAAGACATTTGAGACCCTGCTTGCTTCTACATGTTTAGGTGATGAGGATTGTGCATTGGTATACACACATGACAAACAAGGGTAGTATGGGTAGGATTGGTTGTTGTTAAATGAATTTTTGGTGGGAGGTGGGGCAGGGTGAAACTAGATTCACCAGATCCTTGAGGAACTTTACAAAATGGAGAGTCATACCAATAGAATGCCACGAAATAGCTAAAATTTTTATTCAACTAGAATATGTGCTTTAATGGAGGCCCAGATTAGCACTCTTTCACACAATCTCTAAGATTATATCACAAAGACACGAGTTAGAAAACCCAACAATGCATAAAGATTTGAATCAAATCATGCCTAAGGTACACCCAAAGGCTTATAGCAATCTCTATCAACGATGAGAGAAAAGTAATTTTAAATTGTTTATTCCAATCCCAAATGAAAGCTCTTATGGGAAATGGAATTGCAAATTCCACTAAACTATCATAAGGATTGATGCCTGTGTGATTGAAATAAATTTGATACAAGATTAAAACCGACACAAGAAAAACTACTTGCATACATTCGAAATAAAACCAATGCATTTTTCTCAAGAAAACACAAAAAAATCGAATTTGATTAAGTCTATTAGCAGGGGAAAGTTTCATAGAACAATCTCAAAGCTTGTCAATGGTTGTACACTTGCAACCACCTTAACACAATAAAGCTTAATACAAAAAGAGATAACCTAGTTTCTTAGATGGATTCTCAAAAGACAGGCTTAGTCAAATTTTCCTCTTGGGAATTTTCTTCGACCTCTAGCACTCTGACCTCAAACTTCCAACCTCCCAACCATTTACACGAAAAAATTATGCCATTTATAGATTTTACAATAGAGTCCCCTCCTCCTTAAAGAAAAAAATGTTTAATGCACCAGTGTCACCATGATTTTTCGTGATTGTCAGAATCAAATCTGCAAGAAGTCTTTAGGTGCTTGAGGGGGCAGATCTCATCGAATATCTCCTGCATTAAACTCCTTCCTCTTGTAGATCACTCTTTCTTCAATTTTCCAACCACTTCCACCCCTAATCTTTCATATCTAGACCCTTGCGAGCTCGGGAGAAGAAAAATGGAAAATCGATAAAAACGTAAGTCGAAGATTTTAATGGCAAAAGACATCGTCTCAGATCTTCCCAACAAACTTCAAATATCAACATTAACTTTCTTCCTTGCTTGGTATGTATAAAATACCAAGAAATCATGGAAACTCATACTTCCAGATGTGTTAAAGAAAAATGGGGGGGAAAATTATATTTAGACTCACAGAGCCTCTGTTGTTGATCTTTTCTTTGAATTTGGGTCGCCCACGTGTTAGATTTAAGATTTAGAGCAGACACGGGGCTTCCTTGAATTTTTATAACTTTTTGAAACAATGGAAAAAATTTCCATTTTGTTCCACACCTCGCCTCGGGAAACGAACTTGACACGTGCTCAAATATGATTGGAGTGGAACGCGTTGAAATTCTACCATTTTACTCTCTTTTGGGAAAAGGAAAATTTTTCCAAATTTTCCCCATAGCTCGCCCTTCAGAACCGAACGACTGACACGTTTCCAAATGTGATTCAAATAGACCCACGCTTCCATTTTTACTTTTGACCCTTTTTTCTCAAAAGGAAAATTTTCAAAGTTTCCCCAAGAGCCCGCACTTTGCCATTGACAGGCAAAATATTGACCTTTTCCCTTATCAAGCTTGTGGGCTAGTTTGAAATTTTAATCCTTAAGGGGAAAAAATTCCAAGTTGCCTCCGATGGCCCACCTCCCCGTCTCTTTTACTTTTTAAATTGCCATGTGTCACCATGGCGCACCTCACGGTGGTCCCAAAATTTTGAAACCTTGAATGAGCACGGGCTTTCCACGTGTCTTGTTTTGGAAAAGTCTGTCAAAAAACTTGAAGCTCAATGAAAGGGGCTATGTGTCATGTTCCGAGGCAGTCTCCTTTTGGCCGTTGAAAATTCTAAGTAAAATGTGAAGCAAGCGGATGCCTCCATATGTCTCCATGGCATAATTTCAAGATGGTGCCCAAAGCGAAGACTCAATGAGTGTGAGATCACCATGTGTCTTGTTTCATTGAACCACACTAACTACATAAAAATTGTCTAAGTTCGGGCCAAGTAGTGGAAAATTCCATGTGTCCTCTCGGTGCTACTCCAAGGCAAAACCCAAAAGCAAATCTTCAAATGAGCATCGTGCCTCCATGTGGACACATTTTGAGTTGAGGCTTTTCATAAATATTTTCTAAGTACCCAGTTGAACCGCGTCTAACCAAAAGGTGCCACGTCCCCTGTAGATACAAGGATACAAATTTGATCAGAAAATGCCCGTCAAACCGTAAAATACAGAAAAATGACCATTTGAGCTTGGGAATGAAATTTTCTTCAAGGGCATAAAGTTTAGAATTGTTACAAGGCTTAAATACATTCTTCAAGGATACATCCATTCATTTTATTCAAGTACTTAGGGTAGAAATGATAAGGAAGACAAATCCCAACCGTGGAGAATAGAAAACATGGGGGAACTTGAGTTTTTAGATGAACAGAGAATAGGGGACCCAAAATACAGACCCTTAAGTGATTTACAACCCAGGAACAAATTAAAAATGGCCACAAAGATTAACCAGCACAATATGGGGAAGGAGAAAATGAAAGAGGCCGTAAATCAATAAATTTTCATAGGCACAAATGGGGCGAGACAATTTTGAGCATCAACAATATCTATTTTGTTAATATGGCCATGAGGCCGAGAGAGGTATTGTTTTTATTTTTACAGAAATCGCAACACAATAAACAAAATGGGATAGAGACCAACATTCAAGGAATTTGGGGTGTTGGCAATAGGTCCCCTTAGAAACTTGTGTATTTGTATGTTGTTTTTTGTTGGAATATTGTTAGGAGGTTCCTATTGGGGGGTGGCCTCAAACGTTACCTTGGGAAAATGTGTTGTTTTCCTTTTGTTTTAATTATTTTGTGAGTATGTGAATTATTTTAGTAATGTGATTCACCTTTATTATTGTTAGTTAATGTACCCCATTTAAGTTGATTAATCTTGATTAATTAGTGTAATGTGGGATGTGACCAAAAAGTGTATTTAATGTTGGTAGATTGCCCTTGATTTTATGTTGGATTTGAAATGGTTTTATTAGTTTTAAGTGTTGTGTACTCAACCTTGCATGTCAAAATCGGATTTGGGCTTAAGGGTCATTTTTGGAGGCTTGTGGGACAAGTTAAGCTTGTCCCACACCTCTTAATTTCAACTACCAATTATCCCTATGGTTTAACGGGTAAAAAATATACCCCATTATTTGATTTGTAAGTGAAAAAGATGCTATTTATAGCACTTTTTTACATGATTTTTAATTGTGTCCTTTAGAGGTGTGGGTAGGAGTTTGTTTGTGAAAGAGGATTGTCATTTCCTCAACAACTAATTTATGAGCTCTGGATTTGGTGTTTGACCATGTGATTTTGGTGGAGAAGAAGTCATGTGGCATCCTACATGGAGCGACATCACCACTCTCTCCTAACATTTCTATTTATGTACGTTGTTTTGAAGTTTTTGGGGTTAGATTTTTTATTTTCATTCTTGTATTTTAGAGCAGCTTGTTTTTGGGAATGCTTGTTGGGAGCGCTGGAGATTGTTGGTTCGTGTTTGAGACTTGGAAATCTTGGATCTTTTGCTTGTGGATTGGATACTCTTGCAATGGAAAGGTAGGGACTTCATCCATTTATTTTTATTGCTATTTTGTTGTGCATATGATTGTAAATGGATGATTGTTGTATGTTTTAGTTGTGGGAATAGAATGGCCTTTAGGTTGAGGAGAAAAAGGAAATTTGTAGATAAGTGAAATTTGTGCT
Source organism: Taxus wallichiana var. yunnanensis (assembly GCA_018340775.1). Classification (NCBI taxonomy): domain Eukaryota; kingdom Viridiplantae; phylum Streptophyta; class Pinopsida; order Cupressales; family Taxaceae; genus Taxus; species Taxus wallichiana. The sequence continues at coordinate 374,965,617 of CM031234.1, forward strand.
TATCTTGTATGTCTTATTTGAAGGAGGAATAAGAGTAAAGGGAGGCATCGAGTCTTATTGGTATGTGATTTGAGTTTTATTGGAGGCTTTAATGTGGAAACTCAACCCTTTGGGAGGCATAAGTGAATCCCCATGTTTTTTTTCTCTCTTGGCTTGATATTGAGCCTTTGTACTTGGGGAAATTGTATGTGTGTTGTTACTTTTCATTGTGGTTTTTGTGTTGAAACAATTATATGTATGATTGTTGTGGAATCCATGTAAATGTTGCCTTGGTTTCCTTATACCTCCTTTGTCAACGTTGTTCGGCTCGAAGGCCAATGAGGAGGAAAGATTCTCCTTCTCAATAGATTATTACTTGGGTGGAGAGTGTTGCCTACTACCCTTTTTTTTGTTGTTGTGTTGGATATTGAAGAAAATGGTGGAGCTCAAGTGAGGTTTAGGGACATTATTGCATTTTGAAAAATACAAGGAGGAATCCTACTCATGTAAAATATTTTCCATGTTGTCTCCACTTATTTGGAGGATTTTTTTCACTTATATTTTAAAACTTCATCTTCTTGTAAAATTATTTTGTGAAATTAATTTGTATTGGTTATTCAAGAAGTACTCATGTTAGAAAGGAGGCATGTGAAGTTGCATCTTGTTGTTATTATACCTCCTCTAACTTATTTAGTTTATCAAGAGTGTATTGGATGTAAACTTGTATTATAAATGGATTAATTCTTCGCAACATGAAACTATCAAGTCTTGTATTATTTACATGAAGTAAGGACCTTGAAATGGTTTTGGAAATGAAAATGAAGCCCTATCAATCTAAGCTTATACTTAGGGGTTGTATTGTAAATATAATTTAAAAAAATGAAATTATTGTATGGAGAATATATGTTGAGAAAACTACTCATTTTCTTGAATTGGATGTCATTTATTCTATTGTGAAAGAAAGGAAATATTCTCTTGTTTTATTATAAAAGTGAGCATTTTGAAATGTTGAAACTATAGTTAAATCTCATACTATGTTATTAGAAAAGAAAATAGTTACTTGGAGTTTTAAAATAAGGGAAAATATCCTTTTTAATAGTTGTATTGGGTTGATTAATAAATTCTATTAGTTTCTTAATTTAAATCGTATATGAATAGGTAGAAAATTATTGTTACTTTCCCTTTAATTCACTATTCCAATAAACTCGGTTTGACCATTAAAAATAAGCTATAAATAAATAAATAAAATATATATATATATATATATATATATATATATATTGATATTATAAATTTAATAGTTTGTATTTATATATAAACTATTAAACATTATATACCATTATATATATATATATATTATATATATATTTTATATATTATTAAATACAAACTATTAAATTTATATAATATCATATATATATATATATATATATATATATATATATATATATATATATATATATATATATATATTAAGATTAGTATTAATATTAATTAATAAAATATATAATGGTAAATTTTCCGTCAAAAGTCGAAGGGCTTATATGCATTAGTGTTGGTTTTTTATAAAAAAATATTAAAAAATTGTCTTTGGACATGCAACCATGACGGTCTTTGTATTTTTATTAGGGTTTGGGGGTGAGGTATTGCCTCCACCTCCAACCAATGTTTTATATGGGGTGGGTATGGGGTGATAACCTCCCCTACACCAATATAAATCCAAACCACAAATACTCACAGTCATTTTCATATTAAACCATGTCACTTTAAAAAAAAAAGGTGCGACTTATAATTAATCTCATGTCCTAGATTTTATATGTATGTGTAATCCATATATATATATATATATATATATATATATATATATAACCGACCTTATTAAAATCTAGTCGGTTTGAATAAAAGGGAAATATATACAAGCATATGCAAAACAAAAACACACACATAGATACACAAACACACTCAAACCCTAATCTCTTGTATATACCTTTTCTAATGAAATGAAATAGGGAAAATAATGCCCATACTTGAATAGGGAAAAATTCAAAAATACCAAACAATAACCTTGGAAAACCCTAGGAGAGGGATACAAATGAAAATAAGAAACTAAAAATGTGTATATCCACCCATGATATTTTAGAAAGCTTTCATGGCCTCCATCCTCCTCTTTCTCCCAAACTTGCAAAATGAAAATGAGAAAATAGGGTAAAAAGAACGAATAAGAATAACTCATATAGATTTCTAGGATTCCTTAGTCAACCCTACGATCTAAGAGCTCTAAATGAATCAATCTAGGGTATGGAATAAATCCTACAATTTTTATGTTAGGATATTTTTGGTGGGAATATGTTTTTAAATTAAATGTATGTGTAATTTGTAAAGGGGGCCACTTAGTACTTTAGTGTTTCAAGTTAAAATGTAACCCTCTTGGTATGGTTTAGTAAATGATCAAATGGCATTAAACTATAAAATTTAAATAATGAATTTGTGAATAGATATTAAAGTTAATGACTTAAGGGGATTAATTTAATCAAGGGACATTGTTTAATAAACATGGAATATGGTTATTAATTGAATAAGGGAAATAAATTTAAACCAAACAAATTAATTAATGGATACATCACTAGATGATTATAACTGGAAATATCTTTGGGAGCCGATTAATAATATTTAATTATTAATATAAGTTAGATCAACCTAATGTAATATAGAAAATTATAGATAGAAGTTAGATAAATGCACTCTAGGGTTAACACCTTATAAGTTAAAAACAAATATTGGTAAATTTCCTAACTAATTATTGGGTTTTATTTTGGGTTTTGTGCAGGAAAATGTGGGTGTTACACTTGGTATCAGAGCCATGGGTTCAATGCTTGGACATTTCGAAACATTTAGAAATAAAAATAGTTAACCTAGTACAACCTTCAACTAGATCACACAACATTGCATGATATTTTGAAATGTAGAAAATCTAGAAAACTAAAAAAAACCTAGATGATGATAAACTAACTGCCGCCTTGGTTTGTGCAGGAGGAAAAAACCAAATGAGGGGGATTTTCATCCTGGAGTTAGATATACCACATCCAGAGCAGGAATTTCGCTATACTAATGTAAATACTATAGACTTTACAAGATGTCAATGTAGCCATACGAGGTGGAGCAAGAGAGGGGCACAACCTAGCCAACATGATAGGAACCATCGGATGAGGCTCAACACCCTTCTTGAGACAAAGTAAGGAGCATAGAGAAGATAACTCCCATGTGGATTCAACTAGACCAGATTCACCTCAGAGGGGACATAGAGATAGGGCTACATGACACAGAGATAGATCTAGGAGCCCTAAGCTGAGGGATGAGCATGTAGAGAGACCTAGGGGTCACAACATCAGCTGCAGATCATATTAGGAGATCAGAAGCTACACCCATCTCATTATGCTAGTGATACAGGAGGTTTTTAGGTAGAGGCTTGGTTAGTGAGCTTGAGTGGATGCTTCAAGATTTTCCCATGTACTAGCAACATAAAGGATCGTGTTGTGATTCATCTTCTAAGGGATGAAGTAGGTGTTTGGTGGAGGATTGAGGAGTAGAAGTTCTACATGGACTCGAGATGGTTACATGGAAGATCTTCTTGAGGAGTGGTTTAGGATATATATATATATATATATATATATATATATGAGGTTCATCTAGTAGAGGATAGATGAGTTTCATGACCTACATCATGCATCCATGATAGTAGCTGAGTATGAGAGTCGGTTTCTTAACTTGCTTTAAGTATGTTGACTACATGTAGGATGAGTAGGTTAGGATTCAGGGCCTCAACTTTGATCTAGGGGAGGTGCAAGTATACATTCATTGTCCATGGAAGACCTTAGTTGAGGCCATTGAGAAGGCATACATTGTATAGGAGACAAGGAGGAAGACACAACAAAGGCTAGACATAGAGTGAGGAGCCATATTGAGATGATGCAGATAGTAGGTTGAGGGGAGTCGCCTCCTCCTCCTCCTCATGGTAGACATGGCTCAACAAAGTCTTCTTTTAGGCCACCACAATATCCACCTCAGTAGTAACAATAATAGACTTTTCCACTATTTAGACCCCCAGAGATTTTATACTCGAGAGAGGATGAAGCATGGGGCTTCCTCCTAGATGACCCATAAGAACATAGAGAGCACCTAGAGCTCAGTTAGTAGGAGCTTGTTAGCAACAACCACAACATTCTATGAAAGGATAATCGAGATCCACAACACATACCACTATAGTACCTATCGAAGTCACATCTTATTAGAGGGGACCAAGTAGTTGTTATGGATGCAGAGTAATTGGACACCATTAGAGATATTTCCCATAAAACCCGAATAACAAGGGTAGGGAACTATTTAGAATGCTATAGTCGGTGATATGGAATGTATTCATCGGATTTATGTAACAATCGAGAACCACTAGGAAGAGCATCAGGGTATAGTGATAGAGACTATAGGTAGCATTGGTGGTATCCCTACCTCTATATTGTTTGATTCTGGATCTTTGATTCATTTATTTGCACCATCATTAGTAGAGCGATGCAGGTTGGTGGTAGTTAGGAAGGGCCTTAGTTGGGATGTTGAGATGGCTTATGGAGCCAAGCTCTTAGTGGAATCCTTAGTTAAGGAGTGTGTAGTGGACCTAGGACCCTTCACCACTACCTTAGATCTTCGTATCCTTCCCTTGGGTTCATATGGAGTTATCTTGGGCATGGATTGGTTATTTACATATAGAGCTAGAGTTGATTATTACTGACAAGGTTATATCTTATGTAGACTATTTGGGAGTTGAGTTGGTGATAATTGGAGTTAGGAGACCCATCTCTATTCACACTATTTACATGAATATTAAAGCTTAAGAGGTGTGTATGGTGTGGATTTTAGTTATAAGCTATCAAAGTTAGTGATAGGTCGAGGATGAGACCAATATACCTTTACTTGATGATACTCATATTTTGAGGGATTTTTCAGATGTTTTTCTAGTCGATTACTAGGGTTACCTCCCATACCTAAGATAGACTTTCATATTGATTTAGTTCCTAGAGAAGATTATATCTCACATGCACCATATAAGATTACCACCCCGAGTTGAGTAAGCTCAAGTTGTAGTTAGAGGACTTCTTGATAAGGGCCTAATACATCCTAGTGTATCTACTTAGGGTACACTAGAGAGTTTTGTGAAGAAGAAGGATGGATATTTGCATTTATGTGTGGACTAAAGACAACTGAACAAAGTACTAGTCAAGAATCGTTACCCCTTCCATGCATTGATGATTTTTTAGATCGGATGAAAGGGACAATAGTGTTTTCCAAGAAAGATCTTAAGTATAGTTATGATCAACTAAGGATTTCAGAGGTAGATAGCCATAAGACATCCTTTCACACTCGATATGGCCACTAAAAGTTCATAGTTGTGTCATTCGGTCTTATGAATGCCCCTGCAATGTTCATGAGTTTGAAGAATGGGGTGCTCAAGAATTTTCTAGACCGTTTTGTAATCGTATTCCTTGATGATATTTTGATATACTCACGTACATGTGAGGAGCATGGGGAGCACCTTCACAAGGTTCTCTAGTGTCTTTTAGAGCAGCAATTATACGGAACCGGAGAAGTGTGCATTTTTAGTCAAAGGTTTAGTATTTAGGTAACATTATTTCTAGGAAGGTATCACAGTTGATCCTTCTAAGATTAGAGCTAGCATGGATTGGAAAACACCTACCAATGTGACCAAGGTGCATAGTAACACATGATTGACATGTTATTATAGGAGGTTTGTTCAAGATTTCTCTTGTATTGCGCATCCCATTACTTCCCTTCAGTGGAAAGGGAAGAAGTTTGTTTGGTCAAATAGATGTGAGCAAGGCCTTCATGACACTTATGGAATTCCTTATGAAAACACCTATTCTAGCAGTTTCAGATGCATAGGAGACTTCTTCCTATGCACATATGCTTCTTTGGCATGATTAGAAGGTGTATTGATGCAGGATGTCCATGTAGTAGATTTTGAGTCTCATAAACTCAACGATTATGAGCTGAACTATCCGACTCATGACCTTGAGCTTGCAATAGTTGTGAATGCCTTTGATGCATTGGTGACAGGTATCATTCTCAGGACATATCACTTGAGCCTTTGACAATCTCTTCACATAGCCTAATCTCAACACCCATCAACGATGTTGGATGGAGCTTCTTTGTGAGTATGATATGGAGATAGAGCATGTGAAGGGGAAGGAGAATGTTGTTACATGTGCCTTGATATGTTGGAAACATTTTGTTATGGCTGTAGTAGTTGGTATACACTTAAGGACCAGGATCTTACAAAGTCTTTGACATGAAACCTTTTACCTTTTAGTTAGAGAAGATATGGAGTTTCAAAGAGACCCCTTGAGGGGAATTTTGATGGATTTAAATTAGAGGTAGATGGTCTTCTTCGGAACATGAGGTAGGATTTATGTACCCATAGATGGAGGATTGAGGTAGGATATTATTATAGAGGAACATTGTCCACCCTATTCAGCCCATCCTGAGGTGGAGAAGATACATGCCACTTTGACAAAATTGTATCATTGGAGAGGGTTGCAGAGAGAGGTAGATTGATTTTTGTCTCATTGTTTAAATTTTTAGAAGGTGAAGACTGAGCATCAAAATTCATTTCACCTTATATATCCTCATGCCATATCGAAGTGGAAATGAAACACAATTTCCATGTATTTCATTGTAGGGTTACCAATGTTGAGATATCACCATGATACCATCATGGTCATGGTGGATAGATTGACGAAAGTGGATCATTTTTTTGGGTGAAGACTAGCTAAACATCTAGTGCAGTGGCACAAGTATATTTGGATGATATTGTTAGACTTGCGTATGGGATTCCATAGAAGATCATTTATGAACGTGATCCCTTATGCACCTATAACTTTTAGAATACCATGCAATATGCTCTTGGGACAAAGATTAACTTCAATACAACCTATCACCCTATAGATGGATGGACAGATAGAAAGAGCAGGTGAATAAGATTTTAGAAGACATGCCTCGGATGTATGTCACAAACCATTAGTCGAGATTTGAGGAGTATTTTTGCATGGTAGAATTTTCTTACAACAACAAATTTAAGAGTTATATTGGTATGGCTCCATTTTAGGCACTATATGGAAGGGAGTATAGGACACCACGATGAGTTAGGAAAAGTTAGAGGATAGGGTATCTCTTACGCTAACTTTATCATAGGATATGGAATAGTAAGTTGTCATGATTAGGTAGAGATTGCACGAGGATCGGAATAGATAGAAGAAGTATGTAGATCGAGAGGAGGACAGTAACATAGTTTTGAGGTGGGAACGAAGGTGTTTCTTTATGTCAAGGACTCATAATATCCATATCCATTATGGAAAACAGATCTAAGCTAGATCCTAGATTTATGGGTCCCTTTGAGACCTTGGAGTATATCGATCCCTTAGCTTAGCATCTAACATTTCCACCCAACTTATCTCTCGTCCATGATGTGTTTCATGTTTCTATTATTAGGAGGTACATTCGAGATCCTTCTCATGTATTGGCTTTGAATGCATTTTGGTGGAGGAGCCCATGTGAATTTTGGAGTGCAAGACCCGGCCCTTTGAGGTGAGAGATTGATCAAGTTTTCCTCCAATGAGATTGATATGATGAGACAACAGCTACATGGGAAGACACCACACCTTTGAGATCATAGTTCCCACACTTGTTCCAGTGACTTTCAAGAGGAAGGAAAGTCTAAAGGGAGGGGGATGTACTGCCCACTCCTCTTTGACATTGATCTTGCTATGATTTTTACTTACTTTGGATGGGATCCATAGACATTGTTATCATATTTAATTAATATACATTGATAGATGAACATTACTATGTTTGATTAGCCTATCCGATAGACAGTATGGATGTTTTAGAATTTTGACATGATGTGACTTATATGATGGATTGCATGCATGGATTGACATATCATTATTTAATGATCTAGAGTTAGTACTTTATATATGTACTACAACATTGGATTTAGATACATAGATTTTGATAAATGATTCAGTTAGTCTTGTGATCTTATAGCTAATTGATGAAATGATAGAATCAAAATATTTGAAATTGTGAACAATTGGTGAAATCATTTAATTTTAATGAAGGTTTAGTTATGATATTTGATAATGTGAATTGATATCTATATGTTTATTTTATTTTCTTGATGTTGTTAATATGGACATGAGGCTAGAGAGGTATTGTTTTGATTTTTGCAAGAAATTGTAACACAACAAACAAAAAAGGGGATAAAAGACCAACAATGAAAGAATTTGGGGTATTGGAAAACAGGTCACATTGACCATTTGTGTATTTATATCTTGTTTTTTGTTGATATATTGTGAGGAGGTTACCATTGGGGGTGGCCTCAAATGTTACCTTGGATAAATGTGTTGTTTTTCCTTTTGTTTTAATTACTTTGTGAGTATGTGAGTTATTTTAGCTATGTGATTCATCTTTATTTTGTTAGATAATGTACCCCATTTAAGTTGACTAATCTTGATTAATCAGTGTAATGTGGGATGTGACCAAAGGAGGTATTTAATGTTGGTATATTTTCCTTTAATTTAAGTAGGATTTGAAAGGGTTTTATTAGTTTTAAGTGTTATGTACTCAACCTGTGTATGTTAAACACATATTTGGGCTTAAGGACCGTTATGGAGGCTTATAGAAAAGTTAAGACCATCCCACACCTCTTAATTTTACCTACCAACTATCCCCTATGGATTAAGGGGTCAACCATATACCCCATTATGTGATTTGAAAGGAAAAAAATTATATTCATAGCACATTTCAGACATGAGTTTTAAATTGTGTCCTTAGAGGTGTGGATAGGAGTTTGTGTGTGTAAGAGGCTTATCATTTCCTCAACCACTAATTTATGAGCTTTGGATTTTCTTTTTGAACATATGATGTGGGTGGAGTAGAAGTGATGTCGCATCCTACATGGAACCACATCACACTCTCTCCTCACTTTTCTATTTATGTATGTTTTTTTGAAGTGTTTGGGGGTACATGTTTTATTTTCACTCTTGCAGTTTGAACGAGATTTTTTGAAGGAGTGCTTGTCTGGAGCATTGGATATTGTTGGTGCTTGTTTTGGACTTGGAAACATTTGATCTTGTGCTTTTGGATTATATAGTCTTGAAATAACAAGGTAGGGACTTCACCCATGTATTTTTATTGCTATTTTGTTGTGCAAATGATTGTAAATGGATGATTGTTGTATGTTTTTTTGTTGTGGGAATAGAATGGCCTTTAGGTTGTGTAGGAGAAAAAGGAAATAGGGATATTTTTAGGGAGGCATAAGAGTATTGTTGTATATATTGGGAGGGATTTGGGTTGGGTGTCCCACCTTTGTAGATAAGTGAAATTTTTGCTTATCTTGTATGTCTTATTTGAGGGAGGCATAAGAGTTGAGGGAGGCATAAGAGTTTTGGAGGGAGGAATAAGAGTCTTGTTGGTATGTGATTTGAGTTTTCTTGGAGGATTTAAGGTGGGAAATCAACCCCTTTGGGAGGCATAAGTGAATCCCCATGTTTCTTTTCTCTCTCTTGGCTTGATATTGAGCCTTTGTGCTTGGGAAAATGGTATGTGTGTTGTTACTTTGCATTGTGATTTTTGTGTTGAAAAACTTGTATGAATGATTGTTGTGGAATCCATGTAAATGTTACATTGGTTTCCTTATACCTATTATTGCTTAATTATTGGGTCTCATGGCTTGATATTGAGACTTTGTGCTTTAGAAAACAAAAGATGTGTGTTATTCTGCGTTGTGTTTTTGTGTTAAAACTTGTATGAATGATTGTTGTGGAATCCATGTAAATGTTTGTTTTTTGAATTATACCTCTTATGGCTTCATTGTTGGAGCTCAAGTGAAGTTTTGGGACATTGTTGCATTTTGAAGAAGACAAGGAGGAATCCTACTCATGTAAAATATTTTCCATGTTGTCTCCACTTATGTGGAGGGATTTTGTAACTTGTATTTTAAAGCTTCATCTTCTTGTAAAAGTATTTTGTAAAATTAATTTGTATTGGTTATTCAAGAAGTACTCATGTTGGAAAGGAGGCATGTGAAGTTGCATCTTGTTGTTATTATACCTCCTCCAACTTGTTTAGTTTATCAAGAGTGTATTGGATGTAAACTTGTATTTTAAATGGGTTAGTTCTTGTAAAATGAAACTATCAAGTCTTGTATTATTTAGATGAAGTAAGGACCTTGAAATGGTTTTGTAAATGAAAATGAAGCTCTCTCAATCTAAGCTTATACTTAGGGGTTGTATTGTAAATATAATTTAAAAGAAATGGCATTATTGAATGGAGAATGTATCTTTGAGAAATATACTTGTTTTCTTGAAATGGATGTCATTTACTCTATTGTGAAAGAAAGGAAATATTCTCTTATTTTATTATAAAGTGAGCATTGTAAAATATTGAAATTATAGTTCAATCTCATACTATGTTATTAGAAAATAAAATATTTACTTAGAGTTTTTAAATAAGGGAAAATATCCTCTTTACTAGTTGTAGTGGATTGAATAAGAAATTTTATTAGTTTCTTAATTTTACTCATATAAATAGGTAGAAAATTATAGTTACTTGGCCTTATATTTCACTATGCCAATAAACTAGATTTGACCTTTAAAAATAAGCTAAATCATATATATATATATATATATATATATATATATATATATATATATATATATATATATATATATATATATATATATATATATATATAATGGAAAATTATCCCTCAAAAACTGAATGGATTATATGCATTAGTATTGGTTTCATATAAAAATAATAATTAAACAAAATTTTTTTGGCCATGCGGCCACGACGGTCTTTGTATTTATAATAGGGTTTGGGGTGGGAGGAGACGCCATCACCCACAACCCATATGTTATATGGGGTGGGGATGGGGTTAGCACCCTCTACCCCACACCAATATAAATCCAAACCAAAAACAATGTGACCGCTTTCATATTAAACCCTATTCTTGTCAAAAGCAGTCACGGCTCCATAATTAATCTTTCAGACTTGGTGGTTTTATATGTGACCGAACCAATTTTCTTTATACACACACACACACACACACACACACACACACTCAAACCCTAAAACCATGTATATACCTTTTTCAATAAAATGAAATATGTTAAATAATGTCCATACTCGAACAGGGAAAATATTCAAAATATAAAAAAATAAGCTTGGAAAACACTAGGAGAGGGATAAAAATAAAAATATGTAACTAAAAATGTGTATATCCACCTTTTTCATGGCCTCCATCCTCCTCTTTCTCCCAAACCTGCAAAATGAAAATTAGAAAATAAGGTAAAATGGATTAATAAGAATAACTCATAAAGATTTCTAGGGTTCCTTAGTCAACCCTAAGATCTAAGAGCTCTAAATGAATCAATCTAAGGGTAGGGAATCAATGATACAATTTCTTGGTGAGGATATTTTATGTGGGAATATGTTTTTAAATTAAATATATGTGTAATTTGTAAACGAGGCCACTTAGTACTTTAGTGTTTCATGATCAAATGTAACCCTCTTGGAATGGTTAGTAAATGATCAAAGGGCATTAAATCGTAGAATTTAAATAATGACTTTGTGAATAGATATTAAAGTTAACGACTTAAGTGGGTTAATTTAATTAAGGGCCATTGTTTAATAAATGTGGAATATGGTTATTAATTGAATAAGGAAATAAATTTAAACCAAACAAATTAATTAATGGATACATCACTAGATGATTATAATGGGAAATATCTTTGGGATTCGATTAATAATATTTAATTATTAATCTAAGTTGGATCAACCTAATGTAATATAGAAAATTATAGATATAAACTATATAAATGCACTATATGATTAACACCCTTCCAATAAAAAAATTAGTCTTTAAATTTCATAACTAATTATTGTGTTTTATCTTGGGTTTTATGCGGGAAAAATGCGGGCGTTACATCGGCTGAATTCCTACGTGTCCACCTATATAGCAAGATTTAATTGGGATTGATGGAATCTAGAATTTTAACGATGTCAATTGGCGAATGGTTTTTCGTGAGCCATCGGTCAGAATCGACCAAGTTTGAACTATGTCAAACAAAGCGGACCAGATGCCTATGAAATCCCTTTGGAAAACTAACTAGGTATGTTCTTTTCCCAAACAAAAGGTTCCGGGAAATTGTCTAGAAAGAACACTAGTGGTTTGTGAAGGTGGACAAGAATTTTGTTGTCAGGGTCCAAATGGCGAGCCAATATGAAAACCCAATTATCAATTTTAACAACTTCCTAACAACGTAAAAAAAGGAAACATAGGTCTTACAAGAGCAACAAAGAGAGTAAAAATGGTCAATAGGGGTCAATCTAAAGCTTGATGCAACTCTCTCCTCATAACAAGGAACAAATACGATGCTTGACATCACTTTTAGGGGAATCAGACTGTTGTTTTGCTCCTCTAAAGAAAATGCTTGTATCAAACTTTGCAAGGTAGATGGAAATGGTTGCCTTAGTCAACCCATATATCTCTCACCAATATTAACAGACATGAGCATCAAAAATTAGACATCCTAGGTTTATCAGTGCATATGGTTGTGGTCACGATCTGGTTGTTGGTCAAATTGTAATTCGGTAGAAAATAAATCATGAGGTGTTGTTTTATTAATTGCACTAGCCGTCGATTAAATTGTTTAATTGTTTGAGAACCTAATAGTTTAATGTTTTTATCGTATTGCAATTTAATAACCAAATTATACGAAAATTATAAAATATAAAGGTAAGGAGACTAGCTTGAGGACTGAAGTCAGTCAAAATTATGGGATTTGGTTTTGCATCTCTCATGGAAATTTCATTAAGGATTTTGCACGCGTCCATACTTCGCCATTTGCATCTCCTTGAACGATCCTATACATGTTCCATAAAACAATATGTGAATCGTTGGGGCTAGAACGAAAAGATTTGGTAATGAGAGTAGCAAGATAAACATTGCAAGTTGTGGCAAACCGTCAGTTCACAATCCCCAAATCCGCGAGGAAGGGAAATAGAAGAGCCTTACAACTACCAAAACTTTCTTATTAACTTGAAACTCCTCTCATGGACTCTGTTGAGATCCTCCCACAAAATATTTGAATCTCAAACTCCCTATGTCTCATGGTTGATGAGAAAATTAGCTCTTCGATAAATGTTATAGAAAGAAATTACACTTGAAAGGTAAATCTTCGTGAGTTGCACCACCATGGAGAGATAGTTCATCATATAATGCCTGTCTTGTGGCTGATGGGAAATAATACAATGTGAATCATGCAACCACCTTCCACACTCACGTCCTATTCCATTTTGTGAAAACCATGGTAAAAATTGTCTCCATAGAATAGGGCAGTTCTACTTTCATACTATTTCTAAAAATTGCATCTTTAATTGATCCAAAATCCATGTCAAATATATATATATATATATATATATATATATATATATATATATATATATTTACTACATTCGGACCCATATAGGCTTATTAAAAATTACCGATAAAACTTACTCTGTTTTAAGTAAACCAATTCAAAATAATGCAATAAAATAAATGAAACTACACAAAGATTGATTACGAGAGTTCGCAATAGCCTACATATCTAGATTCTTATCGAACCATTTCACTAGTAAGAATTTGTAAGTACAATGTTATATATTAGAATGAACCTAGTGGAACTTTACTTGCCTATAAAGTTCTCTAGCACTGTCGAAGAATGCGATGATCAATCGGTCGTCCTCCACATTAATTGTGCATAATCTTCTATGGAACTCAACCGACCTTCCAGACATTTGCAAGACACCCTATGGCTCTCCAGTCAACAATTCCAGGCTTCGCAAATAAAAGTGTGGCACTATGGGCCAATTGGTGAGTTTCCAATAACTCCCATTTTTTTACAATTTGCCTATTAAAATAATAGGACTTAGCTTCCCAATATTTTCCTATTAAATATTAAATAGGACTTACTTTACAAAAATATTTCCTTTAAAAATTATAAGGCCTATTTAAATAACTTGGAAGCTTTTAAAATCTCCTCGTTGCCTTTGAATTGGCTTAGAAGCTTAATGCCTTCGAATTCTGGAATGAATGTGTATGAGGGGCCTTTTATAGCCTTTGAGCACCCAAAATATAAGGATAAATCATTTATCCTTTTGTTTTATAATCCCGTATAGGGATAAACAAATTTTAGCCTTAATAAGGCTTTGAGCGGGTTAATAGGGATTAATTCTCTTTTTTAAGCTTTTAAATAAGCTTAAGCCATATTTGAAAAAATCAACCCCATAATAATATCCACTCTTCACATGGATGGAACAAATCCATGTGGGGAAAATTCCACATTATATGCAAGCCTTTTCAATTATATTTATCCACCAAAATTTGTTTTCTTGTGGACTTTCTAATATATATATATTTTATAAGATTCTAAAATCTTTTTAAGTGGGTAAAATATTAACCCAATTTTCATTCCATGTGCCCAATTAAAATCTACCAAGTGTATAGAAATAATGAGATCCATGTGTCCATAAACAACAACACCACATGTCACTCCACATTAATGCTACATCATTTGTTTTATTAGGTTTGACCGAACTTTGACTACTCATATCATCCGCATACAAACTTGGATTTGGTCTATTTTAAATGTGTCGGAAAGGTCTTGGAAATATCTACGCAATGGTGCTAAATTTAGATGATTTCAAAATCTTTCATTTTTTTGTTGACCAATGTTGACCGGCCTATGGACCAAAATCGACAAGACACTATTTCGCATATGCGAACTCCATTTTCGATGTTCAAATAGTCGACGAAAAATATCAAAGTCATATTTTGCACTATGCCAATCCTAACACCCGCTAAAACAACCCACTTGAGACTCAAGAACAACCTAGGATTAGTCAGAAAAATTATGGGATAATTTGTTTTTGTATAAAAGTGTCTACTACTAGGTTACAAAACAACAGTTGTCACAAACAAGGTTTAGAGGCCAAATAAAAAATATTATCTCATAGTTTTCCCATTACAACAATTATTAAATTTATAGGGTCAAAACTTAGGGTTAGAATAATCATTAGGATTAAGAGGGCAATTTCTCACTCTCCCACCCTCGAGACAGATTAAGAGATTCAACTTAATTTTTCTCAAAATTAATGCACTTGAAACCTTCTAAAAACATTCTCATTAGATAGGAATTTTTCTCACCTTTCTAGTGATATAAAGAAGTCCTCCTAACTCCCTGTATTTCAAAAGTTATGGGTCGAACCTTGGGAGGAAAATTTTCCCAAGGCGGGCCGGCGGGCCTAGGGGAGAAAATTTTCCCCAGGGGCGGTTCTGCGGGCCGTGGGGAGAAATTTTTCCTAGAGGAGGAGTCAGGTCGGTAGGGCTGGGGATGAAATCTCATCCCAGACATGGGCTGGCGGAGCCGTGGGAGAATATTTGGAAATTTTCCCACTTAGGGCAAAAAGCCACCTTTGCACCCATGCACACGCAAGTCTGCAAGTCCGCACGGGGCACGTGACGCCTCCTAAGCCAACATGGGGAAAGTGAGGTAGTGGGGATACAATAATTGTAACGTCCAGAAGGGTAAAAAGGATAAAATTCACCCGTGCCTCCGTCAACGCCTCACGATGCCACGTGGCAAATCACGATTCACCGTGGGTCGACAGGCCGCAGAGGAAACTAGGAAAAGTTTCTAGATTTTATTTTCACAAGTGCCAAGGTTAAAAGGGGTTACTGTGCCACCGAAAGAGCCTCATTAAGCCACGTGGCATGACTTGAATGACTCATGACCTACGGGGTTGTGGGGAAATGAAGAAATTTTTCCCAAATTGTTTTTTGAACTTAGATTATTTTGATCAACAAAAATGTTTGCGGGTCAGCAAAGTGGCGGGGAACTTCATACCTTAAGAATTTTTGGGAAAAAATCACAAAAAATAAGGATTTACCCCACGGGTCCACCCAAGAATATTTTATTAATTAAATTTGATGGTTAGAAAATTTTTGAAGCCAAAATGAAGTGGAACTTTAGAAGGCCATAACTTTTGACTAGGAGCTCCATTTTTGGAAAACGAGGACTTTTTGGAAAGCTCTCAAAGTCCTCTTTGTACAGGAAGCTTAAGATTTAAATTTTGATGAATTTTGAAGGGTAAATTTTAAGAAAACATTTTTTTGTCACTTAAAACGTGAACTGGATTGTTCAACTTATAAAATTTATTTGAATTTACCATAATTCCTTCTCAACATGGAAAACAGCATGGAGGAATTTTATTGGAATATTTTAGGATATATTACAATGGTTAAGTTGTTTGGTTGATTTACATTTCAAAAATTTCTCAATTTGACAACAACGACTGTGAAACTGTTTGAGCCCAAATTGAAAGGTTCTATGGAAATTCCTTAAGTATTTTTGTTTTCTTGGGATCGTTTTGATCCCACAAGTTCCATTGGTATTTAAATTTATCTTTTCAATGTTGCAGGTCGCTCTATACTTTTTGATAAAATTTTGCAAGTATATAGTGAAATAAAGGATGGAGTTTATACTTGATCTTAAATAGATCTAAGTTTCCTTTACCAACTTGATATATGAAATTTATTCCCAATCCAATCTAACATATGAAGTTGGTTTTTTTTTTCAATTCAAGTATTCAAAAGCCAACGTACAGTTCTGATTTCTAAATCATGCATTTCAAAAGAATAGAGCAGTATAACATTTCTTCATGTGTATTTACTTTTCAATTTTCCAACCAGAGCTTTTATACTATATTTCAAACGTAGATTTCCAATGAAAACAAAATCATTTGAGCAAGGTACACAACTTCCATTAATTCAAATGAATCTTTTACAACTTCTTTCCCATTTATTTTTAGAATATAACATACATAATACATATCTTTCTTTTCTATTTGTAGAATTGAATACAAGATATATTCTTCCAAAATCACAACTAATTTCATAACTAAAATAGTGTAGCCTTTTCATCATAGATAATATACAATGTAATCCACTTAAAAGTGAGAAAAGGTTACAATAAGAAATAATCTCAACAAGGAATGTCAAATTTTTCTTTTTCCTCTGCTCTAGTACTCTCACAAAAAAGCAGAGAGAAAGGAAATGCTCTCTACCCAACCAAGACATCCAATGAAAAGGAGAAGTCATCCTTCTTCATTGGCCCCCGAGCCCCAACCACAATCCAATAAGAAATGTTTTTCAACTCATGACAACAATAGGCTTCCACAACACACATAAAAATTCATATTTAAAACAAATTCCACAACAAAAATACAATTTGCAACCACAGATAAAAGACAACAAATAACACTCAAAGCTTCCTCATGCAAGCCAAAGAAGTGATAAACTATGCGGGATGCTACTTATGCCTCCTAAGGGAAATGGGTATCACCACCGAGAACAAACGCCAAAAATATCATTTCAAAACCTTGACATGCCATTATGCCTCCCCCAAATACCCCTTATTCCTCCCATTTCCTTATGCCTCCCCAACCTCTTATGGCACCCCATATCGAGTAAATAAATGAAAGTTATTTCTTTTGCAAGATGGAACCCAAATCCCAACTCCCTCCACACTTATACTTGCCCATAACACTTATGTATCCCCACAAGAATCCCCATAGTCTTCTCCTAGACCTTTCCTAGGCCATCTACCCAACCAACCAATGAATAAAACAACACATTCACACACTCAACCATTCACATAAGCATAAAAATGAAAGAAGATCATAACAAGAGCCAAGCTCTTACCTTTCCATGATGGAGTTGTTCTAAGTTCAAAAAAGCAAGCTCTATTGCAAGCAATCCAAAATATCCTCCAAGCATAAGCATTCAACAATCTTCAAACCCCTCCAAAGAAAGAGATCTCAAACAACAAAATAATTCACCCAAAATGAAGCATTCCAAGGTGAAGTAACTCAAAACGAGCATGGTAATTTGAATATATAGAAGAGGGAAGAGAAGAGGATGAAGTGGATCCATGTAGGATGCCACATCACACATCCTCAACTCAAACACCCAAGTAAAATTCATTCTCCAAGGCATATTAAATAGGTGGGTGAATAATATGACAAATTACTTACACACTCCAAAACAATCCCAAACTCCAAAGGATTAAAATTAAAATATGTAAGAAAAGTGTAATTAAAACATACAACTTGACTTACAAAAATGCATAATGAAAGTATAAATTCAACTCTCCAACCATAGGTATGGTTGGTAAATAAATTTAAGAGGTATGGGACAAGTTTAACTTGTCCCACAAGCCTCCAAAATCAGCCTCCAAGGACAAATTCGAATTTTCAAGAAGGTGGAGTGTTTCATACTCTAAAATCAACTTACACATCACTTACACATCTCTTACAACACTTAAACCAAGACCAACAACTCTATTAATTACATTCTCAAATCACAATTTAATTAAATAATGAAAAGGGAAAACACATCACTTATAAAGCGCATACAACATTAGCAAAATAACAAATATAAGAAAAATATAAAGTCCCTTGGTCACATTCGAAGGTGATTCCCCCTCATGGGAATCCCTAACAAAATCCAACACACACAAACAAATACAAGTTGCCATGGATACCTTGTTGAATTCATCTAGAATTTCAATGTGGTTGGTCTCCAATCCCTCGATGTTTTTTTGATATTTTTAACCCTCAAAATATAAATACCTCCTTCACTTCATGGCCGCATCGAACATCCAAAATGAATATAAATATAATTCAAAACCATATATACATAAGAATCACAACATCATCAAGGCAAATAACAATATCATTTGTAGTTTTATCAACAACTATATGATCATCAAATTAATTCCACTTTCTAGGTCTACTCAAAATATCTAAATATCACATGTCCAAACCACATCTATAATATAACCATGTCAAACAATATATCAACATCAATATATAAAAAGTTTCCAATAATAATCATGCACCACATATGAATCAAAGTCCACAATAAACCATGATCTAACATCTAACATCATACTAAATCAAACTATAACAATGTCCATAATATAGTCAAGAGTATCTGGATCAATATCACAAGGTATCAAAGGGAAGAGGGCAATACGGTTTTCACTTGGACTTTCTAATATATATTTTTATAAGATTCTAAAATATTTTTAAGCGGGTAAAAAAATAACCCACTTTTCATTCCATGTGCCCAAACAAAATATGCCAAGTGTATAGAAATAACAGATCCACGTGTCCATAAACAACAACACCACATGTCACTCCACATTAATGCTACGTCATTTGTTTTATTAGGTTTGACCAGAATTTTTATTTGCTCATATCATCTCGCATACGAACTTGGATTTGGTACATTTTGAATGTGTCAAAAAGGTCTTGGCTATCTCTACGCAATGGTGTTGAATTCAGATGATTTCAAAATCATTCATTTTTCTGTTGACCAATGTTGACCAGTTGTTGACCAAACTTTGACAAGACACCATTTACATATGCGGACTTCATTTTTGATGTTCAAATAGTCGACAAAAAAATATTGAATTCATCTTCTACACTATGCCAATCCTTAGAGATTTAGGGAACATATGTCCTCCATATGGACATCTTGATAGCACCTCCCGAATGGGAAAGACTTTTTGTCTCAAAAAGCTTGTAAAATCCAAATCACATTGTTGAGAAGAGATGTATGCAATATTCGACCAACTCCACAATCAAAAATGATTGTTCAAAATCTAGGACCTGTGGCACTTGGGATCATTTCCTCCAGCTTCTCCACTCGATATTAGAATAATACCTCCATGCCTTCGTTGTATGGTACTAAGTTTCCCAATGAAACCTCAACTCTCCCACTGTGTGGTGCTAAGCTTCGAGATATTTGACAATAAAGATCCCCTTTTGCTTGATAACACAACTACTTGCTCCGAGTTGTTTTCGCCAAATCCAAACATGTCTAAAGGAACTCCATGTTACAGAGAGATAAGAGTGATCTAATTTTTGGTGATGGAAAATGAATTATCAAGTACCATCCTGCTACAGGGTCATAAGAGACTCTACACATAATGAAGATGTGACCTGATGTCATGTCCCTTTTTAGACCTCAACGCCCTTGTTGCACAGTGTTAAGTCCTCTTTCAACACTTCAATGCTTCGATGCATGGTGTTAAGCCTTGATGATCTGCTACTATTCTACAACACGGTCATAATGCCTCTACACAGAATGATGATCCGAGATGATTTCTCACGAGCTCAAAAATGGTGACTCCAACCCCAGTTACATGGCTATTGCCTCTACATGGTACAAAGCCTCCTGTTAATGATGACTATTAGGTACCAATTGATGCATGGTCACAATTCCTCTACAAATAATAAATTTTGGACCTGTTGTCAGATGCCAACGGTGTTCAACTACCATTCTATTGCATGATCACAATGCCTCTACATAGAATGAAGCTCTGTGCTGACACTAATGAGCTCAACTTTTTGCACATGTTGTTGATATATCTCAAAGCTTAATATGAGTTAAATATTGTATCCAATCTATAACATGTACTCACAAGCTGATTAGGAGATATGTTTGGAGTATCAATCAAATTTTCTAAGTAAGAAAATCCACTGAGTATGGTAAAAATTTCTCTCAACATTTTCTCACAAAATATTATCCCCAAAAAAATACTGCATATTATTCATCAATCTGAATTATGCAATATTTAATTGAAAAATTGTTGACTAACCCATTTTAAAGGAATTTTACTTTCAGGTATTCCTTGGTCCTAGGTTGAATTGTCAACTGGTGGTGGACTAGAAACCTCCTCTACCTTTACAATAGGCATCCATTCCATCTTTGTCTTGTCATTACTCTGATGGTGAGATGGATGCATTTTCCATCAATTTTCCCTGTGCCCATTCCTCCGAAATAAGCAAAAAAATTCCTCTTAATCTACTTATTTTGGGATGATGAACTCTTTCTACTATTTCTCGACTCTGCATAACGAGATTGGTCTTTCTAGTTTGTCGTGTTATTGACGAATGATATCAACTTCTTCATCAATGTCCTTCTCTTCCATCGTCTCGGCCACAAAATGATTATGCAATCCACCAAAAGTACATGGAAAGGAATTCCAAATTTTCTGAAAATCATAATCATACTTCTTAAGATGAAAACGTGGATCAAAAGTTTCATTGTGCTTATGATTATGGTAAGAAACCTGGAGGTGGAATCTCATTACCTCTTTGCTAATTTCTCTTACCACATCCTACCTTGATGACGAAGCACAAGTTTCTTGCTCATAATCTTTTTGCGGGACTAATGGGGTATTAACTTTTCTTTAGAAAGCGTGTCTCTCATCATCATTCTTGGAGCAATCTCAAATTTCCATTCCCACACTAGGATAACCCAAACATGCAAAATGGGGATGATTCTCGACCTATATTGGGTTTGATATCCCTTGACCATTTTTAACAAGGCTTCTTCCATCAAATCTCATTTTAACTAACAATTTGGTTCCAAAGGTATTATTACTCGAATCAAAACGGCGAATGGGAGGAAGAAGATTCACTTGGTGAACAACTTATAGTGCACTCATCTGCCATGGTCTCTGAATTTGAAGTAGAAGGTATTTCCTTTCTCTGATCACCACACTGCAACCTTGCCAAGACCTCATCTTTGGTTTGCAGTTTTGATTTCAAGTGAGCATTGTCCTCTTCTAAAGAGTAATACATTAATAGTAGGAGATATTTCTCTTACTAGATCTGGTGATTATAAGCTTTAATTTCCACATGCCTCACCTATTTGGACATATTTCCCATGGTTTACCTCTACCTTGTTCAAACAAAGTGAACCAACCGCACCAACTTGAAACAATCACACTTGTCAAATTAACCGGATTTGATACCAAACCTGTCATCTAGAGATTAGCAAGATTACAAGCTTGATCACCTACTCTTTTATAGCCTTTGAGCACCCAAAATATAAGGATAAATCATTTATCCTTTTGTTTTATAATCTCGTATAGGGATAAACAAATTTTAGCCTTAATAAGGCTTTGAGTGGGTTAATAGGGATTAATTCTCTTTTTAAGCTTTTAAATAAGCTTAAGCCATATTTGAAAAAATCAACCGCATAATAATATCCAATTTTCACATGGATGGAGAAGATTTATGTGGGGCTTTATCCACCATTATATGGAAACCTTTTTAATAGGCTTTATCCCAAGAAAATTTGTTTTAATGTGGACTTTCTTATATATATATATATATATATATGATATATTAAAATATTTTTAAGTGGGTAAAACATTAACTCACTTTTCAGTCCATGTGCCCAATTCAAATCTCGCTAAGTTTCTAGAAACAAAGATCCATGTGTCCATAAGGTAGTGCCACATGTCACTCCACATTAATGTTACATCATCTCTTTTATCGAGTTTGACAAGGACTTTGACCGCTCATATCTTCCGCATGACAGACTTGGCTTTGGTCCATTTGAAATGCACCTGGAAAGGTATTGGTGAGCTCTACGCAATGGTGCTGACTTCAGATGATTTCAAAATCATTTTTTTCATTGACTAATGTTGACCAGACACCATTTGCACATGCAAACTCCATTTTCGACGTTCAAATAGTCGATGGAAAACTCTCGAGAGACATTTTTCGGATTGTGCCAATCACGGGAAGTTTAGGGAATATTTTTCCTCCGTATTGACCTCGGATCACTAATGTGCACAAAATGTCCTTTGTCTACTCCTAGAATATTTGCGAGTCCTCTGCATATGTAGTCTCTTTAAACCCACAACAAATCAAGTATATTAAACATTTTGTAATGTATCAAACATTGAGCTCTTCTTTTATCTCATGTTACATCCAGAGGATTGATCTATTATTAGGGTATTTATAAACCACATAGAGATGTAGTTTTCTACGGACCCAATTTTTAAAGACTTGAATCTTGCATTTGGATCGAGTGTTTCACAAAATGCAATGAATAGATTGTAAAACATCAACTCACCTTTTCTTGTGGTGGACGTTTATACCCTATTCAAGCTCTTATTAATGGTTTAGGTAGGAGGTTCTTTGGAAATGTTGTCAGAGCTTGGCTTTTCCCCTTGCCAATTACATTTGCTTCAAAGTTTCAAAAATCTTTTCAACAAACCCATTTTGTGCATATACTTGTGTAATGCCCCCTCAATTTAAGACAATGAGACACCTTTGTCAGGAGTGGCAGGTGGAAGGGCCTGCGTCCTGTCAATTTCTTGGCATAATAATACAAGAACTTTATTTGAGGTCCAGAGACATTACTCATGAGGAACCCAAGTTGATGTTTGGAGTTTAGCAGTGATTTGATAGTTGCTTATGTACTCTCATAATTCAACAAATAGAATGCTACAGGGAAAAATGTGCTAAACGGGGTTCTCACCAATAGTCGTCCAAAGATCAGTCCCATCGTGGGTCAATTCAACATTGCACTCTAAGGATAATACGAAACCCAAATTTCTTCTCATTTTACTTTATACAAACTAATTGACGGATTTGAATCTGTATATGTATTTTGAAGCAGGAATGAATTGTCTCTGAGAGAACTACTTCCTACCGTTGGTTGGTTATTTTTTTTTTGCAGAAGAAGAAAGTATTTCCCTGCCTCTGTTTTGTTTGTTTTAAGCAGAAAAAGAAGAAAACACGTGAGATTTGGGAGGCATTTCAGGCTTGTGTGGCATCTAGCCATAGAAATTTAGCTTCTTCTTCTTCTTTTAAACCTGTGCTACGTGTAATGTAACCCTTGCTGCACCTTCCCTGCCTACGTGTTCATCATAGCAGAGAGAAAAAAAAAGTATTTCTTTTGTCTGTTTGTTGTTGTATTAGTGTTGCTTGGTAGGCGTGTGGGGGAGGTTATGGAAACACGTCCTCTTGGAGTATTGGGGATTATTTCACTAGATGCAATAAATAGGTATCAAACCTAATAAGTCACTTTTGCTAGCATACTCCCGCTTGGGCCAAAACAAAATCTTAGAACATGGCATGGATACTCGTCACAACATATTGAAAAGGGTTTTTTTGTCATACGTTTTATTTGGAGTGCCATGGTTGCTACGACCTTGCAAGCATCCTCCCGATCTGTGTAAAAAAAAAATGAGCCCCCAAACCTCGCATGGACATCCATCAAAGCTTAGAAAATAGAGGGATTTTTGTCGATTTTGTAGTTATAAATGCCTTGGGTGGACGCGCTACATTATTTGACCAAATGAAAGAACGAGACAGCTTCTCATAGAGTAAGGTTGTTGTTGTGCATAGAAAGACATGGGACCCTCATAAGTTAGTCACACTGCTTTGTTTTAGCCATGCAACAAATAGGTCTCCAACTCTGATCAATTTACATTTGCACACGACGCCTAGCCTTGTGTGCCAAAATGGAAGCTTTGAATCAGTGGTATGATATCCATCAAAGCATAATGGAGAGAGGAATTTTGTCGGATGTTGTAGTAGTTGCATGAATGCCTGTAGACATGTATGCAAAATGCAAAAGAATAGACAACACGTGTATTGTTTGTGAATACCCAAAAAAATTTGTTCTCCGGACGAAATGATAGAAGGATATGCAAAAATGGATTTTTTGAGAAGGTGCATGAACTATTTGATAGAATGCCTCAAAGAAATGCGGTCTCATGGAGTGCCATGATTCATTGGATATGAACAAAATGGATTTGTTAAAAAGGCGTGTGAATTGTTTGATAGGATGCCTCAAAGAAATGTTGTCTCATGGAATGCCATGATTTCAAGATATGCACATAATGGATCTATTCAAAAGGCTTTAGAAACTTTCAAGCAACTACACTCGCAGGTGTAGAGCCTCCTGTCCGTTGCCAACATTCTCTCAGCCCATGTGCAAGAATGGAGCCTTGTGCAAGCCCTAGAAAATTGTCAGAACATAATGGGAAACATATTTTGTTGGAAAACTTCAAGTGATCGGGAAGTTTGTGTGACGTTGTGGAGGTTAGATCAATGCACGCAACCTGTTCGACAAAATGCTTAAGCGAGATGCTGAACCGAATCTTGTGGGTTTGACCAACTTTGTTTCTCCTAGGCATGGTTCATCTCCCCTTACCTCTCATAATTCTCGTGTTTTAGTTCTCATTTGCAACTTAAAATAATTTTAAAATATTAGGATTTTTAATACAATTAAATGTTTATATCAACTCGTTGCAAAACAATGAAATGACGAGTCGTAACTCACGAAGTCAAAATAACTCGTTTGCATTAAAACATGAAATTCCACCTCATTTTGAGGTAATGTAGAAAAATTCCTACCCAATTTGGATCACTATAACATTGTTTTATCGACCAGAAGAAATTGACTTCCCAGTAATAACGTTGATCATCTCCCGGTTTAAATAGTTAATTTTTGCATTTTTAGAGACTCATTAAGTACCCTTCGTAACTTTGAAAATGAGATGTTAAGCTTCATTCGTGTACCTTGTTATGTGAGGAGTCACCTTGACCTCTGGATTGACCCCGAATGAACATATGTGATCTTTTTGACACTCTTATAGGAGCCCTATTACACTAGTTTACAGCAGTAGAAAGTTGTTAAATCTAGAAAGTTGGCTTTCGTTTTGAACCGTCATTTGAAACCTAGATAGATAAATTATTATCCATTCTCGCAAACCTCTAGAGTTCTTACTAGAAAATTGCATGGAACATTTAGTTTAGGGAAAAACACTTTTTGGATAGTTTCGCAAAACCATTTTGTAGGCCTCCGGTCACAGTTTGACGAGGTCAAACCGGACCAATTTCGACTTGTTGCCATTGAAAATGGTTCTCTAGTTCTCGGCCTCGTCAACTCGATGAATTCTCCTTATATAGGGGAACTTGTAGGAAGTGTCTCGTTGCGTGCTCACCCATCAAACGTCAGTTTTGGATGTGGTTTTCTGAGCCCTCGAGCTAACTTTTGTTCAATTTGCACTGGGCCAACTACGACCAGTGGCCTCGGAAACCTAGCCGCCAAACATAAACCATTCACTTTTTCCAATTCCGTTAGTTGCTATGAACTCTTGGTATATCTAGGGGACATGTAGAAATTTAATCGTGGTGTGTGCTCTCATCGAAAGACAACTTTTGGAAGTAGTTTCTTAGCCTCCAAGCCCATTTTGAATGTTTTTGTAGCTAGTAAGAAAATGTAATAATAGAAAACTGCGAGACCCTCGTCGGGTTGCCAAACCACCCTAGAAACTTTTAACATGCAAATAACTGTTTAAAACTCTATAGTGTAACTTGTTGTGTGAAATAGAACTTTTGACAAATGGTGTTTTCTCTCTCTTCCCTTCTCTCTCTCCGGATTACAAAAGAAGTAAAATGAAATGTAATGAATACATGTCTCTAAACCTTTTATTTTGATTGAAAATTGTAATTATTATCATATGTAAATGGGAAACTGAAAATGATAATTATGTTAGATTAGGGTGGATGCCATGCCAGCGATTTATCGCTGATATCATGCTCACGTGGTTTTGCAGGATGAAAGAATGATGACGAAAAGGTGATGTGTAATTCATTTATTTATCTTTGTAATTTATATAGTTCATTGTTAAATGAATAAATGTATAATGTTGTCTCATGTTACTGAATTGTTATATTTGATAATTTGTTGATATGTACGAGATGCTAGTTTCAAGGACATCTAGGAAATGTGCATTTAATCATAGGTTCAATTTGATTCATAGTACACATGGTAAAAAGGTTTGATATTTGTATATAGTAAATGAATTTGCAATAATATCTTGTAGTGCATATTTAGTGTTCGATAAATGATTAACGAGTCATCTTGTGCATTCATACTTTGTAAATGTAATAAAAAGATTTAATCAAAACACTCTACCCTTGTTCAATATCGCAAAGCACAACTTGTTTTCATGTGTGATACTCCTTACCGTAGAAGACATTGAAAACCGTAGAGTGAACTTAAACCCTGCACTCAATGGAAATATCCTAGTTTGAGTAAACAAGAACCCAAGAATGGGCTTATCGTCTTAGTCAGTATGTTTAGTGACATTGTCTTAAACCTGTCTGATAGGAGCGACACAGTCAAACTTCACTTAGAGTATGTAGAGCTAACTCCTCCTTCGTATCCTAGTGGACTACCTTGTCTGCCGAAGATAGATTTAAAATTAAAATTCTTCATCGAATGAAATCCCTGTTGGATCCAGACGACATAGATGGAGGAGGTAACTTAGTTGTCTAGGCCTTAAACTTTTGTTAATGAGCTCCTTAGCTCCGCTCAGCTTAATGTGTTACCCTGGTTTCTCTCAACGTAACACCTTGGTCCTTTCTGAAGGTGGTTTAGCATAAATATGTCCTCTTGCTTAAAACACATATATAGTTGAGGGGTAGACCCTTAGGTGAAGTTGGAATTAATCTAAAACTCAGTTGATTCGGATGTTAACTTGGGTTCGTGTGTAGCTACAAGTCTTCTAATCTTTTATGTCTTCAAGAGGTTAGACAAACACTTCATAGCTCCTTTTACAAGACAATGCTAAAAATAAGATCCTAATGTGACATAGAAAATAAAGTATATAAGAGTAAAAACTTGATTGAGGTTCGGAATAATGTCGCTCTCTGAGACCTTATATCTCAATTAAATATTTCTTTTGTTTATAGGAATATGAATTGCCTTGGTGTGATCAACCTTCGAGAAAACAAAATACATATATAAATCAAAATGGTATTTCACAAGTCATTGAATTAGAATAACTATGGTAGGGGAATAACTAACCCGTGATCGAGGAATGTTTTGTGGTAAAAAGATATCTTGTATTTAAATTTCTGTTAAATCCCAATATCGCTATATGGACACCAAGTCACATTCACTTGAGTTGTAAGAGTAAAAAGGGTAGACATTGAATTTATGTTCGAGAAGAATATTCTTAACATAAGGACAAGATAATTAAGTACTTTATATGCATTTGAAATTATGCCAAATAAGTATGCAAGTTATGGAAAACATAAGAAGCTAACTTAAAATGGTCGAATCATAAATTATATGTGGGATGAATTTAAAGTTTCTGTAGTTGGAAAAAAGGAGGAAGCTATCCTTGCACAATAATGTTCTTGGAGTGTTAATCGTAACTAAAATACAATTAAAGAAAAGATGAGTTGTGGGTTTGCCTATCTTTGAGTCTTCCTTTTTGTGGTTGGGGCATTGCTAGTATTCGTTCATTGGGAAAAGTGTGGCATCGACATGCCTATTTGTCTATGTGAGTCGATGACTTATCTAATTGTCGTATGCAAGTCAAGTTTATTTCTTGGAGCCCTTGTTGTGTTGTGTGTAGTGAGCAATGTAAGTCAAAAAAAAATTATCTTGGTATTTTACGGTTGTAATTGTGTGTGTAAAATGTGGGCACTACATACTGCAGACATTACATTCCACGAGGCCATATTTCTTTTAGGCATTCACCAAACTGTTCACATTCCAAGTGCATACTTCCACGCTTGCATACATATCTCTTGGAGCACTGCAACTACAACACTGGAAAAAATTCCTCTATTGTATGCTTTGGTGGATGTCTACCTATACCTTATTCTGCAGCTCATGTTTTGACACAGGTTGGGAGGATGCTGGAAAAGGTAAAATGATCCGATTGGAGACTGTTTTTTACATAGGTGAAACAATGTGACTATCTCTTTGAGGAATGCATGTCTCCTATACATTTTCATAACCATCCATGAGAAATTGTCCGACTCTTTCATTTGGTCAATACTACCCTCGCTTGAACTATCTAAAATTGCTAAATTTACATTGTGAGCTTGTGTTTCAGCTTATTTACTACTTTTGAACCGCATTAAGTGTTTTTATTATTATCCAAGGAAAGTGACAGGTTTGATAGGGCGGTCATGCACCGACATAATGTTTTCCACACGTCTCCACCAACCTTATTTACTCCTCCACTAACATCCTTCATTCAACTTGCACCAATACGCTCCTCTGACATTCATTTCAAACTTCCACTTATTCATTCATCCCTTTATATTTATATAAGGGAGAGGAGCCAATAGTGGAGCAGGGACCAATGATGGTGAGGGTATTTGTGAAGTGAGTGACTAGTACATGTACATTTATCATTCAACATTTGAAAAAAAAGTAGCTAATAAAATGTGTCACATCAAATCACATAAAAAAATCACCCAATCACATGATGCCACATAAGTGGAAAAAAATGCATGACATAATGCCCTACTAATGGTCCACCCTTTTTTCCTTTGTATGAAAAACTACTTGATTTAAATCCATTTAAAAACCACTTTCCATAAAATAAAAATGCTCAAAAAAAAAAAATTTAGATTAAGAAAAAAAATCTTTTAAAGAGTATTTTTTTTTGAAAATTTGATGTAATTAAATGTGTGTTGTACACCCCTCAAGTTGGGTGCACTGCTCCTCTCCCTAATATCTTTTTGTTTGTTGTCATGTCAAACTTGTTCATATATTGTACTCTCGACTGAAAAATAAGTCAAATGAAAACTCGCCCTTTCTCACAACATGGTGTAACATGAACGGTATTGCAACACCGTTGTTGGTAAAGCGTTATTGCTTTATGTTAATGGAGGGTAGTACCGCATGGTTTGGTGGCGGACCTCTAATCCATTATTTATGGCTTGGAATATGATAATGCTGATGATATTTAATGCCCCAGATTACTGCTTTCATAAAACAGATTATGCATGACCATAAACATGCCGGGATGGCGACTGGTTTGGCGGATTATTAGCAAACTTCGACTGTGAACGAATGTTCGGCGTTAAACCCTAATATACTCCAGATGATGATGAGGTGGATTTTGTATTTTGTGGTGAATTGGGATGCCCGGTCGATGGTGATACGGGCAACCCCAACTTTCCGTAACGCGGAGTCGACTTCTCCCATTAAATAAAATACACATCTCAAAATTATTGAAGGGGATTTGGTTTTTCTTAGGCGAACTGAAGCGATTATTATAGTAAACTTCTGTACGCTCCCAATGAGATATATAATCACTGGATACTTCTCGAGTTCTTGAAAGACAACATGTTTATTTGTTCAATGTATCATTGATTAAATCATTTTAGCTTCTGATTTAACTAGCAATGGAATCTAAGGGTTCAATGGTTACGCGTATGGGTTAATAGAAAAAATAAAGAATATCAATACCACCACTAGGCATCATTGACCAAACATCAAATTATTCAAATGCTTTACTTTGTTAATTAGGAGTCTAAGAAAACTATGTATTTCTTTAGCATGTTTCCTGAAAGAAGAAATTTTTATTGGAGTAGGGAGCAATAAATGGCTTTTTATATCTATTGAGCAAAGAGTCTAATGTATTTCCAATACATTTGATGACATATGATTTAACAATTGTGGTTGTTATTTAGATAATTATTTATAAAGGGTCTTGATACCCTACAAGTTCACAATGGCCTATTTTTATAATATATGAGATATGGTGACTTTTACATAGAATTTCTACATGAAATTAGGATCCATGGGTGGCATTAACTATTGGTGGCTAGGAACATATGTTGTCTACAAAATGTAAAGCTAACTCTTGCATTACCAAACAATGCGTAAATTCTTGTGGCGTCAATGAAGGTCTCGGTCATAGTCCCAAAGACCAAGTAGATCGATGTACCATAACTATCGAACTAGGTCCGAATCAAGAGAGGAAGGAATATTTGTATATCTGCGAGTTATCTCCCGATGGAGGAAAGAGAGAAAGGAGACCATAAAGATCACCATCTCCACCGAACAAGACATTATCTACACCTCCACCCGGTAGACCCTTCATTCAATCAACTAGGGTGCTCGGACCTATCATAAGATCTCATCAAGTGCCACAAAACCCTTTTGTCAACTTTTTGGCGATAGTCCACTTTCCTCATCGTAGAGAATAAAATCCCTATTCCAACATTAAAAACATTTCCTATTTCATGGGAGAAAACCATACAAACCCTATTGACCACATCCAAGACATTGCAAATATTATCATGTAATTCATGAAATCAATGACATAGGTGTTGTAGTCAAGTTTTTAGTGTTCTCTTTCAAGGGTAATGTAGTGCACACTCCTCTTCGACATTATATTACTATGATTATGCTTACAATGGACTACATACTTAGAATTTTGTATCATATTTGATCAGTAGACATTGATAGAACGACATTATTCTACTTGTTTAGTATTTCGATAGACATTATAGATATTTTGATTCGGATGTGTTGTGACTCATAGTGTGAATTATATGCATGGATTGTTATTTCAGTATTGATGATGATCTAGAGTTACTACCTTATATATATACTGACACATTGAATTTTGATACATACATTTTTAGATGATCTAGCTAGTCTTGTAACCCCATTGTGTCAATGAAATGAAAGAATTGAAATATCTTGAAAGTGTAAACAATTAGTGAACTTACTTGATTTTAGTGATGATTTAGTGTGTTAATTGATTATGTGAATGGATTTGAATATCTCGAGTTTTATTACTTTGATGTCATTGATATGGACACAAGGCCGAAGAGGTATTGTTTTGATTTTGCTAGAAATTGTAACACAACAAACAAAAGGGGATAGGAGACAAACAATGAAAGAATTATGAGTATCGGGCAACAGTCACCTTGGAAACTTGTGTTTTTCTATGTTGTTTGTTGTTGATATTTTGTTAGGAGGTCCCCATTGAGGGGTGACCTCAAATGTGACAATGGGTAAAATTTTTATTTTTCCTTTTCATTTAGTTATTATTTTGTGGAGTATGTGCCTTATTATTGTCAAGTATTTCACTTTATTATTGTTAATTAATGTGCTCTTATTTAAGTTGATTAATCATGTTAATTAAAGTAATTTGGGATGTGACCAAGGGCATTTAATTTTGGTAGATTGTCCTTTATTTTACTATGGATTTGAAAAATATTTTATTGGTTTTGGTGTTGTGTTATGAACCTTGCATGTCAAACTCTGATTTTGTCTTAAAAACTATTTTTGGAGGCTTGTGGGACAAGTTAAGCTTGTCCCACACCTCTTAAATTCACCTAACAACTATACCTATGGGGTAAGGGGTCAAAATTAGGCCCCATTATGTGATTTGGAAGGTAAAAATGTGAAATTAATTACACTTTATTACAAATCATTTAATTTTTGTCCTTAGATGCATGGTTAATGGTTTTATGTGGGGAAGGATAACTTGTCATATTCTCACCCAACGGTTTGTGAGCTTGACCTTGGTGTTTGACCAGATGATGTGGAGTTGAGGAGAAGTGATGTGGTATCCTACATGGAGCCACCTCACCATACACTTCTTTTTTTCTATTTATACAAGTTTATTTAATGGTTTTAGAGTTAGGTATTTTAGTTTTCACTCTTTCATTTTTGGAGGAGCTTGGTTTTGGAGCTCTTGTTGAATCTTGGGAGATTGTTGTGCTTTTTTGGACAGGAAAAAGCTTAGAGAATGTGCTTGTGGATTGGATACTCTTGAAATGACAAGGTAGGGACTTCACCCATGCATTCGTATTTCTGTTTGTTGAGAAAATGGTTGTAAATAAAATATTGTTGTGTGTTTTGGATTTGGGGATAGTGTGGTGTTAAGTTTGTGTAGGAGAAATAAAATGGGGATCTACTAAGGGGGATAAGAGTTTATGTTGATGTATTTGGAGGAATTTTTTGATCGGGTGTCCCACCTTTTTATATAAGTTAAATTATTACTTATTTGAGGAAGGCATAAGAGTTTTGAGGGACACATAATAGATTAAGGCAGACATAAGAGTTTTGACGGAGGCATAAGAGTCTTATAGGTATGTGATTTGTGTATTTTGAGGCTTTAAGGTGGGAACTTAATCCATTGGGAGACATATGTGATTCTCTATGTTTCTTCTCTAGCTTAACTTGGATCGTAAGCCTTTGTGCTTGGGAAATTTGTAGGCTTGTTACCATTATTGTATTTTGTTTGTTGTGTTGAAAATTTGGTATGAATGGTGGTTGTTGAAGCCTTATAAATAATTTCATGGTTGCTTTACACCTCTTATTACTTCATTGTTGGGGCTTGGGGGCCAATGAGGAGGATGACTTCTCCTTCTCATTGGATTATAGGTTGGGTGGAGAGCATTGCCTACTCCCCTTTCTATTTTTGTTGTGTTTGGATATTGAAGAAATGAAGGAGCTCAAGTTGTCACCTTGGAGAGTGTTGTGTTGAAGAAGATCAAAGAAAGAGATAGTTATTTTTGTAAAATTTGGCCATGTTGTTTCCACTTAAGTGGAAGGCTTGTATACTCTTTCATTTTAAAAGAGATTCTTGTAAATTTTATTATCAAGTTATGTATTGGAAGTGATTGAAGAAAGACTCTTGAAATTTGTATTTTTGGTTATGTATTTCCTACAAATCCGAAATGTATCAATTTGCTTATGCTTACTTCTTGTAGATAGGTTTTTGTAAAAAGAAAATATTTTTTTATTGAAGTTATGCTTGTTATCCTTAGAAATTGATGTCATTCTATTGAGAAAAGAAAATCAACAATTTCTTATTTTATTGTAAAAGTTAGTATATTGGAATGTTGAAATTATAGTCAAAATTTATACAAAGTTGTAGCAAGAAAGTTTTATATTTACAGATTTAAATCAAAGAAGTATTCCTATCTGCTTACATTGGGTTGAATAAAAGGTGATTCGATTTAACTATTCCTCATATAAATAAATATGTAAAAATGTATAAGTATTTTTCCTTACACTTCATCATACAAATGAACTTGAGTTGATTGCTTCAAATAAGGTAAACAAAAAATTATATATATATATATATGGTGAAATCACAAGACCCCGAATAGCCCAAAGCATGATGATGGGGAATTAGATGTGATTGTTTAACATGGAGCTATCCTTAGTGTGGAGCATTACACAATGGGATAGTTCTCAGGGAGAAGGTTGTTTCCTACTCTAACCTACCCGCCACCGACTACTCCTAGGTAATGTAGGAAAAAATCGACTAATCCCAATCTAATGCTTCTAAGGGGACAAGGAAAGAAGGATTTCATGAAATAAACTTACACTACAAGTAGTGATACACTAAGAAAGGAGTGTTGATCACTTCCCCCAACCTGTAAAAAAATGAAATAGATGAACCTCGAAAGGGTAGACCTACACCACAAATAAAATTGCATTTAATACATCATTCCCGAATGAGCACAACACACCCAAAAATCATGTAATAACCAAGTAAATGCACAAATTAAGCGAGGCTCAATGAAAGGTAACATGAAGATGATAAACCATGAGAGGTTAAAGAGATTAACACAAACATAATCTTAATTCTCCATATGGATATACACAATAGATTGTTCTAGCAGAAAGAGGCATGGAGCCATTATAGATCTTGAGGGGAAGGATTAAAGACCCAAGAAGAATGGGAAGCATGGGAGAAGACAAAATGACCAACCCTTCCCCATGAAAACCCCTTACATTTTATAGAGGAAGAAAAATTGAGGAGAGAGAGAGAGAATTTTTTTTTGAAATTGCACTCCAATCTCCTAAAAAATCCATCATTTTCCTTGCAAGAGTGATGGGAAAGCCTACAAATCCAATACTCCATTGTACCTTGCTTGTTGGGGAAGAAAGCAAGCCCATACCTCCTCATTTTGGTAGGTAAGAAATCTGGAACATTCCTCTAAAATGGAAGATTGTATTTCTTCATTTTAATATTTCGACTTTTGGGATTCGGAACTTCGGCCCTTCGATTTACGAATTCGGAACTTTAGGCCGTTTGATTTCGAACTCGGGTTACTGTTCATCGACTCGGCTAACAAAGCTTCTAAAACTATGAAAAATTGAATTCCAAAATTTGGACTTTAGGTTTCAAACTTTAAATTGTGATTTTTACGCACTGGGGTGCAAGGTTCCGAAATGCCGAAACACCAAAGTCTGAAATTTAGACTTCAGGTTTTTGACCTTTGCATTTTCAAGGGTTTCCAAATTTCAGGTTTCGGGGGTTTGGGAATTTGAGTATTGGGGGTTCAAAATTTCAGGGTTTCGGCTATTGTTCATTTATCCAAGCGCATGAAACCTCCAAAATCCTGACAGCCCAAAGTCCAAATTTTAGACTTTGGGTTTCTGAATTCATTTTCTCACCGCATGAAATTGTTCATTACTCGACCCTACCAACAACTTTAAACTCCCAAATGTCCAAATTCTGAAATTCAAAATTCAAACTTTGATGTCCTTCGGGCCTTTTGAGCTCACCATTTGAACTCGCTCGGCTCGAGCCTAAAATGCAAGTTCCTATGTGAAGTGATCCCCTTACTTTATCTCTATGAGGTTTTGGTTGTTCAATTTCTCCTGAGGGGAAAAATTGGATAACATATATATTAACAATTAATTTTTTAATAAAGAAAATAAATTTTAACACAAATTGAACAACCTTTATAATACAAGGTTTATATATTGGTAAATAATAAAAAATAAAAGACAATTGTTTAAGGAAAGGTCATAAAGGGGCCACGACTGTGTTTTAAGTTTTTAAGTGGGTTGGGGAGGGGCGGGGGTGCCACCCCACCCCAACCATACTATTTAATAGTATGTTTGGGGTGGGGGTGGCGCCCTACCCCCATACAATATAAAACCCCACTATATAAAACAACGACCTATATCTCTCAAACTCACTGCCACAATTACATACGACACTATGTATTATTTAAAGCAACTGAACTATATATATATATATATATGTATGTATGTATGTATGTATGTATGTATGTATGTATGTATGTATGTATGTATGTATGTATGTATGTATGTATGTATGTATGTATGTATGTATGTATGTATGTATGTATGTATGTATATATATATATATATATCTATATATGTATATGTATATGTATATGTATCCGTATACATATATGTATGTATGTATGTATGTACATATATATACATACATGCATATACATGTGTGTGTGTGTGTGTACCGTGAACAAATTTTAATGCACAAAACCCAAGACAAAGCTTAAAACATAATTAAGAAAATATGGATTATTTATTTTTTGTTTAAAAGAGTGCATCAAGTACTAACAACTAGGTTTAATTATTTTGTGTTTAAAAATTTCACACATTTGAAAGGTTGGCAAAAATTAAATTATTAATTAACATTATTAATTTACATTAAGTCCACTTTGGTATAAATCCCTTTCTAGGGTCTTTGATACTTCCTCTTACTTAAAATATTACTAGGATCAATGTTTCCTAAGTTAGTTTAATTCATACTTCTCACAACAATTAACAATAATGCCTCTCATGAATTTGTCCATCTCCCATTTTAAATTCCACTTAATTAAAATTTGAGATTCATTAGATAAGTTACCCCTTTTTTTTATAATTATTAATTTATCCTTAAAGGACCAAGGCCATTTATTTACGTAACATTCTAAGGTTAAAGTTGCACGACTTGCCGTAACCATTATTTGGCTCCATTCAAATCAAATACCCATACTTTGAAAATTAACCAACCTCATAAAGTGTCATAACTTAAAATGTGTTGGGTTGATCCTCAACCCTTAGATTAAATGGATATGCACCCTTAGATCTAGGTTTTTCAAGTGAACCCCAAAGATCCTATGGGGTGTTTTTGTTCTTTCTTTTTCTCTAACTCATTCATTTGTTCTATTTTTATTTGCAGGTTGAAGGATTGGAAGCCATGAAAGCAAGGAGTGAAGTCATGAAGGAATTTCCTTAAACCTAGTTTGTAAACAGGGAAAATATTCCTTGATTCTTCTATTCATTGTTTAGTTTCTTCTTGGGTTGCTATTTTAAGGCTCCCTAATTGTTTATTCTAGAGATTCCAACACTAATTTGGTTTTTCTATTTAATATATACATTCTTTGAGTTACTTATTTGGGGAAAACCACCTTTCAATTAGATCTATGCGATTTTACACATTTGAATGCCCATGAGTGGTTTTACATGCTTAAATAAAAGAGTTTGTTAATTTACTTGTTCTTTGGTAGTTTCATTTTGAATTTTTGAAACTCAAATTTTGATTAATTCCATTCTAGATTTTGTAAAGTTGTTGTTAGTGTAGAATCACAAAGACTCCCAAATGTTTTCTAAAGATATGCTTTCCTAAGGTAGGCTCATTTGGTGTGATTGCATAACATTGAACTTTCCCCAAGGTGTGGGACCTTGCAAAAATGGGAAAGCTCTCCAGATTGAAGGTTGGTTCCTTATTCCTTTGTTCAGGTGCATACATGAGGATTTGCAGAGGATCTATTTCTTATACCTAGTCTAAACTTGTCAAGGGGACAGGGATAAAAGAATACAGGAAATAAGAAATAACTAAACTACCAGGTGATGCACCAAAGGAATGATGAACACTTATTTTTCCTTTGACACGAACCAATAAAATGCATACAATAAACAAACACAGATAGCCAGATCTATAATGAGAGACTAGATAGAGGCAAAAGAAACAAGAAGGATATAAGATCGATCACAAACATATTTTATTGCTCTATAAATTGATATAGTTCTTTACTGAGAATAGACGAAAGGCAGAAATGTGTTACAATTTTAATGGAAGGCCTAAACCCCACAAATCCTTTGCTAGAAGGAGAAGGGAGCCTGCAAAACTAATAATATCCAACTCTTTATAATGAACCCTGCATCCATCTTTATAGATTTAGCCTGAGAGAAGAAAGGGAGAGAGAGAGAGAGAGAAGCGGGAAACATGGGTCTAGGCTCAACCACCGCTGCACGCGTCTCTAAAATTTTTCCCGAATCCATCTTTATTGCATTGATCCTTGGTTCGGTGCCTTGAAGGAAGAGG
Source organism: Taxus wallichiana var. yunnanensis (assembly GCA_018340775.1). Taxonomy (NCBI): domain Eukaryota; kingdom Viridiplantae; phylum Streptophyta; class Pinopsida; order Cupressales; family Taxaceae; genus Taxus; species Taxus wallichiana. The sequence goes on from CM031234.1 coordinate 375,003,527, forward strand.
AAAGCGACGAAAATAGATCGAGTTTGATCTGGTTGTTGAGACAGATGATCCTACATTGAAATCTCGAAGATGTTTCTCCATTTTACTTCTACCTAACTTCCCAAAAATTAAATTTTTAGACTCCCATGGCATAGAAGAGATCAAGATCTTTCCAACGGTGTTAGATTTACAATATTTTGAGCCTTAGGTCGAAAGATATGCCCCTTTGAAGTTTGAATCGATTCCATACAAATGGGCAGGGAAAACAATTTGAAAAATGGGTCCCCCTTTTGGATTGGGACATGTGGTAGCTAGATTGGAACAAAATTCGGGCCCGTGGGTCCGCAATTCACCTTTTATCCTTTTGCACAAAAAATGCAAAACTTAAAAATTCCCGCAGCCCTGAAGCTCGCATGGACACATGGCTCCTTTTAGTTGGATGGGAAATGCACTCCCATTTTTACCTTTATGCCTTTTGGGCGAAAGGAAAATTTTCACCTTTCCCCCGACTCCCGCCTTGGCTTTGACTTGGGTCTAAATGCTGACTTTTTCCTTGGGTGGAGTTGTGGGCCATTTTGCAACTTTTACTCCCTTTTGAGGCAAAGGGAAAAAAACCAAATTTTCCCCAGATGCCCTACTTTCCTCTGGGACACGTGTCACTCGGCTTTTTTTGGAAACCTTTTCTCTATTTGAACCTTGAATCAGTGCCATTGAGACACTTGGTAGCCTCCGCTGGCCTATTTGTGCATTGACTATTCAACTAACTCTGCCTCCATTGATAAAACACGTGGAGGCACCGTGCTTGTTTGCAAACCCATCCCAAAGTTTGAATTTGGAGGAGCGCAGAGTTGACACTGGCAGCCTCCGTTGCTCTATGGAATTTTCAACGGTTCTTTTCATTTTTGGGCTTTGGGCTACGTGGCGAGCTCACTTATTTGTTTGGGTCACCGCCTTTGGACCAACTCTTGGAAATGTGCCAAGTTGACACTTGGCACTCTCGCTTACACTTCTATACTTAGCCAATTTTGAAGCTTTTCCTCTATGCCCCTTTACTCTGTTTGACAATTTGCTATGTGGAGGGTGTGCACAATTTTGAGTTCCTCCCTTTAGATTCACTTTGAGAGAAGCGTCCTTAGGACACGTGGTCCCTTCGCTACCTCCTTGACTCAATCATTTTTGAGGCCTTTCCTGAACCATTTTGATCCAAAGGGCACCAAATCTTCATTATTCTTCTTCTTTCTTGCTTCTGGCTCCTTTATAGCATCTTCCCTGGTTATCCAACCTTGCTATTTGATGGTTTTGCCTGACTGTAACTTTGAGAATGGATTTTAAGGTGCGAGAGACGACCCGATAGACTCGTTTCTTTCTATATAGGATCCTTTGATCTCTCTTGGCCTACACCACTTCATTATTGGGTCTTTCTACAACCAATTTGTAGGATTTAAATGAGCTTTCTCAAATTCTTTATATGTGGGGTTGTGATTCGATCCAATGTCTAGTTTGGAGGTGAAATATGGATAACAATTTGGCGACTCACGGGGACATCGATCGCCAGACGAAGAGATCAGTAGCCTTGTTGTATCCATTGGGAATGGAGTCAATAATAATAGTCTAATACTAATCCTCGCCTCTAGTTTATGAGCTCGGCTACTTGCATTCTCAGATTTTATAAGAAAATATTTAAATGAAGAAATCTGAGAGTAGAAAATTATTTTAAAACAGGGCTTCATCTATTTTTTGACATGAACTGCACAAGAGCAACAAAATGACACCACGAATATGTAAAAATTTAAAATCATACATGCTCCAAATGGAACATGTAGAGTGTGTAAAGCACTTAGGAGAAAAGCAATCTACACTACAACAAGACAATGTGTAGAAGCACTTAGAGGAAAGAGAAACTAAATTGATATGTATAGGGTGAGACTTCCCTTTTAGTAGCAGTGCTTAAGATAGATCCCATTCACTAGAATCTACAACTCTTTGCCCTCCAATGTAGAAAATTGGAAAGCATTACTACTTTTTCATCTTGTTATCATATAGGGGCCACTCCAGATGGCATTGAACTTAGAATGTCTCCCTAGTTTTGCTCGATCTACATCCCATTTCAAAACTAGGTCCCCTTCCTGGAAGGTCCTTTCTCTAGCCTTCTTATCAAAGCATTTCTTGATCAAATCCTGATTCTTCTCCAATGTTTGGAGAGCTTTCTCTCTGGTCTCTTCTAATTCTATCAGCTCCACATACCTAGCCTCCATTGGTCCAAATTTAGACATCTCTAGTTGCTTCACAAGCTCCAATGTTGGTAATTCAAGTGATATGGGCAACACTGCTTCTTTCCCATAGACAAGCTTGAATGGGAGCTTCTATAGATATCTTGGGTGTTATTCTATTATCTCATAAGTTCACTTTGAGCTTTGTGTGCCAGTTCTTTGATTCTCATCTAGAGTTCTCTTGATGATCTTTAACAGGTCTTGTTTGTAGAATCAGCTGGCCATTACCCCCGAGGGTAATAGTTTGATAAGGTACTCAAATAAGTCCTATTATTAATAGCCCATCCTGTAATTTTGGAGCCTATAAATGCTAATGCATTGTATGAGATGATGGTGACTGGTACCCAAATCTAGTTACTATCCCTTCATATAAATCTAGGATACTAGACTCATTTGCTTCTTTGAGTGCCGCTTCCTCGGTCCACTTGGTAAACTAATATTTTGTTTTCGGGATCCATTTGTGACCTTGGATTGAGTTTGGGTTGATGACTCTAATCAATTCCAATCCCCATTGCATGAAAGGTTCATCTACCGAGACTAGGTGCAATGGAAGTCTTGCTAGCTTCTCTTTTCCTTTGAAGAATGCACAACACTTACACCTTTTGATCCATGTGAAATAGTCACTAAACACTATGGGCCGAGTAATATCCCGCTTTCATGATTTTGAGTGTTGTCACTCTTAGAGTGAAATGGCCTTTAGCTACTTCAACATGAAATTCTTGTTGCATTCTCTCCACCTGATTTGTCCCAATGCATCTCAACAGAATACCATTGATGTCTCTTTTGAACAAGACACCATCAATAAGGACATATGGGATGGCCTATAGCCTGAAATGCCTTATTTTTCTTTACTCATCCCATGAGGACATAGACCTATTTGAAGGAAGTGCACCATGTCTTGGGTCCAACAAGGAGCAGGTATATCATCTCTCCCTTCTCCTTGATCATCTTGTAAGATAAGAACGACCTCTTTATCATTGTTTGTTTCATCTTGTAGAGTAGAGGATAATTGCTCACACAAGCCCCTCCCATAGACCAACTTGGTGACCTTAATCTCAATGTCATATTCCATGACATGAGTGATCCACCCTACACATTTCTCATTCAGGTCCTTGCTGAGGAGGAATTCTTTGACTCGTGCATGGGAGACCAATAGTTGGATTTTGTTGTTTGACACCAAATGCTTAAACTTCTTCAGTCCCCTGATCACTACCAAGACTTGCTTCTCAATGAAGGAATACCTCACCTCATAGTCCTCTAGACTCTAATGAAGAAAGCAATTGGCATGTTGTGCTTTCTTTGTTCTGCTGAACCATGATTGCAGAGATAGTGTCACTATCACCAAAGGCATACAATATGAAGTCCTTGGAAAAGTATGGATTTACAAGAGTTGGGGCCTGTGATATGGCCCCTTTGATAGATTCAAAGCTTTCCTTTCCTTCAGTTGTACATCTAAATCCTAAGCTCTTCTTTAACATCAGTGTTATTGGCTTAACCACAGCAGAAAAGTTTGGGACAAACCTTCGAAAAAAATTGATCTTCCCGAGAACATCTGAAGAGCCTTTTTGTGGCTTGGCAATGGTAGTGCTTTTATTGCTTCAACTCTTTCGGGATCAATTTCCAGACCCTCCTTATACACAATGTGGCCTAAAATCTTTCCCTCATGGGCCAAGAATATGCATTTTTTAGGGTTCAAAGATACCCCAAAACTTCGCATCTTTGAAACACTTACCTTAGATGAAAAAGGTGGTCTGCTGCATTCTTAGAGAACACAGTGATATCATCCAGATAGATCAACACTATCTTGTTGATTAGCCCTTTGAATGCCATATCCATGGCTCTATGAAAAGTAACACCAACATTAGATAGTCCAAATGACATTTTTTTGTATGCATAGGTGCCCCATTGGTGGTGAAGGCAATTCTGAAATGATCATCTTCCTTCACCATGATCTTATTATATCTTGAGTATCCATCTAAGAGAGAGAATATCTCTGACCCAAACACTACTTGCAAGATCTATTCCATTGAAGGGAGTGGGTAGTGATATTTAAGAGAGGTCGTGTTCAAATCTCTGAAGTCAACACATAGCTTGATTTCTCCATTTTTCTTTCTGACTGGGACCCGATTTGCAACCCAACTTGAGTGTTTAATTAGAAATATGATGCTTACTTCTATTACCTTGTTCAACTCTCTTTTCATTAGAGGTTCAATATGTGGGTTGACTGGCCTCTTCTTCTTCCTAGTAGGATGAGCAACTAGATCTAGTTCTATTGTGTGTTGTGCTATCTTTGGATTAAAACCCCTCAAGTCCTCATAACTCCAAGAAAACACATCAGGGAATTCTTGGCAGAGTTGTATGAATTCATACCTTTCCTGCTCGGTGGCCACCTTGCCAATTTGAAGTGTTTTGTCTTCTCCAACTGGGATTGACTCTGAATCTTCTCCTTTGATATGTATGTTGGCTTTCTCCTTTCTAAATTGATCATTAGGATTGAAAATAGATTCTAGTGTTACTAAGCCTTTGGGAAGCTTGTTTGTATGTAGTTGTACTATCTGATTTCCATATTGTTGTCCCAATCTACTTTGATTATGGGTTGAGAATTCAGCTTCTTCTTGCAAAAATTTAATGATCTGTTGATCATTCTCAAACACTGCCATCATGTATTATTATACGCTTGCTTTCGACAACCACATGGATATGTGGCTGTTCTTTGTCTCTCTTGATGTTTTCCACCACATCAAAGGTTTCTCCAACTGTTGTAAGTCTATCAACAACTTCATTTTCTTTTCTGGGTATGGACATAATGTTGAAGGCTTTGAAATATTCTATGAGGTCCCATACTCTATTCTTATAGTTCTTGAGTAGGTCATTTTTGACAGCATTTAGTCCTCTGACTTGGTTGGCAACTAGTTCACTATCACCAAACACTTGTAGATTCTTGATTCCCATATTTCTTTCCCATTGAATACCTTGGACTAAGGCATCATATTCAGCAGCATTATTTGAACAAGAAAACTAAAATCTAAAGGATGAATAGTACTTCATACCTTTGGGAGACACAATCATAGCTCCTCCTCCAGTTCCTTGTCTATTCCTTGAACCATCAAATAATAATTTACATACCTCATTGTCATCTTTATGTTCTAGCTTGGTTAAGGTAGGAAGAGGGTGATTTTCTTCATGTAGAAGGTAGATACCAAACTCAAATTCTTCCATTTCTTTATAAGGGTCAAAAACATGTCTTTTGCTGGCCCACTCATATAGATTCAAGTCTGGGATACATTCCAACTTGGTATTTGTTTCATTAGTGTTTAAGAGGTCTTCCGATCGAAATTTGAGTAGTTGGCATTGATTGGGCTAGGCACATGGGATTCAATATGATAGTCAGCAATAGGTTCAAATTTTATTGTGGCCTTCACCCCATATCTTATCCTAAAGAGCATATATGACCAGTCAGAGGACAAGTAGCCTCCAATTTCGGTAGTGAAGTCCCTAGATAGACACAAAGAAAAATGTGGTGGCAAATCTATGATGGACACATTTTGCAAGATAGTCACATTGGGGCATGCATGTAGGGTGAGACTCAGATCTTTGATGATTCCCACAGTAGTTACTATTGTCCCATCTAATTGAACTACTCCCATAGAGACAACCTCATATTGGAGACCCAACTGGTCGACTATTTGTTTGGGCATCATAGAACTACTAGCCCCAGAGTCTATCAAACAATTGTGCACTAATTTGTCCCCAATAATTAATGAGACATAGAATGGAGGGGATCTCAAGTTCTTACCTTTTTAAACTCCTTGATTCTTCTCGGGTTGAGTTGCATTGGCAAGCACTCTCTCCGACTCGATTAGGGGGTTGATTTGAGCTTGACCAATTTTGCATGGCAATTGCATGAGATCCCTCTACGGAATGGACAATGACTCCCATATTAAACTTATCACAATTTTCCTTTTCATCTTCTCAATAATATTGAATGTGTTGTCCCTTTTCTCCCCCTTACCAGGCACATTTATTTCTTGCACATGGGTTTATTCTACAGACCGGTGCTGACTAGGTTTAGAAGGTGGCTTGGATTTGGTTCTACATGTTGGGGGTTGTACTTGGAACAATAGAACCTCGTGGAGTGATAAAAGGTTGAGGGTTACACGAGTTCAATGGTTGGCCCTCTCTAATGCTTCTCTTTTTGACTATGTATGACAACCACACTTTGAGGGGAACTGATTCATCCCACAAAAATCTTGACCTGCTAATTTATAAGCATGGTCTCTCCGGAGGTTCACCTTGTTGAGATCCTTATTACTGATATCCTTCCTAACTAGGCTCTTCGACACCATAATAGTTTGCACCATTAGAGCTTGAATCGAGCACTATTAAAACACATGGATTGTTATTGGATGGATGACTGCATGGAAAACACCAATCATATTCTTGTGCCATATTGTTCTGTGCAGGGACCAATGCCTTTGATGTTGAGGCTTTACTAGGATCATAAGACCTAAAAGGTATAACAGCTTGAGGTTGTCCTTGATTTTGATTTGATTTACAGTCTAAGGTGGTGGCCTATTTTACTGGTATTGGGGTCTAGCTTGATATTGAGCCTGAGGCTAATATGGCCTAGAGCTTTGTGCCTGCTATCTTTTGATGGTCACTATCTCATTTCCTAGATTTTGCAATTGATTCATCACTTCTTGAAGCTCTTTAGAGGTGTTAGATGAGGAAGTGGAAGCTTCAGCTGAGCTTTGACTCCTAGGGCTAGGTATAGGAGCTAATGTGGGCACTTGCTTAGTATCTGGGCTTCCTAACTCATGGTATAGAGGCATAAATGGCCTAGGAGCTATTTTACTAGCCTGAATCAAATGATTCTCAATTCCTATGGAAAGGCTATAGGTTATTGGCGTTTAGTGCCTCCCATTGACCTGAATCATCGAGAAATATCAGAATTTAAATCCCTAAGAAAGTATAGGAAAGTACCTTCATTTGTGGGCTTCACCGCTTTGTTGGAATCCTATCCTAGGTTCGCTGGAATATGAGGTTGAAGTCAGTTAGCTATTCATTTGGGGCTCTCTTGATTGTTGTAGTTGCTTCAACAGTAAAAATTTTCACCTTTCTCTCCAAATTGGTTGTGAAGAGTAGTGCATAGCTGATTCAATTTTGAATAGAGCCTTCCTTAAGACTCGAACCATTGTGAAGCCTTTCCTTTAAGTGAAGAGGCAAGAAGTTTGACTTTGCTATGTCCATTTCATGAATCTCATGGATTGTGCGAGACATTTGCAATATATTGGACATGATCACACGGAGAAGTTTGTTTCTCCCCAGTGAAATATGGGATACTCTTTAATGTTGCAATAGGAACTGGATTTTGTGCATTCAAGGCAAGTGGACTACTGCTAGTGAAGTTAACATAAGGATTTGGATGAGCCATTCTGATTGGCCTGAGCACTCCTCTTGATTGAATGAATGTCTACTGTTGGGAGGAGGTTTTGATACGACTTTGTTTGGTGGGGATAGAGACCTCTGGAATCTTCTTCTTCTTCTCCCTCTATCTGGGGATAAGTCTAAATAGACAAATAGTCCCTCTTCTCTGGTTCTTGACCATGTTTGTATTCTTCTCATGAACTTACTTGGACTGCTGAAACCAGTAGATTTGTTTCTTTTGGAGTCACTAGATGTACATTTTTAAAACTTCTTAAAATCCAGAATCATAGCAAGTGTACATCAATCCCTACTGTAATAAGATGGAGACTTCTTGTCCCACTGGGCATGCCAAAACTGTTAGTGCAGAATCACAACACCCCCAAATGAGTTCTAAAGATCTACTTTTCTAAGGCAGGCTCATTTGGTGTGATTGCATAACATTGAACTTTCCCAAGGTGTGGGACCTTGCAAAACTGGGAAAGCTCTCAGTTGAAGGCTGGTTCCTTATTCCTTTGTTCAGGTGCATACGTGAGGATTTGCAAAGGATTTATTTCTTATACCTAGTCTAAACTTGTCAAGGGGATATAGATAATATAATACAGGAAATAAGAAATAACTAAACTACCAGGTGATGCACCAAAGGAATGATGAATACTTAGTTTTCCTTCGACACGAACCAATAAAATGCATACGATAAACAAGCATAGATAGCTAGCTCTGTAATGAGAGACCAAATATAAGCAAAAGAAACAAGAAGGATCTAAGATCGATCACAAATGTACTTTGTTTCTCTAGATATTGATACGATTCTTTCTGAGAATAGCCGAAAGGTAGAAATGTGTTACAATTTTAATGGAAGGCCTGAACCCCACAAATCCTTTACTAGAAGGAGAAGGGAGCCTGCAAAACTAAGAATATCCAACTCTTTATAATGAACCTTGCATCCGTATTTATAGATTTAGCCTAAGAGAAGAAAGGGGAGAGAGAGAGCGGAAAAAGATGGGTCAAGGCTTAACCACCATTGTTAATGCTACTACTAATTTTTTTCCCCAAATCCATCTTTATTGCATCGATCCTTGGTTTGGCACCTTGAAGGAAGAGGAAATGGCGGAAATAGATTGAATCCGATCTGGTTGTTGAGACTGATGATCTTGTATTGAAATATCGGAGATGTTTCTCCATTTTACTTCTACCTAACTTCCCAAAAATTAATGTTTTGATTCTATGGCATCGAAGAGATCGAGATCCTTCCAACAGTGTCAGATTTGTAATATTTCGAGCCTTGGGTTGAAAGATATGCCCCTTTGAAGTTTGAATCGATTCTATAAAAATGGGCAGGAAAACAATTTGAAAAATGGGTCCCCCTTTTAGATTGGGACACATGGAAGCCAGATTGGAACAAGATTTGGGCCCGCGGGTCTAGAATTCATCTTTTATCCTTTTGCATAAAAAATGCAAAACTTAAAAAAAATTCCTGCAGCCCTGAAGCTCCACATGGACACGTGGCTCCTTTTACTTGGATGGGAAATGTGCTCCCATTTTTACTTTTATGCCTTTTAGGCTAGAGGAAAATTTTCACCTTTCCCCGACTCCCTACCTTGGCTTTGATTCAGGTCTAAATGCGACTTTTTCCCAGGCGGGAGTTTGGCCATTTCTTAACGTTTACTCCCTTTTGAGGCTAAGGGTGAAAAATCAATGTTTTCCAGACGCCTCGCTTCCTCCTCTGGGACACATGTCACTCTGGCATTTGTTTGAATCAGCGCCATTGAGAAACTTGGTAGCCTCTGTTGGCCTTTTTGTGCATTGACTATTCAACTAACACTACCTTCGTTGATAGAACACATGGAGGCACTTGCTGCGCTTATTTGCAAACCCAACCCAAAGTTTACCTTTCGAGGAGCGCTGAGTTGACACTTGGTGGCCTTTGCTACTCTGTGGAATTTTCAATGGTTCTTCTCATTTTTAGGCTTTGGGCTATGTGGTGAGCTTGCACTCATTTGGGTCTTCTCCTTTGGACCAACTCTTGGAAATGCGTTAGACTGACACTTGGCACTCTCCACTTACACTTCTATACTTAGCCAATTTTGAAGCTTTTCCTCTCTACCCCTTGACTCTCTTTGACCATTTTCTACGTGGAGGGCCGGTGCAAGTTTGAGTTCCTCCCTTTGGATTCACTTTGAGAGAAGTGTCGTTAGGACATGTGGTCCCTTTGTTGCCTCCTTAACTCGGTCATTTTTTGAGGCCTTTCTTGAACCGTTTCGAGCACTGTGGGCACCGAATATTTGTTGTTTTTCTTCTTTCTTGCTTCTGGCTCCTTTGTAGCATCTCCCCTGGTTATCCAATCCTATTATTTGATGGTTCTTCCTTCTTGTAACTTGGAGAATGGATTTTAAAGTGTAGAGATGGCACGGCCAGGTCATTTCTTTTTGTACAGGATCGTTTGATCTCTCTTGGCCACCGCCACTTCATTGTTGGGTCTTTCTGCAACCAATTTGTAGGATTTAAATGAGCTTTCTCTGGTTCTTTATATGTGGGGTCATGATTTGATCCAATATCTAGCTCGGGGGTGAAATATGGATAACAATTGTTATTTTTATTTTTCCGTCGAAAGCGATGAAACTAGCACCCAAAGAAGAAGCGGCGGGCTATGAATGCCACCCTGTCTGGGTGACGGTCCTAAAATCACCACTCTAGGAAGGGTGGCAGTACTAAAATTTTCACTTTGCAAATGATTACAGTTCTGTCTCTTGAAAATAAAACCTCAATTAATTATTTTATATATTATTTTCTACATGCGTTGTTTTCTAAGATAACATTGACTTTAATTAAAGTGTGTACAATTCAATAATTGATAGGTTGATGTCATTTCTTCATTTTATGACTTAAATTACTAAGTACGTAACTTTTCTATTGTAATAGTGTATAAGAAACAAGTACAATATTTCCTTTCTAATAAACTTGCTTTTAAACTCAAAGAAAGGAAATGAAATTTAAGCATTTACTAAGTGCCATTTCTTTTCTTTTCACAACATGAGTGATAACTCTTTTCAACAAGGAAATCAAGTATAATTTTTCATACATTATTCCAACGGAAGCACAACCATTTCACGGATGAAAGCACAAGAAACTATGACACGTTTCAGATTTAATAGGAATACATTCTCAATAAATTTCCACTTCCAAAGTTCTTATTTCACCTTTCTTTTAATACAAAAAAATTGATAATAAACTTTACAAGAAATCCAAATTTTACAATGATGCAAACTTCATCAAGGCAATAATGCACTTTCTCTTTCTCAATGAATATAGTTCTTCCTCTTACAATACAAAATTTATTCTTACACACAATATGAGTTAATGATTTACAAGTCTACAACTTTCATTTTTCCAGCAATGAAACAAAATTACAAAGGTGATCCTTTTTGCTCTAACATAGCATGACTTCTCCAATCTTCAATTCCAAACACAACAACTAAAATAGGGAGTAGGAAGCACTCTGCACCTAACTAAGTTTCTAAACAAGTGCGGGCCTTCCAAGTGCCGTGGGCCCAAGAAAATTGCCTTTTGACCTTTGAAAAGTCTCAGTATAAAAAGGAGCTAGCGGAAGCCTCCACATGTCTCTTTAGCACACTTTTGATATGGTTCCCAAAAGTGGAGACTCTAAACAAGTGCGGGCTCACCATGTGTCTCAGTCCGACAAAGTTGTTGAAAAATTTGAAGGACCAGTGGAAGGCGCCACGTGCCTAGGGTTCGAGAAAGTTTCATCGGCCATTGAAAAGTCTAAGTATGGGAAGACCCAGTGGAAACCTCCACGTGTCCTCCTAGTGCTTCTTCAAAAGTAAAGTATAGGGGTAGTTTCCAAACAAGCATGGGCCCTCCACATGTTCCCAGGCCTTAGAAAGTTACTTGAAAATTTTAAGTATAGAGAGGAGCTAGCGGAAGCCTCCACGTGTCTCCTTGGCGCAACTTTGATATGGTGCCCAAAAGTAGGGACCCTAAACAAGCACGCGCTCACCACGTATCTCAGTTTGATAGAGTTGTTTGAAAAAGTTTAAGGACCAGCAGAAGGCACTCCATGTCTCTTTGGTGCAACTACTAAGGTAGGACCCAGAGGTGGATCCTCAAAGCGAGTGCCGACCTTCCATGTGGACAATATTTGAGTCAAGCGGGTCTTAAAGTTTCAAAATTCCCGGTGACCCACCTTCCACTTCCAATCAGAAAGGACCATGTTTCCATAGATGTTGGGACAAAAATTGACAGGGAAAACAAAACATGACTATGGAAAAATAAAAGGAAGGGGAAAAACTTGAATTTACGCCCAAGTTACAAATTCTTTCACATGGATAGAGGAATAGAAAACAAATTCTAGACTTAATGTGATCCTCAACCAAAGGAAAGGATTGATCATGGCAACCAAATGAAGGAAAGAGCTTTCATGCATCAATACGGGGAGATAGAAAAAATGACAAAGTCCAGTAGATTGAAGAATTTCTAGAGCAAACGGGCGAGATCAAATTGAGCACCAACATTGGTTCGACTCGGGGATGGGCACTCCCTGCGAGTACCGCAAGAAAAATAGAGTAGACCATGTGCCAAAAATCCATTGGGAAATGGAGTCAAGAACAATATTGTAGAGTAGAAAGACAATAACCAACTCCCCCAAGACGAACTGAGAAACCAACAAAAACTAGTCACGGGGACCAGGATGAACCAAAACAAAAAAAAATGAAAGAAAAATGAAACCAGAAGACTATACACTATACAATGGTGAGCACCCTGATTCAAAGAAAACAATCAAGGAAAATTTTCAAGTGCCTGCCATTTTTGATATGACCATGCTAAGCAATTCTGATACGTCTTTAACAACTGGTCATATGATTGTTTCTCTTTTCCATCCAAGTTACTATTTGACCACATTTTTCAGGCTTATCCCTTGTTCGTATGTCAAGTTTTTCAACATCTCTCGAAGCATCATCAAACATCAAAGTCTCAAGAAAATCAACTTGCTCATGATACTTGCATTGATCAATTTCATACTCCTTAAAAACAACATAGCTCACGAGTTATCAACACCAATGTTTGCATGCAATACTTCATAAGAAGCATTGTCGAGGTCCTCAATGAGATATAACATTTTCTTTTCACTAGGTAACTTCACAATGCTTCCATCAATTAGCATGGTGGCATAAGACATGTCCATTTGCACACTTCCACTAACACTAGCAGCCCATTTTCTTGATAACAGTATTCCCCATTTAGCGGGGCAATCAACAATAACAACATCTAGCTTTAAGTTCTTGCCTGGGTAGGATGCAAGTTGCACTATCAAATGCTTGACACATCCAACCACTGACACCTCTCTGGAATCCATGGCAGTGCACTTCCCATAAGTTGTTGTTACTTTGAGATCCAACTCATTCATGAGCTCAAGAGGCATAACATTGCATGATGCTCCAAAATAAAACATACGATTGTGTAAATACTTATCCTTAATAATTAGAGTAGTTAAAAATGGATCCACCTTTAGTGAGACTGAACCAACGATGTTCCCAAATATAATTTAGGTGGCTTACATAGTTCTTCCAAGATCTTGAGGTTTTCCAACTCGCAATGGCGGGAGGAACCTCTACACTTTGTTTACATTTTTACCACAGGTGAATTTTTTTCTTTAAATCCTAAATATTCGAATGATACATTTCTATGCTTAGGGATTCTAAGAAATTCAACAATGGGAAAAAAATCTTGATCCGAATCGAGTATTTGGACTATGTCACAAGGAACATATTTGGGTAATCCGGTGTTAGGAGGAAGGTTTAAAAATTCATCTAATGACACATGATTTCTTATAGTTTGAGCATGGGGAGGAACATAAGTTTTATTTGGGGTGATAAAGCGTTTCCCGGATGCATCTTTATTAGGGGCTTCTTTAGGGATACTGGTAAGAACTAGAATTTTTTGTTTGGCCTGAGGCCATAGCCCTTTGGAAACCTTACTCCTGGTATTGTATTCCTTTTCATGGTCAACTACTGCATTCATTAACAATTGTCTGTCCTCTTCTGAAGGAATTCCTCCATCATACTTTTTAATCATTAATGCCCTTAAGTACTCAAAATAATTGTTAGGAAGCTCAAAATCTCGTACCATAAAAATTTCAGAAGTATGAGTGGGAGGAAGAGGTAATACCAAGTGAATGCAATCCCAGAAATATTTAACACATCTAACACTCATCAGCTCAGTTCATGTTTCTCCTTGCTGTGAACTTGTAGAGAAATCCATCGCGCATGCATCATCGTTTGTCTCATCATCGTCAGTTTCTTCCTTAAATCCATTTTCAACAACACATGGAGAATGTGGCAAGAAACAACTATCACACCACTCAATTTCATGAGCTTCATCAATAGTAGCAACTCTAACAGCTAAAGGATCAAGCACCAATTTGTTTTTCTGGGTTGGGGCTATCTATTTCCTGATCCCACGGGTCCTTTGCCTCTATCATCATATATCTGATCACGCTTATGATGATTTTCAAATATTTATTGACCTTGTGGCTTGTGCTAACCTTGGGAACTTTTTCCAATCCCCTTCTCTGCTCTGGCTAGTTTATAGGATATTTTCTTAACAAGTCGGCCAAAGTTTTTACAACCTCCTCCAAATCCACAACTTTACTTGACTGAGGCTTCTCTAGATTGATCAGCTTGATGCCTTCCCTATTAGGAGGCTTACCAACTGCTTTGATATTGTTTTCAATTTATAAAGCCATGGTGAAGGCCTACCTCAATGTTGTTGGGTTCTTATCCCTCAAATAATAGGCAACCTTCTTATCAAAATCATCAGAGTATTTTATCAAACAAGAAACATCACTTAGCCTCAAGATCATAGGTAGCCTATTTAGGGTCTTATTGAACCTTGTATTGAAGTCATGAATAGATTCGTTAGGATTATTTTAAACATTTTCAAATTCTCGTAAAAGAAACCTAGGGTCTATTTTATTTCCATACTACAATCTAAAATCATTCTTCATTTATGTCAATGAATCAATGGAGTTTTCTAACAAATATTGATACAAGTCTCGTGCATCCTCCTTTAGAGTATGAATAAAAAAATTTATTTACACATCCTCATATTCGATCTCAAAGTCTTCCATCATATTGAAAAAAACATTAAGTGTTGGTCACTAGTAATAGCATTATTTCCTTGAAATTTAAAGTCTATTTCTAACATCTTAGGGCACAACATTTGGATATCCAGCCATACCTCTTAAATCTATAGGACCAAAAGTGTTCACAAAAAACAAAGGTCTGGGTGGGGCTGGGCCATATTGTTTTGGGGAGGTGATCTTATAGGAGAAATAGAATGATGGCGAGTGAGAGTGCATGTGGGGAAAATGAATGCAATTCTTAGAATGAATGTTCTCTAAAAAATCTATTTCTTGGAAGATCCTATCAACTTTGGAGAACATAGGGACAGAATGAGACACAAATTTTTCAAATACAAAAGAAAGCCCCTCTCTAGATGGAGAATTCAGATCTACAAAAAGACTACCTGATTTAGAAGCACTTGAGGAAGTATGGAAATCTTCAATGACAAGTTGATCAGTTTCCACAATTGATAACTCCTTTCTTGATTTCTAATCTCCAACAACTTTCTAGATTCTTCTTCCTTTAGAATTTGTCTTTCCCAATTATGGAAATAACCTTCTATCAGGGTCTTTAATGAAGAGAGATATTCTTCCTTCCAGATTTGCAAAGATTAGTGATAAATTTCAATTGACAAAGGTTAAGACACATCGTCATTTATAAAAAAATAATTCAACATGGAGTCGCCACTAAGGATTTTCACCTTAGTTGTCCAAATTCACTAAAATTGATCTGTTAAATGTCTTTCAACACTAAATTCATGCAAAGCTTCATAGATCTAACCTTCCTTTACCCATATTTAACATTGATGATGTAAACTTAGTGTAAAAACCAACAGAAACTAGAAATATTGCACACAGAACTTGTAACTTCACAAATCTTACAGATCTCAACAAAGGATGACATTTAAATAATGTATTTGCACTTAGAGAATGTAAGAAACATTACTAGGGCCAAATATAAGAATTCCTTTGAAGATCCTTGGCAATGGTGCCAAAAAGGTGTTGTTGCCGCACAAATAGATCCCAGTGTTCAAATAGTCCCACAACAACGCAAATTAGATCCCGACAAAGTGCCATTAAGGTGTTGGTATCCAAATTGATTCTCCCTTACAAGCTGAGCAACATCAAATATTTAACAAGAATCCTAGAGACAGATAAATCATCATGTATGTTGTTTTGTAGCTGGGGAGGTGATTCAGCTAGCTCTTTATCACTCAGATGTTGGAGAAATGGATAGCACCATTAAAAGGATTTGATCTATCCTCACTACTTTAGGCCATGCCTTTCAACCAGGGTGAGAGGACCCATTTTATAACCTCTGTTGGTGAAGGAGAATGAAGATATCCTTCTTTGCACAAATTTGAAAGGAAACCTTGAGAAAATATGATCAATGCACCACAATTTAACTCTCACGAGTTGTCACTTCTAAAGAATGGTGATATTTTCTAAACAGGGTTAAGGTTACTAAAGACATTATGGAATCTTGATTTCTTCTACATATTTTGGTAGTAGAATTTATTCATTTGTGGACATACAGGGAAAACAAGGGTAGTTCAGGTAGGATTCATTGTTTTTTTGAATAATTTTTGGTGGGAGATTAAGTAGGATAAACTTGATTTTTCCAGATCTTTGAGAACCTTCACAAAAATTGGAAAACTAAATGACAAAATGCTTCAGAATAGATAAAATATTCCTTCAACTAGAAGGTGTGCATCAATGGAGGCCTAGATTTGCACGGTTTCACAAAACCTCCAAGAATTTAACACGAAGGCTCAAACTAAAGACTCAATTAAATATCAAAGACCCCTGGTTCCTCATTCTTAAGATACACTCAAATGCTTACATAAAATATTTATTAATAAAATGACAATAAAGTGATTTTAAATTTTTTATCTCACTACAGGATGAAGGATCTTCTCGTGATGAAATTGCAGATGCCACTAAACTATCATTGGGACGAGAACCTGTGTGATTCGGAGGGATTTTAACACAAGATTGCAATAGGAACAAGAAAAACTATTTGAAGACATTCTAAAATAAATCTTAACACGATTAATTCAAAGTTGATTAGATTCATCAGCAGGAGAAAGTTTCTTTAAAGAGTCGCAGAGCTTGTCAATGGATGTACACTTGCAATCAACTTGACATGATAAAATCTAAAACATAAGAGATTAACAAGTTTCTTAGATGGTCTCTCAGGAAGATGGGATTTCTCAAATTTTCTTGTAAGAATTTAACCCCCAACCATTTGCATTACTAAATCATGCTTTTCATAACACTCATTTACATCCAAGATTTTTCCCCAAGAAAAGAATATTCGAGGAACCTTTTATTTGTTACATGTTTTTTCATGATTTCCAGAAAATGACGTTTAACAGACTTACAACAAAAATTTGCCAGTTGTTAAAAAAGGTGAATCATTACAAATATTTCCATCATTGTTTTAACTGGGCACCCAGCGATTATCTCCTATGGAAATACATTTTTCATACTTTGCCCCTATAACATCCATCATTTCATTCTTTTCCCATTCATTCCTTTGCAACTCTGCTCTGCATCCATCTTCTCTGGTAATTCATTTTTTGCAAGTTCCCGAGAAATTCCAACTTTAAAATGTCAACCTTTACAATCCTTGGACTCAAAAATTAAGGTCTAAATCCATTTAATTGCACTTTGCAGACAAAAATGACAAGGAATTTCATCAAAAAAAGATGAAAAACAATGCATATTCACATCTCCATGAGTCTTGGAGAAAAATGGTGGAAAAATCAGATGCAATGCACAACAACCATTGATTCTCCCCTTTCTCAACTTTAGATTAGAGCCGTCCACATGTTTCCTTAGTGCAACTGCAAAGGTGAAGTACAGAGGCAAGTTTCCAAACAAGCGTGGGCCTTCCATGTGCCCTGGGCCCAAGAAAATTTCCTTTTGGCCTTTGAAAAATTATCAGTATAAAAAGGATTCAGTTGAAGCCTCCACATGTCTCTTTGGTGCACTTTTGATATGGTGCCCAAAGCCGATAATCTAAACAAGCGCGGGCTCACCACGTGTCTCATTACGGTAGAGTTGCTAAAAATTGAAGGACCGAGTGGAAGATGCCATGTGCCTAGGGTCCGCGAAAGTTTCATTTGCCGTTGAAAAGTCTAAGTATGGGAAGACCTAGCAAAAACCACCATGTGTCCTCCTGGCACTTCTTCAAAAGTAAATTACGGGGAAGTTCAAACAAGCGTGGCCCTCCATGTGTCCCAGGCCTTAGAAAGTATAAGGAGGAGCCAGCGGAAGCCTCCACATGTCTCCTTGGCACAACTTTGATATGGTGCCAAAAATTGGAGACGCTAAATGAGCGTCGTATCACCATGTGTCTCGATCACAGTAGAGTTGTTTGAAAATTTTTAAGGACCAATGGAAGGCGCTACATGTCTCCTTGGCACAATCAAGCTAAGGTAGGAACCAGAGGTGGATCCTCAAATGAGCGTTGGCCCTCCACATGGACAAGCTTTGAGTTAAAGTGGGCCTTACGGTTTCAAAAACCCCAGTGACCCGCCTTCCACTTCCAATCAGAAAGGACAATGTTTCCACAGATGTTGGGATAAAAATTGAAAGGGAAAACAAAACATGACTTTAGAAAAACAAAAGGAAGGGGAAAAACCCAAATTTAGGCCCAAGTTACAAATTCTTTCACATGGACAGAGCAACGAAACATAAAATTCTGGAATTAATGTGATCCTTGACCAAAGGAAAGGATTCATCATGGCAACCAAATGAAGGAAATATATTTTATGCCTCAATACGGGAGATAGAAAAATGACAGAGTCCGCAAATTAAAGAATTTCCAGAGCAAACGGGGTGAGATCAAATTGAGCACCAACACCAAAGAACATGACAACTCAAAAACTACTAATTACTACTCCAACACGGACACCTCAAGCCTTTGTGAAAAGCTACCCTCAACAACAAGGTATTATTTTATTGCTTTAATGAAATTTTTGAATAGTACTTCATATAATTTCGTAGTTTTTGCATAGTTTAGAAGTTTTTCACATGATTTTTCTTGAAATTTTCACCACATTGCAGTCCTTTTCCTTCTATCTGAGATACCGCACCTTGCTCCCTCCTCCAATAATATTCAAAATGTCAACCAGAGGATTAGGAAAAATAACGTTGGTAAACACATGCCAATTCCTCTAGCCCCTAGTGGAATACTAAATATTTCCTCGTTTCGAATTCCAACCCTCTCTCTCGGTGGCTTGCCTAGCGCAATGAGTATATCGGTTTTAAATGATATAACTTTAGATAAAGATTACTTGGACATTGATAACAATGACCCAACAAGATTTTTCAATAGATGTGAATGATTCAAGGACAATAGGTATACTTCTATTTCAACATAATTTATTCAACTTTCATTACATTTCACTTTAGAATATTTATTTAGTTTATTGTAAATAGGGTCAGGGCACACAAAGGAAGAAACAAGTAGTAGTCAATCAACTTGAAATCCCCCATACCTCTCCGGCTATATCATCTTCTTGAGATCTGAGATGGTGACCAAATTTTGCCACCATTTCCTTTAGAGAACTTAATTGTTTATAATTGTCAATCCCATGTCAATGAGTTTATTGTGCCTCATATTGGTGAGCTCATAGAATGGGAGAAAAGGGAAAAAGTACTAATAAATGAAATAACAAGTCATTTTGAAAATTATTGGCAAAGGGATAGTTTATACGCTGCAGTCCAGAATCAACCCGCGAAGATGGATTCCTTACTTACCCAAGTAAGAAGTGGGATTGTCACGTATAACAACAACTATAAAGATGACATTTTGGTTAAAACATTAAAAAAATTGGAAAATATTAGTGTTGAATCCCAGGCATATTTTAACAAATGGTCAAAGGAAAAAGATCTGGTAGCGATTGCAAATGCCGAAAGAGATAGAGCGGTTGTAAGTATTATCACTTCAAAATAATATTTTTGTTAATTTGACCTTTCCTTATTCAAAGTAATATGTTTAATTGAGATCACATTTTTGCGGTTGAAAATGAAATATGAAAACTTGAAGAGTCAAGAAAAGGTTTTCCAAGCTCGTTGGAAACCGTGAAGAAAAGTTTATCTCATAGTGAAGAATTTGAAGGAAAATATTGTTTTGGTTAACAAACAAAACAATACACTAAATCGGATAATTAAAGAGCACGACTTCAACCACGAAATTTTATTCAAAACCAAGGCGGTTGTAGATCCAAGTTTTCTATCCCATGGAGATGCAACAAAGGAAGAACAAAGAATTGTAAAGAATCTAGACAGTGCTACGGAAGATCTCATTAGTTCTGGGATTATTCAATCCATTGGGGAAAGGGGTACATGCAGAGAATCCATTGGGGAAACTGAAAGGAGTACAAGAGTGGAAGCCATTGAGGAAGGTGGTACAAACAATCGAGGGTTAAAAATTTCATGATTTTGGGTTGAAAGATTGAGGGTTTGAAATACTTTATAATCTATATTTGAAAATTATTATCTAGATTTGGAATTTGAAACTTGAAATACTTTATAATATTTAATTTTATATCTTCCTTTATATTATGTATAGAATTTGAAATTTATTATTTGGATTTGGAATTTGAAACTGGAAATACTTTATAATCTTTAATTTTATATCTTCCTGTTTATTATGTATAGAATTTGAAATTTATTATCTTGATTTGGAATTTCAAACTTGAAATAATTTATAATCTTTAATTTTATATCTTCCTTTATATTATGTATAGAATTTCTAGATTGTATATGGTTTTTATGTTTCATTTGTTTTAAGAAAATATGGAATATGGTATGACACAGACATCTTAATACTAAGAGTTAAATCTTCTTCTCTCTACTTGTAATGATGATTGCATTAGATGTGGATGATGACATTAGAATAGAATCATAGATATGGATTATCATGAATTGTATGTGGATGTAGATTTAGCTTCAAGCACGATCATGGAATCTAGAAAATTTGGAATGTAGTACGATAGAGACATTAGAATGGATATAGATGATGATGAATGATGATAATGGATAATTGTTTTAAAAAAATTGGAATGTGTCAAGATTGTTTTAAAATAGATAAATAATTGTTTTAATAATAATTGGAGTGTCGGGAATATGATAGTGGTATGATGACATTAGATGTGGATAATGATGAATTTTATATGGACATAGATTTAGCTTCAAGCAGGATCGTAGATGATGAATTGTGTAAAATTTGGAATGTGTTATGAAATAAACATCTTAATATGGAAAAATCTTCCTCTCTTTGTAAAATTTGATTGTCGATTTTATCCCACAAATTTTAAACAATGTATCAAATCATTTCGTAAATATAAAAAATAAATTAAACATAATTGTAAGAAATCAAGAAATTTCATATGACAGGTTTAAGTTACCTCTTGTGTTTTAGATGGATGTGAAAAAGCATATGTAAAGAATATGATAAATCATCCTTCGTAGTGTTCTAGATCTTTGATTTAAGAAAACTCGACATGAGAAATGGATTAGTAGATAGATGGGTGAGTTTCGACGTCGTCGGCCCGAGAAGTGCGAGCTTCCTTGGATGGATGTCAACCCACGTTTTAAAAAAGATGATATAATTGTATTTAAATAAATGCAAATGTAGATACTGTAACATGAAACATATTTAATGATAACAAGAGCTGAATTTTTTTTTGATAAAAATCCTCCTCTGTCAATATTTGCATCTGTAGAGTTAGTATGAAATTGAATAAATAACCATAGTTAAAATGTAAGTTGAAAAAAAAAGTAAGGTCAAGGAGATACCTATTTAAAGTTGAAACAATCCATTATCAATAGCTTCTTCAAACTCGATGTTCTCTTCTGTTGAGTGTGACGATGCACCAATTCCACTCTCATCATTGGGAATAGTTGTACTTGTAGCTGTATTATTCACACCTCTTCTTTCAGAAAGGGAATTCCAATGCGTAATTGCTCTGTCGAAAGGAAAGGTTTCCATGGAGTAGCAAGATACATAACACCTCATGCAACTTTCCATATTTTCATCCAACATGTTTCTCAATTTTCATTTTATAAAGGATAAAGCACTCAAAACCTTTTCATCCTTCTGGACCCCAAAATCATTGTTTGGCATAGCTCATATAATCTGAAATATTCACCGATGTCTTCTTATAAGATATAACTTTGATAGATTCTCGCCACTGACCTTGTCGTAGCATCACTTTGAGAAGGTTCATCTAAATTTTTATATTGGTTCCTCATTGTTGTTGCAAAATTTATTGATTGAAAATTTAATAAATCAACATTTAGTATACCTTTGATTTCCATACCCTTGAAATCTAAAGTCTTTATGAAATGTTACATTATTTTACCCATGGATTTATGGAAATGCTTTCTTACAAAGTATGCATGACCACCTTCAATATTCCAAAATTAGGATTCATCACACCCATTTCTTCAAGAATTTTATCTTTGGAGAAACGTTCTCTAATTTCTAATGATAAGGATTCGAAATTTTTTTAAGCTTTATTCTTGTTTCAACTATAACAGACTCAAAGATATTACATGTCACGGGAACATCTACTCGTTCGATCCTAGAATAGCTTAACATTTTTGAAAAATGTGCAGTGGTATGTCCCTCCCATTAACATTAATGTAGAGGTAATCATGGATATTAAATCTCAAATAGTTTTTGGGATTTATAAGATCTAGAAAATATTTCCAATTCTCAAAAACATGTGTATCAAAACTATCTAAGGAAAAGTACAAGACATCAAGACTTTGACATACTATTTTTCTCATCCGTATAAAATCCACAATATAGATTAATCTTCCATGTGCATGCTTCATCAGTGTATTGATCTCCAACAACATTGGAAAGATATCAACCAATATAAGTAATGTCTCTAAATCAGTTAAACGGAAAAACAAGTCCCTCACCCTTTCAACTTCATGACAATATTTGTGCATGAAACCAACAAACAAAGGATACTCCTCACGAACTCTACATGTAGGTTCATACAAAGAGATCCATCTCATCTCAACATCCTTTAGAAGTTTTTTTCCATCTATAATTCCAATTGCAAATTTTTGGAACTCAAGAAATCTCTTTGGGCTGCTTGCCATATAGGCATGAAGTTATCTTATAAGGTATTCTAGTTTAGCAAAATTTTCATAGTTGCTTACCATTTTATACGCTAAATTCATTCTGTGAGCCATACCATGAATCGGTAGCATATATGGGGAAATTATTGTTTGTAATCTAACACACAACCTTGTTTGGTGACCTTGCATGATTGATGCACCATATGATCGATGCATACCAACTTCATAGCAATTTCATAATCAGTCATTCCAACTATTGGTGTAGCACCTTAAAAGGATGTGATATGATCCTAACTATTTTAGGTTGTGCCTTTCAACCAAGGTAAGAGAACCTATTTTGTAACCTTTGTTATTGAAGAACAATGATAAATCCTTCTTTTGCATAAATTTTATAGAGAAGACCTTGGGAAAATATGATCAACACACCAAATCTGACTCTCACGAGTTGTCACTTCCAGATCATGGAGAT
Source organism: Taxus wallichiana var. yunnanensis (assembly GCA_018340775.1). Taxonomy (NCBI): domain Eukaryota; kingdom Viridiplantae; phylum Streptophyta; class Pinopsida; order Cupressales; family Taxaceae; genus Taxus; species Taxus wallichiana. Next base: position 375,026,922 of record CM031234.1, read on the forward strand.
ATTTTCACAACAAGGCAAAGGTTACTAAAGACATTTGGGACCCTGATTGCTTTCTGCATGTTTTGGTAATGAGATTATGCATTTGTATGCACACAGGACAAACAGGGGTAGTATGGGTAGGATTGGTTGTTTTTGAATAAATTTTTGGTGGGAGGTGGGGTAGGATGAACTTGATTCACTAGATCCTTGAGGAATCTTACAAAATGGAAGGTTAAACCAACAGAATGCCACAGAATAGCTAAAATGTTTCTTTAACTAGAATATGTGCTTCAATGGAGGCCCAGATTAGCACTTTTTCACACAATATTTGAGATTCTATCACATGAAGGCTCGAGTTAGAAAATCCAACAAAGCATCAAGATCTAAGTCAAATCATGCCTAAGGTACACCCAGAGGCTTATAGACAATCTCTGTCAATAGATGAAAGAAAAGTGATTTTAAATCATTTATTCCAATCCCAGATGAAAGCTCTCTTACGAGAAATGAAATTGTAGATGCCACTAAACTATCACAAGGATTGAGGCCTGTGTGATTGAATCATATTTTAATACAAGATTGCAACAGAAACAAGAAAAACTACTCGCATACATTCAAGAAATAAAACAAACACATTTTCTCAAGACAAACATAGAATAACTCAAATTTGATTAAATCTATCAATAGGGGAAAGTTTCTAGAATAGTCTCAGAGCTTGTCAATGGTTGTACACTTGCAACCACCTTGACATGATCAGATTTAATAAAAAGAGATATACAAGCTTCAAAATGGCTTCTCAAAAAATGATGGGCTCTATCAAGCTTTTTCTATTAGAAAATTCAGTCCGACCCCTAACACTCCAACCATTTGCATGAAAAATTTGTGCCATTTATAACATTTACAATAGAGCCCCTTTTCCCCCAAAAAAATAGACCTTGAGTGCTACCAGTGCTTTGCCATGATCATGATCGTGATTCTCTAGAATCAGATCTGTAAAAAGTTTCAGGTGCTCGAGGGGGAGATCTCATCGAATATCTCCCACATTCAACTCCTTCCTTGGTAGATCACTCTTTCTTCAATTTTCCAACCACTTCCACCCCTAATCTATCAAATCTGGCTCCTTGCGTGCTTGGGAGAAGAAAAATGGAAAATCGATCGAGCATGATAGTCAGACCATTTTAATGGTGAAAGACATCTTCCAGATCTCCCCACCAAACTTAGATATCAACATTAACTCCCCTCTCTCTACTTGGCATGTAGGAAATACCAAGAAATCATGAAGACTCACACTTCTAGGCGTGTTTTAGTAAAAATGGGGGAAAATCAGATTAGACTCTCTAATTGTCATTGATCTTTACTTTGAATTTGGGTCATGTCCACGTGGAAGATTCAAACTTAAAAAAGACCGGGGGTTTCCTCTGACTTTTTACAACTTTTGGAAAAATGGAAAAATTTCACATTTTTTCCACTCTCACCCTTGAGAAATGAGCTGACGACACGTGTCTAAGGTGGGTCCCAAAGGAACCATGGATAAATTCTACCATTTGACCCTCTTTTTGGAAAAGGAAAATTTTCCAAGTTTTCCCCGCAGCTCCACCCTCCCCCTGCAGCTTGACAAGTTTCCAATGTGGGTCCCAGTGAACCACATGCTTCCCTTTTTACTTTTAACTCTTTTTCCCAAAAGGAAAATTTTCCAAATTTCCTCAGAGCCCACACCTCCGCCATTTGATTGGAGCAAGCTTTGACCTTTCTTCCATCGGGCTTACGGGCCATTTTGATATTTTTAGTCCTTTTGATCAGGGATAAAAAAAAATTCTAAGTACGCCTCCCCGATGGTCCTTTGCTTCCTTATGGGCCTTTTGACTTTTCAAACTGCCCGATGTCGTGTCACCATGGCACACCTTGAGATGGTCCCAAAAATTTGAGACCTTGAATGAGCGCGGGCTGCCACGTGTCGGCCGGAAAAATTTGTTTGAAGGCTTGAAGCTCTAGTGGAAGGTGCCAAGTGTCATGCTCTGAGGCAAGTCTCCTTTGGCCATTGAAAATTCCAAGAAAAATGCAAAGTGAGCGGAGGCCTCCAGTGTCCTCTGGCACTTCTTTCAAAATGGTGACCAAAGCGAGTGAGCAGCGTGGGCTGCCATGTGTCCCTATTTTCCACCAAACTATTTTAGCTGCATAAAATTTATCTAAGTCTATGGGAAAAGTAGCGGAAACCTCCACGTGTCCTCTCGGCTACTCAAGGCCAAACCAAAAAGTAGATCTTCAAATGAGCGTCGTTCCTCCACGTGGACACATTTTTAAGTTGAGGTGATTCATAGAAATTTTGAAGTACCCAGTTGAGCCGCATCTAACCAAAAGGTGCCACGTCCCCTGTCGATGCAAGGATGTAAATTTGACTAGGAGAAACACCATCAAACCATAAAATAGAAAAATGATCATTTGAGCCCGAAAATGAAAATTTCTCCAAGGATAGAGAATTTAGAAATGTTACAAGGCTCAAATATGTTTCTCAGAGATACATCCATTCATTTTTCTTCAAGTATTTAGGGTAGAAATGACAAGGAAGACAAATCCCGACCATGGAGAATGGAAAATATGGGAGAACCCGAGTTTTTAGATGAACAGAGAATGGGAGACCCAAATTATAGACCTTTTCCGAGAGGAACAAAGAAACAAGGAGAAAACCATGGACCCATAAGTGATCTATGACCCAGGAACAAATTAAAAATGGCAACAAAGATTAACCAGGCACAACATGGGGAAAAAAAAGTGACAGAGGCCGTAAATCGATAGATTTTCAAAGGAAAACTGGGGTGAGACTATTTTGAGCACCAACATCGGCTCGACTCGGGGATGGGCACTCCCTGTGAGTGCCACAAGAAAAAGGTAGACCAAGTGCCAAAAATATCCATTGGGAAATAGAGTCAATTTCTGAGAGAGAAAGCAGAGCCATCTCTCAAAAAATGAAATAGAGAAACCAAGCAAAAATAGGTCACGAGGACCAGAATGAAAAAAAACACAAAAGACAAGAAACAAACAAAAAACTATACACTATACACAAGATTTTTCCTTGATTTAGGGGAATCAATCCAAGAAATGCTTCAAATGCCTACCATTAATAGGAAATTTGAGCAGTTCACCATCTAAGTCCTTGAGGAAGAAGGTATGCTCACCAATCTGATATCAATGGAGTAAGGGCCCATCCATAATGAGTCAAACTTGCCATGCTTGCCCTTATCCTCATGTCTGCTATCCCATAGCAGCACAAGATCTCCAACATTGAAGGCCCAGGAGTGACCTTCTTGTCAAATAACTTCTTCATTTTCTCTCTGAACTTTACATGCCTCTGGTGGGATGCCCTCCTCTCTTCATCAAGTTCAACAATCTGGTTAATGCGAGCATCATAAGGACCTACCTCTTGATCTTCTAGTTATTGCATAAACTGATATGAAGATAATTGCATATGAAGAGGGGTAGTAGGGCTGAGTCCATATACCAACTCAAATGGACTCTTTCAGTGACCCTCTTTTAGTAGTGATCCTATCTGCCCAAACAACAAACTTCAATTATTCACCCCACTTTCTCTTGTTTAGCTCCAAGGTTCTTCTGATAATCTTCAACAATTTTTATTACTGGACTCAACTTGTCCATTTCCTTGGGGATTGTAATTGGAGGCATATGTCAAGTTGATCCCATACTCCTTGCACATTGCCATCAAAGGTTTAGCTCTAAATCTCATGGCATTGTCAAGCAACAATCTTGACTGGCACCCCAAACCTACAGATGATATGGTTCAACAGAAAATCCATGACAATTTGGTGTGTTGCTCTTTTGGTGGGGATTTGCCTCCACCCACTTGGTGAAATAATCAGTGGCTACAAGAATCCACTTATGGCCAGCACTTGAAGGGTCTGAAATCTCACCAATGAAATCCATTCCCCATTGCTTGAATGGAGCTTCAATTGATATAGGATGCAAAGGAAGGGAGCTTGAAGCTTTCAGTCTTCTAGAGAAGTGTTGCAACTCTCACATCTTCTAACCAAAAGAGTTGTATCCCTGAAGAGAGTTGGCCACCAATAACCAGCCCTCAGGATCTTGTGTGTTGTGACTCTTACAAAAAATCCCCCACATACTCCTCCATGGAGATCAACAATTATCTTGGGGCTTCTTCTTCAGTAATGCATCTTAAGAGGACTCCCTCTAGGTTCTTCCAAGCCAACCCATAATCAGTAATGACATATTTTTGGGAGGCCAACTTAAGAGCCCTTTTCTGGTTCTTACTTAAATGCTCAGGGTAGTATAAGTGTCTGAGATAGAAAATTACATCCTTGTACCACTCAGAACTCATCAACCTTTCAAAAACACCTGCCCTTTCTTCTTCTACCTCATTTACCTCAATAGTTTGCAAGTTTCTCTCAGCCATAAGCTTAGCCAAGCCCAAACCTCTCACCAACTTCATGGTTTGGATATCCATATCATATTCTTGCAACTTGTTCACCCACCTGCATCTTTTGCTTGAGACCTCCATCTCTGACAAGATGTCCTTCACCATGGTGTGGGGAACATAAGCAACCACTTTAGAACTTAGAATGTAAGGTCTAAAAACCTTTGTTGCTTTTACCAAGGAAAATGCCTACTTTTCCATGATAGTGTACTTCAGCTCAGCCCCCTGCAAGGCCTTCTTGAAAAAAGGCAATTGGCCTCTCAGCCCCTTCATCATCCTTTTTAGCAGGAAGAAAGAAGCAATAGTGTTCTCTGAAGAAAAGGAAAATAGTTGGAAAGGCTTCTTATAATCTGAGAGCTGCCAAAACAGGGGCATGTTTTAATGCCTCTTTGATCCCATTGAAAAGCTTGGATGAAGCCTCCTCCCATTTGATGACCTGGTCTTTCTTCACATGGAAGTGATTGGAATGGTCAACTCAGCAAAGTTTGATATGAATCTTTTGATGAAGTTTATCTACCCAAAGAAGGACTGAATTCCCTTCTTGGTTCTTGGGATTGGGACCTTGTTGATGGCCTCTACTCTTTCTGGATCAATCATCACTCCTTCTTGTGACACAATGTGACCAAGAAAACTTTTCCTTCTACACTCCAAAATGGCACTTCTTTGGATTGAGTGAGATGCCATATTCTCTACATCTTATCAACATCTTCTCCAAGTGCAGCAAGTGGTCACTTCTCTTTCTAGAAAACATAGTCACATCATCTTGGTAGACAACAATAAACTCATTGATGTAACCAACAAAAGCAACATCCATTGCTCTTTGAAGGTGGCTCAACATTCATCAGACCAAAGGGCATCTTGACATACACATATGTTCCCCAAGGAGTAGTAAAGGTTGTCTTGATCCTTTTTGATTCCTTCACCACAACTTGGTTATAACAGAGAAACCATCAAGGTGGAAAGAAATTCAGAACCAGTCACTAACTACAACATGTTCTCCATATTTGGTAAAGGATAATTATCCTTCATTGATGCTCTGTTTAGATTCTTAAAGTCCACACATAACCTGATATCACCATTCTTCTTTCTTACTGGTACTAGGTTTGTAACCCAAGAAGAATACCTAGTGGGCTGAATAATCCCTCCATCTCTCAGCTTCTTTAGTTCCTCTTGCATCTTGAGAGATAAGAGTGGGTTGATTGGCCTCTATTTCTTCTACCTGAATGGCTTTGCATTAGACTCCAAGGGAATCTCATGTTGAAATAGGTCCTCTCTGTATGCTTTTAGTTTAGAATAGGTCCAAGCCATGCAATCTTGGTATTTTTCAACAATTGGATGTATGATTGCTTCTCCTCCTTGCTGAGATTGCTGCCTAACCAAATTTTCCTTGGCTTCTCCTTTGTGCCAAGGTCATGCTCCTCAATATCCCTTGAGGTTTATGCCATGCATCTAACAATGATCAACATTATCAAAATTGGACTCAAGAGCAACCAGTCCTCTAGGAATGGTATTGGTTTTTAGTTGGATGATGCCCTTGCCAAACAAGGTTTCTTTTCCTTCTATTGTACATACCATTGGCTCCAAATCAATGCATTGATCAAAAAAACTCTCCCTTTTTACAGAAATCTTTTGATCTGAGCATCATCATCAAAAACCTGCCAATGTTTAATGTTGTCAGGGACAGAAGGTCTTGTCAATACCTCAACATCATATTCACAATATGGGGACATTGTACAATTGTCAAACCGAGACCCCAACACTGCAAGCTTTTCTACCAAGTCATTGAATTTCCTATCATGATGCACTATGTTGAATGAATCAAACATCTCAATAAGATCCCAAACTGCATGTTTATATTGTTTCATTCATTGATTCTTTGTGGCATACAATTTTTGACTTGTTTTACAATTAATTTGAGTCTCCTTTGACAATGATGTCCTTGATACCATATTTTCAAAATTCTTAAACCCAACAACAGTGCCTCATACTCAAGCAATGTTGTTGGTGCACTCAAAGTTGAGTTTGAAGGAAAAAACAAATTTTTCTGACTAGGAGAAAGTAGAACAACACCAACACCATTCCCAAACTTGGAGCAAGCTCCATCAAACAATAGAGTCCAAGGAGAGCCCACTTGTTCAAGACACTTGCATTCCTCAATCTTGTGCTCCTTTCCATCAGCAAATCCTACAAAGTTATCAGCATCAACATTTGTGTACAATACTTCATAGGATGCATTGTTGGGATCCTCAATAAGATGCAACATTTTCTTTTCTCCATACAACCTGACAAGGTGCCTTCAATTGGAATGGTGGCATAGGACATATCCATTTGGACACTCCCACCAACACTAGCAGCCCATTTTCTTGACAAGTAGCATGCCCCACTTGGCTGGGAGTCAATGATGACAACATCAAGTTTTAAATTTTTACCTAGGTAAGCTGCAAGTTGCACCACCAAACCCTTCACACATCCCACTACTGGCACTTCTCTAGAATCCATGGTAGTGCACTTCCCATATGTTGTTGTCACTTTGATATTCAGCTCATTCATGACTTCTAGAGGCATGACATTACATGATGCCCCTGAGTCAAACATGCAGTTGTGCAGCAATCTATCCTTAATGATCAAAGTGGTGAAGAATGGATCCACATTCATTGAGAGTCCACCAAGGATGTCCCCAAATAGACCTCAGGTGGTTCACCTAGTTCCTCAATGCTTGGTGGTGTTTCTAATTCTTGAATGATTGGAGGAGTCTCCACAATATTTACATTTCTGCCTAGGGTAGTCTTCTCTTCTTTCAATCCCAAGTATTCAAATGCTCTCTTTTTGTGCTCAGGAATCCTAAGCAACTCAACAATTGGAACAGAGACTTTGATTTGACTTAAAACTTGGGAAATATCATATGGGACATTCCTTGGCAAGGTAGTATTGGAAGGAAAGCCAACACACTCATTAGGTGGTACAGGATTTTTGATAACTTGGGCATGAGGAGGGATATGATTTTTGTTTAGAACTGTAGGGATTTTGGCAGATGCCTCTTTCTTAGGAGCCTCTTTAGGAATGTTTGAAAGTAAGGGAGATTTTGGCTTGGCTTGAGGCCCTATCCCTTTGACAACCTTACTTCTTGTGTTATATTCCTTCTCTTGAGCAACAACAACATTCATCAATAATTATCTATCTTCCTCAGATGGAATTCCTCCATCATACTTCTTTATCATTAAAGCCCTTAAATATTCAAAGTCATTATTGGGAAATTCAAAATCTTGTATAGTATCTACTTCTAAAATATGAGAGGGAGGAAGAATAGGTACCCTATGAATGCAGTCCCAAAAAGTGGCAGCAGTCTGGGCACTTATCACCTCAGTTGAAGTTGCCCCTTGTTGTAAGCTTGTGGAACAACCCATCATGCAGACATCATCATCATTATCATCATCAGACTTCTTCTTCTTCTTGCTGATCTTCTTCACAAGGAGCATGAGGCATGAAACATTTGTCACACCAATCAATGACATCTGTCTCCTCCACAACAACAACTGGCAGCCAAAGGATCAGGCACCATTCTATTTTCCCTACCTTGGGGCTGCTATTTCCAAATCCAATAGGTCCTTTTACCTCTATCATCAGATCTTTGGTGATTTGTAAACCTATCTTGGCCTTGTTTCTTGTGTTGACCTTGTGAGTTCTTCCCAATTCCCTTCTCATCCGGGCTAGTTTGTAGGAAATTTCCTTGACAGCCCCCTACCAAAGTTTTCACAACCTCCTCCAAATCAAGCAACCTTGCTTGTTTGAGGCTTTTTGGGTTAACCAACTTTACACCCTCCCTTTTTGGAGGCTTTCCAATTGCCTTGATGTTGTTCTCTATTTGCAGAGCCATGGTGAAGGCCTACCTCAAATTTGTGGGGTTCTTGTCTCTTAAGTAATATGCACCTTTTTATCAAATGCATCAGAATATTTGATCAAACATGACTCATCACAAGGCCTTATCCTAATAGGAAATCTCCTCAAGGTCTTATTAAACCTTGTGTTGAAATCATGTATTGACTCATTAGGATTATTTTGATGTTTTCAAATTCTATCAAAAGAAACCTAGGGTTAGTTCTATCACCATACTGCAATCTAAATGCATTACTCATCTCAGTCCAAGAATCAATAGAGTTATCTGGAAATGCTTTATACCAGTCCTGACATCCTCTTCCAAGGTATGGATAAACAACTTGATATATACATCTTCATGTTCAATCTCAAAGTCTTCCATCATATTGATAAAAAGCTTTAGATGTTGATCACTAGTTAATAGCATTGTTTCCTTGGAACTTTGGCATTTGTTCCTTACATCTTGAGGAACTGCATTTGGATAATCCAGACCATTCCCACAAAATTTATAGGTCCAAAGGTGTTTACAAAAAAAGGGGGTCTGGGTGGGGGTTGGGCCATGTTGATTCGAGAAGGTGACCCTGGAGGGGTGACAAATTGATAAGGGGTGAGGGTCCTTGGAACACAGGAGTATAATTTTCAAAATGGATACCCCCAAAGGCCTTGTCTCTTGGAAATCCCTATCAACCTCAAAAAAGATAGGTGTAGAATGTGAAGAAAACCTTTCAAAATCAAATGAAGGCCCTTCTCAGCTAGAGAATTCAATTCCACAAAGAGGCTACTGATTTAGAGTCACTTGAATGGAAGTCTTCAATGATATAGGGATCACTTTCATCAATGGAGATCCCTCTTCTTGTCTATTGTTCTCCCACAACTCTCCAAGATTTTCTTCCTTCTGATTTTGCTTTTCCTAGCTCTGGAAACAATGTCCTAGTAGGATCCCTAGCAAAGAAAGATCTTCTTCCTTCCATCTTTGCAAATATTAGTAACAAAATTTGACTTTGATAGAGTTTTAAGACATTGGTACTCATTAAAAATCAGATCAATAGGAGTCGCCACTAAGGATTTCCACCTTAGTTGTGCAAATGCACTAAATATGATCTATCAAATGTGTCATTAATGCTAGAAACTAGAAATGGAAAGATTTTTAACTTTCTTTACCCAGATTTATCAAATGAAAGCTAGTGCACTAGGTGTGAAAACTGAAAGAACTGCACACAACACTTGGAGCATACAAGAAGTGTTTTACCAGGGTTGAATGTTTTGATTTTGTAAGTCCCTAGAAAAATAACAAAAGCACTTGTTGTTGATGGGCTAGATAGATATGAAATGCAAAAGTGAATCAAAAATTAGTCTCAACCTAAAATTTCCTAAGAATTCAAAAACAATCCTGAAAGAAATGGCGAGAAGCATGTTGGTACCCAAATTTAATCTCCTTCAAAGACCAAGCAGCATCATGGATTTTGACAGGACACTTAGAGGTAGATAGATAATCATGTATGTCATTTTGTAGTGGGGAGCAATCTATCTGACTTGTTAGCACTCAAGGTTTTCGAAAGGAGTGGGTAGCACCTTAAAAGGATGTGATCGATCCTAACTATTTTAGGTTGTGCCTTTCAACCAAGGTAAGAGAACCTATTTTGTAACCTTTGTTATTGAAGAACAATGATAAATCCTTCTTTTGCATAAATTTTATAGAGAAGACCTTGGGAAAATATGATCAACACACCAAATCTGACTCTCACGAGTTGTCACTTCCAGATCATGGAGATATTTTCACAAGGAAAAGGTTACTAAAGACATTTGGGACCCTGATTGCTTCTGCATGTTTTGGTAATAGAGATTATGCATTTGTATGCACACAGGACAAACAGGGGTAGTATAGGTAGGATTGGTTGTTTTTGAATAAATTTTTGGTGGGAGGTGGGGTAGGATGAACTTGATTCACTAGATCCTTGAGGAATCTTACAAAATGGAAGGTTAAACCAACAGAATGCCACATAATAGCTAAAATGTTTCTTTAACTAGAATATGTGCTTCAATGGAGGCCCAAGATTAGCACTTTTTCACACAATATTTGAGATTCTATCATGAAGGCTCGAGTTAGAAAATCCAACAAAGCATCAAGATCTAAGTCAAATCATGCCTAAGGTACACCCAGAGGCTTACAGACAATCTCTTGTCAATAGATGAAAGAAAAGTGATTTTAAATCATTTATTCCAATCCCAGATGAAAGCTCTTATGAGAAATGAAATTGTAGATGCCACTAAACTATCACAAGGATTGAGGCTGTGTGATTGAATCAGATTTTAATACAAGATTGCAATGAAACAAGAAAAACTACTCGCATACATTCAGAAATAAAACAAACACATTTTCTCAAGACAACACAAAATAACTCAAATTTGATTAAATCTATCAAGTAGGGGAAAGTTTCTAGAATAGTCTTAGAGCTTGTCAATGGTTGTACACTTGCAACCACCTTGACATGATCAAATTTAATACAAAAGAGATATACAAGCTTCTCAAACGGCTTCTCAAAATGATGGGCTCTGTCAAGCTTTTTCTATTAGAAAATTCAGTCCGACCCCTAACACTCCAACCATTTGCATGAAAAATTTGTGCCATTTATAACATTTACAATAGAGCCCCTTTTCCCCCCAAAATCTAGACCTTGAGTGCTACCAGTGTGTTTTCCATGATCACGATCATCGCGATTCTCAGAATCAGATCTATAAAAATTTTCAGGTGCTCGAGGGGTAGATCTCATCGAATATCTCCCACATTCAACTCCTTCCTCTAGTAGATCACTCTTTCTTCAATTTTCCAACCACTTCCACCCCTAATCTATCAAATCTAGGCTCCTTGCATGCTTGGGAGAAGAAAAATGGAAAATCTGATCGAGCACGATAGTCAGACCATTTTAATGGTGAAAGACATCTTCAGATCTTCCCCACCAAACTCAGATATCAACATTAACTCCCCTCTCTGCTTGGCGTGTAGGAAATACCAAGAAATCATGAAGACTCACACTTCCAGGCATGTTTTAATAAAATGGGGGAAAATCAGATTCAAGACTCTCAGCTGTCATTGATCTTTACTTTGAATTTGGGCCATCCACGTGGAAGATTCAAACTTAAAAAATAGACCAGGGGTTTCCTCTGACTTTTTACAACTTTTGGAAAAATGGAAAAATTTCACATTTTGTTTCACCTCCGCCCTCGAGAAATGAGCCTGACACGTGTCTGAGGTGGGCCCAAAGGAACCATGGATAAATTCTACCATTTGACCCTCTTTTTGGAAAAAGGAAAATTTTCCAAGTTTTCCCCATAGACTCCGCCCTTGAAAAATTCCTTCAAGTTTCCAATGTGGGTCCCAGTGGAACCACTTTTGCTTCCCTTTTACTTTTAACTCTTTTTCCCAAAGGAAAATTTTCCAAATTTTCCAAGAGTCTGCACCTGCACCTCCGCCATTGATTGGAGAAAGCTTTTGACCTTTCTTTATCGGGTTTACGGGCCATTTTGATATTTAGTCATTTTTTGCATAAAGGGGAAAAAAATTCCAAGTTCCCCGATGGTCCACTTCCCACTCCTTTTGACTTTCAAACTACCATGTGTCACTTCACCATGGCGCACCTTGAGATGGTCCCAAAAATTTGAGACCTTGAATGAGCATGGGCTCGCCATGTGTCTGGCCAAAAATTTTGAAAAATTTGTTTGAAGGCTGAAGCTCGAAGTGGAAGGTCCAGTGTCATGCTCGAGGTAGTCTCCTTTGGCCATTGAAAATTCTAAGAAAAATGCAAAGTGAGTGGAGGCCTCCAGTGTCCTCCTGGTGCTTCTTTAAAAAAAACTCAGAGTGAGGCAGGCTCGCCACATGTCCCTATTCTCTACACAAACTATTTTAGTTGCATAAAATTTATCTAAGTCTGAGAAAAGCAGTGGAAACCTCCACGTGTCCTCCGGTCCTACTCAAGGCCAAACCAAAAAGTAGATCTTCAAACGAGTGTCGTTCCTCCACGTGGACACATTTTAAGTTGAGGTGATTCATAGAAATTTTGAAGTACCTAGCTAAGCCGCATCAACCAAAAGGTGCCACGTCCCTATCGATGCAAGGATGTAAATTTGACTGGGAGAAACACCCGTCAAACCATAAAATATAGAAAAATGATCATTTGAGCCCGAAAATGAAAATTTCTCAAGGACAGAGAATTTAGAAATGTTACAAGGCTCAAATATGTCCATCAGAGACACATCCATTCATTTTTCTTCAAGTATTTAGGGTAAAAATGATAAGGAAGAAAAATCGACCATGGAGAATGGAAAATATGGGAGAACCCAAGTTTTTAGATGAACAGAGAATGGGAGACCCAAATTATTACAAGACCTTTTCGGAGGAACAAAGAAAAACAAGGAGAAAACCATGGACCCATAAGTGGCAACAAAGATTAACTTTGATCTTTTCACATTCTCTTTCAAATCTTCCTTCTTTATCATTGAAAGGAATTTTTCCATTTCTCATGCACTACTTATTGGACCATAAATGAGACTAAGGTATGTTGGGCACTCCATTATATTAATACAAAACTTTATTTGAAATCAAGGAAATCCAAATTCGGTCTTCCTTTCTTTAGTCAAGGAAATGTGAAATAAAGTAAAGAGAATTGTATGAGTTTTACACGTCGAGTTGTTTGATTCATCATACCAATTTACGATGTGATCGTTCCTCCCTTTTCACGAGATGTTTGAATTTTTCTACTCTTCATAATATGCTATGTATTTAACATGCATGCATTCTTTTTAGTTTTCCACTGTTTGTTTTTATTTTTCGGAAATCTACACCTGTTATAATCAAATATTGTTTTCCACATTGTTTTTCAATAGTGTCAAGCTTCATTTCTATTTTTTACTGCTTTCCCAATTTCCATGTACATATTGTAAATGTAAATTCAGATGGAATATCTTTTGAATCAAATTTTAGATGGCTGTACACAGGTTTGATAAATAGAAATTTGGAAGCCCAATCAAACTTATATGTCCTCCTAATGGTCCACATATGCTTCTTCATTTTCAATGTTGTACTTTTTTGAGTAGCATTTTGAGAAATATCACAATCACCTAGTTTCCTCTTTCGTGAACCAAAATTTGAATTTTTTTGTGTTCCATTTCTTTGAGTATTTTTATGTGCGATATCTTGATGCACTCTGGTTGCACCCCAAAAAGAACAATATCTTTAGGATCTCGGCATCTCAACGGGTATATCTTCAATATCTCGGCATTGTATCATCATAGGTGTCATTTGGTTGATACTATGTAAAATACATATCCACCTCCATATTACCTTCCACATAGTCGATTTTCGATTCTTTCTAGTGGCGGTTATATGGTTGCTTTAGTAGTTGAGCTATCTTTATCAAAGCAAAGTTTCCAAAATACTTGAACAAGGACTTCTGAGATTTCTTAGTTACCTTTTGGGTCTTCGCATTCCAAGGACTAACACCTTCCATTATTCGAATGCAGATTCATGTGTCAACAAAAGAAACAAGTTGCGTGTCGGAGAAAATTGGTTCAAGTGTTAGAGGAAAACACTAAGTCACACGTCAGAGGAAACCAAGTCACGTGTCAGAGGAAAACGAGTCACATGTCATAGAAAAATAAGTCACATGTCACAGGAAACCGAGTCACACATCAGCGAATTCACTAAGTTGTGTTTCTGTAATACCTCCTTGTCACGCGCGTCGTAAGTTCAATGATTCACATGTCAACAAATATTCCTATCATGCGTAAACATCCAGCCCCTTTGTCATGCGTCAGTAAATTCAATGAGTTACACGTCTTCAAAAATGGTGTTGGTAAGTACTGGTGGGAGTATGGTGCCTAATGGTAGTATACTACTTGGCTAATCACCTAGGTTTTTATAAGAGATGTTTTCAAGTGTAGGCGAAGCTGACCCTAAAAATATGATGCAAATTTTAGGCAACAAGACCTTTGAATTGCTATGAAAAAATCACCTTTTCAAATTTTCCTAAAATGAAATTTTCGCCATATTACAAATATTCCCACTAAAATTATGCCTAACTCACAACCATTTGCACAACAATAAAAGTAAAAATACATGGGTGAAGTCCTTACTTTCGATTACAAGAAGTATCTAAGCCCCAAGCACAATATAATTTTTTTTTCCAAGTTTAAAAAAACCACAACTATCTCCCAAGTTTCTAATGAGAACTCCAAAATTCATATCCTCCAAAACTCAAGAGAGAAAATAAAACATCTAACCCCAAAACCATCAAATAAAATTGTATAAATAGAAAAGAGAGGAGAGAGTGGTGATGTGGCTCCATGTAGGATGCCACATCATTCCTCCTCCACTCCACATAACAATTTCAAACCCCAAACCCAAAGGTCAATAAATTGGTGGTTTAGGAATGACAAACCTCTTACACACACAACCTCAAACCAACACCTCAAGAGGAAAAAATTAAAAACACATGTAAGAAAGTGCAATACATATCACCTTTTACCTTACAAATCACATAATGTGGTCAATTTTTGCCCCTTAACCCATAGGAATAGTTGGTAGGTGAATTTAATAGGTGTGGGACAAGCTTAACTTGTCCCGAAGCCTCCAAAAATGACACTCAAGCCCAAATCCGATTTTGACATGTAAGGTTGAGTACCCAACACTTAAAATAATAAAAATCCTTTCAAATAATAAATAAAATCGAGGATAACCTACCACAATTTAATACCACTTTGGTCATGTCTCAAATTACAATAATTAATCAAGATTAATCAACTTGAATAGAGAACATCAACAAACACTAATAAAGTAGACCACATTACAATAATAATCGCATACTCACAAAAATAATTAGAATTAAAAGGAAAATAAAAAATTTACCCAATGTCACTTTTGAGGCTACCCTCCATTGGGGACCTCTTAATAATATTAACACAAAACAACATACAACAACACAAGTTGCCAAGGTGACCAGTTGTCAATACCCTAAATTCTTTCACTTTGTTGGTCTCTTATCCCCTTTTGTTTGCGGTGTTACAATTTCTGCAAAATAAAAAAATACCTCTCGATCTCGTGGCCGTATCAATAACATCAAAACAAACACACACACACACATAAAACACACACACACACACACACACACATATCAATTTACATCATCAAATAACATAACTAGTTCATCTCTAAAATCAAGAAATTTCATCAATTATTTATACTTCCAGAGTATTTCAATTTTATCATTTCATCAATAGCATTCTGGTCACAAGACTAGTTGAATCATCTAACAATAATCTATACATCGAATCGAATGTTTCAACATACATGTATAAAGTAGTAACTCTAAATCATCATCAATATTGAAATATCAATCCATGCATATAATCCATCAACTAAATCACAACATGTCAAAAGTCTAATATTTAATATGTCTATCAAATAGGTCAATCAAAATATGCTAATGTCCATATCTCTAGTCACAGTAATCAAAATATAGTGCAATAAGTGTCAAAGGGAAGTGGGCACTACATCCCCTCCCCTTAGACTCGACTTCTTCTTGGAAGTCACTAAAATAAGTGTGGGAACTAGGCTCTTTGAAGAGTGGCGTCCTCCCATTTAGATGATTTACTATCGTATTGGTCCCCCTTTGGATGTGCACCGATCAATCTCTCACCCTCTAAGGCCTAGTGTCATATGCTCTATAATGCACATGGGCTACGCCATCACCTATCCCTACTTACTGTACTTACAATGTGGTCTAATCCAATACATGAGATGGATCGAAAACTATCTCTCGAAGAATCGAAACATGGAAGACATCATGGATGTGATACAAGCTAGGTGGCAAGGCTAGATGGTAGGCTAAGGGACTGATCTACTCTAAGATCCCAAATGGACCCAAAAATATTGGAGCTACCTTAGATCCTTATCATTAATAGATAGGGCTCTTATGAGGTCTAACATGAAGAAACACCTTCGTGCCCACCTCAAAGCTGCAGTCTTTCCTCCTTAGATCTACATACTATTTATGACTATCATGTGCCTCGTGAAGCATATACCTAATAAAGGTAACCTACTACTCCATGTCTTGTAACATAGCTGGTCCAAGAGTGACCTTGTCCTCAAACCTATCCCAACTCGGGCCGGTGTCCTGCACTCTCTATCGTATAAATCCTATAATGGTGTCATGCCTATAGAACTATGAAAGTTTTTCTTGTATGCAAACTCATCCAAGTATGTAAAATCCTCCCATCTCAAATGATGATCCATGATGTACATCTATATCATGTCCTCTAAAATCATATTCACCCACTTTGTCTTTCCATATGTCTCGGGGTGATAAGTTGTACCCGAATTAATTCTCATACCAAGTGTTTTCTACATGGTAGACCAAAAATGTGAGGTGTAAAAGGGATTGTAATCACAAATAATCTTCTTTAGAATCCCATGTAATCTAATAATATCATCCAAGTACACTCGTGCCATCACACTAGTTGTATATGTGTTCTTCACCAAAGAAAAACTTGTAACTTTCATCAATCTATCTACCGTGACCATTATGGTATCATGGTGGTATCTCAACCTAGGTAGCCCTACTATAAAATCTATGGAAATGGTGTCCCATTTCCACTCCGGATATAGCATGCATGCGGGTAAATAAGGAAAACTAGATGTTGATGCTCAGCATTCACCCTCTGAAACTCCAAGAAACGAGATACAAATCAGGCTATATCACCGCAAATTCCTCTCTAACGGTACAACTATCTCAAGGTGGCATGCATCTTTTCACCTGGATGGGATAAATAGGGTGCAGGATGTTCCTCTACAAGAATGATGTGTCTCAAATCTCCATCCCTAGGTACATATATCCGAACTCTATTTCGAGAAGTACGTTTGGCTCAGTTTATTTCCCTTAAACTTCCCTCAAGGGGTTTCGAGACTCGATCTCTGCTCTAGCTGTAAGGTAAAATATGTCGTGTGGAAGCTACTGCAATATCCTACTCATCACATATTTATCTACATAAGTGGCCGTAATCAAATCCCTCTCGATGACTAAAAGCGTCAACAACCACATTCTCCTTCTCCTTCACATGATTTATCTCCATATCATACTCACATAACAACTCCATCAAATTCCATTTACAGGATTTGAGATTAGGCTGTGTGAAGAGGTGATGAAGACTCAAGTGATTTGTCCTGAGAACAAACCTCCTTCCTAACAGGAAATTCCTCCATTGAACCATAGAATGAACAACTACCGTAAGTTCAAGGTCGGGATTCGAGATAATTGATCTCATAATCCTTGAGTTTGTGGGACTCAAAGGTAATTACAAGGCCATCCTACATCAAAACACCTCCTAATCCTACCAAAGAAGCATTTGTACACATGAAGAAATCCCTTTGAGTATCGAAACTTCTAAAATATGTGTTGTCATAAGGCATTCCTTGGTGTCTTGAAGGCTGCTCAAATCTATCTCGAAAAGAAAACTTATTTCCTTCTCCCTTTGAGGGAAGTGATGGGATTAACAATACATGAGAAATCCAAAAAAATATCCTCTAGTAACAAACCAATCCCATGAAGCTATGCACCCCAGTCACACTAGTAGGTAATGCGCCAATCTATTATAGCTCTAATCTTGGAAGGATTGAATGTGATACCTTTTCTATAAATAATGTGGCCAAGATATTGAACCTCAAACTGAAAGAACACACACTTATCCAAGTTCCCATATAGATGATGCTCATGAAGATATTGCAAAACCTATCGAAGGTGATCCTCGTGTTCCTCACGTGTGCATGAGTATATCAATATTTCATCAAGGAATATGAAAAATAATAAATATAGAAATGTCCTAAATACCCCATTCATGAAAATCATGAACACCGTAGGTGAATTCGTTAGACTAAATGGCACAACCGTGAACTTTTTCATGGCCATATCTCATGTGAAAGGTTGTCCTATGAATATTAGTCTCCAAAATCCTCGGTGAGTATAACCAAAATTAAGATCTATCTTGGAAAACATTGTCACCCCTTTCATTTGATAAAATAAATTTTTGATGTGTGGAAGGGTGTAATGATTTTGATCATTACATTATTCAACCTGTCTATAATCAATACGAAACACAACAACCTATCCTTCATCTTCACAAAATCTTTGGTGCACCCTCGGGGATACACTAGGATAGATTATGCCTTTCTCAAAAAGGCCCTCTTGCTATAAATTGAGCACACAAAGCTCATGGGTATTCATCCTATATGGCGTGCGTGAGATATGATTTGTTCAGAACTAAGTCAATATGAAAATCTATCTCACATGGGGAAGGTAAGCTAGGTAACTCATCTTGAAAAACATCTGTAAACTCCCTCAAAATATGATGATCATCAAGTGGCGGTCCGCTAGACTTGTCCTCTCACCTGTCACTCACTCTAATAGGATATAGCTAACAACCACACACACACACACTTTGCTTGAGCTGCATAGTGGATATAATACAAATAGAGATGGGTATCCTAACCCCAACTATCACTAACTCCATCCCCAAATAATCTGCACAAGTGATTACTTTGTTTTAATAGTCCACTCTAGCTCTGTGTATAGATAACTAATCCATACCCAAAATGAATCCATAAGAACCGAAAGAAAGGATACGAAGATCCAAGTTTGTAGTGAAGGGTCCTAGGTTAGCTATACACTCCTTGACTAAGGATTCCACTATGATCTTGGCTTCCGAAGCCATCTCAACATCCTATCTTAAGCCTTGCCTAACTACCACTAGCTTACATCGTTCTACTAATGATGGAGAAATAAAGGAATTAGAAGAACTTAAATCAAACAAGATAGAGGTAGAAATACCACCAATTCTACTTGAAGTCTCTATCACTGTACCCTAGTGCTCTACCTAGTGATTCTTGACTACTACATAAATCTTGTGATTGTGTGCCATGTCACCAACTATAGGCCTCTCGATGTAGGTCCCTTACCCTTTTTATTAGGGTTATGTGGACACTCTCTCCAATTATGTCCATGTACATCACATTGATAACCACTATCATGCTCTCTCCAAAAGGAAATGGCTACCCCTAGTGCTCTAGTGGTCTATAGAGTAGATCTCGATGATCCTACTATGGATAGTTGTGTCTACTACTAATGATCTCTAGATGAATGAGCTCTTGGTACTCCCCTGTATCTTGATGGGTCCTTTAGGAGCAGGCTCCATAAACCATCCCCTTTGTCCATCAAATCTCGTGGTGGTCTAAATGGTCGACAAGTCTTCTATTGTTCTTTGTTGTGGCATGAAGGAAGCGTCTTTGAACCATGTCCATCATGAGGAGGAGTTGTCCCCCTTGATCTATTGTCTTATATATTTTGAATATGGTTCCTCACTTTATCTCTATCTTGCTAAGTCTTCCCCTATTATTCTCTGCAATGAAGGCCTTCTCAAATGACCTCGGCTAAATTATGTGGACAATGCATACACATTGACCCTCCCAAATTTAAATTCAGCCCCCGATAAACCCGTTAATCCTTTGCTCATCCCGCATGTATTCAACATACTAAAGAAATTCCAAAAATGGCTCTCATACTCAAACTCTTATCGTCATATATTCTGACATGCAAGTCATGATCTGCAAGTCGGGAAACTCATCAATCCTTTGTTGAATAAACCATCGGGATATGCATCATCTCCTAAAACGCTCCTTGAAGATCTCGCAAGTTGCAGTATATGAATCTATGTGGAGCTTGTACTCCTTAGTCCACTACCAAACCTTTCTATGTTTCTCGGAAGATGAGTTGCAACATGATCTTTCATGTTGCAAGTGCATGGGCATATCTTGCTACATCTACTCAAGGTAAATAACAAAACCTTGACCTGAAATTCACCTGTGTCTCCAAAAAAATGAGATGGATGAAGCTTAAAAATATCTCTAATATGGTTTGTTGTGTTTTGACTTTGTTTGACTCTAGGTCTCTCATCATGACCATCTCTCTCTGTCTAGGGATCCTATATCTCTCTCTAAATCCCTCAACCCTATCTACATGCCCTCTCAGTGGTGAATCTTGTCTCGCTGACTCCACATGGGATTTCTCTGATCTATGCTCATTTCTATGTAGTGGACGGTGATGAGCCTTATGTGATGGATCCCTATCATGATGGCTAGGTCATCTCCCCCTTTGTTCCACCTCGTATAGCTGAATTGATCTCTTGTATGGTGCGTAAAATGTACGGAAATATAGAAGAAACTACTGCTCTAGGGTCGGTAGATCCAACTTGACGTGTAAGAACTAATCATTCTAGTTCGCACCTCCTACACAAACCAAGGTGATATTTCGTTCATCATAA
Source organism: Taxus wallichiana var. yunnanensis (assembly GCA_018340775.1). Lineage (NCBI taxonomy): Eukaryota > Viridiplantae > Streptophyta > Pinopsida > Cupressales > Taxaceae > Taxus > Taxus wallichiana. The sequence continues at coordinate 375,047,578 of CM031234.1, forward strand.
TTCAGGTTCATTTAAGTTTTGTAAGTTTTCTATGTTTTTACTGTTATCCACAATGTTAAGTGTTCTAAATTAGACTTGCGCTAAGTTTATTGTTTGTGTTTCCCATGTGTTTCCATGGGTTCGGGTGTTAAACCCGAATTTTATACCAAGCATAACACCCATAAATTTCAATGGATAAAACCTAAGACAAATCATAATTAAGAAAACATGGAATAATTCTTTTATTTAAAAGAGTTACATCAAGTACTAACAACTAGGTTTAATTATTTCTCATTTAACAACTTCACACATTTGAAAGGTTGGTGAAAATTAAATTATTAATTAACATTATTAATTTTCACTAAGTCCACTTTGGGATAAATCCCTTTCTAGGGTCTCTAATAATTCCTCTTACTTAAAATATCAATGGGATCAATGTTTCCTAAGATATTTTAATTCTTGCTTCTCAAAATAATTGACAATAATGCCTCTCATGAATTTTTCTATCTAACATCTTAAATTCCACTTAATTAACCTTTGAGATTCATTAAATAAGTTACCCTTTTTACAGGTATTAATTTATCCTTAAAGGACCAAGGCATTTTATTTACTTAACATTCTAGGGTTAAAGTTGTAACTTCCCTAACCATTTTTTTGCCCCATTCAACTCAAATACACATATATTCAAAATTACCAAGCCTCATAAAGTGCCAAAACTTGAAATGTGTACGATTGATCCTCAAACCTTAGATTAAATGGATATGCACCCTTAGATATAGATATTTTCAAGTCAACCCTAAACATCCTTATGGGGTATTATTATTCTTTCTTTTTCTCTAACGCATTCATTTGTTCCAATTTTATTTGCGAGGTTTAAGAAGTGGAAACCATGGAAGCAAGGAATGAAGCCATGGAGGAATTTACTTGGATCTAGTTTGTAAATGGAAGAAAATATTCCTACATTATTCTTTTCATTGTTTAGTTTCTTCTTGGGTTTCTATTTTAAGGATCCCTAATTTTTATTGTAGATATTCCACCATGAATATGGTTTTTCTATTTAATATATATTATTTGAGTTCCTTATTTGGGTAAAACACCCTTTAATTAGATCTATGAGATTTTACACATTTGAATGCCCATAAGTGGATTTATATGCTTAAAAAAATTATTTTATTCATATACTTGTTGCTATTAGTTTCATTTTGTAGTTTTAAAGCTCAAATTTAGATTAAATCCATACTAGATTTTACATAATCGTTATTTTTATTTTTCCGTTCAAAGCCCGACAAAACTTCCACCCCAGCGAGACCGATGGTCCGATGACCACCGCCTTGTCTGTGCAGGTGATGACCCTAAAACCTCCACTTTGGGCAGTGTAGGGGTCCTGAAACTACCCCTCTGCATAGGGCGACAATTTTGTCTCCCAGAAAAATAGAACCTCAATTTAACCATTTTCTAGTTTACTTTCTACATCAATTGGTTTCTAAGCTAACATTAACATTAATTAAGGTGCATACAATTCAATATTTGATAGTTTGATTCCATTTATTCATTTTATGATTAATATTACTAACTACATATATTTTCCATTGTAATAATGTGTAAGAAACAACTACACGAATTCCTTTCCAATAAACTTGCTTTTAAATTCAAAGAAAGGAAATGAAATTCAACCAATTACTAAGTGTCATTTATTTTCTTTTAAAAACATGAGTGATAACCTTTTTGAAAAAGGAAAATCAAATATAATTTTTCATACATTCATCCAAGACAAGCACAACCATTTCACCAAATGAAAGCATAAGGATTTATGATATGTTTCCAGATTTGATAGGAATACATCCTCAATAAATTTCCATTTCCAAATTTCTTCTTTCACTCTTTTTCAATACATCAAAACTTGATAATAAAATTTACAAGAACTTGTATTTTTACAATGATATAAACTTCATCAAGGCAACAATGCACTTTCTTTTTCTCAGTGAGCATAGTTCATCCTCTTACAATACAAAAGTTCTTATTTCCTACAATATGAGAGAATGATTTACAAGTCTACAACTTTCATTTTTCCAACATTGAAACAACATTACAAAGGTGATCATTTTGGCTTCAACATAGCATGACTCCTCCAATCTTCAACTCCAAGCACAAAAAAAAAATAGGGGAATGGAAAACGCTCTCCACCTGACCTATAATCCAATGGGAAGGAGAATCAATCCTTCCCATTGGCCGTAAGCCCAAAAATGAAGCAATAAAGGGTATCAAGCAACCAAGGAAACATTTATAAGGCTTCCATAATAACCATTCAAACCAAAAATTTACACACACAAGCACAATGCAAAATGAACAACAAAATTTATCCCAAGCGCAAAGGCTCAAATTCAAGCCAAAGGAGAGAAGAACCATGGGGAATCACTTAGGCCTCCCAAAGGGGTTTAGGTGTCCACCATAAAAATATTTCAAAAATTCATTCACACAACCACAACCAACTTGTATCCGTCCCTTAGTTTATATTATGTCTCCCTCAACTTTTATTCGTCCCTCAATAAACATATCAAGATAAATAAGAGATATTTCTTATTATCATAAGTGGAACACCCAACCCCAAAATTCTCTCCAAATGCATAAAATAAACTCTTATCCCTCCCTCAATATTTCCCCATTTTCTTCCTCTTACACAACCTTCAACACTTTCTATTCCCAAAACTAAAATACACAACATTCATACATTAAAACCCATTTACACAACAATAAAATAAAAAACATGGGTGAAGCCCCTACCTTACCATTAAGAATTATCTAAGCCCCAAACACAAGATCCAAGATTTTCCAAGTCCAAAAAAAGCACAAACATCTCCCAATCTTCCAACAAGAACTCCAAAACAAGCTCCTCCTAAATGCAAGAGAGAAAATAAAACATCTAACCCCGAAACCATCAAATAAAAATTTATAAATAGAAACTAGAGTAGAGAGTGGTGATGTGGCTCCATGTCGGATGCCATATAATTTCTCCTCCACTCCACATAACAAGGTAAAACCCCAAACCCAAAGCTCAATAAATTGGTGGTTGAGGAATGACAAACCTCTTACACACATAACTTCAAACCCACACCTCAAGAGGAAAAAATTAAAAACACATGTAAGAAAGTGCAATGAATATCATCTTTTACGTTATAAATCACATAATGGGGTCTACTATGAACCCCTTAACCCATAGAGATAGTTTTTAGGTGAAATTAAGAGGTGTGGGACAAGCTCAAATTGTCCCACAAGCCTTAGAAAATGTCCCTTAAGCGAAATCCGAATTGGACATGCAAGGTTGAGTACACAACACTTAAAACAATAAAAATGCTTTCAAATCCAAAATAAAATCAAGGACAACCTACTACAATTTAATACCACTTTGGTCACATCTCAAATAACAATAATTAATCAAGATTAATCCACTTAAATAGAGCACATGAACAAACACTAATAAAGTAGATCACATTACAGTAATAATCACATAAACAATAATTAGAATGAAAAGGAAAATTAAACATTTACCCAAGGTCACATTTGAGGCCACCCCCCAATGGGGACCTCCTAACAAATATTAACACAAAACAACATACAAAAACATAAGTTCCCAATACCCTATATTCTTTCATTGTTGGTCTCCTATCCCCTTTTGTTTGTTGTGTTACAATTTCTGCAAGATCAAAACAATACCTCTTTGTCCTTGTGGCCATATCAATAACATAGAAACAATAAAACACGCATACATTTGTCAATTCACATCACCAATAACCTAACTAGATCATCTCTAAAATCAAACAATCTCATCAATTGTTTATACTTCAAGGGTATTTCAATTTTATCATTTCATCAATAACATTTTGGTCCCAACACTATCTAGATCGTCGATAACAATCTATACGTCATAATCCAAAGTGTCAGCATAAATGTATAAAGTAGTAACTCTAAATCATTATTAATACTGAAATATAAAATTATGCATATACTCTATCAACTAAATCACAATATCTCAAAAGTCTAATATCTAAACTTTCTATCAAATAGGTTAATCAAAACATGCTAATGTCCATATCTGTAGTCACGATAATCAAAATATAGTGCAAAAAGTGTCTAGGCGAAGTGTGCACTACACTATATATTGACACACACACACACACACACACATCCCAAATCTTACCACCATGTGTATAAATCGACATTTTAAAATACTATTTCTAAAATAAGTTTTGAAACAAATGTAATATATATATATATATATATATATATATATATATATATATATATATTGTGTGTGTGTGTGTGTGTGTGTGTGTGTATGTATGTATGTATGTATGTATGTGTGTGTGTGTGTGTGTGTGTGTGTGTGTGTGTGTGTGTGTGTGTGTGTGTGTGTGTGTGTGTGTGTGTGTGTGTGTGTGTGTGTGTGTGTGTGTGTGTGTGTGTGTGTGTGTGTGTAAATCCCTAGATCTTTGTATATACTTCATGTTGAACTAGAATTAAAATGGGGCAAAAATGCCCATACTCGTATAGGGTAAACTAAAAAAAAAATACACAAATAATAATTAATAATCTTGGCAAACCCTAGGAGAGGGATGTAAAACAACTCTCTAAATGTGTGTATCCATCCAAGAACAATGAGCAACCTTTCATGGCCTCCATGCTCCCAAAACCTACAAAACAAAAATGAGATAAAATTAGGGCAAAAGGGAATAAGAAATAAGTCTTAAGGATTTTAGGGCATTTTAATCCAAGGGCCCAAAATGACTTAATCTAATGGATGATATTTCACCCTACAACTTTAAGTGATGTGATTTTTGTTGGAATAGAAATTTAATTAAAGGTATGGGTAATGGGTTGAATGGGGCCACTTAATGGTTAGGGTAAGTTGAGACTTTAGCCTTAGAATGTTAAGTGAATAAATGACTTTGGAATTTGCAAGGGTTCATTAAATTAAATAATTATGAAAAGGGTAACTTGGTTAATGATTTACAAGGGTTATTATTTAAATTTAAAATGTATAGTTAGATGACCTCATGAGGGCATTGTTGTTAAGTTTTTATGAGAAGTAATAATTAAACTAACTTAGGAAATATTGACCCAAATGATATTTTAAATAAGGTGAATTAATGGAAACCCTAGAAGGGGATTTAAACCTGAAATGATTGGAATGAAGTAATAATAATTATTGGTAAATAAATTTTGACGGATTTATGAATATGTGGACTTTGTTAACCAAGAAATGTTTAATCTAGTGTTTTTCCATCTTGATGCAAGCCATTTTTAAACAAAAAAATTTATCCCATAATTTTCCTAATTAATTATTGAATTTTGCTTTCGGTTTTGAGTGACGAAAAAATGTGGGTGTTATAATTGGTATCGGAAAGCAGAGGTTTATAGACTTGAACCTATGAGATTAAAATAATAATAATAATAATAATATTTGTTCCAGTTGTTGTTTTCCTCAAAGTGGAAGGTCACCAACCCCAAGGGAGGTGAATTGATTTGATTTTCATGGATTGCCTCTGCAAAAATATCGTGAAATTCTTATTTCTAGAAATTACTATTTTTAGATAAAATAGTGAAAATTGTTTTCGGAGAATTTCTATGAGGTTTCTAGGGATAAAAATTTTCTAAACAATTTTTCACCCCTTCACCATATGATACACGTCCTACTATTTTTGACACCTTTTGAACGGAGTCAATTAGAGATACGGTGCAAAAGTTATGGCTCCCAGAAGTTGCCTTGCTTGTTGAACAGGAACTGCTCCCGGGATCAGGTTTGTCGGGGCGATAGGTTTGGTGTTGTCACTTAGAGGACTTAATTACAATTAGGAGAATAGATATCATGACAAGATTTCATAGTGGACCCAGTTTTGTATGTATATTCTTAGATAGGAGCGTGATATAGAGTACCCTTACGGGTGGCCACGAAGGGCTGCAAAGCGATTGCGATGTTTATATTTCATGTGTTTATATTTGTAAACTTAAATATTTTATCAAGGACCAAAATTTTATTTTAATTATTTTATTGAGAAGATTTGAGGCTCTTCTTATTATTATTTTTATCTTATTGCAATATTTTCAAGGATTACAATGCATTTACTTAGCCATTTCTTTTGATTGTTGAGATTTCTTGGATTTTATCTTTGTTTGGTGACTCGGAGCTTGTTTGTCTTGATGGCCACTTGGATAAATGTTATCAAGAATGTTACATGGCCCCTTTTCCTATCTATTGATGAGCTGGTTCTATTAGGTTGTGTTATGTTCTCTCATTGTATGGGGTACACCCTAGGTGTCGTGATTGTCATCCTAAGTGCTTCAGATCATTCCTTTGTTTTGGAGTGATGGAACTATGTGTGGATAAGACCTTGGAGTGATACCTTTTGGATGCAAAGTGTTACTAAGTAGAGGACTTTGTAATTCATGTAGTATATTTGGTAGTTTTGATGGTGGTTGTGCTTCTTATTATAGCCCGATATTAGCATTGTCCATTAGTGAGATGGGTGCAATTTTTGAGTACAAGATTATGGATTATGTCAAGGATGGAATAACTCTTGGATAAGTATAGGTATCTGGATTCCTACTCGCTTATTGTATTATTTAAGGAAGATCGGCATGTTAGATTGTAATCACCTTGGGTAAATACACTTATACATAAGTTCCTTTAAACTCTATGTTTAAATCAGTAAGCTTTTTGATCTCAAAGACCCATTGACATGTATACGCTAGTGTTAAATATCTTTATTTATTTAGCATATACCACTTTTGACCCATTATTATCGAGTTACATTTAGATAGATATGGATGCCTTGGGCTCCTTTGGACCTTGTGCTTAGAGATTATGGGTTTTATAGGTCTTAAGTTTTTGACCTTGGCTGTGTTTATGTCATGCTCTTTCATCCAAGGCTATAATTCTTGGCCTTAGAGGCTATGTTTTGGGTAAATCATTTGATTTCCCTCTTGATATTTTGATGTTCCCTTGGTGAGGAAGTGTGGTATCTATGGGGTAATTTTATTTTTCTGTCGCCTTGATTGTTTGGTTGATGATATCTTTGAGAGGTATAAGTTTTGTTTTGGAAACTCACTCTCTTGTATAGTGAACCTATTTTGAGTATAAGCTGTAAACATTGTTTTCTCCCCCACACTGATCTAAAATTATGGAACTTGTAAGAGAAAATTTATAACTTCATAAGGTGTGTCTTCATTGTATCCCTTATCGATATCTTGGTGGACACTCACCTAGAATGCATCGGTGATGAATGTAAATTTTGGGACACCTATTGTAATATGGGTGTGTTCCATTTGGTTATGATCTCTTGTTTTCTATGATCTTGTTAATGTAACAAGCTTGGCGCTTCTACTCATTAAAATTTAATTGGTAATGTGATAAACATGAACATATTATAACTCTATTTGGAAGGCTTGGATTTTTAAAACTTAACAATTAAATTTGGACACTAGGAAGATGGATCCTTACTCTAACCTTGTAGTTTAATAAAAGAAATAAAACTATGTGAAAAATAGCAAGAAACTTTTTATACTTCCCCTAGAAGTAGAATGAATAACTTTGCCACCTATATAGAATGGAGAGATAATCTACCAAAATTGGTGATTATCCTTAGTGACACAATATATGGGATATTATAATATAAGGAATGCATTAATTAGAAAACTAATAAGAAATATGCTTAGCAAATGTAACTATGACTTGTTTTTTATAATTTGGAATATGGAGCAGATGATTTTATTGGATTAAGCACAAGTAGAATTTATAAATAAGCAACCATGAATGTATTAAATTACTTTTTCATGCCCTAAAACTTGTAATGGACATAATCTGAATGGTCGAGCTAGTTGAAAAGATCACTTAAGCTATTGTATCAGTATCTAGTCTCCAATTGCACCCTAATATTTTGGGTGTTACAAATAATATTGGAATATTGTAAAAGTGTATCGAATATATATACCCTTAATATAGCATATATTATGTTATCATTATAAAATTATCATGATCTTTTACGGCATTTAGTATGCGATATAATACAAGAATTATAAATCATGAAAGAATAAGTCATTTCAATGTTAGAAAAGTAACAAAATAGTGCAAATCTCGTAATGAACTCCAAATTTAAGCCATGAAAATAAAATGATTGTAACCCTCTTTTCATATGAAACAATAAACATATGTATAATAATTATAACACAAGTATATGTTAGGTCATTTTTGACCTCTCATTGGTTAGTATGAAATTTTTAGAAGTATGCATAAGGATTGTATCACCTTATTAGAATGGAATAATTTTTATGTTCATGTTGGTGGGCCCTACGTCCATTTTGCTAGCAATGACAACCTTTTTAACCTTTAAATCTATCTGCCTTCTTTGAACAATGGAATACCTTGTTGATTGTGATGTGTTCTACCCATGTTTAGTCCCTTGAATTGAAATTTGTGTAATCCTCCTTGATCAAACTCTTAGAATCTCGTACCCCTTTTGACTTTTAGAATCAAAAAGTGTATGTTGTGGTCTTTAGTAGTAAGCTAATATATCTAGTTTCATGTGAAGCACCTTTCTTGTATTTGGAATAGGTCCTGGGTAACCTAGGCTTATTGGTCAAAGTTTAGGCAACATATTTTAAGGATATGGAGGAATTGTTATCACTAAATTACAAAATCCTCCGATTTACACAAGTGTGTGTTCTTGAGCTCACGGTGTGGACTGGGTAACATGGGTACTATCTCCAAGTGTGGTACTTGATATTTAAGATAGACCTCTAGAGAAAGTTGGTTCTTACTCCTAAACTACCTGCCAAAATCTACTCCTAATGCAGGAAAAACTAAATAATCCTTATCTAACCTTCCAGTGACCGGGGAGAGAGAGTACATGAAATTAAATCCTACACTAACAACGGTGATACACTAGAAGAGTAGGGAATGAGAATAGATTTCCAATGTGTGAAAAATAGAAGCAAAGTACATACTAGAGAGGGTGATAACAGTTCTCCACAATCTAGCAACTACATTCACAACAATATTTCATACACACACAATAATAATGAATCATTGGAAGATCATAAAAATAGAAACAATTTATATATAATGAGGTTGAAAGTGCAAGAAGAATGCAAACAAACACAACAAGGGAAAACACATCCACAAACTTGCATATATTGCTTCATTATATGCATAGGTCAATTTGTTACAAAATAAAGGATTGGATCACCATAAAAGAAGTCCACTAAAAGGGTATACAACACATTGGCTTCTCAAAACCAAAATGATAGAGTTTTTCTACTTAAAAACTATCTTCCCCTTTACAATGAGCCCAACATTCCAATTTATAGAGTTTTTGAAGAGAGAGAGAGAGAGAGAGAGAGAGAGAGAGAGAGAGAGAGAGAGAGAGAGAGAGAAGGGATGTAAATCCTGAAATATAATTTCCAACCACTTGAAATATTTCATAAATGTTCCTATATGATGATATATGACCATTTTAAGGAACCCCATACTGTCCCATGACTTGCAACAATGAAAAATATATGCCCATGTTTCATTAAATGCATCTCTAACCACCAATAAAATCAATGTTCAAAACATGGCACGTTTTTCTTAAAAACATCAATCAAATTCACATAAAATTTTATATTTCTCAATTATTATGTGTTGTTCTTGGATCCATGATTCTAAAAAGACTAATTTTGCATGATTTCATTGAGAAATGTAAAAGATATGGCATTCTGAGTGTGAGCAGCTATTTTGAGTTTGCTAGAGATTTCTTGCATTTTATGAGAATTAGCATTTAAATTTTTGGAGCTGGAGATTTTTATTTTCTTTTCACCCACCTACCCTCATTAAAATAAATAATTCAATTTTTTTGTGTAGAGGATGTCGTGCCCTTTTCTGAAAAGTCCAATTTTGTGAAAATCGGAGCTTTGGGTCAAAAGTTATGCACATTTGAACTTTGAGGGTTGGGCATTCCACTTTCCCTTTGTATTGTAGGTATTTCACCTATTTCTTGCACGTGAGGCTCATGGGTTGTTTGGGCTAATTATTTCTGCCATACCCACATCCAGTTCACTATGGATATATCGGCCCTTTCACGTACTCGTATCCCAACCCACCCGGGACATGTGGGTCGTCTAAGTTTGCCTTATCCATCGTTGATCGGGCTAGGTGGTTCGTTGACAACCACTTTATCCAAAATAGACTCTAAATCCTTTATTTTGTGGAAATTTTGGGTTTGCGGGGAACTCATGTCCCCATAGTACTTAGACCGTGCGGGCCTCCTTTCTCCACATCACCCGATTTGGGCTCTTCGTCCTCATGCGTTGTTATTGACCGGACCAAGTGCATCGTTGACTCCCATATTACTGCATGGCATTGATTATTCGAAATTTGGAGATTTAAGGTTTTTCAGGATTTCATTTCCCTGTGGTAATTGGATTGCGTGGGCCCTGAACTTCCACTTTTTCCGCATTTCATGGTTTCCTTTGCAAATCATGAAAATCAACATTTTAGGGAGCTCGTGGCCCAATGGAACTTGGACTACTAGGGACGAGAACTTCTTATTTTTCACATTTCATGGTTTCCTTTGCAAATTAGAAACAATTTACGTATGAAAAACCCTTGTTCCTTCCACAATTGTTCCACCAACAACCCCAAAATCCACAATACATAAAAATATGACCTTTTCCCCTTTCAATCAAAATTTTAGCAATTGTTTTACTAACTCCTTAGATATTTCTTAAATAGGGAGTTGAGAGATAAAAAGAGTGCCTTCATAATCCAATCTTCTTATTTTCACCTTTTTTCCTCTCGATTCTAAAGAAATTGTGCAAGTTATCGAAATCACCTTGGGGTAAATTTCGAGATAATAATTTAGTGACTCAACAAGGCCATTTGTGTGCTACATGGAGTGTGACTAGTTGTCGAAGTTATCTATTTGGCATGGAGTTAGCATTACCATTATGAACTAATATGAACTCTTAAACATGATCCCGAGAATACATGAGATGATGCCACCTACTTCCGAGCTTTCCCCATAGCTCGCACTCTCAACTTTCATAAGAAGATCTTGAAGTCAAGGTTTGTGAGAGTAGAAAATTTCTTGAAACCTGGATTTCACCCATTCTTTTAACTTTGATCCATGAGGCTAAGTGATGAGTACTTACGAATGCTACCTCAACATCTGATTTTAGTTGCTCTGCATTTTTTTGAATTTTAAATTTGCAACTGTTGTAAGAAACTATGAGGTTCCCATTACAAAAATTTCTCTTCCTGAAGTGTGATGAAATATATACAAATCATACACTAGAAGCAATAGAACATGGGAACTAGAACTTAGGTAAATAAAATCCTATTCTAAAAACAACAACAATGTGCAAAATCACTTAGAGGAATCGAAATCCTATACTAATATGTACAAGGGTGAGAAATTCTTCCTTATGGTAAGAATGTTTAAGATAGATTCTAGTGACCAAAATCTACAATTCTTCACCACTCAACTTATCCAACTGGAAGGAATTACTACTTTTGCATTTATTGATCATATTTGGACCAGTCCATATGGCATCGAACTTGGAATCCTTTCCTAGATTCGTATGATCAACATCCCACTTCAAGACTCAAATCTTCTACTTGGAATGTCCTAGCTCTATCTTTCTTGTCAAAGCTTCTCATGATCAATGCTTGATCTTTTCCATAGTTTACTTTGCATGTTCTCTTGCTTCTTCTAATTCCATCAGCTTCACATACTTGATTTCAATAGGCTAAAATGAATCTAGTTTGAGCGGGTTCATGAGTTCCAATGCCGTCAATTCAAGTGATGTAGGTACAAAAATTAGGAAATATACTAGTATTTACATTAGTATTTACTTTGGTAAATATTATTTAATTATGGAAAATTGTTAGTAGGTTAAATATATTGTTATGAATAATATATTTTAGTTGTTACACCTGTAAATCATTTAAGTGGGCATGTGTTATGTATTGACTTCCTATTTTTCAGGAAGTTGTTTTGTATCCTCCATGGCTATATAATAGCAATTGTAAGAGTGATGGATATAATATTCTCAGTGTATTTATTCTATTCATATTAACCTCTGAATAATATCTCTAATATTTTAGATTTTTATCAAAGAAAGCTCAATCCATCAATTAAGAGAGTCCTGTGATGAGCTTTGGCTAAAGGCATTATTGGCTGCAAACCTGTGATAGTTTATTCAATACATCTTTTTTGAACGTGGTATTTTGGAATTCAAGCATGAAAAATAGCTCCAAATTAACATCCAACTCAATCATCAATAAATTTTAGGTTAGGTAATGAAATCAAAATTGTTTGGTACCACTGCAAAGATCTTGAAACCACCTTTCCAACACATTTTTCGGTTTACAAAATGGAGCTCTGGTTCTCGAATTATCAACAATCATTCTTGGTCACTTCAATGAAGCCATGAGTTTTTGCAGCCATTTTTTATTGGCTATTTTTTTAATTTTTAGCCAACACTATAGTTTGAAATATTTTAATTTTACTATAGTTTTTGTTTAATAATTACATGTTAAGGGCAATTATTATGTTTTTAGCCAAATTAATATTCTTGGTGTCGGTTTTTCCATCCTTTGAAATTTTGGAATCCTCATTTCCTCCCATTCCTTTGAGTGGTCACATGATAAATTTTATCTCCATCTAGATAAATGTTTTAATAATTGATCCAATTTTAATTAAAATTGAGCTTTTTACAGAAAGTGAAACCTTAATAACTTTTGCTCGATACCTCGATATCAAGTTCCATTATTTGCAAAAGTAATTATTTTATTATCCATGTCGCATTGATTCTAGTTTCAGTAAAAAAACTACGAAGTTTTAAAAATACCCTCTTTTTTTAGACTCATCATGTTAATGTCAAAAATGTAAAAATTTACCTAACATACGCATTTTCGGTGTTACCTAATGTCCAATGGAAATTATTGAGCAACATGTTCACATTACACTAATTTAGCAGCATCATTCATTGGAAGTCAAAGGTAATGGAGGATGGAAGGCAATTAATGCCTCTCATCAATCACCAACGACGGGGCCACATATCAAGTATGGTGACAAATGTGTGGTGTGAGTTTTCGAGTTCAGTTTGATTTGATTTTCTTTTCTGTTTTCTTGGTTGTGTGAATAAATGGAAATTTCACATTGTGGGGGAACATGTCACCAATGTTTCATTTCTATTATGCACATAAAATGACTAAAGTCAAGGACACCTTCTAGTGGTAGTGGCAGTTTCCTATGTTGTTTGAGATTGAGTGGCAATGATCGACAAAAATGGCTATAATTAAGAACATTACAATTCTTATAGAATGTGATGTGAAATTTTGTTCTAGATTTTAGTTGTTTTCTTTGAGTGGTGTGTGGTTCCATTCCCTTGTTATGATTGAAATGTGGAGGATGTGCATAGTTATATAGGAGGCGAGATGAGCCTGTGTAGTGATCCTATGAATCTTGTATGGTCCTCGAATGTCATACTTCATTAGAAGACGATCATCCGGTGAATATATTCACATGAAGAGGTGATCTTGATCAAGCTGCTTAACGAGAGAGGTGATCATGTGCAACAAGATCCAGACAACAAGATCCAAGCCAACAAAGTATGCAAACCTAAAATTATGTAGAGGAATACGATTCTGTTCCAATATTAAGATGGGCTTCTTCCCATGTAAATACTAAGGGGAGGAATGTTAGGAAATATAGTAGTATTTACACTAGTATTTACATCGGTAAATATTATTTAATTATAATGAATTTTTAGTAGGTTAGATATATTGTTATAAACAATATATTTTAGTTGTTACACCCGTAAATCATTTAAATGGGCATGTTGTTGTATTGAATTCCTATTTTTCAAGAAGCGCTTCCTTCTTGTATACAAGCTTATAGGGAGAGTTACTTGTAGACCTCTAGGGTGTGATTCTATCAACCCACAAGGCTGATTTGAGCTTCATATGCCAATTTCTCTAATTCTCATCAAGAGTTCTTTTTATGATTCTCAACAACTTCTTATTTGTAGACTCTTCTTTGCCATTACCCTGAGAGTAATAGTTTGATGTAGTGTTCAGGTATATACCTTTCTTGACCACCCATTCAGTGATCTTTGTGCCAAGAAATGCCAATGCATTATTTGATATGATAGTAGTAGGGACAATAAACCTCGTGACTATCCCTTCATAGAAATCCATGTTGGATTCATTTTCCACCTTAATTGATACTGCTTCAGTCCACTTGGTGAAATAGTCGGTTGTTGTAAGTATCCACTTATGACCTTGACTTGAATTTGGGTTGACGACTCCAATGAAGTCCAATCGCCATTGCATGAATGGTTGATCGATGAAATTGGAAAAAGGTGCAAAGTGTTGCTAACCTTTATTTACCTGTGAAGAACACAAATTTCTTGCATTTCTTGATCCATGAGTAGAATCGCTAAACATTATAGGTCAATAATAACCAACCTTCATGATATTGAGAGCTGTTACTCATGGAGCAAAGTGGCCTCCTGCTTCCCCATCATGGAACTCATGTAATATCTTCTCAACTTGACTTGTTGGGACACACCTCAATAACACCCCGTTCACATCCTTCTTGAATAGGATGCCATCAATGAGCACATATGGGATGGATTGCAATCTAAAATATATTCTCTTATCTTTGTTCCATTCTGAAGGGCACAAACCTATTTAGAGATAATGCACCATGTCTTGAGTCCAACATGGAATGGGTGCATGATTAGCTAGTCATTCTTAATCATTTTGAAGAACTACGACAACCTCCTCTTCACCTTTTGACTCGTCATGTTGTTTAGAAGCTAACTATTCACACAAACCTTTTCCACGAACCAGTTTGGTCACTTTGATTTCAATATCGTATCCCATTACCCGAGTGATCCAACCTGCTCTCTTCTCATTCAAATCCTTGTTTAGGATAAAATCCTTTACCCCAACATGACATACCAGTAATTAGCTCTTATTGTTTAAGATCAAGTGTCTTAACTTCTTCAAACTCCTAATAACAACAAGAACATGTTTTTCAATGATATAATACTTTACTTCATAATCTTTAGGATTTTATTGAAGAATGCTATGGGCTATTCTAAACCTTCTCTATTCAGCTATAACAAGATATCTGAGATTGTGTCTAATCCTCCAAAATCATATAGCAAGAAGTCATATAACATTCTTAATTGCCTCAAATCTCTCTTTGCCTTATGATGTCCACTTGAATACAAGATTATTCTTCAACATCATTTTTAATGGCTTCACAAGAGTGGAAAAATTAGGCAAAAATTAGGCTAACCTTTATTTTCCTATGAAGAATGCACATTTCTTGCATTTCTTGTTCCACGAGTAGAATCGCTAAAAATTGTAGGTCAATAATAACCAACCTTCATGATATTGAGAGCTGCTACTCATGGAGCAAAGTGGCCTCCCACTTTCCCATCATGGAACTCATGTAATGTCTTCTCAGCTTGAATTGTTTGGTCACACCTCAAGAACAACCCGTTCACATCCTTCTTGAATAGGATGCCATCAATGAGCACATATGGGATGGATTGCAATCTGAAATATATTCTCTTATCTTTGTTCCATTATGGAGGGCACAAACCTATTTGGAGATAATGCACCATGTCTTGAGTCCAACATGGAATGGGTGCATCATTAGCTAGTTGTTCTTAATCATTTTGAAGAACTACGACAACCTCCTCTTCACC
Organism: Taxus wallichiana var. yunnanensis; assembly: GCA_018340775.1. Classification (NCBI taxonomy): domain Eukaryota; kingdom Viridiplantae; phylum Streptophyta; class Pinopsida; order Cupressales; family Taxaceae; genus Taxus; species Taxus wallichiana. The sequence continues at coordinate 375,063,319 of CM031234.1, forward strand.
TTCGTCATGTTGTTTAGAAACTAACTATTCACTCAAACCTTTTCCATGAACCAGTTTGGTCACTTTGATTTCAATATCATATTCCATTACCCGAGTGATCCAACCTACTCTCTTCTCATTCAAATCCTTGTTTAGGAGAAAATCCTTGACCCCAACATGAGATACTAGTAATTAGATCTTATTGTTCGAGACCAAGTGTCTTAACTTCTTCAAAATCCTAATAACAACAAGAACATGTTTTTCAATGAAAGAATACTTTACTTCATAATCTTCAGGATTTGATTGAAGAATGCTATGGGTTGTTCTAAACCTTCTCTATTCAGCTATACCAGATATATCCGAGATTGTGCCACGATCCTCCAAAATCATACATGAAGTCCATTTAAAAATTTGGGTTAATAAGGGTTAGGTCCTGAGATATAAAATTCTTAATTGCCTCAAAGCTCTCTTTTCCTTATGATGTCCACTTGAATACAAGATTATTCTTCAACATCATTTTCAATGGCTTCACAAGAGTGGAAAAATTAGGAAAAAATATGCGGACAAAGTTTATCCTTCACAAGAATCTTTGGAGAGATTTCTTGTGGTGTGGTAATGGAAGTGTTCATATGGCTTCAACTCTTTTAGTATCAATTTTCAATCCTTCTTCTGAAATAATGTGGCACAACAATTTTCCCTCATGTTGCAAAAATACACACTTTTCCAGATTCAACGACACTCTAAATATTCTACTTCTCTCGAAATACTTTCCTTAGGTGGAATAGGTGGTCTAATGCATTCGTTGAGAACACGGTGATATCATCTAGATATTTGAGCACTATTTTGTTAATTAGTCCTTAGAATTCCATATCCATAGCTTGCTGAAATGTTACTTTGACATTTGACAATCCAAATGGCATCTTCTTGTAAGCATATGTGCTCCATTTTCTAATGAAGGGTATCTTGAACTGGTCTACTTCCTTCACCATTATTTGGTTATTGCTTGAGTAGCCATCTAGTAATGAGAACCTTTCAGAACTAGATACTACTTGCAAGATTTGTTCCATTGAAGGAAGTGGATAATGATATTTGAGTGAAGCTCTATTTAGATCACAGAAGTCTACACACAGTCTAATCTCTCTATTTCTCTTCCTTACTGGCACCAAATTTGTAACCCAACTTGAATGTTTGATAGGAAAGATGATGCTAGCTTTAATTAGCTTGTTCAACTATTTTCTCATGAGAGGTTCAATGTGAGGATTCACCATCCTTTGATTTTGTCTGATAGGCTTGGATTCCGTATCTAGCTCAATAGTATGTTGTCTTTAAATGACATTTTAGAATTCTTGACAAAGTTGAACAAATTCAGATTTCTCTTGTTGAGTATTCACTTTTCCAATTTGTAATATCTTGCCTTCATTTACGGAAATGGGCTCTAAATCCTCACCCTTTACTTAAATGTTTTCCTTTTCTTATAAGAAATGATCATTTGGGTTGAATATTTAATCCAAAGTTACAAGAGCTTTTGTTAATTTATTAGTTCTCAATGCACCACTTGGTCACCATACTGTTGCTCCAACTTGTCTTGGTTTATAATAGAGAACTCATCTTCTTCTTGTAGAAAATTGACAATTTTCTAATCATTATCGAAGAGTTACAAGCGTGTGTTGTTATTTGGCACATATAATATTAACACCACCTTAATATGAGGATGATATATATATCTCTTTTGATACTTTCTACAACATAAAATGATTCCCTAATTGTTGTCAGTCTATCTGCTACTTCATTCTTCTTTCTCGGGATGGAATTGATGCTAAAAGCTTCAAAATATTCAATGAGATCCCATACCCGACTTTTGTAGTTCGTCAACAAATCATTCTTAGCATCATTTTGTCTTTTGACTTGGTTCAAAATTATCTCGTTGTCTCCAAAGACTTGTAAGTTCTTAATACCTCTCTTTCTTTCCCAATGCAATCCGTGAATTAAGGCTTCATACTTAGTTGTGTTATTTGAGCAAGAAAAATGGAAACCGAAAGTTGGGTAATATTTTTTACCTTGTGGTGAAACGAGCATATTTTTTCCTCCAGCACCTTGTATACTCCTCGAGCCATCAAAGAATAATTTGCACACCTCATTATCATCTTTGTGATCTAGCTTGGTAATGGTAGGGAGAGGTTTATTCTATTCATGCAAACAATAGACTAGTAATTCAACTTCTTCCATTTCCTTGTAAGGGTCAAAAGCACACCTCTTGTTCGTCCATTAATCAATAGTCAAGTCTAGAATGCACCTAAATTTGGTATCTACTTCATAGGTTCTTTTGTTATCCTCTTGATCAAATGTTGAACAATTCACGTTGATTGAACTCCGTGTATGAGGCTCAATATGAAAATTTGCAATAGGCTCGAGATATGATTGTATCCTTAGCTCCATATTTTATTCGAATAATATGTGTGACCAGTCAATGAGATAAATAACCACCAATTTTAGTAGTGAAGTCTCTTGAAAAACACAATGTAAATAGTGGTGGCAGGTCATGATTGAAACATCTTGTAAAAAGCAGTCACATTGGGACATGCATGCAATGTGAGGATCAAGTATTTGATTACTCCAACCATTATTACTATTGTCCCTTCCAATTGCACCACACCATTAGAAATGACTTCATATTAAATACCCAGACTTATCGCCTATTTGTTTCTTCATGACCGAGTTGCTTGCTCCGGAATCAATCATGTAATTATGCACCAACCTATCTCCGATGATCAATGATATATAGAATTGTTGTCCCCCTTATCCTTTGATGAGAAGAAGGGCGGAGTTATTTTCATAAGTGTATATAGGAATATTTTGTGTGTTTCTCTCGTAAATTGTTAATTGGACCCCACTTGTTTCTTATTTTCTCCTAGCTTTCTTGAGTGATCCTATGTGTTATAATATTAAGTTGTGATCATTTTAAGATTCTTGTGAGCTAGGGTGGGCTTAAAATTATGAAATTTTGTTTATTATATAGAGTGAATGGTATCTCTTGTGTTGATATAATAGTATGAGAAAATATTTCCTATCGAGAAAAAAATATAGAAATGTTTTAAAATTGATTGTGTTTCTAAATCGGGATATGTGGTTATGTGTTATGATATTTAGGTATAAATTAAAGTCATGGAAACCTTGTGGCCAAGAGTATGCTTTGTGTTACCATAAAAATTAGTGAGCCTTGTGCATTATATAAAGTACTTCCAATGAATAAGGTGCATAATTTCAAACACTATTGTTAAAAATAGGTGCCTCCCTTATTGTTAAGCTTCATTCATATGGCCATGAAATTGTTAGTCCTATAGGAAGTTGCGGTTGCATGTGAAAATTGAAGGTCATGATTGGTAGTCTTTAATCTTATCTAAAACAACAAACATTGAAGCATAATTCAACCTAAGTGGAAGTCTCATCTTCCCTTTTGACCATGTGTTGTATCTACGTGTGGCTATGTGGACACCTTGTGTATATAACATGTTCCTATTCTTCATTAACCTTAGTTTTTATTCATTGGGATTCCATCAACCATTTTTCTTTAAATATTTTGTGTTGTAAACTTAGTTAATCTTGTAGAGATCATTCTAAAGTTTGGTTCCTAGCAAAAATTTTAGAGGAGGTTTAATACACTGTGCCTTATATTCTCCTTCTCTTTTGTAATATTTTTGGACCAATTTTCCATTCAAAGGGGGCACACTTTTTCTTCAAAGTAAATAAACATGCGGAAGGTGGGAGTTTTATTTATATGGTTTTTCTCTACCTCTTTCCACGACTTCCGGGAGGAATTCGAGTCTAAGAGAAGGGGGATGTAGTGTCCACTCCTCTTCGACATTATATTACTATGATTTTTCTTACTATGGACTAGAGACTTGGACTTTGTTATCATATTTGATTAGTAGATGGACATTATTATACCTTATTAGTATTGTGATAGACATGGATATTTTGATTCGAATTGTGGTTACTCATAGTGTAAATTATAGGCATGGATTGATATTCGGTGATTGATGATGATCCGGAGCTACTACCTTCTATATATATACTAACACATTAGATTTTGATATATAGATTTTATTATACAATCTATCTTGTCTTGTGACCCCATTGTGTCGATGAAATGAAAGAATTGAAATATCTTGAACGTGTAAACAATTGGTGAGATTACTTGATTTTAGTGATGATTTAATGTGTTAATTGATGATGTGAATTAATATAAACTTGTGCATTTTATTGTTTTAATTTCATTGATATGGCTACGAGGCCGAAGAGGTATTGTTTAGATTTTGCAGGAAATTGTAACACAAAAAACAAAAGGGGATAGGAAACCAATAATGAAATAATTTTTGGTATTGGCAACAGTAACCTTGAAACTTGTGTTTTTTTATGTTATTTTTCTTGATATGTTTGGAGGAGGTACCCATTGGGGGTAGCCTCAAATGTGACCATGGGTAAATGTGTTTTTTTTCCTTTTTATTTGGTTATTATTTTGTGGAGTAAGTGACTTATTAATGTTGAGTATTTCACTTTATTATTGTTAATTAAGGTGATCTAATTTAAATTGATTAACCATGTTAATTAAATTAATTTGGGATGTGACCAAGGGAATTTAATTTTTGTAGATTTTCCTTGATTTTACTATGGATTTGAAAAGGATTTTATTGGTTTTGTTGTTGTGTAATCAAACCTTGCATGTAAATATCTGATTTTGGCTTAAAGACTATTTTTGGAGGCTCTTGGGACAAGTTAATCTTGTCTCACACATCTAATAATCACCTACCAAATATACCTATGGGGTAAGGGGTAAAAATTAGGCCCCATTATTTGATTCGGAAGGTAAAAAGGTTAGATTACTTGCACCTTCTTACAACTCATTTAATTTTTTTCCTTATATGCAAGTTTAATGGTTTGTGTGTGGAAGGAGAGCTTTTCATATTCTCACCCACCAATTTATGAGCTTTGGTATTGATGATTTAACATCTGATGTGGAATCCTACATTGAGCCACCTCACCCTCCTCTTATCTTTTTCTACTTATACAAGTTTGTTTAATGGTGTTGGGGTTAGATGTTTTTTTTTTCACTCTTGAATTTTTGGAGCGGATTGCTTTTGGAGTTCTTGTTGAAGCTTGGGATATTATTGTGCTTGTTTTGGACTGGAAAAATCTTAAAGTATGTGCTTATAGATAGTATAATCTTGCAATGGTAAGGTTGGGACTTCACCCATGCATTCTTAAATTTCTATTTGTTGAAAAAATGGTTGTAAATGAATGATTGTTGTGGTTTTTGATTTGTGGATAGTATGGCCTTAAGGTTGTGTACGAGAAACAAATTGGGGATCTATTGAGGGAGGGATAAGAGTTTATGTTGATGCATTTGGAGGCGAGTTTTGGGTTTGGCGTCCCAACTTTTTAGATAAGTGAAATTATTTCTTAGCTTGTATGTATTACTTAAGGGAGGCATAAGAGATTCGAGGGAAACATAATATTTTTTGGGCAGGCATAAGAGTTTTGAGGGAGGAATAAGAGTATTTTTTATGTGATTTTTGTTTTTGGAGGCTTCAAGGTGGGTACTTAACCCATTAGGAGGCATAAGTGATTCCCTGTGTTTTTTTATCTCCCTTGGCTTGGATTGTAAGCCTTTGTTCTTGGGACTATTTTATGTTTGTTTCCATTATTGTATTGTGTTTGTTGTGTTGAAATTTTTGTATGAATGGTGGTTTTGAAGCTTTGTAAAAGTTTTCATGGTTTCTTTATGCCTATTATTGCTTCATTGTTGGGGCTTCGGGGCCAATGAGGAGGATGGATTATCCTTCTCAATGGATTATATAGGTTATGTGGAAAGTGTTTCCTACTCCCCTTTTTTTTTTTTTTTTTTTTTTGTGTTTGGATATTTAAGAAATGAAGGAGATCAAGTTGTCACCTTGGAGAGTGTCATGTTGAACAAGATAAAAGAAAGAGATAGTTATTTTCATAAAATTTGGCCATGTTGTTTCAACTTAAGTGGAAGGATTTTATACTCTAGCATTTTAAAATAGATTCTTGTAATTTTTATTATGAAGTTATGTATTCGAATTGATTGGAGAACGAATCTTGACATTCTTATTTTTTGGTTATGTATTTCCTACAAATCTGAAATGTATCAAATTACTTGTCCCTACTTCTTGTAGAATGGTTGTTGTAATGAAAAATAAAAAGAAATATGTTGAATTTATTGTTATTATCCTTGGAAATGGATGTCATTGTATTGAGAGAAAAAAAAACTTTCTCATTTTATTGTAAAAGTTAGTATATTGGAATGTTGAAATTATAGTCAAAATTTATACAAAGTTCTAAGGAGAAAGTTTTATATTTAGAACTTTAAATCAAAGAAGTATTTCTATCTACTTACATTGGGTTAAACAAAATACCATTAGATTAACTATTCCTCATATAAATAAATAGGTGGAAATTTATAACTATTTTACCTTACACTTCATCATACAAATGAACTTGAGTTAATTCCTTCAAATAAGGTAAACCAAAAATTAAATTTATATAAATATATATACTTAAACCATTATATATATAAACAATTAATTTATTAAAAAAGAAAAGAAATTTCAATACAAAGTCGAACGACCTTTATAATACAAGGTTTATATATTAGTAAATAATTTTAAAAATTTGTTTAAGTTAAGGCCGAATGGGGGCTGCGGCCTATGTTTTAAGTTTATTAAATGGGTTAAGGGGACGGCACCGGTTTGGGTGGGGTGGCACCCTCCCCCATACAATATAAAAACCCACTATATAAAATAATGGTCTATATTTCTCAAACCCGCGACCACCACTACAAATGGCACTGTGTATTATTTGAAGCGTCTGAACTATTAATCAGCTTCACTATTATTAAATGACTCATTTATAAATACACACACACACATTACACACACACACACACACACACACACACACACACACACACACACACATGTATGTATATACATACACACATGCACACAAATATATATACACACACACATGTATATCCCAAATCTGGTGGCCATGTGTATAAATAGGGATTTTAATCTGTATTTCCATTCCAAAATAAGTTTTAAAACAAACGTAATATATATAAAGCCTTAGTTTACGTTTATAAACTTCATGTTGAACCTGAAATAAAATCGGGGAAAATGCCCATACATGTATAGGGTAAATTCAAAACAAAATATAGAAACAACAAATAATAATCTTCACAAACCCTAGGAGAGGGATGCAAAACAACTCTTCAAATGTGCATATCCATTCAAAAATTATGAGCAACCTTCCATGGCCTCCATGATCCCAGAACTTACAAAACAACAATGAGATAAAATTAAGGGAAATGGAACAAGAAATAAGTCTTTAAGGATTTTAGGGCATTTTAATCAAAAGGCCCGAAATGACTTAATCTAATAAATGAGATTTTACTCTTCAACTTTAAGTTAGGGTAAGTTGATATTTTAGCCTAAAAATGTTAATGATTTACTGAGGGTTATTATTGAAATTTAAAATGTATAGTTAGATGACCTCATGAGGGGAATTGTTGTTAAGTTATTGTGAGACTTAAGGATTAAAGTACCTTAGGAAATATTGACCCGGGTGATATTTTAAATAAGGTGAATGAATGGAAACCCCTAGAAGAGAATTAAGAACTTAAAATATTGGAATGAAGTACAAGATAAGTATCATGCTATCATTCATGACTCCATGCCCAACGGATAATTCAAGGAAACTTGTATTTTCACCTAGTAGAGAGGTAACCCGTGAGTCACCAAATTGTTATCCATTTTTTCCCCTCAGGAAAAATGGACAAACACAACCTTGCACACAAAGAAATTGGAGGGATTCATTTGGCCATGGGAGCTTGCGTTTTGGGATTGCACAATCGGGTTATAGGTGGGCTCAAAAATGGAAGTGATGTTGGAGGAAAGAAATTGATGGAAGAGTGGCTCATCATTTGAACCTACATATCGGGATCACACGAGTTTGTGGAGGCTAAGATTAGGGGTTGGCATGGAGATCACGGGATAAACCGAGTTGAATGAAGTCAAAAAGGCTAATTCAACTCGTCCATGTAGTAAGTCGATGAAGATAGAACCCAATCCTAAAATTAAGCTAAGAAACAATGGAGAGTTTTATTCATCAAGACAACTTGCATTTCTAGAGGGATGAGCACATTGCGAGAAGCTCGAGGGTTTGAGCTTATTCGGAGAATGAAGAAGTTCGAAGTTTGAATTTTAGACTTGAGACGTGTATCCTTTCGGAGGTACGCTAAAGGTGAATTTCAAGGACTCAGTAGAAAAAAATCCCGAAAGAAAAAATGTCCAAAATTTTGAAAGTCAGAAATTTCAGACTTTCGGGTTTGTAGTTTCGGAGATGTGGAATTCGAGTTTTAGAGTCTTCACTAAGAAAAACAAAAAATGTGAGCCAAAGCCCGAAAGCTCAAAATTCCAAAGTATGAAAGGCTTCAGATTTCGGAATTCAAACTTAGTTTCGGCATCAATGTGGCGGCATTTTTAGAGTTTTGGGTTTTGAAGATTCAAAAATCTTGAGGTGATTTTAAGGATGAGCAGTGAAAAAGGTCTGGAAAAGGAAAAAATCCAAAATTTTGAAATTCTAAAATTTCAGACTCTCAGGTTTCGGAGTTTCAGAGATTTGGGTTTCAAAGTCTCGGAACTCTCGAGTCGATTTTTCGATAAACATTAGTGAAAACTCTTACGTCAAAATGTCCGAAAGTCTGAAATTTTTGACCTTCGAGTTTTGGAGTTTTGTATTTGTTGCATGCCCAAGTAGATGAATAGTAACTTGATTTCCATCACCAAAATGTCGAAAGTCTTAATTTTGGGATTTTCGAGGTTGCATGCATTTCGGGCTTCGAAGAAGGAAGATCGATGAGTTCACATTTTACTGAATGCCCCCGACCTTGAGATGGCCATATATTTTGACTGGGAGCTCAAATTTGAACAAGAAAGGACTTTTTGGAAATCTTATAGTCTCCTCTACACTTAAAAATGGGACTAAGTTCTTCAAAATTAAAATAAATTCAACCATTTTCTAGGGTGTCATACTTCTCACCTACTAAAATAATGAAGTGTGGGTTTCCTTTCTTTCCCAACAAGGTATAGTACATGGGGGCATGGGTTTTACAGTGGCACCCATCATTGTTGCAGTGAATGCAATGCATTCTAGGTTAGTTGAAGAAAGATTGGATAATATTGTAAGGAGGAGTTTTCAAAAGGATTGGATAATTTGGCTTTAGAACCTCCCTTCTCTTTTCTCGGAAGTGGATTTTTGGAGTTAAAACCTCCCATCAAAATTGTAGTACAAATCTTGCCTCTTGGCCATTGTAGTGTACAACTTCAATTCCTCTGCCCTCCATAGCCCACATATTTGCTCCTAAGAAATCACTAAAAAGGATGTGGAAGATGCAATACAATACTAGAGCTAAACCATTCTATAAATAAATAAAATTTATAGTAAAAAATTAATTAATCATGACCAACTATCATATTACTTGATATGTTATGTCTCTACCATCTTAGAAAACCTCATAATAATTTTTTAAATAATTTCTTTGTTCCTACTATTGCCTAAAATCCCTAGTTAAAAACATTAACAAGATAAAGAGGAAAGACGCTCTGCTGACTCTGCTTTGTAAATATGGATTTGGATTTTCTAGGGTTTTGTCTTTCCAACCATCATACCGTGTCTTTCTCGAACTCGTGGGAAATTATTGTTATAGTTTCTCCTAGGGTTTCTCTCCTACGATCGTCCCCTATATAACATCCTCGACATCTTCAAACCTGGTTGTTTAAACAATGGTAGGATATTTTGAAGCAAGTGATGGCACCACCGGTAAAGCACCCCGGGAAATTCATCCTGAAATTATTCCATGAGGGTAATCTTTCTCCTCCTAATGTGGTTTTACCCATTCCTGAATTTAATGTTTCTTGTCAATGGTTAGAGCAATTTTGCCTCATTGGGTATTTTGTGGGTCGAATCCCCTTTGAATGCATGCTCAAATCACGGGTTATCACGGTCTGGACTCCTCATGCGATCCGTTTGGAGAGTGTTCAAAACATGACCAAGGGTTTCTTTATTTTTCATTTTTATGACCACGACAATGTGCCCAACATTATGGCTAAGAAAGCCACTTCATATGTTTGCAACTCGCTACTTGTGCTAAAACCTTGACACAAGGACTTTTTGGTATTTGAATATACCACACTTAAAGTTCTTGTTTGGGTCAAATTTCTGGTCTTCCTTTGCCATATGTACCTTTTCTACCGCAAAGTTTTGCCATTCTTGGGAGGGTCATTTGTTTGGAATTTCAGAAGTTCTATCATGCTCATCCACAGAAGCGAGTATGTGTTGAGATTGACCTCTCATATGATCTCAAAGAATTTTTGGATATCCAAATGGGTGATAAGCGCTACTCCTAGAGGGTCATGTACATAAATTTTCCTAACACGTGCTTCCATTGTTAGGTGTTTGATCACAAGATCAAGGAATGTCCGCTCTATGTACCTGTAACCACCCTGTGGCTAGAGCTAATCCTGAGCCAGTCAAACCTCAATAGGAGGAAGGTTCGTAAGTTCTTAGAGGCTGGAAAAATAATAACAAACCCTAGCAATCCAAAGCTTCTGGCTCCCATGGTCATCGGGAACTAGCTATTAAGGAACATGTCCTCAGTATCCCCATTAAGGATCCTAAAATGGCTATTAAAGAACCAACATTTGTTGTCATCTTGGTTACTCTGTTGCCAAAGTATTCCATAACACCCCTTGAGGCATCGGTTCTAATGGAATAGAAATTTTTTGTTTCCCTCGTTCTCATCTTACACTCCATACCGTTGTTGCTGCCAAATAACTCACAAGGGTCGTCAAAATGACACCAAAGTCCTTCCCACATCCATCGAGACCATACCTTGACACGCAAAGTGTGGGTGCAATGATAGCGTAATATAATATTGATTACACCAATAGGAAAAAAGTTTATCTGCAAAATGTTTTTCAACACAATGTTTCTCGTTTCTTGCATAATTAATATGACGCCCTTGATGGAGTTGAGGATGGGGATATGTCTCTCGACTAATCTCTCCCATGAATTGTTTATCTTGGAATGTTCGGGGTCTTACAGACTCTTGTCGTAAGTATGTTGTGCGTGAAACTCAACAACGATGTGCAACTTTGGACATTTTATTTTTGCGGGAAGTAATGATTTATAGGTTTTAGTTACAAATGGTATACAAATCCATCTTTCTTGACAACTTGGCTTTCTGTAGCAATCATGAAGCATGGCATGGGGATTAATCTTACTTTTTACTCCTAAATGGTGGCCTTTATTAATTGATAATGGAATCGACCCCACCAACCATGCCATATGGGTCCTCTTTAATTTTGATGCCCACCCTTTTGGGCTTATTACTATTTACGCCTCAAATGATGTGGCTGAAAGGGTTGATCTATGGTGGTGGATAGATAACTCCACTCCTAATGATTACTAGGTCATAAGTGGGTAAGTGCACCAAGTTAGGGGGCAAAAGGGGGTCTTAAGTGGACACATTTTTCTTAAAAACAAAATTTCAACTTGTATAAGTTTTTGAAATAGTTACACTCAAAATTGGAAGATGTTGTAGAAATATGAATCGTAGCATTTTGAGTCTAGTTTCTAAGATACTAAATTTTATTGAAAACAGATAAGTTTAAGTGGGTCAAAAACTAAAATACCAAAATATGCTCTTGTTTTTGTTAAAAAACATAATAGAGTGACTTTCGTGCCCCCACTATTTTTAGCAACATCTAGTATTTTTAAAAACCCTTTGGGAGAAAGATAGATAGGAACATCTAGTTTGGGCTCCATTTTTTTAGATTTTTTTAGCGAATATTTTTTTATTTATGATTTTTCTAGTACATAAATTTTATGTTTTGAAAAATAATGGAGCTCCGACCGTGCCCCCCCTAACTACCTCAAAAAATATCGAAAATTAGAAATTTTTTTTTTAATATGTATAGAATTATTCCTAGTTTAGGCTAGTATAATTTTTTTCAAATTTTGATCACCAAAAAAAAAGACACACCATGAAAGATAGACATATTTACACTTGAAAAATAGCTATAAAAAGGCATAGTTAGAAAATAAATAATATGAAAACCTTATATTAGTCAAAAATTTGAAAATTTGTTCTTTTACAAAGAAGAGTCTCTGCTCTACGTCATGTTATAATTTTTTTAATGGATCGATTTTTTTATTTTGATTTATCATAGAGGAAATGACATTTTTACATTTTCTTGTAAACACATGTTGTTTGTTGTGTTTCTGCAGGTCCATGCCTTAGGCTTGGGGATCAAAACCGGATCCCAAGCCTTGAGGCATGGCTTGGGAAAAGAGAAAACACAAAATGCGTAAGTGTTACATAACATGTTTGGGGTCTTACAAACTCTTTTCACACGTATGTTGTGCCTGAAACTCAACAACGATGTGCAACTCTGGACGTTTTATTTTTACAGGAAGTAAAAGTTACAGGTTTTCAGTTACAAATGGTATACAAATCCATCTGGCTTGATAACTTGGTTTTCTGTAGCAATCATGAAGCAGAGCATGGGGATTAATCTCACTTTTTACTCCCAAATGGCAGCCTTTATTAATTGTGACAATGGAATCGACCCCACTAACTTAGTGCCATATGGGTCCTCTTTAATTTTGATGCCCACCATTTTGGGCTCATTACTATTTATGCCTCAAATGATGCAGTGAAAGGGTCGATCTGTGGCGGTGGATAGATAACTCCATTCCGATGATTACTAGGTCATAAGTGGGTAAGTGCACCAAGTTGCGGGGGGCAAATGGGGGTCTTAAGTGGACGCATTTTTCTGAAAAACAAAACTTCAACTTGTACGAGTTTTTGAAATAGTTACACTCAAAATTGGAAGATGTTGTAAAAATAGGAATCGTAGAATTTTGAGTCTAGTTTCTAAGATACTAAATTTTATTGAAAACGGATAAGTGTAAGGGGGTCAAAAGGTAAAATACCAAAAGATGCTCTTTTAAAAAAAAAAACATAATAGAGTGACTTTCGTGCCCCCACCATTTTTTTAGCAAAATTTAGTATTTTTGAAAACCCTTTGGTAGAAAGATAGATAGGAACATCTAGTTTAAGCTCCATTTTTAAAGATTTTTTTAGCGAATATTTTTTTATTTATGATTTTTCTAGTACAGAAATTTTATGTTTTGAAAAATAACGGAGCTCCGTCCGTGCCCCCAAACTACCTCAAAAAATATAAAAATTAGACTTTTTTTTATAATATGTATAGAATTATGCCTAGTTTATGCTAGTATAATTTTTTAAAATTTTGATCACCCAAAAAAAAAGACACACCATGAAAGATAGACATATTTACACTTGAAAAATAGCTATAAAAAGGCATAGTTAGAAAATAAATAATATGGAAACCTTATACTAGTCATAAAATTTGAAAAATTGTAGTTTTACAAAGAAGAGTCTCTTCTCTACATCGTGGTATAATTTTTTTAATGGATCGATTGTTTTATTTTGATTTATCATAGAGGAAACGACATTTTTACATTTTCTTGTAAACACATGTTGTTTGTTGTGTTTGTGTAGGTCCATGCCTCAGGCTTGGGGATCCAAACCGGATCCCAAGCCTTGAGGCATGGCTTGGGAAAAGAGAAAACACAAAATTCATACGCGTTACATAACACGTACGCATTCTGTGTAGTATAAACATTATACATGCTTTTGACATGCTTCTATTTACATAAATAAATGTTTAAGTATAAGTTTTTCATTTATTATTATTATAAATGAAAAACTTATACTTTAAATTTATTTATGTAAATATAAGAAATTAGGGTCACTCTGCACCTTATGGAATTAGTCTCACAACTCCAAGAGTCATGGTTTAGGGGATAATTTTTCAAAATATAATGCTGTCAATACGTATGTAATTTTTAAGATTTGACATTCAACCTAAATATTTTAGCATTTAACTTCTACAATCGAAACCCTAAACCATAGGCCATAAACCTAAACACTAAACTGTAAACCTTGAGCCCTAAACCCTAAACCCTAAACCTTTAACCATGATCCCTAGACCCTAAAACCTAAACCCTAAACCCTAAACCTTAAACATTCAGCCCTTACCCGTGAGCCCTAAACCCTGAGCCTTAAGCCCTAAACCCTAAGCCATAAGCCCTAAACCCTAAACCCTAAACCATGAACCATGAGCCCTAAATGCTAAACCCTAAACCCTGAACCATAAAAACTAAATCCTAAACCCTAAACCCTGACCCCTAAACCCTAAACCTTAAACACTGAATCCTAAACCCTAAACCCTAAGCCTTGAACCCTACACCCTTATCCCTGAGCCCTAAAATCTAAACCCTAAACCCTAGACCATATACCCTAAGCCCTAAGCCCTAAGCTCTATAACATAAACTCTAAACCCTAAAACCTAAACCCTAAACCCGAGCCCTAAACCATAAACCCTAAACCTTAATCCATAAACATTAAATCCTAAACCATAAACCCTAAACCTTAATTCCTCAACATTAAATCCTAAACCCTAAACCCTGAACCATAAAACCTAAAACCTAAACCATAAACCATAAAACCTTATCCCTAAACACTAAATCCTTAACCTAAAACCATAAACCCTAAACCCTAAACCTTAAACCCTAAATCCTTAACCTCGATCCGTAAACCTTAACCATAAACACTAAACCCTAAACCCTAAACCTAAAACCTAAATCCTAAACCATAACCTTGAACCTTGAACCTTGAACCCTAAACCTTAAACCTTGGACCATGAGCCTTAAACCCTAAACCCGAATCCTAAACCATATTTCATCAATATTTCCTAGTCTCGTGCCTAGAACCATCATTTATTCTCGCTTATAGAACTACCTTGTTTATGAGAGGTGGGACAAGTAACTAAATGGATATGACATCTACCTTGTGCCTTGTAATGCATATATTACACATCTCTTCCAAACTTGTTTCTCCCCACATATACTTGTGCTCTTGAATGTAAATTTATTCACACTCTAAAACAAATTTCACATTTCTGATATTTCCATGTATGGTATTATGTAAGCCGGGATGACCCATTAGAAGTGGAAAAATAAAAATCACAAAAAAAAAAAAATCTTAAAGGAAACAAAAGAAACATAGAGAATATATCAATGTAGAGGTGTAGGATCATAATTGAATTTCTTGTAGTATCCTCTCCTCTGGAGAAAGATAAAGTTCAAGTTTTCTACTAGAATGGATAGTAAATTTGAAAAAACTTCGTAAAGTGTTAAAAATAAGCATAGAAATAGGGAAATGGCTAAGAACACTAAGGGGTTATCAATCACCTAGTAAATCTTTCTGTTTAGTTCTAAATGGGAGTTACACAGCCTACGACTTAGTGACCTTCCCTTCATTGATAATTCCTTATATGATAAACCCATGGATGTTTTTAAAATCTCCTGAACAAAAAAATAGGGGTATTCATCAATCCTAGTGAAGGGTGTGATGTGATTTCCAAGCAACTTGAAATTCATATAGATTTAGAGGTCATAACACGAATTTACAAATATCTCTATCATTACAAATGGAAGCCAAGTAACAATGTCTCCTTGTACATCTAAGGATTGAGGACTACTGGGGTCTTTGGAAGGATTAGACATTCAGGAATATGACATTTACCTCCTTCAAAATATCAACACATGAAAAACATAAAATTTTGTCAACTCTCTTTGAATGTTCTACGTAAATTCGATGAACCCTAAACTTTGTGACCTAAACCCTTAACAGTTAACCATGAGACCTAAACCTTAAACTATAAATCCCAAAACCTCAAACCAAAATATTAAATCATAAACCCTAAACACTAACTACTAAACCCTAAAACCTAAACACTAAACCCATAACCCTAAACCCTTTACCCTAGACCTAAACCCTAAGCCCTAAGCCCTAAACCCTAAATACTAAATCCAGAGCTTTGGGCTCTAACCCCAAACCTTAAACCACTAACTCGAACCTTGAATCTTAAGCCATAAGCCATGAACCTAAAACCTAATCCCTAAACCATAAACCCTAAACCTTAAGCCTAAAACCCTACACCCTAATCCTTGAGCCCTAAACCCTAAACCTTAAACCCTAAGCCCTAAACCATAAATCTAGAGCCTTTATCTCTAACCCCTAAACCTTAAACCCATAACTCTAAACCCTGAACCCTGAGTCATAAACCTTAAACCATGCACCCTAAACCCTAAATCCTAAACCCTAAGCCCCGAGTGATAAACCAGTAAACCCTAAACCTTAAGGTATAAATGTTAAATCCTAAAGGTCCCTAAACCCTAAACCCTAAACCTTAAAAACTAAATCATAAACCCTAAACCCCGACCCCTAAACCCTATACTCTAAAACCCAAGCACTAAATCCTAAACCGTTAACCCTAAGCCCTAAGCCCTAAACCCTAAACAATAAACCCTAAACCCTAAACCTTGAACTCTATGACCTAAACCCTTAACCCTAAAACCTAAACCCTAAACCTTGAGCCTTAAATCCTAAAACTTGAACCCTTTGCCCTAAACCCTGAACCCTGACCTTTAAAGATTAAACCCTAACTCCTAAACCCTAAACCGTAAACCCTAAATCCTCAACCATAAACCTTAAACCCTGAGCCCTAAACCCTATACCATAAACCCTAAACGAGCTAAGACCTAAATCCTAAACCCTAAACCCTACACCCCGACCCCTAAAACCTAAGCCCGAGCCCTAAACCCTAAACCCTAAACCTTGAACCCTTAAACATAAACTCTAAATCCTAAACACTAAAAACTAAACCCTAAGCCCTAAACCACGAACCCTCAACTCGTAACCCTAAATTCTAAATCCTCTATCCTGATGCCTTTTCCCTAAACCCTGAACCATTTTCCCTAAAACCCGAACCACGACCTTTAAACCTTGAACCCTAACTCCTAAAATATATACCGTAAACCCTAAATCCTCAACCCTAAACCCTAAAAACTAAACCCTAAACCCTAAACCCCGAACTCGAACCCTAAACTCTCAACCCTAAACCCTAAACCCTCAACCCTAATCCATAAACCCTAAACCATGAACCTTGAGCCATAAACCCTAAACCCTCAACCTTGACCCCTAAACCCTAAACCTTGAACCTTGAGCCCTAAACCCTAAACCCTAAACCCTAAACCCTTAACCATAAACCCAAAACTCTAAACCCTAAACCATAAACCCTAAACCATGAACCATAAGCCCTGAGCCCTAAACCATAAACCCTAAAATATGAACTATGAGCCTTAAACACTAAACCTTAAACCCTAAAATCTAAAACTTGAGTCCTAAACCCTAATGTTATGATCCTCATATGCGGATTTCACTAATGCTTTGAGGTTTTTGTGTAATGGTTCGTTACATTTGGTGTAATGGTTCATTACAGATGTAATGAACCATTACACCAAAACCTCGAGGCATTAGTGAAATCCACACATGAGGATCATAACATCCCACCACACTTGCATAGCTCGGACCCTAGGCTAGATTTGCGTCCGTATAGTGGGACCCCACCCGCCTCTATACAAGCCCCGGTGAACACTGCAATGCTAGTGTAGCTACTGTGCGGGACTCGAACCTGGGTGGTTGTTCTGATACCAAATGTAATGAACTGTTACACCAAAACCTCGAGGCATTAGTGAAATCCACACATGAGGATCATAACATCGCTTGATAAGAACCTTGTATATAATAAATCAATAAATTGCAGAATATAATAAAACGCAAGAGATATGGGAGGCAAGATGACCTAATATGTAATATATTGAGAATAATACCCTTAACATAGGGCAACACCATACAATGCTCCTTAAGGAAGGAATAACTCCAAAATCTCCCAAGATGGGAATCCACTTCGAGGGGACACCTCCAATATACCTCTACCAAGTAGAAGACTCAACTCATACATCCATTCCCTCATAATGATACTCACATCCTTTAAATAGGATGGGTAACATCTAATCCCATTGTAGGCCGACCCATTACCCAATATAATTAATTCCTATGTGAGCCCATATAACTAACTAAGGGGATGTGTGCCACATGTTGGCATCTCCATCAACCCATATACATTATAAAATTATATCTCATGTGTGAACCCATACATATAACTAAGGGGATGTGTGCCACATGTCGGCATCTCCATCAATGCATATATATTATATTATCATATCCCAAGGTACATAGCATTACCTCCCTCTTTGAAATGTTTCGTTCCCGAAACATAAGAAGAAGCCATATAATGAGTGTGCTTTAAATTATTGCACACTTGTCACCATGCTCGATCATCCAACCACCCATATGAAATCCTAGGGGGTGATGTTGTTCTAAACCTAATTCCATATTCCCTTGTGCTCATCTGATTCCATCTTGGTCCATATGTGTTCCTCCTCGGCATCCATGTATATCCATAATTATTATTCATGTGATTCCATGTCATATAATTATTGTTCCATTGATTCCATGTATAGCCAAAATTATTACTCCTCTAATTCCCTGTATATCCATATAGATTGCTGCCCTTGTGTGTCCTAGCATGTCTCCATGATTTTTTCCTCTCATGATGATGTGGGTGTCTATATGGTGCAACCTTAGTATGCTCAACCTTATCAATCTTTTCCTCCACTTTATTTTCCTCTTCCAACTTTTTTCTATTTCTTTTTTCTCTTGAGTGGAGAAACTATCATGTTCTTCATCCTCTCCTTTTGATTCATCCTTATTCCCTTCTTCACCATCTTCAAATTCATCTTCATGATCCAATTTTACATTATTTTTTTCCTTGCTAAGTGTGATATCTTGCAATGTAATTTTCTTTCTCTTGTACCATAATTTCATGAATTTATTTTGCACATTAATATTAATTGTTCCCAATGTCTCTAACCAAGGATATCCGAGAACAATATCCATACCATCCATATCTAAAGCATAAAAATCTGAATGTAAAACATATTTATCCATAGAAAGCTTTAAATCTTCAAAAACTTGAATATGCTTACAATCCATTTGATTCCTTGATATTACTTATTTGCACATGTAGATTTTGAGCTACATCCATATTAATGAAGTTATATTTGCTGCTAGGGTTTATGGAAACAATTACCTTTTTTCTTTGAATGCACCCTTCAAACTGAAATATTGAAGCTTCCTTCCTTAGAGATGCACTATCCTGTGTAGCAGCTTCATCATCAACATTTTCTTCTTTTTCTTCTTCTTCTTCTTCTTCTTCTTCTTCTTCTTCTTCGATGCTGCTACTACTTCTTCTTCTTCTTCTTCTTCTTTTTTAACAAAATTGTGTTTCTTTTTTGTTTCCCATCTAGCTAAGAAAATATCCTCCATTTCCTCCCAATCCCAATCCAATAGATCTATATCCAAATAAGAATACCAATGTCGCACTTTCCCACCAAGATGAAGATAAGAACTAACCCATACTAAAAGTTCTTCAAAATACATTTGTTTAAATTGTATCCACCTTTTTTTTATCAATTTCCCCATTACCATAGAAAATTGGTATATCCATGAACAATACAAATTAGGGTTTCACAAACTTACTCCTTTGACCAATAATTTAAGCTGATTATTTCGTCAATCATTTAACCTCAAATGTGAAACCACAAAGAAGTAACCCCTACTAAAGTTTTGAGAGATTTCCGAAAATGTAAGAAATTCAAGAAAGTTCCTCAAATTGCGGCTCTGTGGAGCAAAATAGTGAAAAAAATAAAAATGAAATAAATCTAACAAAATAGATGCATAAATTCTAAAATTTAAGTGGTATCACCATTTAATCTATTAACAACAACCCAAAAAAATATTTCCTAATTCATCATTATTCAGAAGATATAGACGAAACCTTAGAATTAGGGTATCAACCCTAAAACGGACACAACTTTTGGAAAACAACTCCAAAAATTCTGAAATTCGGAGGGAAGATCACTTGAACTATGTATCCAATTCCCAAAAATAAATATGAAAATTACAAGTCAATCTCAAGATATAGATGAATCACCAACATTAGGGTTTCATCCCACAAATTGCTCGGATCACTGCTCTGATACCACTAGATAGGAACCTTGCATATAATAAATCAATAAATTGCAGAATATAATAAAACAAAAGAGATATGGAGGGCCAAGATAACCTAATATGCAATATATTCAGAATAATACCCTTAAGGTAGGGAAACACCATACAATGCTCCTTAAGGAAGGAGTAACTCCACAATCTCCCAAGATGGGAATCCACTTTGAGGGGGACACCTCCAATATACATCTACCAAGTAGAAGACTCAACTCATAAATCTATTCCCTCATAATGATAGTCACATCCTTTAAATAGGATGGGTAACACCTAATCCCAATGTAGGCTGACCCATTACCCAATATAATTAATTCCTATGTGAGCCCATATAACTAACTAAGGGGATGTGTGCCACATGTCGGCATCTACATCAACCCATATACATTATAATATTATATCTCATGTGAACCCATACATATAAGCGGGGATGTGTGCCACATGTCGACATCTCCATCAACCCATATATTTTATATTATCATATCCCAAGGTACATAGCACCTAAACCCAGTCTTAAACCCTAAACCATAAATCATAAACCCTCACCCAAAGGAAAGTCCTAAAAAGATCATTCAGTGTGTTTGAGTGTGTGGGTAATAGTGTTTAAGGTGGTCGGTCGACTCATTTAGTTTTTATGAGAGACTACTTCCTTTGAAGGCCTAAAAAGTCATTTTTGGCCATTTTGTAGTTAATTGAACACCCTTCAGAACAAGCTAAAATGAGCTAGTCATGTCACCGAGTTATCAAGGACCATTATTTGTGAAGTATTAAGGCATCGCTTGTCTCCTTAAGATACATATGAGCAAAAGCATGTATGATAATAATGAATTTGATTCCATAAAAGGATTATTTTAGAGCTAGGAAAGGTGAGGGGATGATCTTTATATGGAGCACCATGTTTCTAAGAATGAGAAATCATCTGAGTTCACTTGATGCAATTCACTTGGTACTATTCGTAACAACTCATTCAACACCTAGTAGTGTTATCACACCTTAAGGAGGAGGCACATTACAATCATAGGACAGAATCCCATTCATGGAACAATCCCGTATCTACAAAGTGAGGATCTCTTTCTATTAAGTAGTAGATAGACATAATAGAGTTAATTCATGGTCACTAAAGTGAATTATTGACCAAATTTAAAAACTAGTACCAATTCAAGAAATGGTAGGGCCAAAATCTATTTTAGAAGGTCAAAATACCTAAAAAATGACTATATGTTTTCCCAAAACAAAGACCGACTACAATATATATGCCCTAAAAGTTTTAGGTCATTTGCTGAAATCCTAAAAATGAGTAAGTCGCGATTAGATTTTGCAAAACTATCTTCTATATTGTAGTTGTTGGAGCTATGAGAGCAATTCCATAAGGTACATGAGTGACCCTAATTTCTTATATTTATTAAAATAAATTTGAAGTTTTGATTTATTTTTCTAAGTACAAACTACTAAAACACATATGCATGGGCCATACTACACAAAATGCGTACGCATTTTGACTTCTTTGAAACAAGTACGTGTTATAGGTTCGGTGATTCCTAAGCCAAAAAAATTAAAATGAGAATGCATTTTAGCAAAACGCGCGTATGCATTTTGCCACGTACGCATTTTGAATTCTTTGAAATGAGTACGTGTTATAGGTTCGGTGATTCTGAGCCAAAAAAATTAAAATGTGAATGCATTTTTTTTTTTGGATTCTTGTCCACTTTTTGGCCCCCCAACTTTGTGCACTTACCCAAGTGGTGATTTCAATATGGTGGATTCATCTAATGATAAATTTGGCCACTTTCCCATGATGTGGACAATCGATGAAAGGAAGCGTGGTATTTAATGCATAATAAATTTGGATTTTTTTCGCTTCCCCACCTCTATACGTAGACCTATCTACATGGAGGTATGGATCACATTCTTAAACAAATTGACAAGGTCACGCTATCAACTCAATTTTATTTTGAGTTTGATAACATTTCCATGCCAATGGAGGTCATGCTTGAATTTTTCCTTTCGGACCACTCTCCAATACAATTTCATATTTGTTGGCATGATGCATGCCCTTTCTATCATAAAGGCTAATTATTTCTTAATACTGCCTTAATAGAACATGGCCCCACTGTCAATCATATCAAGTGGGTTCGGAATTTAATTCCACGACCCTAGTCAATGTCGCAGTTCCATAAACCTATGCAAGTGAGTTGGATTCAATAGTGGGAAGGCACGTTGACTCGGACGACTCAATTTCTTTTAATTTATGAAAGATAGATGAAAATAAATTGTGCCACTCGTACTCCACTAACACGCGGACCTCATCTAGGTGGTGGTGGAGATTCAAGGTGATCCTTTCTTTGAGTCCTGAACTACAAGTTGCAATGATTCGAAAAAATCCAAATTGTCGATAACTATAATGTCGGGGTGCCCAAATTCAAGCTTGGATTCATTGGCTCAAAGTTGGTGATTGGAGTGCAAAAGAATTTTTCTTTCAATCGAGCAAGAAGCCTTCACAATAGATCCAGGCTATCATGGACAATGGAGCTCGAAGTAAAGATTCGTAACTTATGCTACAAGCCTTTGACAACCACTACAAACTTGTATTTCAAGCTCAACCGCCCTTGGCAGCTCATTAAGTGGATCTTGACCAATGTCCGGGAGTTGTGCCATGTAAATTATCGAGGCTTAGAAGGTTATCTATGAGATCTTGCTCACCATTGAAGACCTCCATGAAGCCACTTTGTAAATGGCTAATGATAAGGGAAACAATCAAGTTCATCCCTAAGCAAGGTGACCCCAAGAAAATTACCTGTTGGCAGTTGATGACACTATTGAATGTCTCCTACAAAATCATGTCCAAAGCATTAGCTCAGCGATTATGCTCTCTTTTTCCTGTGATCATTTAACTAGATCAAACCAACTTTATACATGAATGCTTCATTCTAGACAACATCATCGCTATTTGGGAAGACATGGAATGGGCCCATAATTCTAATCAAGACGTCATGTTTATCAAAATTGACTTTGAGAAAGCTTATGATCGGATTGAATGGCCATTCATTTTAGCCATGCTCCAAGCCCTTGGCTTTGGTCCCACTTTCATTCAAACTGTCAATATGTTGTTTGCTGATGCCTCTGCTCAAATCTCAATTAATGGACTCAACTTGGAGCCTTTTTGGGAGTTTTTTCTCTATTTAGAAAGGTTTTCTGTTTGTTCTTGTGCTCTACATGATTTTGGCTAAAGGTTTTGGTTATCTCTTAGCTAATGCCAAATCTCAGGGTATTGTTCGCGGAATATCTCTACCTACTAAGTCCAATGCTCAACTTCTTAATGGGCATTTCATGGATGATTCCTTTCTTACTCTCATTGAAGATGAAACCAACATTCACAATGCTATGCAATGTTTGGATATTTTCTGTCTAGCTTTTGGATCCTCCATTCAATGGTAAAATACGCATATTATCGAAAATCCTTCCTTCCTATACCGATTGGCATGCCACTATCGATTGGATAATCCTAGCACATGGAGAGATTTTTCAGTTCTTGGGTATCCCCTTTTCCTTTCAAGCCTCTCCAACTGAGTGTGGCAAGTATGTCATGTTAGGAAATAAGGGATAAAATATGTGGAATAATCCCTCACATAATCGCAATAGTAGAAACTAATATGTAGAAAATATTATAGATCTCAAATAAAAGTGCAAAATAAAATAACACAACACAAAGAGACAATATTTAACGTGGTTCACCCAATTTGGGATACATCCACCAAGAATCACTTGCTTAGATTTTATTACAAGCCACCACTCTCTCAATACAATACTCAGATATGTTTGGAGCTATGCTCAACAAACTCTATAGAATTCACACCTGAATTCAAACACATATGCAATGTTACATTATACCTACCATATGCATAAAACCACATAAGTAGACAACTTATTAAATAGTTTTACAAAACTGTGGGTATCAAAACCATGGGCCAAAAACATCCCATAAACCTATGGGTCAAAATCCCACCCATATGAGAAAATCATGTTTCCCGTATATCGGGCACGTTTTAAGGCCAAAAACATTTTTCTTAGAAGGTGATCTCTCGAACCCCACTATCGAGGACTGCCACCCCGTAACCCCACTAGGGGCTCGGCCCGACCTCAAAACTAGTGAGAAAAATATGGAAAGTGTACAGTACTCTTAGTGTACAGTCTTCAGCACTTTCTGACATGATCACCAAGTCCCACAACCTAGATCACCAAGCCTCTATAATACTAGAATACTAGATCACCAACCCTCTATCCCTGGCCGGAAAATTTAAAATCTGCTCTAAAGTGCTTGTCCCCACTCATGTTTACTACTCATCATGTTGGGTTCCATCCAAAGCTTCCATTCAAAAGCTGGAAAAATTCTCAAATATTTCTTGTGCGCTAATGTTGCTACAAGAAAAGGTTTTCATCAAGTTTCTGGGATATATTTTGTCTTCCTCGTAACTCTGGAGGCCTCGTTCTTATTCATATCCAATGCCAAGGACAAGCTCTTTGCTCTAAATGGATTATTACAAGCATTACTAGCCCAAAATATTCGAAAGTTCTCATACAATAGGGTATTGTGGAAGGCTCGACTTATGGCAATCTTGTGTAGAAAGCATTAGAATTTGTCAATCTACTCATCACCCTTGTGCCTATCAAAATTGTTGACACCTTTGTGCTTAAGAGTATCTACAAAGCATGGGAATGTTTTAAGCCTTGGATTCTTTAGAAGTGGGATAGCTTTCATAATTGGATTTCGTCAACCAACACTCGCTTTGGTGGTCACCGATTTTTCAATCTCAAGACAAATGCCCAAAGTCACGAGAATCACCACCCTCAAATTCTTCAAGCACGGATCTCACACTATTGAGGATTTTTCTGCAAAAATGCCCAAGTTTGGTTCCCTTGGCCATAATTTAAATCTCTGTTTCAACTTTCCAACGGGATCAAGATACTTTTCACACATTGATTAATTCGGTTCCTGACCACATGGTGCATAACATTATCGTGCATTCCTCTCGCGGTTCATGGACGGATTGGAAATGGCATGGTGACACCCCGTTATTTAACTAGAAATCCAGTATGGGTTATTGTTGGCTCTCACCACATCTTCCCATGTTGGAAAAACTCAATTCTCATTGGGGAATCTACTCAACCTTATCCACCATGGGATGGTGGTTTGAAAATATTTTGACCTTATCTGTGGATCTGTTATCTCCAAATCATAGTACCCTATGGTTTTTATAAGCATGTGTGCTTGAGCTTATAGTGTGATTGGATAACATGGGTACTATCTCCAAGTTGTGGGACTTTCTTCTTGAGATAGACCTCCAGAGAAAGCTAGTTCTTACTCCTAAACTACCTACCACAATCTACTCTAATGTAGGTAAAACTATCTATCCTAATCTAACTTTCCAAGGGACTAGGGAGAGAGAGTGCATGAAAAAAATCCTACACTAAAGTAGTGATACACCAGAAAAGGAGAGTGATAATAGTCTTCCAATGTGTGAAAAGTAGAAGAAAAATGCAAACTATAAGGGGCGATAATAGTTCTCCACAATCTAGCAATCGTGCATTCATGAAAATATTTCATGCACACATAATAATAATAATGGATCCCTGAAACAACATAAGATAGACACAATATATATGCAATGAGATTGAAAGGGAAAGAGGAATGCAAACAAACATAGCAGGGGAAGATACATCCACAAACTTGCATCTATTGCTTCATAAGTATGCACAGTTCAATCTATTACAAGATAAGGGCCTGGATCACCATGAAAGGAGTCCACTATAAGGTCCTGCAGCACATTGGCTTCACAAAACAATTTTGACAGAGTTTTGTTACTCAAAACTATATCCCTCTTACAATGAGCCCAACACTCCAATTTATAGAAATTTGAGAAGAGAGAGAGAGGGAAAATAAAAATCCCAAAATTTGTCCTTCAACCACTTGCAAGATGTAGTAAATGAAGTGAAATGATGTTTTTTTTCTTGCAAAAGGCTCCCCATACTATCCCATGACTTGCAGTAGTGAGAAATATCAGTCCATGCTCCATTAAATACATCCCAACTACCAAATAAAACATTATTTTTAACCTAAGCACGTTTTCTACAAAATCACCATCTATTTCTCATAAAATTTTGAATTTCTTGACTTTTGTGCATCGGGCTCGGAAACATGATTCCAACAGTACCAATTTTGTGTATTTTTGTAGAGAAATGCAAAAGTTATGGCCTTTTGAGTGGAGGTAGCTATTTTGGGTCTGCGTGGTATTTCTATCATTTGACAGCTGGTTTTTATTTAATTGACTGGAGCCCATTCTGAAAAGTCAATTTTTTTAAAATCATAGATTGGGGTCAAACGTTATGGCCATTTGAAGTTTGGGAGTGGAACGTTAACTTTTTCTTTGTATTGCGGGTATTTTGGCAAAATCGGGTTGTGGTGTCCCAAATGTTCCTTGTGCGACTTTGGCTAGAAATATCCACTTCATCCACACCAATCTCAAACCCCCTTATATGAAATTTTCATCTTTTTGCATCCCACGCGTAAAGATGTCCCACCCATCCTAGACACATTTCTTCACGCCACCCACAATGCACTGACTTGCGGAAAAATTGGCTTTTCACGTCCTGTCCATACCTATGTCCTAGATGTACTACTGCAGACCGTATGGGACAAAAATTTCTGACTTTTCCGATTTCCCTTTGACTGCGGCCTTTTTGGCGATGCATGTCCCGCTCATCCGCAGATGTCCGAGCCATTTTCATTCGATATTTTCGCAATGAACTGGTTGCGGTGATTGTAGGTTTGCGCGTCCTAGATGTCCCGATGTCCCGTGGACTGTCTGGGAAAAAAAGTTCTAAATTTTCCCCAAAACAAAGGAATGCGGTCATTTTAGCATTGCGTTTCCCGACATCCTGCAGACCGTCTGGGACAAAAATATCCGTATTTGCCGCAATACAGTGAAATGAGCCCATGTTTTAGATTTTTTACAATCTATTCTAACTTCCTGGATTTTTCTTGAATGGGGAAGATATAGGAGAGCCAAAGGGTCCTTCAAAATGTGATTAGGGGCTTTGAATCAATCCTACTTTCTTAGGCCTGAAGAATTCATGCAAGTTAACCAATTTACCTTGAGGGGTAAAATTCGGATAACATAGCCTAAGATTGCTCATTTTCTCTAGTGTATTCTTCATCAAGCCCTCCCTATTAGAGCTCATCTTTCTCGAATTTGGGTTACTATTCTAAAATTCCCTTTTGTTGGCATCTAGAGATGAGATTGAATGTTTTTGGTTCGTCCCAAAGCTCAAAATGCCTAGAACTAGATTCATTCTTTCTTCTTTCCTTCACGACCTCATTGTTTCACTTGACAACATATCCTTTTGGGATAAAATCCCAACCTTCTTCCTATGTTCACCCGAGATCCGGCATGTTTTCGGAGGGAGATTCTGTTTTATATTTGGAAATAAATAAATGATATTTTATTTGCTAATTCTATAGTTGATCAAGCTTTCTCCATTTATAGTAAGTGTATGGTGATCTCTAACATGCTTGCAAATTCGGGTTCTAGCCAATAAGGTGGCATTGGAGGTGGATCACTGCAAACCTTTCTTTGCCCTGGGATAGGCCCCTGTAATATGGTTCATGTGCCTCGGTCCTCCACCAGGTTCTCCTCACCTTCAGCTCGTGGCGGTCGACGCGGCCAATCTCGGCATCGCGCCTTGACCACACTCATCGTTCCCCATGATATTTACAACATATCTTCTCGCCACTCGCTGCGGTGGTTATGGATCGCCACCACACTTGTCATCTCAAAAACAGTTAGGGCTCGTGTCCTTACCAACAAGGCTGGGGCTCACCTCCTTGCCAACATGGTTGGGGCTCTCCTCCTACCACTACTATGCCTCAGATGGCTTGGAGCCCACACCACCTATGCCAACTTGCGACGGGTTCCCTCATCTCAGCCTCGCCATTCCTAGTCACGAGGAAGTGGGCACGAGAGGATGACACCGCTGCTAGGTGGGCACTTCTTGATACTCGCATGAGGATCGACGGGTTCGGGGTGGCCGGATGACCAAGATATACCCGCCTTAAGCATGTTTGTTGTTGTTGCTTGATTTTTCTGGTTGCCCTCCCTCAGGCATTGCCTATTTTTTTTAATTCTCCTAGGATCGACCTAGTATAAATTTTTTGTTCTAAGGGTTTCCTAGCTTTGTTAGTGGTTTTGGGGAGGGCTCTCATACCACCCATGTTTTTGTTAAACTATATCATGCATCATATTGCATTTAATATAATATAAGATCCTTTTCATAAAAAAATTCCCAAGTTAATTCTCTAGCATATAGTCTATTATAATCCTCGTTTTCTCATATATTTCCCAAATATTTTTGTCCACATTCTTTACAAATTAATTCATATATCGTCTAAAAACTTACAAGACTTTAAAACAATACAAGGTATGAAAAATACAGGAGAATGAATTAAATGTAAGAATCCTCGATATAGGCACTTGCATAAATATTTGAAGCCTCCTAAATATCATATTCTTAATACACTTATGTAATTTTAATTTTATTTTGAATGAAGTGAATTGAATTGGTATGTAAGGTTAGACACTAGCGCTACTAAAATTATATAGAACTAATAAATTAATCTACTCTTCATAAAACCATAGTATAATAAACTAAATTAACGCTCCCTAAATTTTAACGTTGTATGCAGTTTCCTAATTTGCCTAATTTCTCTAGGCCTTAATCCCCCTTTTAAAGGATCTCCTCCACTCAACCCTAAACACAATAATGACATGTGACACAAAAAGAGAGTTAAAATTGAATATACTCATAGTACAATCTATTTTGGATTCCTTTTGGAAGGATATGCAAAATTTAGGGTTAGAGATTGGAGGGTAAGGATTAAAAATATCCTAGGGTGAATATAATATGTGATTTTGGGGTAGTAATTTATGTTATCTTGTTATTTCTATTTTTCTTGGTCATCCCATGGAATAGATTAAGCTCTTCGCCATTCAAAAAAACATAATTAAATAAACCATGAAGTGTGTGCGGCCATAACTCTCATCCTCATAATTACTAGCAATTGCACATGAGGTATGAAATGTTAACACCGAAAGAGAAATAAGGGTGATGGAAAAGGAAATTGAAGCAGAAAATAAAGCACTATGTATCGATTAAAGTTGTTGATGACAAGTAAAGACAAACGAGGTGGACGAAATGATTTGTCATAAACAATGTCGACGATAGAGCTAGCAGCACCAATAACAAGACATGTTTGAACCCACAAATTTGTGCAAAACATGACTTTGTGTTCTATGCATAGAAACATATTGTGTTGCAAATGATCCATAATCAACCTATTATGAGTCAATTTTCCCGTTTTTGAGTAAATGATCTGGTAACATGAGAGTAAAGGGGTTTCAACAATTGAAGCTCGAGGTTGTCCAACTCATCATCAATTGCTATCATTACTCATAGCTACTAGGAAAATACACTACATCATTCCAATGCTTCTACTTCTCCTTTTGATTGCCCTCATTTCTACATCAAACACTACATGTTAGGCCTCCATGGATGGAAAATTTTTTTTTGGTCACCATGGATCCCAAAAATATGAGTACATTTTGAAAACAATGTTAGGAAACCACCCAATAGAAGTTTATTATAAATCCATGTTCAAATTTCTTTAGGGCAAGGGTACTATGAGCATAGATGGGCAAGAGGGGAAGTATGTCGTAAAGAGCATGAGCTATGTTCTACACTCCCTCACTTTTAAAAATCACATCATTCTTTCCCAACATCGCTCGGTTAACAAAACATTGCTTGTGTAGCTTGCGAGATGCCTTTTAATCCGCTTCGATGATCTACCTCGAACATCTTAATTTTCTTTACTCTTTCCATAATCATGCGTGATTGGGTTTGAGGCAGCTTTAGGATGTTAAAAAATAAGATTCCTGGAGTTTTTCATTAAACACACCTTGGATGTGACAGTGCTTAAGAAATTTTCTTTGTTTTTCACTCTTGATTCTCTTTCCTTCAAATTTTTTTGCAAGTTCATCGCCCCTTTCTTCATCTAGAAAATTATGAGATTTCTAGGCATGGGGTCAGAGGGGAAGCTCAATTTCATTCCTAAATTGCAATCGCTAGGACTTGTTCAAATGAATACATTTTCTTAGAGGACCATTAACAAGACATGTTTTAATTCACAAATTTGTGCAAAACATGACTTTTTGGTTGACACAGAGAAATCTTTTTTGTTGCAAATGATCCATAATCAACCTATTATGAGTTAGTCTTCCCGCTGTTATAAGAAATTAATCTGGAAAGAAGAGAGTAAAGGGGTGTCAATAATTGACGATTATGGTTGTTCAAATCGTTATCAATCACTACAATTACTTGTAACTGCCAGGAAAATACACGATTTATTTTTTTTTTTGTTTTTTTAATTATTTACATCACTCCAACACTTCTCCTTTTTCTTGTCCTCTTTTCTACATCAAACGCTAAAGTTTAGGCCTCCATGGATGATAAACTTGTTTTTGTGGTCACCACAGATCTAAAAATTTAAGTACATTCAAAACCATGTCGACAACAACCCAAAAGGATTTTATTAAAAAACCTTCTTCAAATTTCTTGAGGAGATGACATATTGAGTATAGATGTTCTAGAGGGGGAGCGCATCGTAAAGAGCATGAGCTTCATTCGCACACGCTCGCCTTTAAAACTCACATCATTCTTTCCCACTACCACTCCATTGACGACAAACTTCTTCAATTGCTCACTAATGCCTCTCGATCCATCTCTCCACTCTACCTCGTACATCTTCTTCTTCATTTCTCTTACCACATTGCATGTGATTTGGTTCTAGGTGGATGTGGAATGTTCATAAATCGGACGCTTGGAGCTCGCCATCAAACATTCCTCGATAATGTTTGAGGATGAACTTATTTATTTATATTTCTAGTTCAAATTACAATAGAGAGAATTATCTCAAACTTGCATTACAATCTGTTATGCTTGTCATCTCTTCTTATCAAATATTGCACTAAATTTGTTATGATTGTAAATTGCTTTCCATGCATGAATCAATCCTAGTTTGAATTTCTTTTCAAGTGATAAAAATGATTTTACCTAAGCTCAATAATTCTCCTACCATTTGAGTCACCATCACCATTTATAGTGAACCATATATGGATATCTAATGCATTTGTATTTATATGTACTCTTAATATGATGCAAATAGCTCGGATACAACAAATATACTAGAAATCACACAATGGAGTGTGTGATGTCGATGCCGTAAGGGATCAAAGTGTGTATTGTTCAATACTCCAGGCTATATTTACATCGGGAGTGGAACACAACGTAGGTAGAAAGTTTATTAGTAACTCTATGTAGATGGATTAGGGGTTGATTAGTCGGGATCATGTATATATAAGTATATCAATGAACAAAAATAAATATCTGTAAGTGATGGTTACAAATATTTGAACGAAAAACATCACATTTAAAAGTAATAGTAATGAAATCCATCTTTTGTGGGGTCAATATTTATGCCAAAAGTTGAATTTGTAATAAGCTTCACTTTCACTCGTATCGTTGAAATTATGAAACTTGTGTGGCAGCATGTTGGGTGTCTCCATCAACTAACGAAATGGATGGCTGTGGAAATGATCCTAAAACTTTCCATGTTGACTCCAATAGACATAATCTTAAAAGATATCCTTTGTCTAGGGGTCTCTTCCTACGTATCGATGTTTTCTTGTTTATTTGTTTTAAAAATATTGAAAAATTCACCATGGAATGCATGAGAAACATGTTGTACCTAAGGTACAATTTGAAGATGATTGTCAGATTCAAAAATTCCACTCTTGGGTGGAAATCTTGTATGAATATATATGAGAAGAAATTTATTGGCTAATTTATGCTTTTCCTTGGATGACGTTTCTTCTGTCAAACTACCCATTGGTTGCTCACTTCTAGGGAAGTTGTTCAAAGGAAAGGTGTGAATTATGGAAAGGTTCCAGCTACAGTTTTTTGTACGTCTTATAACAAGATAATGAGTTTATGCAAATCCATAAATTTTTCATGTTAATTCGAACAATAATTTGGTCAAAATTTCTGAGAAATTGTGGCAGTTGGGGAATTTAAGACTTTCCATGTGCTTGATTTGATAGATGTCAAAGTCAAATGCTTAACTACTAATCTAAGTAAATTTTGTGCAATTTGGGAAAAACTCATAAGGAAATTCTAAGGACCGATGAATTTAAGACCTTCCCTCTACTTGATCTCTTAGGAATTATAGAAGTCTATCATACTTCTTTCCAAATACATAGTCTGACAGGAACATTTTTTTAGCAGGGTTAATCAATTTAATGTATTTTCAAGATCAAACCCCATAAAAATATTAAAAAGTTATATATATAGATTAAGGTCATAAAATTGCTCTTTTGCCATAATCATAATGTTTATAGCCATTTTATGGCATGAAAGTAGCTCTTTCCCTTACAAATGTAGCAAGGAGCCACGAAATTGTAAGCCGGGAAAGTGTCCTATGTCTATAAGATCTTTAGATTATTAGGAATATTATTTATTTATACAAACATTTTTATTTCAACCTCGTAGTGGTTACCATTGATGTGCAAAGACAACCGCCTAAGCTATACTTATAAGATGGCTATGCAGACCACAGTACACATTTCTTCAAAGAAATAAATGCAAAAAGAAATGAGTTCAAATTAAAGACTGCAGATCTCTTTTGATCTCAATCTCTGTATAGATTACAGGGTAAATTTAGACGGTGATATAAACAATTATTGTTCATTTAATCAAGACAAAGGCATAATCACTAACATAAATGAATGATGACCCACAAAGTGAATTTTCAATTATTGGCTTGCAAATCAATAAAAGGGAAGGGATGATCATCTTACAGTAGAGGCAAATGCATGATCAAATATGGAGCTCATTTTTTTGCATGTTTGGAGGCCTAAAATAAGGCAAATTATAGTCTACTGCCTTGTACTGTTACTGTATTCCAGTGCCCTTCAGCTTCTATTCTTGCTAGACAAAAACTCTAATTCGTACACAGGTGAGTGAATTACTCTAAACAATATCAAGTACAATAGTCTCCATGAATCACAAAATGTGGTAGGAAATGCTAATTTTCTAACAAATTGATTGCAATTTCTTGCTAGTGCAACTCTATGTGCCAATTGTGCCTATCCCAATATTTTTTCCTGAAAGTTTTTAATTTAACAAAATAGTGCTTTTGATTTGTAATTACGTGTAACTAGATATCCATACCCAAGTAGGGATTACAAACTAAGGCACTACCACAAATCCATTACAATAGGTACAAAATGTTCACCTTCTATAAGAATTTGTAATTTGTGAATTTTGAAGATACAACTACATAGGAATAATTAAGTCAGATGTTCCGGGTCTCTCTACAAGTTCCATCACTAAATGTAGAGAGACGAGAAACATTGGAAATAATCATTCCCTCACAATTATATCAAAGAATTCTATTTTTTCTGCTTACTGTGATTTGTCACTCAAAAACAAAAAAAAACTTATGATTGTTAAACCAAATTGTGACTTTTGTATTGTATGGAGATTTTGCAGAAGAGATCAAATGAAAGTAATATAGAGATGAAAATGGTAAGGGTTCTTAGCAGACTAGGATCCTCCCCACTGAGATGTATATTAAAATGTGAAAAATGTACGCCATGTAATCCTTTTTGAGTGCCTGTGAGTAAAGGAAATCCGAGATTAGAACCATCAGAATACTATCTTAAGGCCTGGAGATGCAAATGCGGGAACAAACTAAATATGCCTTAGAAAGCCTTTGGTTCACAAATGGAAAATTCCCTCCATGCTGGTAGAGTCGAGTTACATAAACGGGAAGTCCTGTAATACAAATGTTGTTCCCCGAGTAGTTGTATATGGCGAGACAATACCCAATTGTGTGATACAAGTGTTTGAATGCTCTCCAGTAACAATATAGCCAAAAATACCCAACAAATCCCTTTTACATGCCTACTCAATGTGGCATTGAAAATTAAACAGATAGATACCTCTGTAAATTATCAGTGAGCCTGTGCTTGAAGCCAACAGGCGGGTTCACTTGCCATTCTACTAACTCCTTCTGCAACCTATTTGAAGTTATTTTGCTGAGACTCTAGTTACCAAAAAAACTAAAACCAAAACAAAGCATTGAAGTTAGGAGAGAATTCCAGAAGTACCAATAAGATATTTCACATAACATAAAGAATGACCCACCTTGGGAGTAGCTGAGGAACTCGTGATGAGTAACATTCAACTAATCTGCACCATATTGGGTCTGTGCCGATTGTTGAAGGAGGAGGCTCGAGGTCAAAATCGGTGGAAGTGCGAGGAAGAGTGTATGTAGAAATTTTCAAGGAAAGAACAAGGGAACTGTTGTTGAAGTGGCCGTAGAACATAAAAAAGGTGAAAATGTTGGTGCCCAGAACCAACAGGAGGACGCAGAGCTTCGACATGGGCTTGTCCACTAGTTTGCACTTGACTGCAGGATTCGTCTAGATCCATGGAACATAGATCAACCATGGTAGAGTAAGTAGATCATTTCGCAGCTAGATATTATTGAAATTTAAGAAGGCAGGTCTGGATGAAGATGATGGAGTGAACAACAGCTGGCGCAATGATCCCGAGGAGGTGGACAGGTGCTAGCAGGTGGAGTGATAAGGAAGGTAGCTCGACGAGCCTAAGGAGGTGAGTAACTGCTGGGAGGTGGAATGACATGGAGGCTTCCATACCATCCGATTTCAACGAAAACAAAAAACAGAAATCCAAGTCGTTGAAAATATGACATTTGTTAGATATCCCGGGGTATTCCCCACATAGTAACGCATTACAGCAATCGCACGCGAGCAGTGCGATGTAAACGCCGAAAGGGGAGCCTGGCGAAGGAGTGGATAGTTGTTCCTTGAAGGAGGGGGAGAAAAGACATATTTATAGGAGAGGATATGTTTTTGTTAGACACAAATAGGGTGACAAAGTGCAATAGGAAACAGGAAAAGATTACACAGTCAAATTTCCAAGAAGTTGAAAGAGTTAACTTTGACTTGGGAAGTAAAGCAACATAATATTACATCGTTTATAATTGGCAAGAGAATTATTATGGAAGAAAAGTGTTGCAGATGGCATTCTTTGCCAAAATTGTAGCATTTCTACATGCTTTGTAAAAAAACTACACAATGAAGCTTGTCAAATTGACATTTCAAAAAGAGGAAAATATTATCCACTGAAAAGCATGAATTATGAAAGATTAACTAATGAAAGACATAATCTATTAAGGATATGAGGTTACTTCTTTTTCGAAAGAAACATGGAGTAAGTTGAAGCAAACATCGAGGCTATTCTAATTTTATGATAATGCCAAACCGAACGCTAACCCTTCGACATCATGATTGCACAAGATTGGACTTTATAATGACAAATTTTGCAAATATATTTTTGAGGATGATGCATTTGTCAAATGTTTATGGTCAAAGCAATATAAGTTAGTCTATCATTCAGGAAAGAAATCCATTATCACCAAACTTCAAAGGAAGAGAATGAAAAAAAAATAATAGGTAAAGCTACCAAGGCCTTGGCAATTTTTTTTGTATTTTAAAGAAAATGAGGAATCCATACTAGTAAAAGACTATGGGGCAACATCTAACAGAGGCACTAGTTATCCATGTATATTATTATGGAAAACAGTATAAGGTGGGATTGGAGAGAAGGAAGGCCTCCATCTTCTTAAAGAGGGCTGTGCTTTGGGCTTTCATCTGCTCCACTTGTCTTTGGTCGTGAGGAAGAGCAGGGTGCGTCTCGTACTCGCACGAATTTTGCGCATTATTTTCAAATTTCAAAGCGTGCAGAAACCAATTTGTTCACCAACTCTCCCCCCTTGACGTGGCTGAAACGGTATACGAAATTGTCCTCGTCGAGCTCGTCCACCCGCTCCCTCACGTAGCTCGAGCCCGGCCTGTTGGCTGTATTGTCAATTTCACGTCAAACACAGAGAATTATTGTATATAATTTGAGGTAACTATTCCAAGCATTAACAGATTATTAATATGAGATACCGGTGGTACTGAAATTGATTTGCTTGATGCTGCCAACACCTCCGTCTCCGTGCAGGAATGTGACGCCTGAACATATCTCTGGTAGCTGCTTAGCCAATAGATTATGGCCGTCCACCACCAATGCATTCCACAGTCTCTTCGCCTCCACGGAAGACTCTATTTGCACTGTTACACGTTCTGTAACCATCTTTATAAATTTCCTTCCTATTCTTTTTCTGTGAGGAAAGAACAGGAATATGGATTTTATTTATACAACGGTAACAAAGGTTATTGATAAGAGGGAGCAGTGAAGGTAGTGTCTGACGGGACAGTGTAGGAGGTGGGAAGTGGTGCCTTCTTACACACATATGAGGACACAACAAGAACGGAGCCCGAATGTTGCGGAGCAGCACATCTGGATAGAGGCATGGGAGAGGAATAAGCTCGGGGTTACAAGGGAGAAAAATGGCCGTTGGAGGGACACATTGCAAAAGCCATGGAAACATGTTTCCTGGTTGGTAGTCTATATTGTGCATTTGCACTTATTTTTATCTGTATACAAATGCAACAACTGTAAGGAAACCTAAAAAATCCCATTTGCACTCACTTGTTATCTAACTTGCATTCTAGTGATCCCTTTCTGGATAGCAAGTAAACCTAAAAACCTTTCTGGAGCACCAGATCCTCTACCAAAATTTTCAGCTCCAATCGCAAGCTTTTACCACACAATGCAGTGTATGGTTCAGTTGTTGAAAAAAAACTCTGCTACAATAGCTTAAGAAGGGAAGACTTGCTAGAGAGAAAAAGATGTGTTGGAATTACATGGGGATGAGATCTCCCCAAACAAACTCTGCACCCATCATCACGCTTGCAAACGCTACATCCTTCCCCTACGCAAGAAACATTGGCTTCCTTAACTTTCACAATGTCCAGTCGAGTAAACAATTTACTGTTGTAAGGTTACCACATGGAAAACAAGAACAAATATTAACAGCAGCTCCTTGGCGTCTTCAACCATCCTTCTTCCCCTGCGCAAGCAACAATGCCTTCATTGCAAACTGGTAAGGATTTGCCCCCTGCACAAGTAAGAACGCTTTCATTGCAATCTCATACGGATTTTCCCACTGTAACCTTTGTTGCATCATTCCCGCAGTAGTCGAGTCAAATATGAAAAGGAATAAAACATTAAAAAAACAGATGTTTTAATACCGAGCCTTTGATCACGACGTTGATACGGAAACCAAATCAGAACTGCTCTTAAGCCTGGGATGTGTCAGAGCCATTTTAAATCGACGACTACGCATTAATCGTATTCAACGTCTTCGTCCTTCGCGCATTCTCAACTGTCGATCTCCCTGTCATGTGTCAGAGCCCTCTCGGCTTCGACCCAGCTGAAGAACGCCTTTCGGCGTAATTACAACGTAATTAGTATATATGTTTCTTAACTATTTAAATTTTTACTTGTCATTCATATATTAGATATGATTTATGAATTACCATTGCCTTTGCCTTTTAGATATGAGCATATTTATATTTGGTATACATATATTTAGATGTGCTCTTGTTATGTCATTTATTTGTTATTTCCTTTGTATATATTAAACTAATTTTCTTCATACACAAGATTTACTTATATAGTTACATAGGAACACATCATAACAATACGTACTGAGCAATAACTAGTGATGATGCCATGAATATGACACATGTTGGGAAAAAACCTTCGCAAACTGAAATAAGAAAAACAATCAATGAAAGCCCATGCATGCCGAACGTATATAAAATATTTGAATCCTTACTTTGTAACACCCACAAAAACAACGCACCAAAACTACAATAATCCTCATAATTATTTAGGAGATTTTATTTTTATTTTTATTTTAGGATAGAAACATTACTACACTTTAGATTTAACTTATTTAATTTCCTTCACTAACCTACAAAAAACCACATCAAATTACTTCCAAAATTACGGAAATTATATGTATTTATTTAATACATTAAACAAGATTTAAAATACAATAATTACGTTTACTAAAATCTCACTCGCTAGTTACTACACTTTGTTGCGGGTTACTAAGTCTTAAGTTGTTGTTGCGGGTTGTTGGGTAGTTTGTTGCAAATTGTTGTGTAGTGGCTGCAGTCTTTGGACAATTGTTCGGGCATCTGGCAGACGCAGCAAGTCGCTTAGATAGTTCTTTATGGACACTAGGCGTTGATCGCAGTTACTCAGACAAAGTGGCTTTAGGCAAGTGGACACTTGTTGTGGGTTGATGAACCATTGCTTACAGCGATTCTTATGATTTTATCATCTAATCCTTGCTTTTTTCTAACATTAATTGTGTTCATTAAAACTCATTCACTTATTTTCCATGCTAGTTTTATTCCATTATCACAAAATAATCATGAGTTAAATTATTTATATAAATTTAAACCATATAATTTTAATCAACTCCTTACATTAACTTACCTGGAAATAACTAAATTTAATTTAATTATTTATGTTATCTCACTAAGTTAAATAATGATTTACCCATTTTAATTTATTTTACTTGCACTTTACTCTTACTTACGAAGTATTATGACTAAGTGATTAAATAATTTTGGTCATTTAAAAATTTACTTTTCTCGACATTTTAAATCTACTTGAAGAATCCAAGGTCAATCCAAATAACATACCCTTAGGACAACGTAAAAAGAAAGTACCCATACCATTATTATTTATTTATTTTATATATTATTATTTTTGATCACCCGAAGTAAAATAATTCCACTACACATTTACTTATTTGACACATAATTTAAACAAAAATGTCACATAATAATCTAAACTCACCATGGCCCGTGAATAAAACCCCTCTAAAGATTGTGACTTATCTTGAGATTTACGTCTTTGGGTTATTATGAAATTTAAATGGTCTTTAGATTTATATGTTATAATTAAATTGTCCAAATTTTTGGGAAAACCCATGATATATTTTAGGAACAATAATATTTCTAAAATTGTTGTAATTTGATTCTTACAATGAGACATTTCAGATTAAAACCACCCTAAAGAATGTGGCATATCTTGAGATTTAAATATTGGGTTGTTATAATATTTAAAGGGTTGTTATATTCATATGTTATAAGTAATATTTAAATTTTTGTAGGAAAACCTAGAAGATATTTTAAGAGTAATAAATTTTCTAAAATTGCTGAAATTTCATTCCTACGCTGAATTTTCCAGACTTTTGCATACAAATTTGAAGCATTATAGAACTAATTCCATGTTTCCAATGAGCTATAGTTTTCAAATAATACAACAATAATAAAATATATCCTATTATGACATTCATAAATTCATTTACAAACATCTTTTGAATTCTTTACTTTTCCCAATTTTTCATAATCGAATATGTAATCCAACTTTTGGATTTTTTACAATACAATTTTACAAAAATTCATTGCATGGATTACAAACTTTCCAACAAAATAAGCACAATACCAAAATCAAAACAAACACACAAGTTTCCCAAGAACAAAGGTTCAATATTCAAGCCAAGAGAGAGAAAAGAAACATGGGGAAATCATTTATGCTTCCCAATGGGTTAAGTGCCCACCTTAAAGCCTCAAAAAATGCAAATCACATACCATCAAGACTATTATGCCTCCTTCAAAACTCTTATGCTTCCAACTCTTATGTCTCGCTCAAGTAAGACAAATAAGATAAGCACAAACTTCACTTATCTATAAAGGTGGGACACCCAACCCAACTCCCTCCCAAGATATGCAACAATACTCTTATGTCTCCCTCTAAAATATCTCTATTTTCTTTCTCCTACACAACCTAAAGGCCATTCTATTGCCAAAACCAAAAATATTCAACAATGATCCATTTGCAACCATTTGGATGACAAAATAGAAATAAAGATACCGGGTAAAGGCCCTAACTTGCCATTGCAAGAGAATCCTATCACAAGCCCAAGTTCCAAGCTTTTCCAAATCTCAATCAAGCACAAAACAAATCCCAAGCTTCCAATAAGAACTCCAAAGAAAACTTCTCCAAAATGCAACAAGAAAATGAAACGTGTAACCCCAAAATCATCAAACAAACTTGAATAAATGGAAAAGAGAAGGGGAGGATGAGGTGGCTCCATATAGGATGTCATATCACTTTTGATCAACTCTACATCACATGGTCAAACCCCAAACCCAAAGCTTATAAATTGGTGGTTGATAAAATGAAAATCCTCTTACACACAACCTCTTACACACATCTCTAAATGACACAATTAAATAAGTTGTAAGAAAAGTGCAATTAATTTTTTTCTCTCCTTTAAAACACAAAAAATCCTAAAATAAGACCCTCCCATCATAGGCATAGTGGGTGGGTGACTTTAAGCGGTGTGAGACAATCTTAAATTGTCCCACAAGCCTCTAAAAATAGCCTAAAATCCCAAATCCGAATTTGACATGCAAGGAAGAGTACACAACTCCTAAAACCAATGAAATCATTTTAAATCCAAAGTAAATCAAGGACAATCTACCAAATTTATTACCCCTTTGGTCACATCCCTAATTACCATAATTAACAAGATTAACTAACCTAGATAAGAGCACATTAACTAACAATAATAAAGTAGAACACATTACAATAATAAATCACATACTCACAAAATAATCAAA
This sequence comes from Taxus wallichiana var. yunnanensis, assembly GCA_018340775.1. Taxonomy (NCBI): domain Eukaryota; kingdom Viridiplantae; phylum Streptophyta; class Pinopsida; order Cupressales; family Taxaceae; genus Taxus; species Taxus wallichiana. The sequence goes on from CM031234.1 coordinate 375,104,290, forward strand.
ATGAAAAGGGAAATAACACATCTACCCATGGTCACATTTGAGGCCACCCCCCAATGGGGACCTCCTAAAAAAATATCACAACATAACAACATACAAAATACATGTTGTCAAGGTGACCTGTTACCGATACCTAAAATTCCTTCATTGTTGGTATCCTATTCCCTTTTGTTTGTTGTGCTACAATTTTCTTGGAAAATCAAGAAAATAACTTTCACTGTCCTCATGGCCATATCAATGATATCCAATTAATAAAACTCACATATACATATCAATTCACATCATCAAATAACACTACTAAATCATCACTAAAATCACAAAATTTTACCAATTGTTTATAATTCAAAAATATTTCAATTCTACCATTTCATAAAAAAATCAGTAAGATCACAAGATTAGTTTGAACAAAAAAACATGGTCAATATGATGAGAATTCCAAATGTGAGTATATATATAGATAAGCTAATGACACATCATCATCATCATCAATACAAAATGTCTATCAATGCCTATAAGAATCCGGATAAACCATAATTGTTATCTCTAGAAAGTGCACCATGTAGAGAGATGACTACAGGGGTTCCAAGCTTTCTTTGGATCTCTCTCTTCTGTAGATACAATGGAAACACCTCAGGTATATTCATATACCTATTGTTGAGGTGAGTCTCAGGTATCAAGAATGGTTCCTTCTTGATGTATCATAAACTAAATTTTAGGGTTTTTAGGGTTAAAAATGATCGTAAATGAGTTGAAAAAATGGGCTGATACACCAAACTTGTTGAGAGATTTGATTGAGTACATGCAGAAATATTTGAGAATGGATTATGGGTGCACAAACCAATATTTTTGACACAATATTAAGTCAAAACACTTGATGTATTTAGGGAATGATTCACAACAATACTATTAAGATAAACATGCACACTAATATTATGCAGAAATAACTAAATTTGCAGCAAGGTAAGATGATTAATCAGGAAATTTTACATTCACAAGAAATAATAAGGTATACACAACACTGCAAATAATTGGAAAGACAGAAATCAATTCTCATTCAAAAGGAAAAACTGGAAAAATATGCTTCAAAGCACTCTATGTCAAAAACGTCCTCCTTATGCCTTGTACTTGCCCACAATATATAGAAAATTTAGTCATCCCACCCTTCCTAAAAATATACAAAAATCTTACTCACTGTGCATCCTATTTTTATTCTTTATCATGAATAAATAAATGAATAAAACTAAACATGCTAATACAACAAGACATTAATAACCTTGGTTACAAAATTAAAACTCGGTCAAACTAGAGTTGACTGTTCTATTTTTAATAAAGTTGGATGAATAATTTGGCTAATAATAAGATTTGCTTGATGAGTAAGTTTTCTCCAATGCATGCAATCTCTATCTTCTAGCTGATGATGTGACATCTGCAACTTGATCTACTTTCATTTATTAAAATAACACTTTAATACTGCCCCTTGGGTGCACATGCAAAAATAAATCTCTCTTTATGTGTGAGTAAAATAATTTATTTATTTGCAATACTTTGCAAAATAATTCACCCATGCATTCATCCTCTGTGGGGACCACCTGCAAGTTCTGATGATGGCACCTATTTGTCTTCTTGTGGTTACATAAAAAAATCTTTGCAAGTACAATTTATTCACTTTCAAACCCTCCTTTTGAGGGGACCACATGTGATGAGTACACACTTTTCTCTATAGCTTTTGGGGCCATGTTTATACATGTGGTAATAGAACCTCCTCCCTTTGAATGGGATCACCTTAGCATAGTTTGAGGTATACTTTGGAAATTTTGAGGTATATACTTTTAACCTTGGCATATATAAGCCCCTCATTTTGACCATGGGCACTTTTGACTAACACATAAGGTCACGGGTTTATTTCACATGACACATTTACAAATCATTGTTTGATTATTTTATTTTCTTGACCACATCATGGCATATAATTTGGCTTTTTTTATAGCATGATTTTTCTTACCTTTTCCAAGGTCAAAGCATTGATTCAAAATTAGGACAAGGTCCCACTCTAACGATGGCTTGACCCTTTGTAATATTTTGTCGGTGGATGATACATTGACATGGTTAAGCTTGAAACATGGTTGCATTACTTATTTTGATGAGGATCGTTGATATTTTAGGCATGATCACACGCCGTTGATTCAGATGTAGCCTCAGTTAGGGTTTTGACCATGCAATTAAGATGGTCGGTGCCTTTTATGCCATTGATTTTGTACCATTGATCGTGACCCTATTTAGTTTAGGGTTTGTGGTGAGTTGACACGTTGGTATTGTTAGTGCTAAAAATAGTCTCACCCCATTTTGCCATTAAAATCTATCGATTTACGGCCTCTTCCATATTTCATCCCCCTGTTTTGTGCACGAGAGGTATTTGCTTTCCTTTTGTTGCCATAACTAGTCCTTCTTGGGTGAGGATCATGTATGGATCCATAGTTATTTCCTTGTTTCTCTATTTATCTGGAAAGGGTCTGTAATTAGGGTCCCCTATTCTCTGTTCATCTAAAAACTTGGGCTCTCCCATTCTTTCCATTTTCCACAGTTGGGATTTTTGTCCTTGTCATTTTTTCCCTAAATAATTGAGAAAAATGAATGGATGTAGCTCGAAGGAATGTATTTGAGCCTTGTACCATTTCTAAATTCTCTGTCCTTGGAGACAATTTCATCTCCAAGCTCAAATGGTCATTTTTCTACATTTTACGGTTTGACGAGTGTTTTTCCCGGTCAAATTTACATCCTTGCATCAACAGGAAATGTGGCCTCTTTTGGTTGGATGTGGCTCGGTGAGGAACTCTAAAATTCTATGGATCGCCTTGAACCAAAAGCTGGTCCATGTGGAGGAACGACACTCATTTGAATATTTTCTTTTTGCTTTGGTGTTGGAACTCCACTAGGATGAAATTGTGGAGGTTTCGCTACCTTGCCCGGCCTTAGAAAAATTTTTATGCATATGGTACAATTGAGTGGAAAAGGGACATGTGGTGAGCCCATGCTCTTTTAGGGTCTCTACTGTTGGGCACTATTTTGAAATTGCTCCATGAAGACACGTGGGGGATTTCGCTGGGGATTCCCATACTTAGTATTTTTCCAAAAGGTTTTGAGAGGCCTAGGACACATGGAGGGACCACACACATTTGAGGACTGGCCCTTGAATTTAATTTTAAAGGAGAGTTATGAGGACACTTGAGGCATCCTCTCACTTTAAATTTTGTTTGGAATTTTCAATGGCCAATGGAGATTGCCTCAGAACCTGACACATGGCGCCTTCCACTAAGCTTTAAGTCTTCAAACAAATTTTTCCAGGCTAGGACACGTTGTGAGCCCGCACTCATTCAAGATCTCAACTTTTGGAGACCATTTCAAGGTGCGCCATTGTGATGTGTGTCAGTTTGAAAAGTCAAAAGGCAGGGAAGTGGACCATCAGGGGAAACTTGGATTTTTTGCCTCTTAAGGATTAAAATATCAAAATGGCCTGCACGCTCGATAAAAGGGAGGTCAAGGTTGGCTTTGAAAATTTAGAATGGCGGGGAAGTGGACCATCGAAGGAAACCTGGATTTTTTTCCTCTTGTTACCAAAAGGATTAAGACATTAAAATGGTCTGTAGACCCGACAGAAAATAGTCAAAATTTTATCCCGGTCAACGATGGAGGTGCGAACTTCCAAGGGAAATTTGGAAAATTTTACTTTTGTGGAGAAGGGAGTTAAAAGTAAAAAAGGAACTGTGGTTCCGTTGGGACCCACATAAGAGACTGGAAATAGAAGGGCTGAGCTGCGGGGATAATTCAGAAAATTTTCCTTTTCCAAAAAAAGAGGTGAAATAGCAGAATTTGGCCATAGTTCCTTTGGGTACCACCTTAGGACACGTGTCGGGCACAATGGTGGAGGTGCGGAGCAAAATGTGAAAATTCTACATTTTTCCAAAAGTTGTAAAAGGAAAAGGGGAACTCGTAGGTCTACTCTAAATTGGATCTCCCACGTGGACGGTCCAAATTCAGAATTGAAATCAATGGATGTTGTGCCTTTGTATTTGATTTTCCAACCATTTTCACTCTAGAGCTCCTGGAGATGCATATTCTTATGGGTTTTTATCATTTCGGGAGTCTCTTGTATGCCAAATGAAGAGGAGAATTAATCTGGTATCATAGTTTGGTTTGGAAGGTCTGGAAACATCTCTCACCATTAATATTCAATCTGACTATTGGATTCAGCCCGATTTTTATTTCCTTGGCACGTGAAAGACCTGTTGATATCTGGGTTTGGTGAGAAAAATCTAGGGACGTCTTTTACCATTAAGATAAAATATGACCTCTGGGCTTGATATGATCTTCCATTTTTCTCCCTAGGCATACAAAGAACTAGATTGGACAGATCAAGGGTGGAACTGGTTGGTTAGTAAAAGGAAAAGTGATCTACCAAAGGACAGAGTTGAATGAGGGAGATGTTAGAAGAGATGTACCCCCGAGCACGACAACTTTGTACACATCTAATTCTAGGAATTGTGATCGAGATCATGGTGAGAACCGGTACACTCAATACCTCTGGTATTTAAGGGAAAAGGATCTGTTGCAAAATGTTATAAATAGGCATGATTTTTCCGTGAAAAGGGTTAGGAGTTTATGAAGGTAGAAGTGTTAGGAGTCAGAAACTGATTTCCTAAGAGAAAATTTTGATAGATCCCGTCTTTCTGAGAAACTATATGAAGAATCCTATTTAGCTCCTTTGTGTTAAAGTTGATCATTTCAAGGTGGTTGTGAGTGTGCAGCCATTGACAAGCTTTGAGATTATTCGAGAAACTTTCCCCTGGCGATGAATTTAACAAAACTCGAGTTAATATGTGTTATTCTTGAGAATTGTTTTGTTTGATTTGTTTCTAAATGTCTGCAAGTAGCTTTTCTTATTCATGTTGCATTCTTACATTGAAATCTGTGTGAATCACACAAGATCTTATCCTTGTGATAGTCCGGTGGTATTTACAATTTTATTTATTAGAAGACCTTTCATTTGATAGTGAAAGAAAGAAATTTAAAATCACTATGACTCCTAGCATGGTGTAAGATTGTTTTTAGCTTTTGAGGGTATCTTAGGCTTGATCAAACAGAGATTGATAATGTTCAGTTAAGTTTTCCAATTTGTACCTTCATTTTGGATCCTTGAAGTTTGTGTGAAAAGTGCTGATCTCGGCCTCCATTGGAGCACATATTCTAGTTAAAGGAACATCCTAGCTATCCCAAAGCATCCCGTTGTTCAATCTCTCCATTTTTGTAAAATTTTCAAGGGTCCGATATAATCAACTTTATCCTTCTTCACCTCCCACCAACAATTCATTTTTAAAAAACCAATCATACCCATATTACCCCTGTTTTTTCATGTGTGTATACAAATGCATAATTTTTACTACCAAAACATGCAAAAACAATCAGTTTTTCATTGTCTTTAGTGGCTTGAACCTTGCTTAGAAAATATCTCCATTATCTAAAGTGACAACTTGTGAGAGTAAGGTTTTGTTGCATTGATCATATTTTATTCAAGGTCTTCTTAATAACTTCACAAGGAAGGATATCTCGCATCTCCTCCACAAACACCAGAGGCTATAAAAGGGTCATCTCACCCTAGTTGAAAGGCATAACCATAAAGCGGTGAGGATAGGTCAAATCCTCTTTAGGGTGCTACCCATTTCTCCACATCCGAGTGATAAATAGCAAGATGCATTTCATCCCCAGCTACAAATGACACATTGCATGCTCGCTTGCCTCTAAGCTTCCCGGACCTATGATGTTGCTCGGTTTCGTGGGAGAATCAATTTGGGTACTAACACCTTCATCGGGTGCCACCGCCAGGGAAATAGTGATCACAATTCATATTAAAACCTTGGTAAAACACTTCTTATATGCTCCAAGTGATGTGTGAAATTATTTTAGTTTCCACACCTAGTGTGCTAGCTTTCATTGATAAATATGGGTAAAGAAAAGTCAAAATCTTTCCATTTCTAGTTTCTAGTGTTGACAGACATTTGACAGATCATATTTAGTGCATTTTCACAACTAAGGTGGAAATCCTTAGTGGTGACTCCTATCAATCGATTCTTAATGAATACCAGTCTCTTAATCTCTGTCAAGTGAAGAGTTGTTATTAACCTTTGCAAAGATGGAAGGAAGAAAGTCTTTCTTTGCTGGGGATCTTCTAGGACACTATTTCCAAATCTAAGAAAAGAAAAGTCGAAGGAAGAAAATCTTGTAGAGTTGTTGGAGATCAACATACAAGAAAATAGATCTCCATTAACGAAAGTGATCGGCCTATTATTGAAGATTGTCATTCAAGTGCTTCTAAATAAGGTAGCCTCTTTGTGGAATTGAATTCTCCAACTGGAGAGGGGGCTTCATTTGGTTTTGAAAAGTTTTCTTCTCATTCTTCCCCTATCTTTTCAAAATTTGATAGGGATTTCAAGAAACAAGTCCTACATGGGATATCCATTTTGAAATTTATAATCCTTTGTTTCAAAGCCCTCTACCCCTTATCAATTTGTCTCTCCTTCAAGGTCACCTCCTAAAAAAAACGCTATAAGCGGTGATCAACATCTAAAGCTTTTTATCAATATGATGGAAGACTTTGAGATTGAACATGAAGATGTATACATCAAATTGAATATCCATACTCTGGAAGAGGATGTAAGGGATGTGTATAAAATTTTGCTAGATAATTCCATTGACTCTTGGACGAGAGATGAACAATGCATTTAGATTGCAAAGTATGGTGATAGAACTAGCCCTAGGTTTCTTTGTCATAATTTGAAAACATCAAGAATAATTGTAATGAGTCGGTACATGATTTCAACACAAGGTTTAACAAGACCTTGAGAAGATTTCCTATCACCTTAAGGCCATGTGATGAGTCATGTTTGATTAAATATTCGATGCATTTGATAAAAAGGTTATTTACTACTTGAGGGAAAAAAACCTACTAATTTGAGGAAGGCATTCACCATGGCTCTGTAAAGAGAACAACATTAAGGCAATTGGAAAGCCTCCAAAAGGGAGGGTGTAAAAATAATTAACCACGGAAAAATCCTCAAACAAGTAAGGTCTGCTGATTTGGAGGAAGTTCTAAAAACTTTGGTAGGGGGTTGTTAAAGAAATATCATACAAATTAGCCTAAGAAGAAAATGGTATTGGGAAGAGTTCACAATGTCAACACAAGCAACAGGGCAAGACATGTTTACAAATCACCAAATATCGATGATGACAGAGGTAAGGGACGTATTGGATTTTGAAATAGGAAGTCCCAGGACAAGGAAAATAGAATGGTACTTGATCCTTTGGCTACCGAGTGGCTGTTGTGGAGGATACAAATTTCATTTATTGGTGTGACATATGTTTCATGCCCCATGCTCCATGTGAGGAAGATCAACAAGAAGAGGAAGAAGCTTATGATGATAATGATGATGATGTTTACATGATGGGTTACTCCACAAGCTCACAACAAGGGGCAACTTCAACTAAAGTGATAAGTGCTAGAACTAATGCTGATTTTTGGGATTACATTCACTGGGTACCTTTTCTCCCTCCCTCTCATACTTTAGAAGTAGATATTGTACAAGCTTTTGAATTTCCCAATAATGACTTTGAATATTTAAGGGCTTTAATGATAAATAAGTATGATGGAGGCATCCCATCTGAGGAGGACAGGTAGTTGTTGATGAATGCTGTTGTGGCTCAAGAAAAGGAACACAACATAAGAAGTAGGGTTTTCAAAGGGACAGGGCCTTAGGCTAATCCAAAAACTCCATTGCTTTCAAATGTTCCTAAAGAGGCTCCTAAGAAAGATGCATATGCCAAGGACCTTGCTGTCCCAAAAAAACTCACACCCCGCTTCATGCCTAAGATATCAAAAATCATGTGCCATCTAATGAGTCTGTCAACCTTTCTTCCAATGCCACCTTGCCAAAGTCTATCCCTTATGATATTGCCCAAGTCTTGAGTTAGATCAAGATATCAGTTCCAATTGTTGAGTTTCTTAGGATCCCTGAGCATAAGAAGAGAGCATTGGAGTATTTTGGACTGAAAGAGAAGAAGACTACCCTAGGTAGAAACATAAACATTGTGGAGACTCCACTAGTCATTGAAGAACTAGAAGCACCACCAGCATCAGAAGAGCTAGATGAACCACCTAAGGTCTATTTGGGAACATCCTTGGTAGACTCTCAATTGAATGTGGATCCATTCTTCACCACCCTGATCATTAAGGATAGATTGCTTTGCACAACTGTATGTTTGATTTGGGGGCATCATGCAATGTTATGCCTTTGGAAGTTATGAATGAACTGAATATCAAAGTAACAACCGCATATGGGAAGTGCACTACCATGGATTCTAGAGAGGTGTTAGTGGTGGGATGTGTGAAGGGTCTGGTGGTACAACTTGCAGCCTATCCATTTAGGAATTGGAAGCTTGATGTAGTTATTGTTGACTACCCAACCAAGTGGGGTATGTTGTTGTCTAGAAAATGGGCTTGCAATTGTTGGTGGGAATGTTCAAATTGATATGTCATATGCCACCATTTGGATTGAAGGCAGCCATGTCAAGTTGTATGGGGAAAAGAAAATGTTGCACCTTATTGAGGATCCGAAAAATGCATCTTATGAATTTTTATACACAAGTGTTGATGCTGATAACTTTGTAGGATTTACTAATGGAAAGGAGCACAAGATTGAAGAATACAAATGTCTTGAACAAGAAGGCTCTCCTTAGACTTTATTGTTTGATGGAGCTTTCTTCTAGTTTGGAAATGGTGCTTGTGTTGTTTTGATCTCTCCGGATAGGAAGAGTCTATCTTTTCCTTCAAAATGCACTTTGAGTGCAATAATAACATTGTTGAGTATGAGGCAATGTTGTTAGGTCGAGGATTTCTTGGAAATATGGTGTTAAAGACATCATTGTAATAGGAGATTCAGAATTAGTTGTAAAGTAGGTCGAGAAAATTGTATGCCACAAAAAATCAGTGAATGAAACAATACAAGCATGCAGTTTGGGATTTCATTGAGATATTTGATTCATTCAACATTATGCATCATGATAGGAGGTTCAATGATTTAGCGAGAAAAACTTGCGTATTGGGATCTCAGTTTGATAATTTTGTAGTGTCCCCATTTTGTGAATATGATGTTGAGGTGTTAACAAGGCCATCTGTACCTGATAACATTAAACACTTTGGTAATTTTTTGATGATGATGCTCAGTCAAAATATTTCAGTAGAACAAAGGGGAGTTTTTTTATCAAAATATTGATTAGGAGCCAATGTTATGCATAGTAGAGGGTAAAGAAACCTTGTTTGGAAAAGGAATTATCCAATTGAAGACTAATACCATTCCTAGAGGGTTGGTTTCTCTTGAGTCCAACTTTGATCATTTTGATCGCATTATTAACAGATGCATAGCAGCCTCAAGGGATGTTGAGGAGAATTACCTTGGCACAAAGGATAAACCAAGGAAGATTTGGTTAGGCAGCAATCTCAGCAAGGAGGAGAAGCATTCCTACATCCAATTGTTGAAAAAGTATCAAGATTGCATGGCTTGGACTTATTCTGAGCTGAAGGCATACAAAATGGATCTTTTTCAACATGAGATTCCCTTGGAATCCAATGCAAAACCATTCAGCGAAAGCAGAGGCCAATCAATACACCATAATCTCTTAATATGTAAGAGGAACTCGAAGAAACCGAGGGAGGGAGGGATTATTCGGCCCAAAAGGTATTCTTCTTGGGTTGCAAACCTAGTACCAATTAGAAAGAAGAATGGTGACATCAGGTTGTGTGTGGATTTTAGAAATCTAAACAGAGCATCAATGAAGGATAATTATCCTTTACCAAACATGGAAAACATTGCAACTAGTGATTGGTTCTGAGATACTTTCTACCCTAGATGGTTTCTCTAGTTATAACCAAGTTGTGGTGAAGGAATAAAAAGAATTAAAACAACCTTTACCACCCCTTGGGGAACATATGTATATGGTAGGATGCCCTTTGGTCTGATGAATGCTGGAGAAAATTTTCAAAGAGCAATGGATGTTGCTTTTTCCGGTTACATTAATGATTTTATTGTTGTTTACCAGGATGATGTGACTGTCTTTTCATGAAAGTGAGGTGATCACTTGTTGCAATTTGAGAAGATGCTAATTAGATGCGAGAGAATATGGCATTTCATTCAATCCAAAGAAGTGCCATTTTGGAGTGCAGAAGGAAAATTTGCTTGGTCACATTGTGTCACAATAAGGGTTGATGATTGATCTAGAAAGGGTAGAGGCCATCAACAAGGTTCTAACCCCAAGAACCAAGAAAGGAATCCAATCCTTCTTTGGGCAGATAAACTTCATCAGAATATTTATATTAAACTTTGTTGAGTTGACCATTCAAATTACTTCCATGTTAAAAAAGGACCAGTTCATCAAGTGGGAGGAGGATGCCATTCAAGATTTCAGTGGGATTATAAAAGGCCCTTTCAGCTGTTGTCTTTTGCTTGAGAGAACACTATTGCATCTGTCTTTGTTGCTGAGAAAGATGATAAAGGGATGAGAGGCCAATTGCATTTTTCAATAAGTTATTACAGGGGGATGAGCTAAAATACACTATTATGAAGAAACAAGCATTTTCCTTGGTAAAAGCAACAAAGGCTTTCAAGCCTTAAATTTTGTGTTCAAAGATTGTTGCTTATGTTCCTTGTTGGTTCCATTTTGAGCTTGCACCATGTTGCCCTAAATTTTACAAATTTGTATTTTCTCAAAAAATGTTTTACCCTTTGAATTGATGATCTAAAATTCTTCCCCTCTAGTTTAATTCTTTTAAAATGCTCACAAGCTTGTTGTTTTGCCCTAATTTGAAGAAATATTCCAAGTTTGCCCTTTTCTCGTGGCCTAGTTTTTTCCAATTTTGTGAGTGTGTCATTTTTCCCTTTACCAGATTGTGAAAAATTGAAATTGATCAAATCATACTTGTTTGTATTTGAAAATCCAAATCCTAGATCGGGAATGTTGTAAAAAACATGGTTCAGTTGATTTAAAATCGAAAAATCTGCCATCCTTGGTGAAAAAATTGAATTCTAGGGCATCCTTTGAATTTTTTACATTTTGACCATCATACGTGTGTCATTTTCCTGTCAAATTCATCCTCAGAAGGTATTGGAAATGTGGTGGTTTCTAATTGGCTGAGGAAAAGTGGGAAAGTTTTGTAACTTTTCAATTTTCACCTTTTTGACAAATGGGGTATTTCCGAGCCCAAGGACCTATTTTTTCCAAATTTGCCTACGTGGCATGTTATGATTGGTAGGGGGATGATGGGTGGTCGGATTCCTTTTTACAAAAATGTTAAAGTCACAAAATGGTCCAAATCCCTGCAGCCAATCGGGAGTGGACACGTGTCCTAAAAGACCAAAAAGGGAGGAGCGGGCCGATGGGGGACTTAGAGTTTTTAGCTCTATTTTTCTAAAGTTTCAAAATTAGTTTTTCCCAGCTCCAATCAGAGGAGGACATGTGGTATAAATTTTGAGTAGGTCGGCGGGCCGGTAGAGGAAAAAGGGAATTTTTTCCTTTTGCGAAAAGAAGGCTTAAAATTAAAAGTATGGATCCCGGCCCCGTGGCCAATCATAGGTGGACACGTGTCTAACAAGGTCAAAGGGAAGTGCAGACCATGGAAGTAAAAGGGGATTTTTCCCTTTTTCACCAAAGAGTTTAAAATCAAAATTTGAAGCACCGACCATTACCCAAATGAGAGATGGACACGTGGCATCAATTTTGAGTGGGTCATGTGGTGATGGAGGCAGGAGGGAATTTTTCCCTTTTGCAAAAAGGACTCAGAATAAAAATTTTAAGCACTGGCCCGCTAGCGAATCATCAAGTGACACGTGGTAGTGGAGAAATCGGAGGTGCAGACTAGCGGAAGGAAAATTGAAAATTTTCCCTTAGTAAAAAGGGAGTTAAAATGAAAATTGGGCCCGCTGGATTTTAGCGATAGAGGAAGCGACACGTGGTGAGGGAGAAATAGGGTGTGCGGGCCCATGGGGAAAAAAGTGAAAATTTTCCCAATTTCTAAAAAGGTCAAAATGTGTAGAATTGAAGCGCGATCCCAATGGGACCCACAATGTGCCATGTGTCAGCTGCAAAATTCAAAGGCGGAGGGGTGGGGAAAAAGTTAATTTTTTCCATTTTTTCAAAAATGTCAAAAAGACAAAAAGTAAGCCCAAATTGATTTCCAATCATTTTTTACCACGTTCAGTCTTATCCAAAAAATTAAAAAGGTAACTCAAGCTTATTTCTAAGTCCGCATCTTCCACGTGGAGGGCTAGGGTTTAAATATGGATAAGATGGACGGATTGTTGTGCATCCATTTGTTTTTACTTCCATTGGAGCTCTAGGAAGCTTGGAATCATGATTTTTGCACCAACATTCATCAAATTAATAGTGATTTTGTGTTGTCTTGGCCCTCCAGGATCATTGGCATCACTTTCATGGCTTAATTCTTTGATCTCGAGGTGATTTTGAAATAAATTTTACCCTAATATGTCCAAAACGTGAAATGACAAAATCAAAAGTTGCGCAGAGGTAATTTGAAAAGGTAAAAATGATGAGTAAAAGGTGTTTGCATGCCTCAATGATGAAAAACGTGCCTTCGGGATGGATAATGATCCGGATATTTGTAATGATTTAATCTTTTGAGCACACTTGGCAACCTCGAATGTTTTTTCGACTAATGTCATTTTCATTAAATCATGAAGAATTGTTGTAATAGAATTGATCCCTTGGCATATTATTTTCTTGGGAAAGAAGGATCAAATGTGGCAAGAGATATATAATGCATGTTTTGAGACATGCAAGAGGTTGGGATGTTGAAAATCACGAGCAAATTCTGAGAGAAATCTCATTTTTCTGAAAAACCCACTAAGGAACCAGGAATAATTCTTTTGTGTTGGATCTTCATGTATGTGAATTGGTTACAAGTGTATAGCCATCACACATCTCTGAGATTGTTCATGAAACTCTCCCTGCTGATGAATCTAACAATATTTTGAGTTAATTTGTGTTTTTTTGGGCAATATGATGTCAATTATCATTTTTTAAATGCCTGCAAATAGTTTTCATTGTTCTTGTTGAAATCTTGCATTGAAAGTATTTAGAAATCACATAGAATATCCATTTCTTATTGATAGTTTAGTGGAATTTGCAATCTCATGTTCAAAAGAGCCTTCATCGAAAAGATATAAACAAATTTAAAATCATTTTACCTTCCTTTACTATAGAGATTGCTTGTAAGCCTTTAGGGGTACCTTAGGCATGTTTTGATCAAGGATTTTTGTGTTTAATTGAGTTTTTACTTCAAGCTTTTGTGGTGAAATCTCAAAGATTGTGTGAAAAGTGTAGCCTAGGCTTCCATTTATGCCTCCTCTAGTTGAAAGAATATCCGATTATTAGCATTTTATCCGATAGTTGTTCAAGTATTGTAGAGATTGTCAAAGATCGATATATCCCGGTTTGTCTCATCAAAACCCCACAAAAAAATCATTCTAAACAACCCATCCTACCCATACTACCTCTACATCTACATTGCGTGTCAATGAAAGAATACAATCCATTTACAAAATTGCACAAAGCAAATTAGGATTATATAATGTCTTCAGTAACCCTTGCTTTGCATTGAAAATATCTCCATAATCTAGGAGTGACAACTTGTGAAAGTTAGATTTGGAGTGTTGATCATATTTTCCCAAGGTCTTTTCATACTATTTGCATAAATTGAGGGATATCTTCATCTCCTTCACCATTTGGGGGTTACAATATAGGTTCTTTTACCTTGGTTGAAAAGGCACAACCTAAAATAGTGAGGGTCAGATCAAATCCTTTCAAAGTGCTATCCATCTCTCCACAAATATGAGTGCCAGTTAGATCACCTCCCGACTACAAAATGACACACATCATGATATATTTGACTTCAAGCTTCATGTCATATCTCTGATGCTACTCAGACTGAAAAGGAGAACAAATTTGGGTACCAACATTCCCACACCATGGTGAAAGACATCTTATCGACATGAAAGTATCGAGAAAAAGATGTAGATGTGTGAACAAGTTGCAGGAATATGACACGGATATCCAAACCAAGCAGTTGGTGAGAGGTTTGGGATTGGCTAAGCTTGTGGCTCGAGCAACATGCAAATTTTTGATATGAATGAGGTAGGAGAAGGAAGGGTAGATGTCTTTGAGAAACTAATGAGTTCTGAGTGGTACAAGGATGTGATTTTTATCTCAGACATTTATACTACCTTGAGTATTTGAGTAAGAACCAAAAAAGGGCCCTTAAGTTGGCTTCCCAGAAATATGTCATTACTGATTATGGGTTAGCTTGGAAGAACCCTAAGGGAGTCCTCTTAAGGTGCATTACTGAAGATGAAGCCCCCAAGATAATTGCTGATCTCCATGGAGGAGTTTGTGGGGGAATTTTTCTGGAAGGGTCACAACACACAAGATCCTAAGGGCTGGTTATTGGTGGCCAACTCTTTTCAAGGATGCAACTCTTTTGGTTAGAAGATGTGAGAGTTTCCAAGTGCTTCTTTGGAAGACTAAAAGCTTCAGGCTCCCTTCCTTTGTAGCCTATATCAATTGAAGCTCCATTCAAGTAATGGGGGATGGTTTTATTGGTGATATTTTAGACCCTTAAAGTGCTAGCCATAAGTGGATTCTTTTAGCCATAGATTACTTCACCAAGTGGGTGGAGGCAATCCCCACCAAAAGGGCAACACACCAAATTGTCATGGACTTCATGCTAAACCATATCATCTACAGGTTTGGGGTGCCGGTCAAAATTGTTGCTGACAATGCCATGAGCTTCAGAGATAAACCCTTGGTGGCAATGTGCAAAGAATATGGTATCAATTTGACATATGCTTCTAATTACAATCACTAAGGAAATGGACAAGCCAAGTCTAGTAATAAAAATTTGTTGAAGATTATAAGAAGAACCTTGAAGCCGAACAAGAGACAATGGGGTGAGCAGTTAAAGTTTTTTGTCTGGGTAGACTAAATTACCTGTTAAAAGAGCCACTAGAAAGAGTCCATTTGAATTGGTGTATAGAACTCAGGCCCTTCCCCTTGCATATGCAATTATCCTCATATCAGTTCATGCAACAACTGGAAGATCAAGAAGTAATTCCATATGATGCCCGCATTAACTAGATTGTTGAACCTAATGAAAAAAGGAGGGCATCGCACCAACGACATGTAAATAAGGTAAAGCATGGAAAATTTGACACTTTATGGGTGGGCCCTTACTCCATTGATATTAGAATTGGTAAAAATACCTTCTTCTTAAAGGACTTGGATAGGAAATTGCTCAAACTACTTGTTAATGGCAGGAATTTGAAACATTTCTTAGATTGATTCCCCAGAATCAAGGTGAACATCATTTGTATAGTGTATAGTTTGTTGGTTTGTTTTTTTGTCTTTCATGTTTTTTGTTCATTTTGGCCCCTAGTGGCTTGTTTTTTCTGGTTTCTTGGTTCTTTTTGGGGGATAGTTATGGTTTTGTGCTCTACAAACTGACTCCTTTTCCCAATGGATATTTTGGCACTTGGTCTACCTTGTTCTTGTGGCACTCGCAGGAGTTCCCATCCCCGAGTCGGAGCCAATGTTTGTGCTCAAAATAGTCTCGCCCCATTTTTCCATTAAAATATATCAATTTACATCCTCTGCCATATTTCATCCCCCGTGTTGTGCTTGAGAAGTATTTGCTTTCCTTTTGTTGCCATAACTAGTCCTTCCTGGGCCGAGGATCACGTATGGATCCATAGTTGTTTCCTTGTTTCTCTATTTATCTGGAAGGGGTCTGTAATTAGGGTCCCCTATTCTCTGTTCATCTAAAAACTTAGGCTCTCTTGTTCTTTCTACTTTCCACATGATCGGGATTTTTGTCCTTGTCATTTTTCCCTAAATACTTGAAAAAATGAATGGATGTAGATTAGAGGAATGTATTTGAGCCTTATAACATTTCTCAATTCTCTATCCTTGGAGAAAATTTCATCTCTGGGCTCAAATGGTCATTTTTATGCATTTTACGGTTTGACGGGCATTTCTCCCGGTCAAATTTGCATCCTTGCATCAACAGGAAATGTGGCCTCTTTTGGTTGGATGCGGCTCAATGGGGCACTCTAAAATTCTATGGATCACCTTGACCCAAAATTGGTCCATGTGGAGGAACGACGCTCATTTGAATATTTTCTTTTTGGTTTGGTTTTGGAGCGCGCATGGAGGACACTTGGAGGTTTCCACTACCTTGCCGGACTTAGAATTTTTTTATGTAGCTGGTACATTTTGGTGGAATAGGGACATGTGGTGAGCCTGTGCTCATTCAGGGTCTCCTCTCTTGGGCACCATTTTTAAATTGTGCCATGAATACATGTGGAGGCTTTTGCAGGATTTCCATACTTAGTGTTTTTCCAAAAGGTTATGAGAGGCCTAGGACACATGGAGGGACCACACACGTTTGAGGACTGGCCCTTGAATTTCATTTTAAAGAAGCACCATGAGGACACTTGGAGGCCTCTGCTCACTTTGCATTTTGCTTGGACTTTTCAATGGCCAAAGGAGATTGCCTCGAGACCTTGACACATGGCACCTTCCACTGAGCTTTAAGCCATCAAACAAATTTTGCAGGGCCAGGACACATGGTGAGCCCTTGCTCATTCAAGATCTCAACTTTTGGATACCATCTCAAGACACACCATTCAAATGCATGGCAGTTTGAAAAGTCAAAAGGTAGGGAAGTGGACCATCGGGAAACTTGGAGTTTTTTGCCTCTTAAGGATTAAAGTATCAAAACGGCCCTCAGGACAGAAAAAATTGAGGTCAAGGTTAAATTTGAAAAGTTAGAGGGGCAGAGAAATGGACCATCAGAGGCAACATAGATTTTTTACCTCTTGTTACCAAAAGGATTAATACATCAAAATGGCCCGCATAATGATGACAAAAAATAGTCAAAAATTTTCCCCAATCAATGGTGGAGGTGCAGAATTCGAGTGAAATTTGGAAATTTTTGCTTTTGTGGAGAAGGGAGTTACAAGTAAAAAGGAAGCATGGTTCTTTGGGACCCACATCAAAGACTTGAAGCAAAAAAGGAGGCAGAGTCATGGGAAAATTTTATAAGGACGAGTTGAAATAAAAGAATTTTTCCACGATTCCTTTGGACCCACCTTAGGACACGTGTCGGGATCAAGGGAGGTGATGTGGAGAAAAATATGATAATTCTAAACTTTTCCAAAAGTTGTAAAAGGAAAAGGGGAACCCGCATGCCCACTCTAAATTGGATCTCCCACATGGATGGTCCAAATTCAAAATAGAAATCAATGGCAGTTGTGCCTCTGTATCTGATTTTTCCACCATTTTCACTCCAGAGCTCCTAGGGATGCGTATTCTTATGGTTTTTATCATTTCTTGGAGTCTCCTGCACGCCAAATGAAGAGGAGAATTAATCTGGTATCCTAGTTTTGTGGGGAAGGTCTATAAATGTCTCTCACCATTAATATGCAACGATTGTCGATTCGCCCGATTTTTCTTTCCTTGGCACATGAAAGACCTGTTGATATCTATGTTTGGTGAGAAAAATCCGGGGACGTCTTTTACCATTAAGATGAAATTTGACCTCTGGGCTCGATATGATCTTCCATTTTTCTCCTCAGGAACGCAAAGAACCAAATTGGGACATGATTAGGGGTAGAAGTGGTCTCGTGTGTAAAAGGAAAAGTGATCTACCATAGGAAGGAGTTGAATGTGGGAAATTTTTGAAGAGATCTTCCCCCTGAGAACCTAACCAATTTTTACACATCTGATTCTTGGAATCACGATCAAGATCTTGGCGAGCACTGGTACAATCAATGTCTCTGGTTTTGTGGGGGAAAGTTGATGTTGTAAAATATTATAAATAGGCATGATTTTTCGATGAAAAGGGTTGGGAGTTTTTGAAGGTAGAAGTGTTAGGAGTTAGAAACTGATTTCCTAAGAGAAAAGTTTGATAGAACCCGTCTTTCGAGAAACTATCTAAAGAAGCTTGTTTATCTACTTTGTGTTAAAGTTGATCATGTCAAGGTGGTTGCGAGTGTACAACCATTGACAAGCTCTGAGATTGTTCAAGAAACTTTCCCCTTCTGATTAATTTAACCAAACTCGAGTTAATCTAGGTTATCCATGAGCAAAATTTGTGTTTTCTTTGTTTCTGAATGTTTGCAAGTAGTTTTACTTGTTCCCGTTGCATTCTTAAATTAAAATATATGTGAATCACATGAGATCTTATCCTTATGATAGTTTGGTGGTATTTGCAATTTCATTTCTTAGAAGAGATTTCATTTTATAGTGAAATAAACAAATTTAAAATCACCATGACTCATAACATGACTATAAGATTGTTTGTTAGCCTTTGAGGGTATCTTAGGCATGATGAAATAGAGATTGATAATGTTCGAGTTAAGTTTTCCAATTTGAGCCTTCATTTTGGATCCTTTAAGTTTGTGTGAAAAGTGTTGATCTAGGCCTCCATTAGAGCACATGTTCTGGTTAAGGAACATCCTAGCTATCCCAAAGCATTCTGTTGTTCAAGATTTCTATTTTTGTAAAATTTCTCAAGGTTCTGGTATAATCAACTTTATCCTACTTCACCTCCCACAAAAAAATTCATTTAAAAACAACCAATCATACCCTTACTACCCTAGTTTGTCATGTGTGTATACAAATGCATAATATTTACTACTTAAACATGCGAAACAATCATGTTTTCATTGTCTTTAGTGGCTCGAACCTTGCTTAGAAAATATCTCCATTATTTAGAGTAATGACAACTCGTGAGAGTTAGGTTTTGTTGCATTGATCATATTTTCTTCAAGGTCTTCTTAATAACTTCACAAGGAAGGATATATACATCTCCTCCACAAACACCAGCTACAAAAATTGTCCTCTCACCCCGGTTCAAAGGAAAAACCATAAAGTAGTGAGGATAGGTCATATCCTCTTGAGGGTGCTACCCATTTCTCCACATCCGAGTGATAAAGAGAAAGCTACATTTCATCCCCGGCTTAATAATGACATATTTCATGCTCTTCTTTCCTCTAAGCTTCCTACCGGACCTATGATGTTGCTCTTCACGTCAGGATAATTAATTTCGGTACCAACAGTACTTTTCCTCTTCGGGTGAGTTAATGGCTAACTCAAAGATTTAGATTGTAAAAACTCCAAACCCTAATCATTTTGGCATTATCACTTGATCTCTTCTTGAGCTAGTGAAGCTCTATGGATATTTTGATTTGGAGACCATTGATTTGTTTTGTTGAATCTTTTGAGTTCATTCTATGAGGCTCCAGTGGAAGAAATTATGTAAAAATATTTGATGTGTTGTTGAAATTTTCATGTGAGTGAAGCTATGAAATTGTTGTTTTTGGTTCTCCGTGAAGGGTTTGTTGTTTGTGAAAATTGTTAATTATTTGTAAAGTCGGGCTATGTTAAATGCCTCTCTTTACATTTAACTTTCTTAAAGCTTAGTTTGAAACCTCGAGCCTACTACTTATTCATGCCTGGTATTAGCATTTTTTCTAATATCGGAGTTTGAGCTTTGTATTATTTGTTGTTATGAAACTTTCACACAGACTCTGGAGACCCGGTTCTAGCCACAAAGTAGCACCATTGGAGAAAGTTTGATCTCAAACTTTTGGGTGAATATGAGCTTTACTGGTTGCCATATTTGAGGTAACTTCTGCTCAAACTAAAGGAAAAAGTGGGTTGCTATTTAACTTAGATCTGGGGTTGTTTCTTATTTCCCATTTTGTGGACTAGTGCATGAGCCATTTATGAGTCCTTTAAGATTTCGTGGCTTGTGGCCATTTTGATCTTCCTTTAAAATGGGCACGTTGAATATTTATATCCATTGAGACCTTGCTCTATTGAAAATCATTTTGAGATTTTGGGTTTGATATTAAAACTCGAATTCTTTTCTCTGGTTAATTTTCCTTTGAAACGACCTTCATTCGTACGTGTAAGATTGAAGTTTTTTTCTTTCTGTGCTTTGTATTAAATTTGGGTTGTGACCTCTTAGTCCGGGATTGAGGCTTTACCTTGCTTTGGATATGGTTTTACAAGGGCAAGCTATGCTTTGACTTCTCGTGACCTAAATTTGGGTGTTTTGCTTTATAGCTTGCGAGGGTTTCATATTGAACTTTCAAGTGTTGAGGAAAAGCTTTCTTGTGCTTTCATTTTAAAAATTTGAGCTGTTATTTTTCTCTATGTTCAAAATGGATAACGTTATGGATTTTTTCAACTTGGATTTTCTCATTTCTAAATCTATTCTTCAAAAAACGTTGGGGTTTTATTTTATAATTCCTTCGAGCTTTGGTGTTGCTAATATTTAGCCGTCATTCGAATTCTATGTTGAGCTCTATATCTCCACATTTGGTGGCTTTTGGTTTGTGTTCCTTATATTTGATATTAAAGCTTTATTTCTTAGTGACTCAGGACCCTATTCAAATCTCTGCATATCTATATAATAACATGGATTTTGCTAACTTTTGCTTCATTTATTTTCACAATATTCAGCTTATTTTCCGGAGGCTATTGTGCGTCTGTATTTATTTGTTGTGAATAAGGGTCTTTAATGCTCCTTACTACTAGTTCATCCTTTACTGAGTTGCAAATATTTCTTTATGTTGATCCACCTTGATTATATGGTCATTTTGATGTTGTAGGAGAATTGAAATCTGTAGATGTAGATGTAGTTTTGACTATATAACCCTATTTGATCTCATAATGGGGAAATTTTGTTTTGATTGTAACTCTCATGAGGAACCTTTACTTGTGTACTTGTGCCTGCTGGAGGTAATTTTGAGTTTCTTTCTTCCGCTTTGCAACTTGAATGTTCATAACAACATCATATAGATTTTATTGTATTTGTGAAATAATTTCAGTAGTCTATCACAACCTTGATATTGTATCCTTCTTGATCTCTTAAAGATTTGAAATATTTTGAAAGTTGGAACCTTTTTGAATCTTGAAAACTTTTTTAATACATGTCATAACAATAGACATTGTTTCATGGAGATTAAATTATTGTCCATTTATATATCAACTTATTGTTGGCTATAAAATGGATCATTCACTTACTTTTGAAGTTCGTATATTAATGGTTGCAACCTATACCAGGATCTTGTAATATCAATATTTATTCATGAACCTGCTTGTTTAGAGTTGTTAATTCATGCAAGGATATGTAAATTTTTGTAGCTTTCTATAAACAATTGATTTTGTTCTCATGTATAAATCAAAGAATTCTTGTTGATGATGTTGCTTCATTATTTTCATTTGATCTAGATTAATGAGGTGGCTTACTTACATCATTTATATTACTGCAACATGATTTTCTCTCTTTTGAGAAACTTTGGCTGAGCTAAGCTGATGAAAGACATTAGTATTTGGTTGTCCCCTGAAAATCATGCACTGAGGATTTTGTTCGAGTGGAAGCATACCTTGATCATTTTTTCATTCGATGGAAAACTATAATTTTCTTTACCTTTTTAACCTGCTATATTTGGTGTTTATTGACTTTACAATAGTTGTTCTTACATCATTGCTCTTTTCTAGTCTATACTTTTGATTTGTATGATGTTGTGTTGTTCTTGATTGATTCTGCCCTTGGGAGCATGATCGTTTGGAAATGTATGTTTCCTTCAGTTAGTTGTAATGAGCTTGATCTTTATCATTTTGTTGGCACTTGTATGTGACCTTGGTAAGTTGAACTTGTACTTCAAATATATTTTTATATCATGATTTTGAAAATGATACTCTGCATTCTCCCATAAGAGGAGTTAACTTTGATGCATGACTTAGGTTTTACTTCTATACTCTCTTTATCTGATTATGAAGCTTGCATAAACTCTGATTTTGAATCTTCAGTTGAGGAATGGTAACATGCATCTTTTGATCATCTGGTAGAGAATCCAATTTCTAAGTACATTGTTATTCTTTTAAAACTTGTCTTTCATAGAAGATTGTTGAAGGCTGAAACCTATAATCTCATTAAAGATGCTTCAAAATAGTTGGATCTGAAAGTCATTTCTCAGGATGAAAATCATGTTGTAGATGTTTTTCTCTTCTTCTTTAAAACTAGCATATGTACCCCTCCATTGTTAATGTTTGAACCTGCATTTCATGTTATCATTTATTTGGCCTACCATTCTTGGGCTATAGTCTTCTCTTGATAGAATTTGTGCTTCATAGTAATGCTTTCAAAAGCTCGTTATTTGATCATTTGTAAGTGATAATCTTTGGACTTGTAAGATTAGAAAAACTATAAATTCATCCTTATGGGAAAATTTTCTCATGTTCCCTTTGAATCAGTAACTATTATTCACTTGATACAAGTATGTCTTGAATTTGCACTTTATCTCATTCCATTTGTTTAGAGAACTACAACACTAAACTTGCATTCTTTTATGGATTAGTACAACTATATCTTTGTGTATTCATCCTTCTTCTTACATGTACCTACACATTTAGATAAACTAGTTAGAAAACATTAGGCTTTTTGGCCTCTCTCATGTTCCATAGTTTTTCTTCTTTCATCTTTCTTCTCTGAAATGATTGTGAGAATCATATGTGTTGATGTAGAATATTGCTCTTGTCAATTTTGTATCTATCTCTGATGTATCTTATGCCTGTAACTCATACCTCATGATGTCAGGAGATCCATTGGCACAAAATTAAATAGTACAAGAATATGGATTAACCTTGAGCTCGTGACTGATAGTCTTCTTTTCTATTTCTCAGGTATAATGCCAATGTGGATAGCGAGGATGAAGATGGAGTAAAGCTGGAGTTGGAAGTGGAACAATGGAGATGAAAGAAACTCAAGGAAATGATGGGTTTTTCATACTCCTTTACTTTTATTTTCATGCATATGTACCTTCTACTTTAGTAGTTATGAATTGCTTTTGAGTTACATCCCATGACTTGTGTGGGAAACATTTAAATCCTTTATGAATAAAATATCAAATTTCAGAACTAATTTATATACTTGTTTTACATTTCAAAGAGTGTGATGTATGGATTGTATAACGAACTAAACAACTCAATAACATAATTGTATGTATTTAATCATAAAGGAAAGAACCTTAAAATACCTACAACTTGGTAATGAACTCTCAACTACTGTAATTTGCAACTTTGTTTTCTATTCCAAAAATTAACATTCCACTTACTCTGTAATTCTGGCCTTCATCAAGCTGATACATTTGTCCTTAGGGGATTTTGTGTTTTCTTGCTGAAGACAAACATGTATTTGTAGAAGATGTGATTTTTTTACATTTTGTAACAACACACATAGCTGCAAATTATATATAATCATCAATTGTTGTAACTGAAAACATAATAATATTGTAATGTATTCCCCTAATTAGGTTCACTTCACTAATGCCATCCATCGTAATGAAGTTTTGAGTTGCCCATTTTTACACAAGTGCAAAAATTGTCAACATTTCTGCAATCCTATTGGCGATCCTACTTGTAGACCGGTGCCTTTCTTTTGTCCATTAAGCATGGATTTAAAGCATATAACCAAAACTACCTCCCGAAGGTCCACCCTTCCAAAAAAACTAAACTCGGGAAGGATCGGTAAACTAGATCACTGCACATGATTCACTTATTGAATTGAAAAACATTACAATGTCCATGAAGCACTTATTGAAAGGGAAATCGTACTATAAATGCAGACACTATAGGATTTTCAATAAAAATGTTTAAGAAACATACCATTCACAAGAATGAGAAGTTCTTCCCCATTCAGCCTTTAAAGTTGAAATGTGATGTGTTATTTACAAGCTGAAATCATGTAAGGACCACTCCAGCATTATATTGAACATTGTGTGATTTCCCATCTTTGCACGATCAACATCTCATTTCAACACAATGTCTCCTTCATTGAAGACTTTGAACTTAGCCTTCTTATCAAAAATTTTCTCCATCTGTTTATGATTAGTTTCCTTATTCAAATGATTTTGATCTCTCGGTTCTCGTAACTCCTTTAGCTTTGTATAATGAACATGCGGTGGTTCATTCTCGATCAATTCCATCTGATGCAATAAATATAATGCAAGAAACTCAATTGAGATAGATATTCTTCCCTCTCTTCCATAAATAAGATTGTACAGTGAATTACGAACATATATTTTATGGGTAACTCTGTAAACCCAAAGTGTTGATTTCAACATTAGATGCCAAGCTCTTTGGTTATCTTTGAGTCTTCTTCGATGATCCTTAAAAGATTATTATTAGTACTTTCAGCTAACCCATTACCTTGTGGGTAATAATTAGATGACGTACTTAAATAAATTTTGTGCTTAATAGCCCAATCTGTATTACCTTTGCACCAAGAAACGCTAAAGCATTATCTGAAATGATAGTTGTTGGAACACCAAATCTGTAAACTATACCCTCATAAAATGAAAGGATTGAAGTCTCATTATCTTCTTTCAAAGTTATTTCTTTAGTCTAGCGTGTAAAGTAATCAGATCGTTTGTAACCACTTGTGTCTTTGTGAAAAAGGTGTATGTATCATGCCAATAAAGTCAAGACCCCACTGCATGAATGGTTGATCTACTGAAATAGGCTACATGGGTAGTGGAGCTAAGCATTCTTTTCTAACAAAGAAAGCACATTTCTTACACTTTATGATCCATTCAAAGCAATCCTTGAATATGTTGGGCCAATAGTAACCATCTTTCATAATTTTTAAAGATGTAGTACGTGCTGAAAAGTAACCTCCGCAGGTTGTTTATGGAATTCAAAGAATAATTGTTGAATTCTATCGTAATAATTACATCGCAGCAAGATTTAGTTCATATCTTTTTTTGAATAACACGCTATCAATGAAAATATAAGGTACAAATTGTAACATGAAGTACCTTTGTTCATTATTTTCCATGCCTTCCAGATAAGTGCCATGTTGTAGATAGCTAACTAAATCAGTCATCCACCTTGATTCCTGAACTTCTTGACTAATCTCGGGTTGTTGATTTTCTGGTTTGCAACAAAGTATTTGATTGTTGATACCTAAATTTAGCATGTTTTTCTTGATCATCTTATCTCGTAGCATGTTGTTTTTCCATATCAGCAATTAGATGCTCACATAAACCTTTTCCCCTTACTGTTTTCGCAACATAGATATCAACATCATATTCCATAACTTTCGTAATCTAGCCTGCTCTCTTCTCATTTATCTCTTTGTTCAACAAGAACGCTTTCACACTTAGATGAGAGACTAAGACATGTATCTTATTATTGGAAAGCATGTACTTGAAAATTTTCAATCCTCTAACTATTGAAAGTACCTATTTTTCAAGAAAGGTGTACCTCATCTCGTAGTCATGTAAACTTTGTTCGAAGAAAGCAATTAGCTGCTCAATGTTTTCATCATTAATCTGAGTTAAAATGGATGAAATAGTCTCTACTCCTGCAAGTGCATACATTGTAAAATATTTATCAAAATTTGGATTTGCAAGAGTAGGAGCTTGTGAAATGGCTGTTTTAATTGCTTCAAATCCTTTTCTCCCTTCGATGGTTCAAGAGAAAGTCTTCTCTTTCTTTAACATGGTTGTTAAAGGTTTGACTAATGCTACAAAATCTAGAACAAATCTTCTAACGAAGTTGATTTTTTCGAGAAAACTCTGTAGTACTTTCTTATGATGAGGTAAGGATAACTATAATATAACTTTGATTATGAAAGGATCAATAGCTAAACCTTGTTTAGAGACAATATGACCAAGTAGTTTACCCTGATGAACTAAAAAAATGGACTTTTTGGGGTTCAAGGATATTCCAAACTGTCTACAAAGCTGAAAATTCTATTTTAAATGCATTAGATGTTCATCGGAATCTTTTGAAAACATGGTGACATCATCTAAATAAACCAATATGCATTTATTTAATAAGCTACTGAAAAGCCATATCCATTACACGTTGAAACATTACATTGGCATTTGAAAGACTCGAAAGGAATTATTTTATAAGCATAAGTGCCCCATTTAGTGGTAAAGGTTGTTTTGTATCTATCTTCCTCATGCACAAGGATCTGATTGTATCCACTGTAGCCATCTAAAAGAGATAATTTTTCAGAACTAGAAACTGTTCTCGATCCATATTTGGTAGTGGATAATGATCTTTTAATGAAGCTTTATTAAGGTCCCTGAAATCAACACATAATCTAATTTCTCCATTATTTTTCCGAACAGGAATAATATTAGCTAACTAACTTGAATGCTTAACTGGTAAAATAATACCTAATTCGATTAACTTGGATAATTATTTCCTCATTAATGGCTCAATTTTTAGGTTTATAGGCCTTTGCTTCTATCCGATGACTTAGAATTTGGTTGTAACACTATTGTATGTTGAACTAAAATTGGATCAAACCCTCTCATATCTTGGTACTTCCAGGAAAAAACATCTCTTAATTATTTACATAATTTGATAAATGATTGTTTTTCAGCTAAAGAACATACCTTTCAATTAAGTATCTTCTTTTCATCATCCACTAAGATTTCTTTGTAGTTATCAATGTGAGTTGAAATCTTATCATTGTCCTTTGTAGAATCGATCATCAAAGTTGACAATGTCTTCTAGAGTGACCAATCCTTGAGGTAACTTTTTTGTTTTTAACTAAACAATCTTGTCACCATAGAAGTGTTGCAGTTTTTCTTGATTTACTACAGAAAATTCAGTTTCTTCTGCAAAAATCTACAAATCTATTTATCATCTTTGAAAACCTACCAATTCTCTTCATTATTAAGCATTGAAGGTCTGATAATTAATTTAATATGTGGCTGTACCTTTCTATTTTTGATCTGTTCTAGTACATCAAAACTAGCACCAACTATTACAAGTCTGTCTGCATGCTTATTTTCAGCTCTTAGGACAAATTGAATGTTAATAACATCAAAATCATCCATTAAGTCTGAAACTCTATGTTTGTAAGACTTTAGCAATGAGTTCTTACACAAATAAATGTTCTTTAATTGATTACTAACTAATTTTGAATCACCAAAACTTGTAAAATCGATACCTCTCTTTGGGCGCATTACAAGTGATGAATTAACGCTTCGTATTTAGCTACATTACAAGTACAAGAAAAATGCAAAATTAAAGCTGAAAATTACCATTCATTTGAAGGTGAAGTAAGCATTAAACTCACCCCTTATCCTTTCTTATTTTTATCTCCATCGAAGTGAAGCTTCCATAGTCCTTCTACTGGCTCTTTTGTTTTGGACAACAAGGGAATTGGTACATTTTCTTCATGTAAGAAATAAAAAATGAACAAATCTTCTTCTACCTCCTTCAAAGGGTCATAAAAATGTTCTTCTTGAATCTTCTCATCCATGAAAAAATGAGAATCACCATCTAGTGCCGAAACATGGGCTATAACATTGAAATCAAAATGATCTAAAATTGAGTAATTTGCTGCAACATTTGAAGCATGAGGCTCAATATGAAACCTAGCTAGAGGATATGAATTTACATTGACCTTATTTTTGTATCATGTAGTAAATAAAACAATGACCAATCTAAAGAAATGTAACCTCCTATTTTTGCTATAAAATCTCGTGATAAACATAAGGCAAAATAGGGAGGCAAATCTACAACAATCACATCTTATAGAATTTTAACATTGGGAAAAACATGTAAAGTTACTTCGTGTTTCGATAATACTAATTGTATTATTTAATGTCCCATCTAGTTGTAAAAACTTTTCTTTGTAGGCTCATACCGCATGCTCAATTTTTTTGCAATTGATTTTGGCATAATCTGTTACTTGCACAACTTTCAACTATGCAGTTATGAACTAAATGGTCTCCAATAATAAGAGATAAATAAAATGGTGGTGGCTTCTTAATATCATGAGCGTTTAAGACCTTTTGAACCATCCATTTAACATCTTTACTAATTTTGGCATAACTGTGTTACTTGCACAACTTTCAACCATGTAGTTATGAACTAAATGGTCTCCAATAATAAGAGATAAATAAAATGGTGGTGGCTTCTTAATATCATGAGCGTTTAAGACCTTTTGAACGATCCATTTAACATCCTTACTGCATTCTTGTTACATTGTTCTAAAGACCGTGTCTTCTTTCTAGACTTCCTTTTCGCCGGTTTTGAATAAATCAGTAGCTTAGCAAGTTCATGAGAAAGCAGTGTTCTACCGTCGTAGAATACTTAGAGCATCCCACATTGAGATATTAACATTATGCTTTTTAGAACTACATTAACAATATTAAAATAAGCAACAGTTTTGGAAATAGATTCTCTTGTTTTAGCGTAGGCTTTGGCGAAAAATGACTGCTTCAGCCTACTTTTGATATCTAAGGTATAAAAAGTCTTCTTGGATGAGGTTACGACTATTTTTTTTATTCTTTACTAGCTAAAACACCTATGTTTTTTCGAGGATCAAGAGAATCGCTAGCTAATTTTTGGTATGTAGTTGTTGTTTTATCAATAATTATGGGAAGAACATGCATATTTTGTTATTTTTCTCTCTCCTGAGCCTTTTCTTGGGCCCTAGTATTAACAGAAATAAACCATCTTCACTAAACCTGACCATGTTTTTCTCAAATGCTTTCGAACATGAGTTTCTTGTTGCCCATCCTCCATTTGAGGCATGTATAATGCTTCAAACATGAGGTCATGTAATAAGGTTTATATTCAAAAATGCATTTGGGAAGTTGACAGCTGAATGAGGTTGATTACAAGGTTGACACCATTCATCAAAAACCATGTTAACTAGAACAAGAGAGCTAGATGAACTAGGAGCTTTTGGGTCGAATTTCCTTGGCTGCTTTATGGATTTCTATTTTATTGATTTTGTAGGTTTTTGATAAGGAGCTTGATATGGCCTCGCTAGGTTTGGGCTATTTTGTTTTCAATTGACATTAATTTATCACCCATAGTCCGCAAAGATTTAAACACATCATATGAAGGATCTAGAATAGTAGGATCTATAATGGTAATAGGCTACAAAATAGGTGAAAAATATGCTATAAGAGGCGTTGAACACCTTAGTGCTAATTTACTAGCTTGTATAAGGTTGTTTTCATCTGAGATAACAATATCATAAGCTTTTGGGAGAGTATCTCCTCCCATAGACTGAATCATAGTTTAAATATCACTGTTTAGGGCTATAAGATAATAAAGAAAATCATGGTCATCTTGAGGCTTGACACTTATTGGAATTATTTCTCAAGTTCTAGTAAAATGGATATTAAAACTAGTCATAAGTTCATGAGGATCTCTCTTAATTGTAGACAACTGTTCTATGAGTGATAAATGATCTGAATGATCTTTAAATTTTTCAGCAATTTCTCACCTAACTCATCCCAAGTTCTTATGCTTCAAATCTCCAAGGTTATATACCATTGCAAGGCTTTCCATTTAAATGATGCAGCTAAAAGTCTCAAGGCCACATCTTCATGTGTTATATTATGGACTGCACATAGGCTACAACATATTTGATGTGCTCTATAGGTGTAACCTGATTTTCACCAAGTGAATGAAGGTAAAATTTTCATGAAAAAATTAGGGATATCATGATAAATTGGAATTACTAATTGGCTGCCATTAGTAAAGGTCACAAAATTCATGAGTGGTTGAATAGCCGTTGGAAAAATTGGGATCAAACAAAGAAATTAATACGTGGTGAAGGAATATTAGAAGGAGGATTGTTAAAACTAGGCCTATTATAAGGTAGAGTGTTACTAACTCTTCTTATTCTTGTAGAATTCAAAGGTAAAGAAATAAACTCAAAAGGAATTCCTCTTACCGATCATCTTGTAGTCACATTAGGCATGGAACATGTCTTTGTAAAACCGGTATGAAATTTGGTTACTATTGGCCCAACATATTCAAGGATTTCTGTAAATGGATTAGAAAGTGTAATAAATTTGAGAGATTTGATTCATCCTTTTTCATAGTCTTGTCATATTCATACTTCAATGATTTCAAGTGATCTCCTTATTGTCCTTTTGTCATGTAATCTTCATTTCAACCATTCTCTATAGATTTCATAGCCTTCTCCTTAGCAAGGACGCCATTTATACCAAAAAAATCGGATTTAAACATAACATTAGCATCCAAAATGAAATTCACATCATTCTTCTTCCTTAGAACTTTCTTCACTTCTCATTTTGGTTCTTCTTTATCTTCACCAAACCACTAATCAACACCTTTTATGAGGTATTCATAATCATACTTTGTTTAATCTTTACAAGACTCTTCATATGCATAAATCATGAAGCTTGATTCCTCTTGCATGCCCATTATATCATCATGTCTACACTCAATTTATTCATATGCATTACCATCTAGGACCTATCCTATTGCTATTATCTCTTTCTCAAGGATTTCAATCTGCCTCATTATATTAGCAATCTCTCTTGATTTCTTGATTTCTTTTTTATCCTTTATTTTTCCAATCTTATCTCTCTCATTGTTCGCACTAAAGTAATTACCGTGTCCATTCCATGGTCTCTTTCTTCTTCTCAAAGTCTGTTTCACCTTGGATTGCAGCTTATTTATTCCTCTTTTCTTTTTCTTGTCTCACCCAAATCTGTCTTCGTTATCCAATATTTTCCTTAGATATCTCGGGCTATTTCTCTTCCTCTTTAAATTCTGCAAGCTCAATGGCATATAGGCCAATCTCCTTTAGCTTACTCTTACTCTATGCTAGTTGTATGTTATCCTCCTCCTTATTCACCCGCAACTTTTCATCACATCTTATTCAAAAAATAACATACACCCACAAAACAAAATATCTTGTTAAATCATCGCATCATTCATAATAAAGAATAAAATAAATTTCAAAATTGGTACCATCTCTCGCTATCTCTACTCGATACCACATGATGATGTCATCTTAGCTCACCATTATCGTACATCAAGTATATCGCTTATACAAGAGACAAAACACGTTGCTTCACTCTAAACTTTGCATAATGGAGTTCTTGTTCAATGAATAGATTGGATTAAGAATGAAAATTTTGTTCAAAAAAATTTGTATAGATTTCAAAAACTAGATATTCTTCTATACTTTGATCCACAATCAAGGAAACATTTCATTCATAGTCTTAACTCAGACTGCCCTTCACTGTTATACCTCTAGTTCTTTAATACAAGTAAGAAACTTCAAGGCTTATGAAAGACTTATCATAAATTTTAACCTTACTTCGCCTACACACCTCTTATAATGTCTTACATTGATACAATAGCTTAGCATCACTCAAAATATAATATTTTCACGTTCATCATTACACCTACCTTTCTTTCTCTTGGCACCTTTCTTTAGTCCATTCTCGCTAGTATGAATTCTTGTGCCCTTAGTCTACATTAGGTATCTTTAGGATTGAATCATGTTAGGATAATATCTATCCATTGTATTTTCAAATGTAACAATTTGTGATAAGTTATTATATTGTTACAACCATATTATTTGACTTATTAAGTCACATATGGTTATTGTTATTTGGTTATGTTTTTATAACCATTATATTTGGATTATTATCTTGTAGGACTGTTTGTTGCATAGTTGCAACTTATTTGTTTGTACTTAATTATTGTTTATCCCGGATGCATTTTTGAAGCTTGTGTATTAAGGAATATTTTTGACTTGTGCAATATCTTTATTGTTTGTATCCGGTTGTCTAATACATACATACATACATATACATATACATATACATACACACACACACACACACACACACACACACACACACACACACACACACACACACACACACACATGCAGCCCGCACTGTAAATGATTGATTGATTATTAATAAAATTCTACATGCTTTCCTCCCTATTTTACATTTGGTACTAGAGTTGGTTAATTTGGAACTATGAGTAGAGAAAGTGTGGAAAGAGAGAGTAGAAGAGATAGAGGATATTCGAGAAGCATTTGCAACAATTGAGAACCCTGTAGCCTTCTACAACTTCCCACTACCATCCCTACCTCACCATAACCTCAGATTGTTTATTCCAAGTGTTTGGAACACAAATGTTTTTTACACTGGTGCACCCTACACTAGGAAAAAATTGCTCCCTGAAAGTTAATTTAAAAAAAAAAGACCTCAACTAGGGGTTTTACCTCTAATATTAAAGGTGAATTTGGTGATGGTATTAGCTATAAATAATTCTAGTTACCTATCAAATTAGAGGTACTTCTCCTAAATGTAGATGTTAATTGGTCTATCTATTGGAATTGCATTGGGTTTTGAAAAAGCTGAGTTATTTTTTAAAGGGTCCCTGGCAAGTTGTTATCCATTGGTGAGCCCCTCCCTCCTCACCAAGCACCTTCTTAGATCTGCAGTTGCCTAGGAATCATCAAACCATTCTAAAATGGTGATCTCAAAAATCAACGGACTTGTCCAAACCGAGTGCATTCATTGCATTTCCTAGTGAGGTTCATATTTGTGTCATTGTTTGCATCCGTGTCTTAGATCC
The DNA here is from genome assembly GCA_018340775.1 of Taxus wallichiana var. yunnanensis. Classification (NCBI taxonomy): domain Eukaryota; kingdom Viridiplantae; phylum Streptophyta; class Pinopsida; order Cupressales; family Taxaceae; genus Taxus; species Taxus wallichiana. The sequence goes on from CM031234.1 coordinate 375,136,876, forward strand.
ATCAAACTCCATACCATTCCAAAGCAAACTTGTAAAGTGGTCATGAGTTTAGCCTTACCTCTTCGTATACTTGAAGGACAAATCTGGCTCCATTGTAGTCGGTCTCATCCTAATCGAGCTAGCCCCGGATCTCCAGAGACCGAGCCAATCACAAAATATTCAACCGAGTCTCCTTTTTCTACCAACATCGAGCCATTATTTAATGATCGTGTCATAGTTGAACATGCCAATTTTGAGTAGAGCTCCCACTAAACTCCCATCCGCCTCCACACGACCTATAAGAAACAAAACAATGGATTAACTAAAACAAAGGCAGAGGAAATAAAAAACAATAAAAACTTTGCAAAGTTTGGTCAAAAGGAATTGCAGATCCTCCTGGAGTGGAAACCCTAATCCTTCCTCCAAGCGAGCTCAGACACATGGATTACATAGTTGGTGCCACATCATTTTTTAAAGAGGTCAATCAATTTTGAAGTTTAATAAATTTCATTTACTTCAAATTACATGCATATGCACTATATGTGTTGATCTAGCTAGTAGAAAGGTCTTGGGGTTGTGAGGTTTAGGGTTTGACCCCCACCCCCAACATAAAAAAATCATATTTGAAATTTAGTGGTAAATTTGGAAAAACCACCAAACTTAGAGGCTTATTTAGTGGAAAAAACATCACTAAAGCTTCTAGTTACAACTATACAGGCCCCTAAAAGTTTAGTGAGAAAAACCCTACTTTAGGGCAATTTTTTTACTCCTAGAGCTCTTATTTTCTCATTTCGAGCAACTTTTGCTAAAGGAGGTATACCTAAAAATCAAATTTTTAGCTATTGTTTTGCAATGTTTGGCTTTGGGCTCCGGAGGCCACTAGGGCCTGAAAAATAAAAAAAATTGCCTGCCATTCATTTTTCAATTTTTTAATGTAAGTATATACTTTAGTATATTATACTAATTTTTAGGTTTTTATAGTCAACCAAAAACATTGTAACTTCTCATAAACTGGAAAAGAATTATAATAAAAAATAGTGAAATTTGGTTCTAAAACACTCACGAGATCCTAGATCTCATTCACAACGTTCGGTATATACAAGTGCCTCTAGGAAGCACTTATGGGTAAAGTCATCACCATCGCTTCACTTAATGCCTTATATAAATGCAATAACTTCATCAGTGGCATCGACCCTTTAAATCAAATGGTAGTAATAAGGACACAATGCACACACTATTAGCCTTCCCATTCGTGTGTGAATGATTGCATGACATAAACGGATGGAGAAATTATCCAAGTATATAGCGAAGTTATGTGTGCGTATGAGGATATTTCTTTAGGCCGGTGTCAATAATCACACGGACCCCTTTTAGTATTGTCTTGGTACCATGTATCAAATTATTTCATGTACGTTAATGCCTCTTTCACATAATGTCGAGGTATATAGAAAGGATGAGCTTCTTCCTTGTACCAACATGTATATTGTAAGGGTGCGTATATATAAAGGTTTGGTATATCGATCGATTGTATATAGATTGGGAGACCTTATACCTTGAGTGATAATAGCCTAACCCTGTCATGGATTTCTGCAAAATGGGAACCAATGCCCCCAAATTCTTTATCCCAAATTTAGAACTACTCAGAGAAAACAAATATGTTGCATGGAAGAAAAATATCAAGACACATCTTTAGTTTGAAGAGATATGGCCTATTGTGAATGGTACTCTAGCGAAATGAACAACTAATACAACACAACAACAATATTTCTATATATCAGATCATAAGGCCAAGCTCATCATCTTGTTTTGAGTGTCCGATGATGTGCAACATCAAATTCAAGATGCCAAAATAGTGAAATAAGTGTGGGATAAGTTAAGCATGGTATAATGAGCCGAAAAATAAGAATGTCATTTTGAATTTGAGTAATGCCACACACACCGAAGTTCAAGAAAATGAAAAAATCAAAGCTTTCTTGAGAAGAGTTACAGAGTTGAGGGATTCATTTCTAGCCCTATGAGAAGTGGTCATTGATGAAGCTCTCATTCCCATTGTTTTGATATCTCTCCGTTCTTTCTACTACATTTTGTAACAACCCTAAAATTGTTAGATATGATAGCGAGTTTTGACAAGTTGGTTAACCTACTTGAACAAGAGGAAGCCATGTATAATAAGGATGATGAAGAAGATAAGGAACTTTCTTCACATCAAAAATGGAAAGGAAATGGAGAAGAAAATCCTAATTCCTATCAAAATTACGAACATCAAAATCAATAACAACATCAAGGGGATAAACAACAAAAGAAGCAATGTTCAATCTTTAAAAGAACATAAGTTGAAATAGTTTTGGTGTAATACATATAAGAAAGGTTCATCAAGTAATTTTGGGCCTCAACACAAATAATCTTTAAGGGAAATACAAACTAAAATCAAGTGTATAAAAATGGGAATCGAAAAGAAAACCCCATTAGTAAGGAAATATTGTTAAATAAGAAGAACATTCAAATAATGAATACTACTTGTACAATCGCTTGATCAAGTGAACCCTCCACGTCATCTAGTGATGTATGGTTTGTTGATTCATGAGCTAATCGACACATGACCAGCCACAAAGACTCATTTAATTTAACAAGGGACACACCTTCGAAAAACCATGTTTCATTGGGTGATGATTCTTCATATACTGATTCAGGGATTGTGAAAATTTATCTACCTCTTGGTTCATCGAACCGTAGACTATCAAATGTCTTATATGTTTCTAGGTTGACTAAATATTTTCTATCGTTAGTCAAATCCTAGATCACAACTTAAAAATAAAATTTGATAGTCATTCCAGCAAGAAATGCTTTTTAATTCGAGACAAATCACAAGGCTTGAAAATAGTTGGAAAAGCCTCCAATGTGGGACGATGTTCCATCTTGATTTTTTCCATAGAGATGATCAACCACTTATGGCTAAGAAATCTACCTCTACACAGTTGTGGCATCAGAGACTTGGTCATTTTAGCTTCAAGTATCTCGAGCCATTTCACTAGTGTAATAGGGTACATATTCTACCATCTTTTTAGAAGGATACATACCAGTTTCCTCACTACCTTGTAGGTTAAAAATCGATCTTCATTCTAGAAGAGTACTTTTTGAGCTCATGGTAAGCTTGATCTAGTTCATACCAATATTTTTGGTTCGATGCAACTGAGTCATTATGAGTTTCAGTATTTCATTCTTTATGTTGATGACTATTCGAGAAAAATGTGGATTTTTTGTCTTCATAAGAAAAGTGAAGCTTTTGAAACCTTCAAAAAATTCAAAGTAGTTGTTGAGAATGAAACTGGTCATCACATCAAAACTCTCCACTCATATCAAGGGGGATTTCACAAGTGATGAGTTCAAATCCTACCATCAAGATCATGGAATTCGTTGACAAATGCCTCCTCCACACACACCGCAGCAGAATTATGTCATTGAGAGAAGAAATCATACTATAATGGAAATGGTGTGATGTGTGATTGATGATTTTGGACTTGCAAAGACATTATGGGAAGAAGCAAAAATACAACTATGTATTTGTTAAACAAAGTGCCCACAATTTCTCGACAGAGTAATGCCACATGCAAAGCATGGTCAAAACAAAAACCATATATTACACACCTCGAGTATTTAGGTGCAAAGCAAGTATGCACATACCCAAACAAAATAGAAATAAATTGGATATAAAATCACAAAAATCATCTTCATTAGGTACGGTGAAGAGACTCTTGGGTAAAGATTGATGGATCATAAGATAGGGAAATTCTACACCAAAGCAAAGATGTTGATTTCTTTGAGAAGAAGGAAGTAGAGTCTCCTTCTCTAGACTCACCTGATTTATATTTTTCACCAGTTGTAAAAACTAAAGCTGATGTTCCCACAGATGATGAAAGTGATGATGGGGATGATGGTGATGATCTGATAGAACCAAAACCCATGGGAAACATTCGGCGTATGCCCAATTCGTGATACTTCGGCATGTTACGATATGTAAGAATGGATGCTCCACTAGATACATCCACCCCTAGACCATGAAATCATAGTAAAGCAAGAGAAGAAGTGAAATTTTCTTTGATGAGTAGATTTATTGAGTCTAATGAGCCCTCTACACCAAGAAGCCCTATAGTCAAAATCTTGGAAAGATGCCATGGACTCGAATATCACCAAGAATGAAAAATAACACTTGGCATCTTGTTGATCTTCAACTAGAGAAGAAATCCATAGGATGCAGATGGATATTCAAAATGAAGTAAAAATCAAATGGGAAAGTGGACAAGTATGAAGCGAGACTAGTAAAGAAAGGGGTATGCAAAAAAGAAGGCATTGACTATGAGGAGACATTTAATCCCACATTTAATATCAAAATGGTCGGGATGATATTTTCTCTAGCTGCACAGTTTGGTTGGAAAGTCCATCAGATGGACATAAAAAGTTCCTTCTTGAACAAATATTTACAAGAAGAAGTCTACATGACTCAATGTGAGGGATATGTTGTACTGGTCAATAAGAAAATGTATGTAGACTCGAGAAATCTCTATATGGCCCCAAACAGTACCCGGGCATGGTACATCAAAATTGATGAGAATATCATACAACATGGATTTGTTATAAATCCATACGATCGCAATCTTTACCTCAAAAATCAAGGAGGGGAGATTGTGATTTTCATTGTCTATGTTGACAATCTAGTCATCACTTGGAAGTTCAAAGTGAGGATGATTGATGCAATGAAGTAATATATTAATCGATCTTTTGACATGCAGATCCCGTGACAATGCATTATTGTCTTGGATTGGAATTATGGCTGAAAATAATCACATATTTGTTTCTCGGTTGTAATATACCAAGATAACGCTCGAGAAATTCAAGATAATGGATTACACATGATTGCTACACATGTGGAGAACATGTTGCAATAATCTTGTTTAGATCCAATTCCGGAGGTAAATGCCAATCTCTATCGGTGAGTTGATTGAGAGTCTCATTTACCTAACCTACACTAGACAAGATATCAGCTTTGGAGTGAGCTATCTATCAATGTTCATGTAGGAACCCAAACATTTTTGGTGGAAAGAAGCAAGGTGCATCTTGAGATATCTCAAAGGATCAATGGATCTTGGTCTAGAATACAAGAAGAATGAAAACTTCTTCTTGTCAAGATATTTGGATTCAGATCATGCAGGAAATATTGATGACAAAAAATCCACTTCAAGGTTTGTGTTATTTATGGGATCTGGACCAATATCATGGGAAACAAGAAACAACACTTTTTTTCTCGATCTTCCACAGAAGCCAAGTATCATTCTATAGGATAAGTTTTTTGTGAATCAATAAGGTTACATCGCATACTCAAAGGACTTGGAATACCATAGGACAAATTCACCACCATGTATGTTGACAATGAAGGTGTTCTCAAACCTATTTGTAATGCATTTTTCATGAAATAACAAAAACATTGAGGTATAGGTACATTTCATATGCAAGCATGTCTTGAAGCACAATATACAGCTTCTGTTTTATCCAACAGCTCAATAACGAGCAAATATCTTCACAAAGTCACTTGCATGTGAAAATTTTGAGATGTTCAGAGAGTTCCTCTCCTCATCCCTTGAGACAATGCAAAATTAAGGGGGAATGTTAGGATAATAATTATGCATTGTATTTTCATAGGTAATAATTTGTGATAACTTATTATATTGTTAAAACCATATTATTTGACTTATTAAGTCACATATGGTTATTATTATTTGGTTATGTTTTTATAACCATTATATTTGGATTATTATCTCGTAGGACTATTTGTTGCATAGTTGCAACTTATTTGTTTGTACTTAATTATTGTTGCTTCCTGGATGTATTTTGGAAGCTTGTGTATTAAGGAATATTGTTGGACCTATGTAACATATTTATTGTTTGTATCCGATTGTCCAATACATATATATTGCAGCCTGTACCTGTGTAAATGATTGATTGATTATTAATAAAATTCTACATGCTTCCATCCCTTTTTTAACAAATCATACTACAACATATCCAACAATGTTAGAACACCCATGAAAACTCATTTCAAACTCCTAGAACACTCTTTTCCATCCTTAAGCAAAATTGTCCTATCTAGTCCCTTAAGACCATGCTCTTGGAATGACCATGCACATAGACTTTCACAAGTTCCCAGAATCCCACAATAGGTTCATTAATTCACATTCCACTAGCCCAACATGTTCCCAAATTTTCAAGTCTTGGTTAGGTCTAGAACTCTCTAAATTTCCCTTTTTGTATTTTGTGCTTGAAACCCTCAACTAGGTCTCCTGAGGCAACTGTCATGAAATGTAGTAATTCTATAGGGATTAATTAGGAAATAATTCCCATTAAGGTGTTTGAAATATGTACCAAGTTTCATTAGTTTACCCTTCTTATTTTTGGTACTTCCTTTGTAATCTAGGCCTCTGAATTATCTTTCAACCGTTTTTTAAAGTCCTTGACCATCTCATCGACCCTACCCCCATCATCATGAAAGAAGGGAAATCATTAAGACACTATTTTTAAAACTTGGGAATAAAATTCTTGCAAACTATAAAAATGATAGACCTCAATCTTCTTTCATGGAGATATCCTCTTCACACATCCTTGACATCACCATCATAGCATGAATACTCATGAATGCAGGGAATATATCAAGAAAACAAAGCTAAAATCATTTTTCTTGATTCCTTATCCTTAAGAACATTACATTCATCACATTATAATTCTCATATAGATGAGAATTTGAACTCTTCCCCTTTTTTACTTGAGCTTGAATCAAATGTAGTAGCCTTTATCTAGAGATAAAAATCCTATTTTGAGAGATATCCTCAACCACAAATCAAGGGAATGTTGAGTGATATTCTCAACTACAACCTTTAATAGAAAAATATAGATAATCACAATAAGTAGGATTATTTTAACATTCCTATAATTTATTTATTTGGGATATGAAACCTCATATACACCTAATACTCCTATTTTCTACTTTCTACATTTCTACAAAGAGAATTTACATCACAAATTTAAATATTTGGAGGGAAAATTTAATACAACTCCTAATACATGCTTAATGCCTCTCAAAGGATTATTATCACTTTTCCTATGTTTTTTCCATCAAAGTGTGATGCTCCTACACCAATTTATTGTAGGGAAAATCCAAAGGTAAACACTCCACTTCAAAATAGAACATGACAGTTATTATAATTTATCAAACATTTTTATCCAACACATCCACTTCTTCCTTGGTCCCACACAAATAAATGGCATAATAATTACAATGTTAACATAATATTTAACAATTTTTATAAATTCATGAATTCACAAATTACAAATTACCGGATCCCTACTTTCATGAGGGATCACCTTATTAAATAGTCTAAGTGAATTGGCTATAATCAGTGTACCATTTCCCTTTGTAATTAAATCACAAGATTTAATTAATATGTGGGGACCGACACATTTTATTAAATTTTATATCAAGTGGTGTGAAGTAGTGTCCCCACATTAAAATATTACCCCAATATTGCACCTTAATGTTACGTGGAAATAATAAGTCAATACTCTATTTCCAGAGCTATCAAAGTTGTTTACAATTTCTGGAGCAACAAGTCAAGAACATTTGTATGTTAAGTAATATTTCTACAAACATATGGGAGGAAGGACCAACTCAAGCTCATGTCTGGAGATCAGTTGACAAAAATGACCCCTCTAAGGTTAAATCTATGGCTTTGTTCAGTGTCCTACAAGAGTTTAAGAGAATAATTGATAAAACATCCAAGTGATTTGTTTATTGCAAGTTTGTTGTAGGCTGATAGTCTAGTTGCTATTATTTTGCCATTTTTTGCTGTTGTAAGAAAGTTTTACATTTTTTTTTGGTAATTTTCTATGCATTTTTAAACTTTTGTTATGATTTCTTGTCACATCTGATTTAAATCATGTTTTGGAATGCTTCATTGTCATATATGAATTTTGAGCCTTTTTTGTAAAAGGGTATAGTCCCTCCAAAAAAACTATTTTCTTATAATAACAAAAATGTTAAGTGGGAAAACATGCCAAAGTACATTTTTCTATAAAAGGATTTTTCCAAGAATCATCAATGATGATTTAGGCTACTATATACATAAGGAAAATCATACAGGTTTTCCATACAAAAAATTCTAAGGACATGTTCTTTACATATGAAGACTTATAGAAAATTATGGATCCTTTCATATAAAAAGGAACTCCGATAACTAATGCTTCGCTTGGATTTACAAGTAAACTCATGCATTGTGATCATTTACTTAAGACTCAAATACATTGATCTTTTCCAAAATATATGAAGTGTAGGAAGTTTACAACAAGTTATTATGATGTAGCATTGACATACACAATCGCTCAATAGAAACTCGAAAGGCCTAACAAGGTATGAAAATTGCAAAACATCACAAAACTCGGTGGCTTCATGAAAATATTTGTAACTTGATCTATTATTTCAAACAAAACTTGAGATCAATATCATCATATAGGACTTTCTATTGAATGAAGTGCATATGAATCTTTATATGCTTCATTCTTTGATGCTAAAATTTATTGTTCGTAAGAGCAATACAAATATAGCTATCAGATAGAAGAGTTGTGCTTCCTTTGAAACCCATATGGATTTCATACAATAGTATTTTTAACCACATGGCTTACTTTAATGCTTCTATATAACTTTTATACTGCTTTCAAAGAGAAGAGATATAAATAATTGGTTTTCTTTCTACTCCAAGTGATGGCACTTCCACATAAATTGGAAACATATCCAGTTATAGATTTTCTATCTATCACATCATCAACATGGTTAGAATCACAATATTCATATAAACATGCATTATCATAATAAGCATAATATAAATCATTATTGATTTCACTTTTAACCATATATAAATCCTACATTAATAGGTTGAAACATAAGTTATATGTCAACAATAGTGACAATATGCTTATAATCAACCATGTCATATTACCAATATATAATTAATTTTGAAAAAACTACTTCAATATTTCAAATTTGGAAAAAGTATTAGATGCCATCAGTATGGTACATCTCCAATATAGACACAAAGGCATCCCTAAGTGTAATTTGATGTCCATATAATCGCTTTTAGTAATTCCATAGTAATTTAGAATTTAGAATTTTTTTCTTAACAAATATTTTTACTATCTTTATGAAGTCTTTTAATTTTGTGATCGGACTAATTTTGAGCTAAGGTTTTAAACTTTTAGAATTTTTACAAGACATAAGGCTTTTTATTAATAAAGTATGAACAAGACCTCTTAGAGAAATCATCAATAAAGCATATATCATAGAAGGCTCCACCGAGAGATGGAACATCAACTAGACCTATCATATCACCGTAAATAAACTCTAACATGTGAGATGAATTTAGATTGTGATGTTTGTGAAATGGTTCTATGTGTTTCTTATGACATAATAAACTTTCACATATTACATGATTAGATTTCATTTTAGGAGACTTATTACAAGGTTTAGGTGAGAGATATCATAGATGTTCCTTAAATTTACATCTTAGACTGCCACGCAAATGTTGAAGATCATTTCTAAAACTAGAAGAAAAACAAGATTCGGAAACAAATCCATTAAAAATATATAAGCCATTTTTCGTATACGGATGCAATAACATTACCGAGTTAACTTTTCACATACCATTTATTTTGCAATAGCCCAAATTTTAATTTTATTTGGTTAATTGTAAGCAAGAAAAAGATTATTTTTCATATGAGGAAAGAATAAGACATTCTTAATTGTTCTCTTTTTCAATTTAACATCCCACAACTTTTAGATCCAATAATAGAATTTTCCCCTATATATATAGTACAACATCTCTAAGGAAGTTTTGACTTTCATTTTGGTATTTAGAGTTCGAATAGAGACTAGTTTTAGAATTTTTAATGAATGTTTATTTAAATGATCAAATAAAATAATTTATCTTGAAATAATTCACAAATACATCCTTCTAATGGTGCTTTAACGTTTTTAATTTTCACTAGATAATTAAACATTTTTTTATCCACCTTCATGGGAGTTGTAAATAGTTCCATTCTAAAATTAATTATATTCAAGAGGAGAATTCCTTTATGCATCCAATTGCTTTCAAGCATCAACAGAGAGTTCACGTGTCCAATATGTAGTAAAAATACATCTTTTAATCTTTGCAATAAAATTGATAGGGCTTCCTAGGATCTTTGGGGAAGGAAATTAGGTTTAAGTAATATGAATAAATTTAATAAATTAAATGAAAGATGGGAAAAACCCGAAAGTAAAAACCCTTCTTCAAAATAAAGCACTCCCTCTATTTAAATTTACCAAAAACTAGTACTTTGTACCACTACTTCCTCTTCAATCCTATAAAATCAATTACACAACAATTAAAATGTTGAAATAGTATTTCACAATGTTTACAATTTCACTAATTCACAATTTTACAATTAAAAATTTACCTTCGTGAGGGATCACCCTATTAAATAGGGTGGGTGAATCGGTTGCACTTGGGTGCACCATTTCACTCTCTAATTAAATCAAAATATTTAATTAATATGTGGGGACCAACACATTTTAATAAAGTTTATAATTAAACTTTAATAAAGGGGTGTGAAGTGGTAATGCACCTAAGAGGTACCCCTACTTGAAAATATTATGTAATAACTAATTGATTGAATGGTTATCCATACATTTGAAAAATAATATTAATTGCTAGTAATAATGGCCACGTGTTTTCGGGGAGTTTCTAAATGTAAGGATAGAAGAAAATGTTTATCAGAACTAGTTTGCATTAGAAGATGTGAAAGTTGTGGATTTTTTTGTGTATTTTCAAGAAAAAGTTTATTATCAAGAAGGGACAAGAAAATTTCCTAAAATAAATCTAGCGGATTCATTTGTATGATGCACACCTTCAAATACTATTTTTTTGGATATATTTGATTTAAAGCATCCATTATTTTTTTACACGTGTACACAATGAAAAATTGGATTACACTTATTTTTTATGGTTTCAATCAAGATCTAACAATTTTTGTAGTAAGAGCATTAAACGATAGAGTTTAATTATGGAAATAAATATGGTTCATCGAAAAATATGATAAATACAATAAAAACATGATAAATTATACATTTAATAAATATGATTTGTTTTACTAATTAAAATTGTAATGATACTATTGACAGAGAATCTTCTAAACACCTGCAAAACAATTAACAATACAAGTTATTTAGTTTCTATTCACTTATCCTATTAATGAGAGAATCTTAAATGTCTTTGAATATTGCTATGGGTGCATTTAAAATACAAGTTATTTAGTTTCTATTCATTTATCCTATTAAAATTCTATACTATTGTTGTTCTTTATTATAATCCTTATCATGCAAAGTTGTTTTGTTGTCTCTAACATTAAAGAGTCTAATATTATCTTTAGTGTTTGTAACACTAAAGGTAATATTGAAATTCATCATATTAACCACGCCTTTAAAACATTGTGAATATCATGTCTTGTAAATATATTTTTTGTGCCATTTCGTTAGTTTTTGTTTTTTTAATTTTGATAAAAACAATTCAACTTTGAAGTGTTTTGTATTTTTCTTTTAATTTGCACACATCACAAAAATCAAAATAAAGAAATAGTTTTTTTTTGCATTCTTTTATTTTATTAATATGTTCAAATTAGTATTGTTTGTTTTCATATGATGAAAATTAGATTTTCATTACGAGATATGTATCATATTATTGTTTCGTGGTTATTTAGAATCAATTTATTTTACATAATAGTTATGATCACTTGGGTGATTGTAATTCTTTAAAAAGGTAGGGAAATGAGGATTTATCTATGTAATTGTTTCTCTATTTTTTCAATATCTATCCCTTAGAGGATGATTATTGTCCTTTGAGAATAGGGTAAATTTTAAGACCCTCAAAAAATCATCATAGTTATTACTTGCTAAATTTTGAAAAATGACTTTCAAATCTTGATTTGAATACAACGAATTGATGTGGGCAGAGAAGAAATTGTAGGCCCGTAGCAAAATGCTACCAACCGATAAAAAAATATCCTATTAACTTGTAGCCAAAAATTGAGGCTAAACAACAAGGAACCTAACACCACAAAAATAAGCAAATCCAAATTTCAAAAACCCAAATATTCATGAATTAGTGAAGATTAGCCACTAAAATTTACACTACTTAGTACTATTGTTTTTCTTGTTTTACCGTGAGCATATGACATCATCGTAGAATACATAAGAATATAAATTAATTCTCATATGCCAAATAAAATATAATATTGGATGGGATATCATTATTGAAATTAAATTAATAAAAATCACATAGGGGAGAGGGGCCAATAGGCTAACATGGTCCAATATTTGAAATGAGTCTTGATCACACAATAACCAATAGTTGTTATATAAACGACCTCATAGTTGTCGTAGTAATATGTAGTGGCTATTTATTTTTACATAATAATTTTGTAAAGTATCCAATTACATCATGACATGTAAGACCTCTCATGTAACGCCCTAAAAATTTCCCATACAAAACCAAAGACAACCTAAAAATTAATTTAGAAAATTTAAGGAATAATTTTTGTTTTTCTTAAAACTAGTCAGAATTGGGTAACTTTCAACTAGGTTTAACTTATTTCTCGATTAGTATTTTATTTGTTTTAATTATCATTTAATTAATATTATTTAATTTCCTAGTTTAGACTTAAAATATGCTTCAGAAGTAATCTTTATTTTTTTAGTAACATAGTCCTAAGGTCATTTAATAATTTATTATTCTAGGACTAATTCTAAACTTACCGTCCCATTAAATTAAATATAAATAAATTTATTCCCAAATATTAATATTGCCTAGTTACTATTGAGTAATTTGATTTTAATAAAATAAAGAGCCAAGGGCTTTTATTTTAAGAGTCACACACTAAACATTAAGGTCAAAAAAACATTAACCTCATACACCTTTTAAGTGGCCCCATTCAAATGTTACACATGCATTTTATTTAAAAGATATTCTAACCTAATTCTCACCTAATTTTTGTAGGGATGTTTCTTAGCCATTGGATGGATTAAATTTGGGCCTTTGGATCTTAGGGATTCAAACTAACCCTAAACTTCTTTTTAGAAACCTCTTATTCATTATTTTGACTTATTTTCTCATTTTTGTTTTCAGAGCTGAGGAGAAAAAGGATAAGGAAGCCATGGAAGGATAATGGATCTAAGGATGGATATTCATCATTTTATTGTTCATTCTATTTGGACCTTTTTAGTATTTTTCTATATTTTTTTCTTTATAGAATCATTTTGTTATATTTTCCCTATTGGGTATATGGGTATTTCCCTATTTTAACAATTCTAGTTTAAAATAGTGTATATACACCATTCATTTGGGTTTATATATGTCATATATATAGCTATATGTATATACATATTTATTTCTTATTTTATCTAAATAATATTGCAATATAACGTGAAATTTACTTTGAATAAAAAAGAGTGTGTGTGTGTGTGTGTTATATTTTCTGATGCTACGGCCAAGGCCCAAATTCCAGATGCGTTGAAATTGGTTATGCCTGCGTTTATTAATAGTGAGTGTTTTTATATATTGGTAATGTTTATACATTCGGGGGGTGGTGGGGGTGGGGGTCTCAGACCCTACCCCCATCTCATATTAGTATGGGGTCGTGAGTGGGGTCAATGAACCTCCACCCATTCCCACTTAAACAAATACATAGTCCCCAACAAAGACACGCCAATGGCAGCCCTAACACTAAACACAATACAAAAATTTATTATTATTTTTTTGTTTTATTATATATATATATATATATATATATATATATATATATATATATATATATTTATAAATATATTAATTATTTAAAATCAAAGAAAATACTTCTATTAATTTTTAATAGATATATAAGTACATTTTAAATTATATTTAATAAATATACATTTATAAATAAATTTATATAATTAAATATAATCATAGTTATGTTAATTTTTTGTGTTTGCTTTATATAAATGATCAACAAGTTGTATAGTGTATAGAAGAACAAGTCAAGGAATTGAAAATTTTTCTACCTATTCAAATAAAAGTGAAATTGAGAAAACTATTATAATTTCTCATTCAACCAACTATAACTAGTAAGGAGAAGACTTTTTATTCATTTTAAGAATTTTAACCATCTACTTTCTTTCCTTCAACATGACTAGAAATGCAACTATAATTTAAATACTTCAATATGCCTTTCATTCAATAAAACAAGAGTAACTATTCCTTTTCTTTCACAAGATATAAGTGACAACCATTTCAAACAAGTGAATTTTAACAAGATTCCCAATATTTTTCAATTAAATACATATCACACTTTGGAGGCAATGAAACAACTTAAATTGAAAGAAATGCATTTCCATTTCAAGCCCATTTCAAGTTTTCTACTTCATCTAACCAATGCAAGATTTGGTAGTTTCCTTTCACAAGAACTAACACATTTAATATGCAATTTTTTCCATTCAAAACACTCTTAGTAAAGTTTTCAAAATGAAGTAATATACATAGTAGCAAATACAATTTTTTTGCTTACTTTCCAACACACATACATTTTGAGATCTCAATACAAATCAACTATTTCTCAACATATTTACAAGAGATTGAAATTCTTAAAAATGCAAGTTACAAGCCCTCCATTCAAATGGAGACAACATGGTAAATTTTTTTACAAAGAGGGATATTGTTTATTTTCTCTAAATGCAACTAAGATCATTCTTCACTTGAGCTCCACCTTCTTCCAAAATTCCAAACACAACAACCAAAATGGGGGAGTAGGAAACACTCTCCACCCAACCAATAATCCAATGAGGAAGAGAATCCTTCTTCCGCATTGTCCCCCGAGCCCCATCAATGAAACAATATAGAGTATTAAACAACCATTAACAACTTAAAAAGGATTCCACAAGAACATTCAATCCAAACAAACAACACAATAAGAGTAACAAAAAAAATCACATCAACACACCCAAGTCTCCCACACAAAGGCTCTAAACTCAAGCAGAGAAGAGGAATGAACATGGGGAATCTACTTATGCCTCGTAAGGTTTTGGTTCCCACCTTAAAACCTCCAAGAACTCAATCACAACCCAAAAACATCTTATCCTCGCTCCAAGAAAAACAAATCTTTTGTCTAACTCACGATTATGACTCCCACAACAAGATAAGAAAAAGTTTTCTTATCACAAGGTGGGGAACCCCAACCCAAATCCATCCTATGATGCCAAATAAAAACTCTTCTTCCTCCCTTTAAAATTTATCTCCATTTCCACTTTCTCTTACACATCCTAAGGCTATTCTACTTCCCAAAATCACACATGCAATAAACATTCATTCACAAACATATGCAAACTAGAATAGTAAAGAATGTTAGCTTAATTAATACATTTGTTCTCCACGTATCATATGCGGTTACTCCTTAACCGTGTAACTACCTACCATGTAACCTGCCTACCATGTAATCTGTTCCAGCGCCTATATATTTTTGGGCTTGCTATTTTGTTGATATAGCAATCAATTAATCTTCTTTGAGTGCCATCATTGGTATCAGAGCCGGTTTGCTATGCGTGGAGGAGCAGCAACCAAGGAAACGACTGTGTGGAGACTGTAAAGTCCAGGAGAGCCTGAAACCATCCTCTTGCTGCGTGGAAGCCTGAAACCATCCTATTGCTGCATGGAAGCTCGAAACCATCCTCTTGCTGCGTGGAATACCAAGAGTGACCTGTTTGTTTGTTATTCTTGGCTGGAGCATCTTGCTGTGTTGAAGGCTAGAGCGACTTGCGTGGACTGCAACCAAATTAAAAGCATTGAACAGAAGATTCTTTCTAACCTGCTTTGCTAAGCAAAACATGTAGGAAAAGTGGCATGGAGAAGGAAAGAAATTTTTTTGTCCTATGTTGTGTGTGGAAGGAGCCCTCAGTGACTATCTTTTCTATGCATGTTCAGGCGTGGAAGGAGCCCTCGGTTGATGTCTTTTCTATGCTCAAGTGCAATGAAGGAAACTTCATACGTGTATACTATGCATGGAAGAAGACCTAGCCAAGCAAATGAATCATTGTTTCTGTAGAACCACGTGGAAGACCATCCAAACCCCTGTATGTGTAAGCAAAGCCAGCAAATTGCAAAACTGTGTGTGCGTGTATGTCTCAAATCTCAGATGCACAAAGCACCGCGAGCAATGCACCAAATATTTGGGCATTGAGTGACAACGAAGACACCACTGGGCTGTTCTTTGCCTTGGTCAATGAGCTACACAACACTGGGAACATTCTCTTTGACGAGATTGTGCGCCAAGGACTGTTGGAATATTTTTGGTTTGACGTTCGATGTCAAGCATGGTGGATTCATGTAGAACTTGAACGTGGTTATGATGCAGATGATGAATGCGAAGTAGAACACCCATAGGAGTGTCCGTGTCTCACTGCACGAGCCTATAGAGCCCATCTTCGGGATAGATTCCTTCAGTAAGCATTGTAGCCATTTTTGAAAATAAATAAATAAATAAAATACATTTTTGAGTTTTTGAAAATGTCTGCTCCAAAAATATTGCTATCTAATGCCCAACTCTTGAAAGGGCCAAATTTCACCGCATGGAAAACCAAGATGCGGACGATTCTTCAGTTCGAAGATCTTTGGGGGATCATTTTTGGCAAAGACGCCCCTCCCACAGACATTGATCTGTTGGTAAAATATGAAAAGGCTGATGCAAAAGCACTAATGCTTATCACCCTGAGCCTTTCTGATGAGGTGCAACCATACATTCGGGAAGAAACCACTTCTTCTCAGGCATGGACCGTGTTGTGTACCATCTACGAAGCTAAGAATCTGACAACAAAGTTACATCTTCAGAAAAATCTTCATACGATGAGTATGCATGATGGTGAATCAGTAGAAGCCTTCTTGGTGTGTAGCTAAGTTACGTGTAGAACTCTCTGCTCTCGGTGAACCGGTGGACGACAAGTTGCTAGTCCCGCTCACCTTGCGAGCTCTTCCTTCCCGGTTTCAGACATTGATCACCATGTTGACCATCACTCAACAGGAGGTGAGTTTTTCCACCCTGGTGAATTATCTCCAGTAGGAAGAAGCCATGCAAAATGTACAAGAATCCTTCAAAGACAAGGCTCTCATCATGAGGTAAAAGCATAAGCCTCGGAAAGGGAAGTCAGCCCCTAGAATAAGAAGTAGCATCCTTAGCAGTAGTCTTCTTAGCGACCACCATAGCGGCCACCCTGCAAAAGCAGAACCACAAGGCGGATCGGTGACATTCGCTCCACAGATATGCACACGACTACGAACTGTTATTACAATGGTCACAAGTATGGAAAATCTGGTGAAGAGAGCACTTCAGGCCAAGGATATTCCAAGAAATATCGATGGCATGCTCGTAATCAGAGGCAGAAGGGCCACATTGTTGCTCAGCAGGATGCCACCTCCGATGAAGAGGTTCAAGACACGACTCATTCTGACATTGTTCTAGTCTCATAGACTTTACAACCATCAGAAGATGTCTGGTTGATTGATTCGGGTGCTAGCAAACACATGACTGGCAACAAGAAGTTGTTCCATACTCGAGTGACCTCAGACCTTGGAGATTAGATCACCATCGCAGAAAATCAGGAGTATATTATGGTGGGATTGGTGATGTCATCATTCCTCTTGGAACACGAAGATGTACACTCACGAAGGTGCTATATGTTCCAGGTTTGACCTCAAATCTTTTGTCTGTGAGTCAACTTCTTAACCATCGGATGCAGGTTGAATTCTTTGTTGAGAAAGGGGTCAAGTCCTGCATCATTTCTCAGGGAGATTCAGTAATTGCTCAAGCATTTCTGAAGGGCCACCTATTTGCACTGGATGCGGTCACTTCATCTAGCATTGCTCTCTCTGCTTCAACGGCGGAGTCCACTACACTATGGCACTTTTGATATGGTCATCTTTTTGCTAGGGCTTTGCATTAGCTCAGTGCCAAGGAAATGGTAAGAGGGCTTCCTCCACTCTCCCATTCCTTACCTGTTTGCTCGGGATGTCTTACGGGTAAACAACATAGAGGTCCATTCAAACAGAGCTCTTATCATTCTATAGAGCATCTTCAGGTCATTCACACCGATCTGTGTGGACCCCTGCCAGCTAGCTTCCAAGGTTTTACGTACTTTCAGCTCATCATTGATGATTACTCACGGAAAATGTGGGTATATTTCCTTTGGAAGAAGAGTGAGGCACTTGCAAATTTCCAAACCTTCTACCAGCAAGCCACCAGGCAGTCTGGGAAGCCTCTTCTTCTCCTCCGCTTAGATCGAGGGGGGGAATTTGTGTCAAAGAAGTTCTTAGCATACCTGAAGTAGCATGGCATTCAGCAACATTTGACTGCACCCTACACACCCCAACAGAACGGGATTTTCGAGCGCCACAATAGGACTGTCATGGAGATGGCTCATTGTATGCTCTCGACCGCCAAGTTAAAGTTGGAGGATCATTTTTGGGCAGAAGTAGTCCAGACAGAAGTGTATCTACTCAACCAGGCACCCACAAAGATCTTGCAGAACAAGACACCGGAAGAGGTATGGACTAGTCGTAAACCTTCTATTCATCATTTGAGAGTTTTTGGTTGTACTGCATATATGCATGTTCCAGATAAGAGAAGGAAGAAGATCGATCCAAAGACACTGCCATGTCTTTTCTTGGGGTATAGTACTACCTCAAAGGTGTATCGTCTCATGGATCCTGAGACGAAGAATATCTACGAGAGTTGAGATGTGGTATGTGATGAGTCATCCTTTGACTCCTTGCCACACAATGGAGATCCAAAGATCGACCATGTCACATAGATATCTCACACATCCAGATGATGGGCAAGATGATTCTTCTCAGAGAGAAGAAGAGCTGAGTGGAGACTTGTTCATTGATCTTGGCACACTGGAAAACACATCTTCACATCAGCAAAGCAACACCAACGCCTAAAATGCGTCCGAGAATACTATTAGGGATGCACACCGAACTCACTTCCGCTACTTCTATGGGAGTCAGAACATGAAATCAAGCTAGACATGAGGAAAATTTTGCACTTATGAGTTCAGTTGTTGAGAGCACCGAACCTAACACTGTTCGTGAGGCATTAGACCATCCATAGTGGAAAAAGGCTATGGATGCTGAATATGATTCCCTAATTCAGAATCAGACGTGGGAACTTGTCGATCTGCCTCTAGGTAAGAAATCCATTAGCTGCAAATGGATTTTCAAAAAAAAATATAAGGCAGATGGTTCAATCGAAAAACACAAAGCACGACTTGTTGCAAAGGGTTATGCTCAACAAGAAGGAATTGACTATGAGGAGACCTTTGCACCCACTGTGAAGATCAAAACCATCGAGTTATCTCGTGGTAATCGGCACAAAATGGATGGAAACTTCAATAGATGGATGTCAAGAGTGCTTTTCTAAATGGTGATCTAAAAGAAGAAGTGTACATGGCCCAACCTGAAGGGTTTGTAGACGAGCATCAACCACACAAGGTATGTCGTCTAATAAAGTCTCTTTATGGACTCAAACAAGCACCTAGGGCATGGTATATAAAAATTTATGATCACCTATTGCAGCATGGATTCACTCGTAGCCCCTCAGATACAAATTTGTATATCAAGAAGGTAGGAACAAAGATTTTCATTCTGGTTTTGTACGTAGATGATCTTGTGATCACAGGAAGTTCTGACAATCTTGTAGATGATGTAAAGAATGATCTGAGGAAATCCTTCAACATGACCGATTTAGGGCTACTTCACTATTGTCTTGGCTTAGAGATATGGTAGAAGAAGAATCATATCTTTGTCTCCCAAATGAAATATGCCAAGACACTCCTAGAGAAGTATGGAATGTCAGATTGTAAACCAATGTCCACTCCTATGGAGAAAGGTTTGCAATTATCTAGATTCTAGGATTCATCGCGGTGTAGATGTCACTCACCATAGGCAGCTTGTGCGGAGTCTCATTTACTTGACTTATACCAGACCAGATCTTTGCTTTGCAGTAAGCTATCTCGCCAGATTTATGCAGGAGCCGAAGAAATGTCATTGGATAGCAGCAAAGCATGTGTTGAGATATGTCCAAGGTACAGTTGACTTTGGTCTGGAGTATCAGAAGAACACTCAGTTCTTCTTATAGGGATATATAGACTCGAGACTATGTAGGATCCGTTGATGACAGGAAATCCACTTCAGGATATGTTTTTCATCTCGGATCTGGACCTATCTCATGGATTAGCAAGAAGCAAACTGTTGTTTCTCTCTCATCCACTGAGGCTGAATATTGCATCGCACAAGGAGATGTGTGCAAAGCAATTTGGTTACGTCGCATTCTTGCAGATATAGGGATTCTTGAAGAGAAACCTCCTATCATTCATTGTGAAAATCAAGGTGTGTTGAAGCTTGTGAAGAATCTTGTTTTCCATGAACGAACAAAGCATATTGAGGTCAAATGTCACTACATTCGTGAACAGGTCTTGAACCACCAAATTTAGCTCCAGTACTGCCCTACTGATTTTTAGGTTGCAGATATTCTCACCAAGCCTCTCGGTAAGGTGAAGTTTGATTTGTTTAGGGGGTACATTTGTAAGAGCAATGTATTAAGGGGGGAATGTTAGCTTAATTAATACATTTGTTCTCCATGTATCATATGCGGTTACTCCTTAACCGTGTAACTACCTACCATGCAACTGTTCCAACGCCTATATATTTTTGGGCTTGCTGTTTTTTTGATAGAGCAATCAATTAATCTTCTTCGAGTGCCATCAAAGAAAACAAGGGTGAAGACTCTACCTTGCCATTGCAAAAGTCCCAATCCAAAAGAAAGTTCCAACCTTTCCATTTCCAAGCAATCACTAGCTATTTCCAATTCCAACAAGCATTATCCAAAATTCACCCCCAAGGTAATTTTGATAACTTGCACAATTTCTTCAGGCTTGAGCAAACAAAAATGATTTGAGGCTGAAAATCAGGTTTTTAAGGGGTCGCTTATCTTTTCTCTAACTTTCCTATCCAAAGAAAATCCAAGGAGTTAGCTAAATTTGCAAAATTATAAAAAACAAATGTCAAGGGCCTATTTTAGTGCAAATCAAGTCTAAAAAGAGCAAATGGAACCAATGTGGATCATACTAAGGTTCATCATATGAAGTTCGTGCCCAAAATGCTAATGAGATAGTGAAATGTGAAAAGGTGGAAGATTTTGTCTCACATGATCGGCGGGACAGTTGGGACAAAGGTATGCATGGGGCCCAAAAACCCAAAATGGCCACAAGTCAGTGTATTACAAATATGGTGGAAAATGTGTTCGAGGCATTTGGGCCCAAAAAGGCTGAAAAATCCATGGTAAAAGACACAAAACAAAGTCCATGGAAAAAGATGAAGAACAAAGTCTAAAGAAAAGACGTAGAAAAAGGATGACAAAGCTATAGAAAAAGCCGCAAAACAAGGCCCATAGAAAAGCCACATAAAAATGCCGAAAAAGCCACGTAACAAAATCGAGAAAAAGCCACGAAATTTCGTAGTAAACCAAATCGGTGGAATAAGAGAAAACGATAGTTTTTCGTGGGAAACTTGGAATGGCGTAACTTTTGCAATGCTTAACATATTTTCACAAAATTAGTCTCATTGGAACCATGATTGCAATCCCAACGCACAAAAATCAAGAAATGAATAAATTGATGAAATTTTGATGTTTATTTTGCTGAAAACGTGTCCAGCTTCATATTAGTGTTTTAATTGGTAGTTTAGATGCATTTAATGAGGCATGGCGATCATTATCTCTCTATTGCAGCACATGAGACAACATGGGGAGCCTTTTCCAAGAAACATACCATCAATTAATCTCATTTATGACAGCTTGCAAGTGGTTGAAGAGACATATTTGGGATTTCAATTCTCTCTCTCTTTCTCATTCTATAAATTGTAATCTTTGGCTCATTTGTAAAGGAGTTGGTGTTTTTTTCTCTCCTGCCCCCTCTCTCTTTCTACCCTAGGGTTGAATGTGAAGCTTAATCCTCCTCTCTTTTATTTGTAATGGCATTTTATTTCCTCTTGTCTTCTAATGATGTCTGTGTGTGAATTCATGGAGTAATAAAATCTATTTCATGATGCATTTTGTTCATCCTTTGCTTATTTTATTGTCTCTTCTTGCCTCTCACCATCAAGTAGGTATATTGTGCATATATCGATTTCTATTACAGGTTTTGGGAGTTGTGTTTAATGGGTTTGAAGTGGTGTTCTGTGTGAACTTTATATTTGGTCCGCCATGCATCTTGTCCATCCTCTCCATTTCTCACCCCTCTCCATTTAGACAATTGATATTGTGATAAAAAACCCTCCTTTTTTGGTGTATAACCACTTTAGTGTAGGTTTTGTGTTCATGCATTCCCTCTCTCCCGGTCCCTTGGAAATATAGATTAAGATTAGATAGCTTTCCTTCATTAGAGTAGATTGTGGTAGGTAGTTTAGGAACACGAACAAACCTTCTCTAGATGGTCATCTCAAGCCCGTAAGTCACATAGCTTGAGATATGATTTAATGTTACCCAAAAACACTATTTGTTCATTCACACATGCACGAAAAATTGGAGGGTGCTATTTTTTTGTGATAAAAGTTCTGTCACGCAGCAAAGAATTCAAGAAATGAAGAAAATGATTAATTTTTTATGTTGATTTTGCTGAAAACGTGTCCAGATTTCATATCAATGTTTTAATTAGTAGTTGGGATGCATTTAATGAGGTATGGTCATCATTATCTCTCTGCTACAGCACATGAGACAACACGGGGAGAATTTTCTAAGAAACATGCCATCAATTACACTCATTTATGAAAACTTGCAAGTGGTTGAAGAGACAAATTTGGGAGTCCAATTCTCTCTCTCTCTCTCTTTCCAATTCTATAAATTGTAATCTTGGGATCTTTTGTAAAGGAGTTGGTATTTTTTCTCTCATGTCCCCTATCTGTTTCTTCCCTAGAGTTGAATGTGGAGATTAAGCCTCCTCTCTTTTCTTTGTAATGAGATTTTCTTTCCTCTTTCCCACTAATGATGTCTTGTGGGGACTCATAGAGAAATAAAATCTATTTTGTGACACATTTTTTCTATCCTTTTCTTATTTTATTGTCTCTTCTTGCCTCTCACAATTACAAGGTATACTAAGCATATATTTGATTTCTATTACAGTTTTGGGAGTTGCGTTTAATGGGTTTGAAGTGGTGTTCTGTGTGAAATTTATCTTTGGTCCGTGATGCATCTTGTCCATCTTTCCATTTCTCACCACTCTTGACTTCAGACAGTTGATATTTTTATTAACAATCCTCCTTTTCTAGTGTATCACCGCTTTAGTGTAGGTTTCGTTTTCATGCATTCTCTCTCTCCTTGGTCCCTTGGAAAGATAGATTAGGATTATATAGTTTTCCTACATTAGAGAAGATTGTGGTAGGTAGTTTAGGAGCATGAACCAACCTTCTCTCAAGGGTCATCTCAAGCCCACAAGTCACATATCTTGAGAGATGATCCAATGTTGCCCAAAAATTGGTTTTCTCATTCACACATGCATGACAAATTGGAGGGTGTTGTTTTTTTGTGATAAAAGTTATGTCATGCCACACAAAAGTCAAGAAATGAAGAAATTGATGAATTTTCGATGTTGAGTTTTCTAAAAACATGTCTAGGTTCATAATAGTGTTTTAATTTGTAGTTGGGATGCATTTAATGAGGCATGGTCATCATTATCTCTTTTTATAGCACATGAGAAAACACGGGAGCCTTTTCACGAGAAACATACCATCAATTACACTCATTTATGAAAAATTGAAAGTGGTTGAAGAGAAAAGTTTGGGATTTAAATTCTCTCTCTCTTTCCAATTCTATAAATTGTAATAATCTTTGGCTCATTTGTAAAGGAGTTGGTCTTGTTTTATCTCCTTCCCCTCTCTCTTTCTTCCCTAGGGCTGAATGTACTACTTAATCCTCCTCTATTTGCTTTGTAATGGCATTTTATTTCCTCTTGCCCACTAATGATGTACTGTGTGAACTCATGGAGCAATAAAATTTGTTGCGTGACACATTTTTCCGTCCCTTACTTATTTTACTATCTCTTGTTACCTCTCACCATCGAAAGGTATACTACGTATAGGGAGTTACATTTAATGGGTTTAAAGTGGTGTTCGTGTGAAATTTATCTTTGTTCTGTGATGCATCTTGTCCATCCTCTCCATTTCTCACCCCTCTCCACTTCAGACAGTTGATATTGTGATCAACAACCCTCCTTTTCTGGAGTATCAATACTTTAGTGTAGGTTTTGTTTTCATGCATTCTCTCTCTCCTTGGTCCCTTGGAAAGATATATTAGGATTAGATAGTTTTCCTGCATTAGAGTAGATTGTGGTAGGTATTTTTGGATCAGGAACCAACCTTCTCTAGAGGGTCATCTCAAGCCCACAAGTCACATAGCTTGAAAGTTGATCCAATGTTACCCAAAAACACTGTTTTCTCATTCAAACATGCATAAAAAATCGGAGGGTGGTTTCTTTTGTTATAAAAGTTCTTTCACACCCAAAGTGGGACACCACATAAGTTAGAGTTAAATATTTGAGAGGTATTCCACTACAAGTAACAAATCATTAACCACCATGTAACCTTCACCGCTTGATAATAGTTCGACACACCCGATGTGATAGGTTTGAAGCACCTTACCACTACATTTCATCGAGTTGATGTGTTCTTGGTGAGATTTAGCCTTTAGTGGAACATGTAAAGCACATTTGGTGATGCTATCTCGGTCAACAACCCATTCTCTCGAGTTACAAACTTTCTTTCCACCCATTGCAACCCATTCTTCTTTCCACATCTTTCCTCTTTTTCCATTCATGAAGTTGTGAAATCATGGCTTCATTCCCATTTTGGAATTCAAACTTGTAGTAGGAGTGGTGCAATCGACCTCCAACGTATTTCTCAACTCCTCCAAATCAAAATTATGATCAAATTCAGAACTATTATGCTTACCCATATGAGTAGTGTCAAAACCAGTTTGTTTATGAAACATATGGAACAGGGTATGTATACAATGCCAATAGTAAAATGGAGAATGTTGATTTATAGGAGAAGATTCAAAGGATGGAGGCTGACATGGTTCAATCCATGGCTACAACTCAGATGAAAGCATTTAGGATTGGTTTTAGGGCACCTTTTCCATGGGTTCGCCCTTTTCCAAGACATTACAACCCTCAAAAAAATCTTGATTTCATGGTTGAGATGTTGCCTCAACTTACACAAAGTGGAGTGAGGATATTGAGGCTTATGAGTCGAGATACAAGAAAACCTTTTCAATGGTTAATTCCACCACCTCATAGATTTTTTTTTCTCTTTCTCAATCAATGTCATTGCAAGTAGTGTTATAAGTCTATTTCCTCACTTTCGCCCGAATTCTTGATTTCCTTATCCATATTCTAATCTTCCATCCCATCTCAATTATTTTTCCCTTTTCCCTTCCAAATACAAGTCCTCTCCAAAATATCAAAAATCAATACCTTCCCCTCTACCAAAAAAATTGCAAAATGTGTTGTAACCCAACTCACCCCTCATATTGGTGTCTCAAGTTCATCTTGGGAGTAAACAATAAAAATCTGATCAAGGAGAGTAAAAAAACAAGAGCGAAGAGAATAAGAATTTATTAGAAGCTTAGTGAGCTTGGCTCTAAGATTCGGAATTGAAAATATTCCCTTGTTGGTTAAGCCTATGGAGGAGGTCAAAGTTGAAGAGCCAGTGGTGGCTAAGGCTGATTTTGTAGCAGCAGTGGAACAAGAATATCATTAGTTCGTATGCTCTAAATGTAGTGTCCATGATGACACTTTATTTGAAAATATTGATGATCATATTCCAGCTGCACAATCATTCAAGGAGGAAGAAGAACCAGCTCTAAATCCAATTAAAGAAGATCATATATAGGTGACCAAAAAAATTCAGAGGCAATAAATCATGAGCTAGTTGTACAAGAGATTACAAATCTCTTTCCCATTAAATCTCTCCAAAAATCTAATTTTTGGAAAATTTTGAATTCACTAGCTTCATGTTTGAAGATGAAGCTTCATATTATGAAAATAATGAAGATTTCAAGATCATCGTCTAAGAGAGAAAGACTTTAGTGCATCAGGAAATTGAAGAGTTTGATTTCCTATCATACTTGGAGGAATGTTTTGATGAGGAGGAGACCAAAAAAATTACAAATTTCACTACCCCATCATTCATCCTTCAACCACAATAACCTCCTACTGGAAGAGGATGTATAAGTACAACCTGCACATTGCAAGATGCCTCTTGAATCAAAACTCAAAGAGTTCGATCTTCCAAAATCCACACCAAACGTAGAGGAAGGGGAAGAGTAATAGGATGTCAGCATCTCTCCCATACCATTCACCAAAAGGGGAGATCAATTATTTGTAGATGTGCAAGAAGAAGAAGATCGTGTTGCAGACAACCTCCTTTTTTAAGAAGGTCTAAAGGAAAACTCCATTTTCGGAGTTGAATTTCATAGAAATGGGAAAACTTCACGTGATCAAACCATGCCCAATAAAATACTTGGCTTCATTGGAGCCAAAGGAGGATTTTCCACCAGTCATACTTTCTACCGAGCATGAGGATGAGGTTTATAGTACCAAGGATCAGCTGCAATGCCTCTTCAATACAAATGCAGAGAAACTAAAAGAGGTAGTCATCTTTTTTCTAGTTGATACCTTTATGATTTGGATGGAGGATTGGCCTCTTGTCAGGGTTTTCAATCATAATAATAGCCATGTTCAGTGCCAAATCATATACATGGCTTCCTATTTTAAGAAAGGGAAGCTACTTCTCCTGCTAGTTAGAGGATTTGTTTGAGTTGCCTTTTCTTCCAGTTAGTGTATACTAGGTATGTTCGCTTTCAGTACAAAAAGTGCTTGTGCACACTTTGCATATTCCACTTAGAGTACGTATGATCTTTCTCTTTTGTACATAGTGTGTGTGGTGATGTTTTGTTTCTCATGCAGTACCCATGGAGGTAGCGTTTGGTGAGATAAAATCTAATTCCATTAGTGTTTCAAGTGGCTTAGGGACCATATTTCAATGTTTGAGATCAAATTTTTGTTTATCGTGATGAATTCAAATGAAATGTATACTTCAATGTCACCTGATAATTTCACCAAGCAAGCAAGTGACCCAACGAGTCGTCAAACTATTATCCAAAATTCACCCCCCAAGGTAATTTTGATAACTTACACAATTTCTTCAAGATTGAGCGAGCAGAAATGATTTGAGGCCCAAAATCAGGTTTTAAGGGGTCACTTGGATTTTCTCTAACTTCCCTATCTAAAGAAAATCCAAGGAGTTAGCAAAATTCTAAAAAAATGATGTCAAGGGCCTATTTTAGTGCAAATCGAGTCTAACGGCTGCATGGATGGAACCAATGTGGGTCGTACTAAGGTTCATCGTACCAAGTTTGGGCCTGAAATGATAAGGAAACAATGAAATGCGGAAAAGGAGGAAGACTTTGCTCAGTGTGGTCTAGTAACATTTGGGACAAAGGTATTCATGGGACCCAAAAACCTAAAATGGTCGTAAGTTAGTGTATTAATATGGCGGGAAAAAGTGACTAGGATAATCGGTCCCAAAAATGCCGATAAAGCCATGGAAAAATCCACATAACAAAGTCCTCGGAAATAGCCACGTAAAGAGGCCAAAAATCCCATGAGAACAAAGTCCATGTAAAAATCTATAAGAAAAGGCCAAAAAGCCACGTAACAAAATCCACATAAAAAATCCGTGGAATGCTGTAGAAAACCAAATCTGTGGACTATTGAAGAAAACTAGAAAATCGAGGAACAAAGGAAAATGATAGTTTTTCGCGTGAAACTTTGAATGGCCATAAATTTAACAATTCTTAAAAGATTTTCACAAAATTGGTCTCATTCGAATCGTGATTCCAAGAATGACACACAAAAATCAAAAAATAAAGAAATTAATGAAATTCTGATGTTGATGTTTTTGAAAACATTTCCAATTTCAAAACAATGTTTTAATTGGTGGTTGGGATGCATTTAATGAGTCATGGTCATCATTATATCTCTCACAAAGACATGGGCCAACATGGGAATCCTATTGCAAGAAACATACCATCTATTACACTCATTTATGACAACTTGTAAGTGGTTGAATAGACTAATTCAGGATTGCAATTCTCTCTCTCTTTCTCATTCTATAAATTGTAATCTTGGGCTCATTTGTAAAGGAGTTGGTAATTTTTCTCTCCTTCCCTCTATCTCTTTCTTCCCTAGGGTTTAATTTCGAGATTAAGCCTCCTATATTTGCTTTGTAATGGAATTTTCTTTCCTCTTTCCCAACAATGATGTACTGTGTGAATTAATGGAGCAAGAAAATCTATTTCGTGATGCATTTTGTTCATCCTTTTCTTATTTTATCATCTCTTCTTAACTCTCTCCATTGTATGGTATATCCGTGTGCATATCTTTGATGTCTATTACAAATTTTGGGAGCTTTTTTAATAGGTTTAAAGTGGTATTCTGTGTGAAATTTATCTTTGTTTTGTGAAGCATCTTCTCCATCCTCTCCATTGCTCATCCCTCTCCACTTCGGGAAGTTGAGATTGTCATCAACAACCCTCATTTTCTTGTGTATTACCTCTTTAGTGTAGGTTTTGTTTTCACACATCTCTCTCTCCCTATTCCCTTGGAAAGATAGATTAGGATGAGATATTTTTCTTGCATTAGAGTAGATTATCGCAAGTAGTTTAGGAGTAGGAACCAACCTTCTCTCGAAGGGTCATCTCAAACCCGCAAGTCCCACAGCCTTGAGAGATGATCCAATGTTACCAAAAACAACGTTTTCTCATTCACACATGCATGAAAAATCAAAGGGTACTATTTTTTGGTGATAATAACAAGAACTCCCAAACTAAATCACCTCTAAATGCAAGAGACAAAAAAAAAAAAACCCAAATCCTCAAACAAATTAGAAAAATAGAAAACATAGGATGGAGAGGTGATGTGGCTCCATGTAGGATGTCATATCATGTTTCCTCAATTCCACATCGCAAGTTGAAACCCAAACCCTGAAGCATAATAAATTAGTGGTTGAGGAAATGACAACCCTCTTACACACTCAAACCCAAATGCACACCCCCAAAGGACAGAATTAAAGAGTCTTGTAAGAAACATGCAATTAATTTCTCTTTTCTCCATTAAAAAACACAAAAAGGCCTAAAATAATCCCCTCACATCATAGGCATAGTGGTTGGGTGACTCTAAGAGGTGTGGGAAAAGCTTAACTTGTCCCACAAGCCTTCAAAATGGCCTTGAAAGTAAAAATCCGAAATTTACATGTAAGGTTGAGTACACACCACTCAAAATCAATAAAATCCCTTTCAAATCCAACACAAACCAAAAGCTTCCTACTCACATTAATTACCCCCTTTTTTCACATCCTAATTTTCATTAACTAATAAAGTGTAATTAACGTAAAAGGAGTACTTAACAACCGATAATAAAAGTGACTCAAATTACTAACAAAATACAATTTCTCACAAATAAAAAAACTGAAACGAAAAAACCACAAATTTACTAAAGGTCACATTTTAGGCCACCCTCAATGAGGACCTCATAACAATCTAACAAAAACATCATACATTTACAGTGAGTTGCTAAGGTGACCTACTACCAATACCGTAAATTCCTTCACCGTTGGTCTCTTATCACTCTTTTTATTTGTTGTGTTGCAATTGCCTCGTAAAAATCAAAACATTACCTTTGTAGCCTCATGGCCATATTAACGAGATTGAGATAATAAAACACACACATATAAATATTAATTCATATAATTAAATATCATAACTAAATCTTAAGAAAACAAGTAATTCCCTAATTGTTCATAATTTCAAATATTTCAATTTGATCAATTGCTCAATTAGAAATAAGATCACAAAATCAACTAAATAACCTAGATCATCTATATATCACATCCCATGTGTTAGTACAATAGTAGATCAAGATCATCAAATAGTGATATGTCAATCCATGCATATAATCCATCTTGTAAATCATGTCATAAGTCTAAACATCCATACTATCTATCAAATAAACTAGTTAAATATAACAATGTCTATAACTCCAATCGATATAATAAGAAAAATCATAGTAATATCAATGTCAAAGAGGAGTGGACACTACATCGCCCTCCCCATAGACTCGAATTCCTCCTGGAATTCATTGAAATAAGTGTGAGAACTATGTTCTTAAAGGTTTGACATCATCCCATGTAGTTGTTGTCTCATTATATCAATCTCAATGGACATGGTCCTAATAAATCTCTCTACCCTAAATGCCTAGGGTCCTACGCTCTAAAATAAGGACGGGCTTCACCATCACCTACCCCTGATAATGCACATATAATATGGTACAATCTAATACATGAAAAGGATATGGGATGTACTTCTTAAGCACAGAAACATGAAATATATCCCTGATATGAGACAAGTTGGGTAGCAATGCTAGATGATAGGAAAAGGACCGATATACTCCAAGATCTCAAAGTGACCCACAAACCTATGAGCAATATTAGAGAGCTTTTCTCGTAATTGATAGGGCTCTTTATGGGGCTTGACACAAAGAAACACCTTCGTTCCCACCTCAAAACTTAGATCTTTCGTTCGCTATTTTGCATATGAAAAATCATAGTAATATCAATGTCAAAGAGGAGTGGACACTACATCGCCCTCCCCATAGACTCAAATTCCTCCTGGAATTCATTGAAATAAGTGTGGGAACTATGTTCTTAAAGGTTTGACATCATCCCATGTAGTTGTTGTCTCATTATATCAATCTCAATGGACATGGTCCTAATAAATCTCTCTACCCTAAATGCCTAGGGTCCTACGCTCTAAAATAAGGACGGCTTCACCATCACCTACCCCGATAATGCACATATAATATGGTACAATCTAATACATGAAAAGGATATGGGATGTACTTCTTAAGCACGAAACATGAAATATATCCCTCGATATGAGACAAGTTGGGTAGCAATGCTAGATGATAGGAAAAGGACCGATATACTCCAAGATCTCAAAGTGACCCACAAACCTATGAGCAATATTAGAGCCTTTTTCTCAGTAATTGATAGGGCTCTTATGGGGCTTGACACAAAGAAACACCTTCGTTCCCACCTCAAAACTTAGATCTTTCGCTCGCTATTTTGCATATTTATTTTTTCTATCCCGAGCCTCATGTAATCTTTGTCTAATCATGAAAACCTAGTGCTACATATCCTGAAACAAAGCCGACTAAGGGAAATCCTACCCTCTAATATGTCGCAACTCGGTGGTGTCATGCACTCCCTATGATAATCTTGTTCTCGAAATGGATCCATACCAATTGAACTCTAAAAATGGATGTTGTAGGAAAAATCCATTAAATATAAGTACTCATCCCACATCAATTGATGGTATTTGATGTACATCCTAAGCATGTCCTCCAAGATCCAATTCACCCACTTTGTCTTTCAATTTGTCTTAGGGTGATAAGTTGATCAAGTTGCTATTCATCCCGAGAGAATGCTGCATGGTGGTCCAAAAGTGAGAAGTGTGCAAGGGATCATGGTCAAAAATGATCTTCTGTAGAATATCGTGCAGCCTAACAATCTCATCTAGATATACTTGTGCCACCGCACTAGCTATATAGGTGGTCATTACCAGTTTAAAATGATGTACTTTCATCAAACTATCAACCATGACCATGATGGTATCGTGGTGTCATCTCAACATAGGTATCCCTATAACAAAATCCATCGAAATGGTCTCCCATTTCCACTCTAGTATGGCATGAGGATATACAAGGCCAACTAGATGTTGATTCTTGGCCTTAACCTTCTGTCACTCTAAACAATGAGACACAAAATGAGCCACATCTCTCCATATCCCTCTCCAATGGTACAATTGTCTCAAGGTGGTGTGCATCTTCTTCACCCCTCGATGGGTTGAATAGGGTGCACGGTGTGCCTATACAAGGATATCCCGCCTCAATCCTCCATATTTTATAACATATATCCAACCTCGTGCTTCATAATATCATCTTCATCTAATGAAAATCCATCAAAATTACCCTCAAGTGGTATCCGAGACTTGATCTCTCGCTCCGACTAAAAGGTAGAAGATGTCATGTGGAAGTTGCTACAAAATTCTATTCCTTAAGTCTATACCTATTTGTGTAGCCATAACCAAATGGCTTCGATGACTCAAGGCATCCATAACCACATTCTCATTCCCATTCACATGCTCTATCTCCATGTTTTACTCACAAAGCAACACCATCCAAGGCCACCGGTGAGCATTGAGATTAGGCTAGGTGAAGAGGTGACAAAGACTCACGTGATCGGCCTTGAGAATGAATCTCCTTCCTAAAAGGAAATATCTCCATTGAACCAAAGCATGCACCACTACTACAAAGTCAAGGTCACAAGTCAAATAATTGAGCTCATAATCCTTGCATTTATGAGAATCAAGTGCTACTACATGGCCCTCTTGGATCAATACAACTCCTAATCCTACCAAAGAAGCATTAGTGCAAAAAGAACTATCCCTATGGATCTAACACCGAAAGAATGGGTGTTTTCATAGGGCATTCCTTCGATGTCCTCAAGGCTTGCTTAAATCCATCTGACCAAATGAACTTCTTACCTTTCTGCTGAAGGGAAGTGATGGGATGCACAATTCGAGAGAAGTCGTGGAATAACCTCCCGTAGTAACTTTCTAATCCCATGAAACTATGAACCTCGCTCACACTAGTAGATGTTGGCCAATACATAATAGATCTAATCTTAGAATAATTAGTTGCAATACCTTCCCCGTAAATAATATGACCCAAATATCGCACCTCCGACTAGAAGAATGCACACTTCTCTAGGTTCCCAAAAAAAATTGTTCACGAAGACACTTTGTTGAACCCGGCGAAGGTGCTCCTCGTTCTCTTCATGTGTACGTGATTAGATAAAGTAAAGTTCCACAAGCCCCATACTTTGACCTATACCTAACTATAATATCATATAATTTACACCCATGTCGTGCACACCGCTTAAGCCGCATTTACAAAACAATGCGAATAGAGATGGGTCTTCTATCTTTAGCTATCACCGACTAAACCCTCGAATTGTCCGTACAAGATATAGCCTTACTGTACTAATGAAATCTAGATCGTGTGTAGATAACCAATCCATTTCCAAGATAACTCAATAAGAATCCAAAGGAAGGATACAAATATCCAAGTTAGTGGTAAAGGGTCTTAGGTTTTGTTGGTACCCAAATTTAACCTCCTTCAAAGGCCGAGCAACATCATGGATCGAGACAGACACTCAAAGGCAAATAGAAAATTATATGTCATTTTGTAGCTGGGAAGCAATTTGACTTCCTTGTTAACACTCAAGATTTGAGAGTGGGTATCACCTTAAAAGGATGTGATCTATCCTCATTATTTTAGGTTGTGCCTTTCAACCAAGGTAAGAGAACCTATTTAGTAACCTCTTTTTTGGCGAAGAACAATGATAAATCCTTATTTTGCATAATTTTTATAGAGAGGACCTTGGGAAAGTATGATCAACACACTAGATCTGACTCTCACGAGTTGTCACTTCCAGATCATGGAGATACTTTCACAACAAGGAAAAGGTTACTAAAGACATTTGAGACCCTCGTTATATCTGCATGTTTTGGTAATAGAGATTATGCATTTGTGTACACCATTACAAACATGGGTAGTATGGGTAGGATTGGTTGTTAAATGAATTTTTGGTGGGAGGTTGGGCAGGGTGAAACTAGATTCACCAGATCCTTGAGGAACCTTACAAAATGGAAAGTTAGACCAATAGAATGACCACAGAATAGCTAAAATGTTACTGCAACTAGAATGTGTGCTTCAATGGAGGCCCAAATTAGCACTCTTTCACACAATCTCTGAGATTTTATCATGAAGGCTTGAGTTAGAAAACCCAACAAAGCATCAAGATTTGAGTCAAATCACGCCTAAGGTACACCCAAAGGCTTACAGACAATCTTTGTTAACAGATGAGAGAAAAGTGATTTTAAATCATTTATTCCAATCCCAAATGAAATCTCTTATGAGAAATGGAATTACAGATGACACTAAACTGTCACAAGGATTGAGGCTTGTGTGATTGAATCAGATTTTAATACAAGATTGCAATAGAAACAAGAAAAACTACTTGCATACATCCATAAATAAAATAAACACATTTTTCTCAAGACAACACAAAAAAACTCAAATTTTATTAAGTCTATTAAATAGGGGAAAGTTTCTAGAATAGTCTCAAAGCTTTTCAATGGTTATACACTTGCAACCACCTTGACACAATAAAACTTAATACAAAAAGAGATAACCTAGTTTCTTAGATGGACTTTCAAAAGATAGGCTTAGTCAAATTTTCCTCTTGGGAATTTTCTTCAACCTCTAGCACTATGACCTCTAACTTCCAACCCTTTTTCATGAAAAATTTGTGCCATTTATAGCATTTAAAACAGATCCTCTTCCTCCTAAAAGACAAAAACGTTTAATGCACCAGTGCTTGCCATGATTCTTTCATGATTCTAGAATCAAATCTGCAAGAAGTCTCTAGGTGCTTAAGGTGGAAAATCTCATCGAATATCTCCCGCATTCACTTCTTGTTATGGTAGATCACTCTTCCTTCAATTTTCCAACCACTTCACCCCTAATCTGTCAAATCTGGCCCCTTGCATGCTTGGGAGAAGAAAAATGGAAAATCTGATCAGGCACGAAAGTCAGACCATTTTAATGGTGAAAGACGTCCTCCAAATCTTCCCACCAAACTTTAGATATCAACATTAACTTCCTTCTCTACTTGGCGTGTAGAAAAGACCAAGAAATCATGGAGACTCGCACTTCCAAACATGTTTCAGAGAAATGGGGGAAAATAAGATTTAGACTCATAGCTGTCATTGATCTTTACTTTGAATTTGGGCCATCCACGTGTAAATTCAAACTTTAGAATAGACTCACGGGATTCCTTTGACTTTTACAAATTTTTGGAAAAGTGAAAAAAAAATCCATTTTTCTCCACACCTCCGCCCTCGGGAAACGAGCCTGACACATGTCCAAATGTGATTGGAGGAACAGCGCTAGATTTTACCATTTTACTCTCTTTTGGAAAAAGGAAAATTTTCCAAATTTTCCCTATAGCTCCGCCCTTGGAAACGAACCTGACACGTGTCCAAATGTGATTAGAGCGGGATCGTGCTTCCTTTTTTACTTTTGACTCTTTTCTCTCAAAGGAAATTTTTCCAAATTTCCCTGAGAGCCCGCACCTCCGCCGTTGACTAGGGAAAATATTGACTTTTTCCCTCATCAGGCTTATGGGCCATTTTGAGATTTTAATCCTTAAGGAGGCAAAAAATCCAAGTTAGCTCGATGGTCCACCTCCCCACCCTTTGGCTTTTCAAAGTACCACGTGTCGCCACCATGGCGCACCGAGACGGTCCTAAAATTTGATATCTTAAACGAGCGTGGGCTCGCCACATATCTTGTTCCGGTAAGGTCTATCTGAACACTTGAAGTTTAGTGAAAGATGCCAAGTGTCATACTCCGAAGTAGTCTCTTTTTGGCCGTTGAAAAGTCTAAGAAAATGCAAAGTGAGAGAGGCCTCCATGTGTCATCCTAGTGCTTCTTTAAAATGGAACTCAAGGGTCGGTCTCCGAACATGCGTAGTTCCTCCACGTGTCTCCCTAGCACAACTTCAGGATGGTGCCCAAAGCAGAGACCCTAAATGAGTGTGAGCTCGCCATGTGTCTTTCCTCCCAAAACTGCACCAACCGCATAGAAATTTTCTAAGTTTGAGCCAAGTAGCGAAGCCTCCACGTGTTCTCTTGGTGCTTCTCCAACACAAAACCCAAAAGTAGATCTTCAAATGAGTGTCGTGCCTCCACGTGGAAAATTTTTGAGTTAAGG
This sequence comes from Taxus wallichiana var. yunnanensis, assembly GCA_018340775.1. Lineage (NCBI taxonomy): Eukaryota > Viridiplantae > Streptophyta > Pinopsida > Cupressales > Taxaceae > Taxus > Taxus wallichiana. Next base: position 375,173,015 of record CM031234.1, read on the forward strand.
CTTTCCATTAATTTTTCTAAGTACCTAGCTAAGCCGTATCCAACCAAAAGGTGCCACATCTCCCTGTAGATACAAGGATGCAAATTTGACCAGAGAAATGCTCGTCAAACTATAAAATAGAAAAATGACCATTTGAGCCTAGGAATGAAATTTTCTTCAAGGATAGAAAGTTTAGAAATGTTACAAGGCTCAAATACATTCTTTAGGGATACATCCATTCATTTTCTTCAAGTACTTAGGGAAAAATGATAAGGAAGACAAATCTTGACCATGGAGAATAAAACACATGGGGGAACCCGAGTTTTTAGATGAACAGAGAATGGGGACCCAAATTACAGACCCTTAAGAGATTTACAACCCAGAACCAATTAAAAATGGCCACAAGGATCAACCAGGCACAACATGGGGAAGGAGAAAATGACAGAGGTCGTAAATCAAGTAAGTTTTCAAAGGCACAAATGGGGTGAGACTATTTTGAGCACCAACATAGGCTCCGACTCGGGGATGGGAACTCCCTGCGAGTGCCACAAGAACAAAAGTAGACCAAGTGCCAAAATATCCATTGGGAAATGAATTCATCTTGTAGAGCAGAGAAACAGAGCCATATTCAAAAAAAAAGACATAGAATACCACAAAAAGGAGGTCACTTAGGACCAGAATGAGTAAAAACACAAAAAAAAGAAACAAACAACCAACTATACACTGTACAAAAGATGTTGCCTTGATTCAAAGAAAACAATCAAGGAAAATCTTCAAGTGTCCTGCCATCCTGGGTATGACCATGCCAAGAGGTTCTGATATGCTTTCATCAACTGGAAATATACCTCTTTTTCTTCTTTTTCAGTTTGTAAACCATCCATTTTCTCTGAAGCTCCTCCATTGTGTTTAAGTCAAATTCTTTAACATTTTTCAAGGCTGAATCATAGACTAAATTCCTAGAAAAAACAACATACTTAGGAGATCTATTTTCAACACTTTCATACTCCCGAAATCCACAAAACTCACAAAGTTGTTAAGATCAACATCTGCTTGCAAAACCTCATAAGATGCATCGTTTGGGTCTTCAATCAGGTACAACATCTTCTTCTCTCCATATAATTTCACCAAGTTTCCTTCAATGGGGATAGTGGCATAAGACATGTCCATTTCACACTACCACCAACACTTATTGCCCACTTTCTTGACAACAACATCCCCCACTTGGTAGGGCAGTCAACAATCACCACATCAAGCTTTAAGTTCCTTCCAGGATAAGATGCAAGTTGCACAACTAGATCTTTGACACATCCCACCACTGGCACCTCTCTAGATTCCATGGCAAAGTGCACTTCCCATATGTTGTTGTCACTTTGATTCCTAATTCATTCATGACCTCAAGAGGCATGACATTACATGAAGCTTAGAATCAAACATACAATTATGTAACAAACTTGTCTTTGATAACCAAGGTAGTGAAGAATGGATCCACATTCAACTAGGATTTAACCAAAGAAGTTCGTAAATAAACCTCTTGTGGTTCCCCTAGCTCTTCCAACACTTGTGGCTTTTCCAACACTGCAACAGTGAGGGGAATCTCAAACTTTTTCACATCTTTACATTGCATGATCTCTTCCCTTTGAATCCTAAATATTCAAAATCCCTCTTCTTGTGCTCAGGGATCCTAAGAAACTCAACAATTGGGACATGAATTTTGATTTGACTCAAAACTTGGGCAATGTCATATGGAATAGATTTGGGTAAAGTAGCACTAGGAGAAAGATTGGTAGAGTCATCAGATGGAATGGGATTCTTTTCAGTTTGGGCATGGGGAGGGACACAAGTTTTTCTTGGGGAAACAAGCTCTCTACCAGATGCATTTTTCTTTGGGGTTTCTTTGGCAAGCAATGGAAATTTTGACTTGGCTTGTGGCCCCTTGGAAGCTTTACTTATGGTATTGTTCTCCTTTTCTTGGGAAACTACAACATTCATTAATAGTTGCCTATCTTCTTCTGAAGGAACTCCTCCATCATACTTTTCAATCATTAATGCCCTCAAGTATTCAAAATCATTAGTGGGAAATTCAAAAGCTTGTACAATGTCTACTTCTAAAGTATGAGAGGGAGGAAGAAGAGGTACCCAGTGGATGCAGTCCAAAAAAATAGTAGCATTCCTAGCACCTATTACCTCAGTTGAATTTTCTTCCCTTGGTGAACTTGTAGGGGTATCCATCATGTAGGCATCATCATCATTATCATCATATTCTTCCTCTTATTTCTAATCTTCTTCATAAGTAGCATAAGGCATGAAACATTTGTTACACCAATCAATGACATATGTCTCTCCCTCCACAACAACTCGGAAGCTAAAGGATCAGTACCATTCTGTTTTCCTAGCTTGGGACTATCTATTTCCAAATCCAATAGGTCCCTTTCACTTCTCATTAGATATTTGGTGATTTGTGAACATATCTTAGCCTTCTTGCTTTCATTGACCTTGTGAACTGCCCATCCCTTCTCATCCCGGGCTAGCTTTTAGAAATCTCTTTGATAGCCCCTACCAAAGTCTTCACAACTTCTTCCAAATCAGCATCCTTTCTTGTCTCGATGTTTTTCTGGGTTAACTAGATTTACACCTTCCCTCTTGGGAGGATTTCCAATTGCCTTGATGTTGTTCTCTTTTTACAAAGCCATGGTGAAGGCCTACCTCAAATTTGTAGGGTTTTTTCTCTTAAATAATATGCATCCATTTTATTAAATGCATCAGGATATTTGATCAAACATGACTCATTACAAGGCCTTATCCTAACAAGAAATATCTTCAAGGTCTTATTAAACCTTGTGTTGAAATCATGTTCTAACTCATTAGGATTCTTTTTATGTTTTAAAATTCTATCAAAAGAAACCTAGGGTTAGTTCTATCACCATATTACAATCTAAATGCATTACTCATCTCAGTCCAAGAATCAATAGAGTTATCTGGCAATGCTTTATACCATTCCCTAGCATCCTCTTCCAAGGTATGGATAAATAGCTTGATATATACATCTTCATGTTCAATCTCAAAATCTTCCATCATATTGATAAAAAGATTTAGATGTTGATCTCCAGTAATAACATTATTTCCCTGAAAATTTGGCATTCTATTCCTTACATCTTGAGGCACTGCATTTGGATAACCAGCCATTCCCACAAAATTTATATGTCCAAAAGTGTTTACAACAAAAGGGGATCTGGGTTGAACCATATTGATTTGAGGAGGTGATCCTGGAGGGGTGACAAACTGATGGGGGAAGAAAGTTTCTTGGAACATAGGAGTATAATTTTTAAAATGGATACCCCCCAAAGGCCTTATCTCTTGGAAATATCTATCAAACTCAGGAAAGATAGGTGCAGAGTGTGAAGAAAATGTTTAAACATTAAATGAAGGCCCCTCTAAAGCTGGAGAGTTCAATTCCACAAAGAGGCTACCTGATTTAGAGTCACTTGAATGGTAGTCTTTAATAATAGGTAGATCACTTTCATCAATGGAGATCCCTCTTCTTGTTTGCTAACCTCCAACAGCTCTCCATGATTTTCTTCCTTCTAATTTCACTTTTTCTAGCTCTGGAAACAATGTCATAGCAGGGTCCCTAGCAAAGAAAGACCTTCTTCCTTCCAGCTTTGTAAATATTAATAACAAATCTGACTTTGATAGAGTTTTAAGACACTGGTACTTATTAAGAATTAGATCAATTGGGAGTTGCCACTAAGGATTTCCACCTTAGTTGTGAAAATGCACTAAATATGATCTATCAAATGTCTGTCAATGCAAGAAACTAGAAATGGAAAGATTCTGACCTTTCTTTACCAAGATTTATCAAATAAAAGCTAGTGCACTGGATGTGAAAACTGAAGTAACTACACATAGCACTTGGAGCATACAAGAAGTGTTTTACTAGGGTTTGCAAATGAAATGCAATCACAATATCCCTGGAAATGGTGCCAGAAGGATGTTGGTACCCAAATTTAACCTCCTTCAAAGGCCGAGCAACATCATGGATTAGACAGGACACTCAGAGGCAGATAGAAAATTATTTATGTCATTTTGTAGCGAGGAAGCAATCTAACTACCTTGTTAACACTCAAGATTTGAGAGGAGTGGGTAGCACCTTAAAAGGATGTGATCTATCCTCACTATTTTAGGTTGTGCCTTTCAACCAAGGTAAGAGAACCTATTTTGTAACCTCTTGTTTGTTGAAGAACAATGAGAAATCCTTCTTTTGCATAAATTTTATAGAGAGGACCTTGGGAAAGTATGATCAACACACTAGATCTGACTCTCATGAGTTGTCACTTCCAGATCATGGAGATACTTTCACAACAAGGAAAATGTTACTAAAGACATTTGAGACCCTGGTTACATTTGGCATTTTAGTAAAAGAGATTATGCATTTGTGTACACACATGACAAACATGGGTATTATGGGTAGGATTGGTTGTTGTTAAATGAATTTTTGGTGGGAGGTTGGGCAAGGTGAAACTAGATTCACCAGATCCTTGAGGAACCTTACAAAATGGAAAGTCAAACCAATAGAATGCCATATAATAGCTAAAATGTTTCTTCAACTAGAATATGTGCTTCAATGGAGGCCTAGATTAGCACTCTTTCACACAATCTCTGAGATTCTATCACAAAGGCTTGAGTTAGAAAACCCAACAAAGCATCAATATTTGAGTCAAATCATGCCTAAGGTACACCCAAAGGCTTATAGACAATCTCTATCAACAGATGAGAGAAAAGTGATTTTAAATCATTTATTCCAATCCCAAATGAAAGCTCTTCTAAGAAATGGAATTACAAATGCCACTAAATTGTCACAAGGATTGAGGCATGTAATTGAGTCATATTTTAATACAAGATTGCAAATGAAATAAGAAAAACTACTTGCATACATCTAGAAATAAAACAAACACATTTTGCTCAAGAAAACATAGAAAAACTCGAATTTGATTAAGTCTATTAGTAGGGAAAGTTTCTAGAACAGTCTTAGAGCTTGTCAATGGTTATACACTTGCAACCACCTTGACACAATAAAGCTTAATACAAAAAGAGATAACCTAGTTTCTCAGATGGACTCTCAAAAGATAGGCTTAGTCAAATTTTCCTCTTGGGAATTTTCTTCGACCTCTAGCACTCTGACCTCCAACTTCCAACTTTTTAGGAAAAATTGTGCCATTTATAGCATCTACAATAGAGCCTCTTCCTCCTAAAAGACAAAAACATTTAATGCACCAGTGCTTGCCATGATTCTTTCATGATTCTCATAATCAAATTTACAAGAAGTATCCAGGTGCTCGAGGGGGTAGATTTCATCGAATATCTCCCGCATTCACTTCCTCGCTCTGGTAGATCACTCTTCCTTCAATTTTCCAACCACTTCCTCCCCTAATATTTCAAATATGGCCCTTTCATGCTTGGGAGAAGAAAAATGGAAAATCTAATCAGGCACAAAAGTCAGACCATTTTAATGGCGAAAGACGTCCTCCGATCTTCCCACCAAACTTCAGATATCAACATTAACTTCCTTTTCTGCTTGACATGTAGAAAAGACCAAGAAATCATGGAGAATCACACTTCCATACGTGTTTTAGAGAAATGGGGGGAATATCAAATTTAGAGTCACAGTTATTGTTGATCTTTACTTTGAAATTGGGTCGTCCACGTGGCGATTCAAACTTTAGAACAGACCGGGGCTTCCTTTGACTTTTTACAACTTTTTGGAAAAATGGAAAAAAATATCCATTTTGCTCCACACCTCCACCCTTCGGGAAACAATCCTGACACATGTCCAAATGTGATTGGAGTGGAACCGTAGCCAAATTTTGCCATTTTACTCTCTTTTGGAAAAGGAAATTTTTCCAAATTTTCCCCAGCTCCTCCCTCGGGACGAGCCTGACACATGTCCAAATGTGATTGGAGTGGGGCCGTGCTTCCTTTTTTACTTTTTACTCTTTTCTCCCAAAGGAAATTTTCCAAATTTCCCTCGAGAGCCCGTACCTCCATCGTTGACCAGGGAAAATATTGACTTTTCCCTTAACGGGATTGTGGGCCATTTTGAGATTTTAATCCTTAAGGAGGAAAAAAGTCCAAGTTACCTCCAATGGTCCACATCCCCACCTCTTTGAATTTTTAAACTACCACGTGTCACCATGGCGCACCTTCATACGGTCCCAAAAATTGATACCTTGAACAAGCACGGGATTGCCACGTGTACTATTATGGCAAGGTCTGTCTGAACACTTGAAGCTCAGCAGAAGGTGCCATGTGTCATGCTCCGAGGTAGTCTCTTTTTGGCCATTGGAAATTCTAACAAAAATTCAAAGTGAGCAGAGGCTCGCACGTGTCATCCTCGGTGTTTCTTTAAAATGGAACTCAAGGGCCGGGTCCCTAAAATGTGTGCAGTTCCTCCACGTGTCTCCCTAGTGCAAATTCAAGATGGTGCCTAAAGTGGAGACCCTGAATGAGCATGAGCTCGCCATGTTTCCTGTTCCACCAAACTGCACCAAGTGCATAAAATTTTTTCTAAGTCCAAGCCAAGTAGCGGAAGCCTCCACGTGTCCTTCTCGGCACTAATCTAAGACAAAACCCAAGAGCAAATCTTCAAATGAGCCCATGTCTCCATGTGGACAAATTTTGAGTTAAGGCTTTCCATGAATTTTTCTAAGTACCCAGCTAAGCCGTGTCCAACCAAAAGGTTCCATGTCTCATGTAGATACAAGGATGCAAATTTGACTGAGTGAACGCTCACAAATCGTAAAATATAGAAAAATGACCATTTGAGCCTAGGAATGAAATTTTCTTCAAGGACAAAAAGTTTAGAAGTGTTACAAGGCTCAAATATGTTCTTCAGGGATACATCCATTCATTTTATTCAAGTACTTAGGGAAGAAACGATAAGGAAGATAAATCCTAACTATGGAGAATAGAACACATGGGGGAACCTGAGTTTTTAAATGAACAGAGAATGGGGGACCCAAATAACAGAACCTTAAGAGATTTACTACCAAGGAACCAATTAAAAATTGCCACAAGGATCAACCAGAACAACACAGGGAAGGAGAAAATGACAGAGGCCATAAATCAAGTAAGTTTTCAAAGGAAAAAATGGGGCAAGACTATTTTCATCACCAATAGGTTCACTACGTACTTCTTAACTAAGGATTATACTCGAGAGCTTGGCTCGGAAGCCATCTCAACATCCCAACTAAGGCCCTACCCTAATCGCCATCAACCCGCATCAATCTACTAAAGATGGTAAAATAAAAGAATCGGATGAGCATGAATCAAAAAAATAGAGGAAGGGATAACTCCAATGCTACTCGTAGTCTTAATCATTGTGCCCGGTGCTCTTCCCGTGAGTTCTCAACCACTACATAGATCTGATAGCTAGGTCCCATGTCACAAAATGTAGGCTCAAATAGGTGGCTTAACCTTTTTATTAGGGCTATGTGGGCACTCTCTCCAAATATGTCAAATTACATCGCATCCATAACAACTACCTAGTCCCCTCTAATGAGATATGCTAGCAAGTACTCTAGTGGTCTATTTCATGGATCTTGATGATCCTAATATGGCCTATTACGGTCACCGCCGACGAACTCCTGCTAATTGAGTTGTAGTTGCTCCCTATGTCCTAATGGGAACCCTAGGGGAGGTGTCATACTCCATCCCCTATGAGCATCAAATAATGTGGATGTCTAAACGGTGGATAAGTTTGTTGCTTTGAGGTATCCGAATGCATACTTTATAGAACCATGTCTTCCATAATGATGAGGAGCCCCCTTGACCCATTATCCTACATCTACTGAATATGGCTCCTCACTCTATCTCTATCCAACTACATCTTCCCCCGGTCTAAACTATAATGTAGGCCTTCTCCACACCCACAGAAAATGTGTGCAGACAATGAATGCATACTACACCACCCAAATCTATGTTGAGGCCCTTGATGAATGTGTGAATCTTGACCTACTCATCCTACATATAGCTAATATACTGATGCAAGTCCAACAGTTGACTCTCGTACTCGCTACATTCATGGATGCCTAGCAAGGGTCATGGAACTCATCTATCCTCAGTTGAATAAATATCCTGGATATGTATATGCTCATGAACTTCTCCTCAAAGGGCTCCCAAGTAACTATCTATGAATCTATGTAGAGCTTTTACTCCTCAGTCCTCCACCAAACACCTGCTCCATCCCTCGAAGATGAATCGAAACATGATCCTTCTTGTTTCTAGTACATGGGAAAATCTTGAAACACCCGCTCAAGCTCACTAACCAAGCCTCTGCCTGGAAACCTCTTGAATCACTGAATAATGAGACCGGGCAGTAGCTTCGGGATCTCCTTGACATGATCTCGTAATCGATGAATGTTGACCCCTAGGTATCTCTACATGCTCCTCCCTCAGCCTAGGGCTCCTAGATCTCTCTCGAGTCCCGTAACCCTATCTCCATGCCCCCTCCGAGGTGGATATTCTCTAACCGACTCAACATGGGAGTTCAATTCCCTATTCTCATTGTTGTGTCTCGAAGGGTTTTGAGCCTCATGTGATGGCTTCCTATTATGTTGGTTAGGACGTTCCTTACTACTCCACCTTGTATGGCTGCGTTGACATCCTTCCATGTCTCGTAGTATCTACGGCAGTATAGTGGCAACCGCCGCTTTGGAGGTGGTATGTCTAACTCAAAATAATAAACCCTTATCTCGATTCATGCCTCCTACACAAATCAAGATGGGAGTTAGTTCACTATTGTAGGTTTTGTTTCAGTTTTCTAGGTTTTCTACGTTCTTAAAAATCAGGTTATGTTGATTGATGTAGTTGTAGTTTGTACTAGGTTAACTATTTGACTTTTCAAGTGTGCCCAAGGGTCCAAGCATTCAACTCGCAGCTCTGATACCAAGTGTAACTCCCACAAAATTTCTGTACAAAACCTAAGACAACCTAAAAGTTAATTTGGAAAATTTATGGAACAACTTTTTTGTTAAAACTGGTCGCAACAATATAACTTTCAACTAACTTTAGTTTATTTCTCAGATAATATTTTATTCATTTTAATTATCATTTAATTAATATTATTTAATTCCCAGTTCAGATTAAAATCCCCTTGTAGCAATATTTATTTAATTTAGTAACATAGTCCTAATGTCATTTAATAATTTATTATTCTAGGGCTAAGTCTAAACTTACCCTCCCATTAAATTGAATATAAATAAATTTAATCCCTAATATCAATAATGCCTAGTTACTATTGAGTAAATTGATTTAATAAGATACAAGAGTCAAAGGAATTTTATTTTTAGAGTCACCCACTAAACATTAAGGTCACAAAATAAATTTACCTCCTACACCCCTTAAGTGGCCCCATTCAAAAGATATTCCAACCTAATTATATCCTAACTTTTATATGGGGATGTTCCTTAGCCATTAAATGGAATAAATCGGGTCTTTGGATCTTAGGGATTCAAACTAACACTAAACTTCTTTTTAGAAACCTCTTATTCATTCTTTTGACTTGTTTCTCATTTTCGTTTTGCAACTTGGAAGGGGAAGAAGGAGAAGGAAGCCATGGAAGGAAAATCGAGTTCAAGGATGGATATTCATCATTTTATTGTTCAATCTATTTTCAACCCTTTTAGGATTTGTCTAAATTTTTCTTGTTATAGAGTCAATTCATTGTATTTTCCCTATTGGATATATGGGCATTTACCATATTTTAACAAATCTAGTTTAAAAATAGTGCATATACACTATTTATTTCAAAGTGTATATACATATATATAGCTATATGTTTTTATATATGTATATCCATATTTATTTCCTTTTTTTTCTCAATAATATTTTAATATAACCTAAAATTTTCCTTGAATATTTAAAAAATAAGAAGAAGGTATATACAAACACACACACATACACACACATGTATATGTATATGTATGTATGTATGTATATTTTTATATATATTCTTTTCTATTATCACGATGCCAGAAGGTCCGAATTTCACATACTTTGCATTGAAATTGGTTCGGCCGACTATTTACTTATAGTGGTAGTGATTTATATATGGTACCCCCCCAAGATTACTATGGGGTGGGATGTGATCTCCGAACCTCCCCCATTCCCCACTTAAACAAATACATAGTCCCCAACAAAGACAAAAAGCCATGGGCAGCCCTAACACTAAACACAATACCATTTTTCTATTACTATTTTGTTTTATTTCTTTATATTTGATAGTAGCCCCCAATCCCATATTACTATGGGGTGGGTTGTGGTCTCCGAACCTCCCCTATTCCCCACTTAAACGAATACATAGTCCCCAACAACACAGCCATGGGCAGCCCTAACACTAAACACAATACAATTTTTTATTGCTATTTTGTTTTATTTCTTTTATATTTAATAATATATATATAAATCACTACCATCGTTAATAAAATATATAAATCATCGCACCGTATATATTTTAAAATAATTAAAATATATAAATATACAAGTAAATTTATATAATTAAATATAATCATAGTTATCTTTTTTTGTGTTTTCTTTATATAAATGATCGTCAAGTTGTATAGTGTAGGGAAGAACAATTCAAGGCATTTATAATTTTTCTACCTATTCAAATAAAATTAAAATTGAGAAAACTATTGAAATTTCTCATTCAACCTACTATAACTAGTAAGGAGAAGATTTTTCTTCATTTTAAGAATTTTAACCATCTACTTTATTTCCTTCAACATGACTAAAAATTCAACTATAATTTAAATACTTCAATATGGATTTCATTTAATAAAACAAAAGTAACTATTTATTTTCTTTCACAACATATAAATGACAACCATTTCAAACAACAAGTGAATTTTAACAAGATTCTTAATAGTTTTAAATTGAAAAATATCACACTTTAGAGGCAATGAAACAACTGAAATTGAAAGAATCGTATTTCCATTTCAATCCCATTTCTATTTTTCTACTTCATCGAACCAATGCAAGATTTGGTACTTTCCTTTCATAAGAACTAACACATTTAATATGAAATTTTTTCCATTCAAACCACTGTTAGTAAAGTTTTCAAAATGAAGTAATATACATAGTAGCAAATACATTTTTTTCTTAATTTTCAAACAAACATACATTTTGAGATATCAATACAAATCAATTATTTCTCAACATATTTACAAGATATTGAAATTCTTAAAAATTCAAGTTACAAGCACTCCATTCAAATGGAGACAACATGGTAAAGTTTTTTACAAAGAGGGATCTTGTTTCTCTTCTCGAAATAAAACTAAGATCATTCTTCACTTGAGCTCCACCTTCCCAAAGTCCAAACACAACAGCCGAAATGGGGAGTAGGCTAGTCTTTCCACCCAACCAATAATCCAATGAGGAAGAGAAGCCTTCTTCCTCATTGGCCCCCGAGCCTCGAGCAATGAAACAATATGGAGTATTAAACAACCATTATAAAATTAACAAGGCTTCCACAATCACATTCAATCCAAAACCCAACACAATAAGAGTAACAAAAAAATCACATCAACACAACCATGTCTCCCTCACAAAGGCTCTAAACTTAAGCCAAGAAGAGAAAAGAACATGTGGACTCTACTTATGCCTCCCAAGGGTTTGGTGCCTACCTTAAAACCTCCAATAAATTAATCAAAAACCAAAAAAATCTTATGCATCCCTCCAAGAAAAATAACTCTTATTCCTCCCTCACTCTTATGCCTCCCAAACCAAGACAAAAGGATAAGCACAAAGTTTGATTATCATAAGGTGGGACACCCCAACCCAACTCCCTCCTAAAATTCCCAATAAAAACTCTTATGCCTCCCTCCAAAATTTATCCCCATTTTCACTTTCTCCTACACAACCTAAGGCCATTCTACTTCCCAAAATCACACATGCAATAAACATTCATTCACAAACATATGCAAACCAAAATAGTAAAAGAAAACAAGGGTGAAGACCCTACCTTGCCATTGCAAGAGTTCCAATCCACAAGAAATTTCCAACCTTTCCAAGTCCAAGAAATCACAAGCTATCTCCAACTCCAACAAGAACTCCCAAAAGCAAGCACCTAAAAATGAAAGAGACCAAAAATAAAACAAGTAACCCCCAAATCCTCAAACAAATTAGAATAAATAGAAAAGAGATGAGGGAGAGGTGATGTGGATCCATGTAGGATGCCACAAAATTTCTCCTCTATTCCACATCACAAGGTCAAACCTAAATCCAAAAGCATAATAAATTGACGGTTAAGGGAATGACAACCATCTTACATATTTAAACCCAAACCCACACCCCAAAGGACACAATTAAAGACTCTTGTAAGAAAAGTGCAATTAGTTGCTTTTTTCTCCATTAAACACACAAAAATTCCTAAAATAAGCCCCTCACATCATAGGCATAGTGGGTGGATGACTTTAAGAGTGTGGGACAAGCTCAACTTGTCCCACAAGCCTCCAAAATGGCCTTGAAAGTCAAAATCTGAAATTCACATGTAAGGTTGAGTAAACACCACTCAAAATCAATTAAATCCCTTTCAAATCCAATAAAACCAAGAACTACCTACTCATATTAATTACCCCTATTCTCACATCCTAATTTTCATTAACTAATGACATTTAATTAACTTAAAATGAGTACTTAACAACCAATAATAAAAGTGATTCAAATTAGTAACAAAATACAATTACTCGTAAATAAATAAAACCAAAAAGGAAAAACCACAACTTTAGCCAAAGTCACATTTGAGAATACCCCCCAATGGGGACATCCTAACAATCTAACAACAAAACATCATACATTTACACTAGTTGCCAAGGTGACCTGTTTCAATACCCTGAATGCCTTCACCGTTGATCTCTTATCCCCCTTTTTGTTTGTTGTGTTGCAATTGCTTGGAAAAATCAAAACAATAGCTATCTTCCTCATGGCCATATTAACGACATCGAGATAATAAAACACATGCATATACATATCAATTCATATCATCAAATATCATAACTAAATCATTACTAAAACAAGTAATTCACCAATTGTTCACAATTTTAAATATTTCAATTTTATCAATTTATCAATTAGCAATAAGATCACAAAATCAACTAAATCATCTAGCACATCTATATATCACATCCCATGTGTCAATGTACAGTAGTAGCTCAAGATCATCAAACAATTATATTTCAATCCATGCATATAATCAATCCTGTAAATCATGTCATAAGTCTAAATATTGATACTGTCTTCAAATAAAATAATCAAATATAACAATGTCCATTTTTCAATGTCTAAAATATGATAACAATATCTATAACTCCAATCCATAATAAGAAAAATTATAGTGATATCAATGTCAAAGAGGAGTGGGCACTACATCTCACACATGTACAAGTATTAAAAATTCAATGTTGAAATATTATCAGCAATGTTCAAGTATTGGTTTCCACCATGGTTGTATTGTAACTCAAATTTAAGATTTAAAATCAATTTAAAGTATGGTTTTCCTCCAATTAAACATTCCAAAAAAAAAAAAAAATAAGCTAAGATGAATCAACTACATATTGGTGAAAATATTTTGATCCCACATGATAAACAATTAATTATTTGGACCCCTTAACTTAGGGTGTACCACTAATAGTTCCTCTCCCCTACAGCGCTTGTCATGCCCACATTAAATGTTTCCATTTCCCACTTCTCAAAGAATTTATAATAATAACAATAATAATATCATAGAGGTCATACCCATACAATTTTCTAATTTATGATAGAAGATAAGGAGGTAAATCTACCATGTAAATAATTTGTGGAGTCTGTATTATTCATGTGTTGGATGAAGCCTATGAAGGGAGTTATCAAGAAAAGGATGTTATAATTCTTGAGGAATAGGGCATGGTTACGGGTATTGGTTTACCCACTCTCCTACATCATGGGAATCAAGAGTTGTTGGCAGCTATGTAAGAACTAAGAAGAAATATGTTCAAAGTGTACTATTCTTTTTCCTTCGACACAATGAGGACCCTCCTTCAGGTACTAGATGTTTTTATTACGCCGAAAGGCATGTTCTATGTTAGAAAACCCAGCCCCTTCTGAAAAATGATAGAGCAATCAACGATCATGATATATTGGTTGACTATGTATGGACGTTTTTGGAGCGTTCACGTGTCGGGGAATGGATAGTGGTGTTGGCATGGACAGCAGGCTACAAAATTATTGTTTTCATTTGGATATCGTGCGTGGGCATATGGCCCTTCAATGGACACAAAAATTGGAGCCATTATATATGTCACCTCATTGTGATCGGCCAGATAGTGAAAGGATAGGTATGGGCTGAGCATGACAGGAAAAGAAAATATGATATGTGACCTATACGAGAAGAACTTTCAGTAGTCAATGTGTCTCGAATGTAAAGATGGATGCTTTCTATGGCAGACACGTACAGTTCGAGATTTCTAGCGTAGATATTGCAAGGTTTTTGCTGTAAGGTGGATAGGACTGCATAGTATGGTCTCCCCTTCTCTGTTGATGTATAGGACTGCATGGTTTTTGTTGAAGCCAGAAGTCGATAAAGGAAAGTGGCAGAAAAGTGTGAATAACCGGAGATGATTTTATCAGCGACACAAATTTCATCTACAATAGCTCGACTTTATCGACTTCCTTGTTGATGAAGAGCACAAAAATATCATCGGAAATCACCTGTGCTTCCTTCATCGTGGGGATCCCTCCAACCTCGAGGTACTTGTTGAATGGAATCTGGGGACGCCGCTTGAAATAAGTTGAGCCTTTTTACCCCACGGTGACGATCGTGTAACCGACGCCGACTTGCCGCAGCTCGCGCATCCGCTGCTCCGCTCGTTTCAGCACCAAGTTGTTGAACCCACCACAGAGGCTGCGATCACCTATGACCACCACGAGTGCCACCTTCTCGCATGGAGTGCACCCGTGTGAGTAGAACGTCGATGTCCTTTGTTTGTAGCTGTTCGTTTATGTTGTATAAGACTTGGACTAGGGTTTCGTAAAATGGTTTCCCATTCACCACCACTTTCGCGCCCACCGTACATTCGCCACCGCCACTAGTTTGATGGCGTTTGTTTTTTCTTTGTGTTCTTGATGGAGTATATGCGTTGGCGGAGCTGTCGCAGGTTGCAGACCACCAGCGGGGTGGAGCGTCACCCACGCTTGGGTTTCTACTCTGCTATTGACGACGTGCCACGAGGGAGGTTTCTGGTGGAGGAAATCATTTTTGATGGCCACGCCGAGAGAGTTAGCTGGGCGCATGCCATGGTATTCGATTGGTTTGGTGAAGACTTTAAGTGTCAAAAATGTTGACGGAATTAAATGCACATGCTTCTTTTTCTTTTTCTGTTGAGCGAGGGGGGTGAGAGGTTGGTATGGCATTGGTATTTGGGAATCGGACGCTTGGATGTGGGGATGGGCAGGACTACATGGTTTTGTTGATGCCCGAAGTTTATAATGTGTCTTCTGGTAAGGAACTTTGATTTTTTTCTTTGCTTTCGCATTTGTTTTCTGATCCTGGCTGCGTGTTGGGTGTTAAGACTGTAGTTTTTGGCATAAAACTGTTGTGTCCAGGTTTCTCAGTTTACTTGACTCAGACTGTGGAAGACCGTGTTTTATCTTTATAGGTAATATTTACTACCATTGCATGAGAACTCTCTTGAATATTTCTTGCTGACTTTCCAACAACACTGAAGATGTTATGTATTGTCATTGCCACCATAATAATTTGTAACATGAAAATGGTTATTTACATTATTGCCTCAATATTTGGGGAAGACGAAGTTGGTGTTCGTTGATCGTACCCTACAAAGAAGACTTGAGATATTTGTTTATGGTTTGAGTCCCTTGTTGCTGATAGGTTGGACGGGCCAGTTATTCAAAAATATTTTGTGCAGGAGTTACTAAATGAAATTACAAGTGCTTATGTTTAATTTAAGAGATAGTAGTGGGCATGCCCAGTTATAAGATCAGTGTACATTCATGTTATTTTTTGAGCTTCTATGCTTTGCTCTATTAACATTTTGCTTGACAAGGAAGATGCCCTACATTGTGGCTAAAATGAGTCTTTGTTCATACAATAATAATGTATTCAACTGTAATATAATCTGATGCGAGTCCTTATCATCAAGGAGATTACTGATTAAGATTTAGAAAGTGGTAATTACATTTTGGATGTATCCTGACATTGTATTTCAGCTGAAAGAATTTAATATTTTCCTCTGTAAAAGAATGTTTTCACTTATTTGACAATAATGTATGAGAAGTTTTTGAAGCATCCATCTTTGGAGGAGCTCTTACAAATAAATTTTTGTGGCAGTTTGTCATGTGAAGGTTAAAAGGAGATAAGTGAAAATTTCATGACTGGCTGGCTGCGTGTTGGGTGTCAAGACTGTGGTGTATGGCATAAAATTGATAAAATGACT
Source organism: Taxus wallichiana var. yunnanensis (assembly GCA_018340775.1). NCBI lineage: Eukaryota > Viridiplantae > Streptophyta > Pinopsida > Cupressales > Taxaceae > Taxus > Taxus wallichiana. The sequence goes on from CM031234.1 coordinate 375,189,478, forward strand.
TAAATATTTCTGCACATTTTAGTTTCAAATTTAATCATGTTAACGACAAGACCATTCTTGTTGATAAAATGATAGCTTAGAAATCTTTTCAAAAGTGAAACCCAGAATGGTGATTTAGCAGTACCTTGTTTGAGAACTGTGCAATTCCCTGTTTTCTGAATAAGCAAAACTTTGATGGCTATTTTCTTTTCATGTGGTAATTTACCCCTGAAAACCAACCCAACGTCGCCTTGTCCAATGTTTTGGCTAATTTTTTTTCTTGTAGCATTTCATATCATCTAGAGAAAAAACACGGGAATTTGATGAATTTGGCGCCATAATTAATGAATAAGAATCAACAGGAAGCTATACACCATAACAAGACCAAGTTCAACGTTTTCGATTCTAGGTTTTGGTCTTTTTCTTTTTTGGCTAAGGGCTGTAGTTTGCATGAAAACATGGTTTTCTAAAATGTAAACTAGACATATTAATATACTACACTCGTTTTAAGTATGTTTTTGAATCAGATTTGTGATAACATTTTAAGTTCTTATTTTGGTTTTTATTCATATTTATGTTAAATGTATGACACTACACGATGTCATAAAATTATAAATTAAAATGATTAATGCTTTTTTATTTACAACCTGCATAAATTCCTCATATATCCTACAAAATTTGAAATTATATTCTTTGGAAGGTGTAATACTTTTTTTTTCTACAAATCAACTATTTTAGGGAAACATTTAATGTGACATATAAGGACTCCTTAAAAGAAAGAAACCACTAGGAGGTTTTCTTTCCATTTATTTTACAAATATTAATCAATTTTTGTAGTTGTTAAAAGGCATGATTATCTAATAAAAAGAGGTAGTTATAACACCCACAAATATTCAATTGGTGAGACGTGTACTTGATGACAACATTTTCTATCCACTTCAAATCGAAACCTCTTGTGAACTAGCTATAAGGCCTATTATCATGGCTCAGAGTTCTCAACAACCTTGTATGATCATTTCTTATGGAGATTTTTTGTAATTGCATGAATATATACCAGAATAGTACTTCATCCCTGCTGAATGATCCTTTTATATACGTTTCCTTAAGTTACTTAAACTGAAAACTAATAAAGAGAAAAAAAGTTTACTTTTGTCCATTTGAGAAACATGTTAATACACATTTTATAACTTATTATTATACATGTTGGGGTATTGTGTATGGGGAAATTTGCACAAATGTATCTTGTTAAGAGGTTTTAAACAAATGAAAGGTTATTGATTTATTATATACTGAATCAGGTTATTATATCTTTTAGATTTCTTGCAAACACTCTTTCGACAAGAAAGATTAAATGTATTATTTTTCATGGAATTTACTTCATTTATTATTTGATAAAATGCGTACATGTTTTCCTTTTCCACTTGGAGGAAGGAAGACTAGAAACACAATTCCCGCTATAAATGGTGTGACCCTCAATACACCCGTCTTGCAATTAATGTTAAAAATTTCAATTTGTTGTAAATGTTTTTCATTGCGGGCAGCCAAACCAATCACCACAGAAATGGTTAGGGAACACCTCGACAACCTCAAACGTGGATGGGTGGGATTAATTTGTTGTAAATGTTTTTCATCATGGCAATCGTTAAATAGATGGAAAACAAAACCCTAAAATTTTAGTACATCATGTTTTGTAATATTTTTTAATTATATTTATTTATTCATTATATATATAAACACACCGTTTTTACTAATGATACATTCTACATTTTTTAAAATTATTTATTTCTTTAATATATATATCAAATTATATTTGTATATATTAATATAATAACATATAAAATGTTTTGTATAATGTATATTGAATAATTATGTTAACGATATTGTTTCCATATTATTTTTTGGAAATTTCAATTTTTTCTTCAAGTCTTCATTTTACATACTGAAGAAAATGTCTTCTGATAGATGGATTTGAAACCATAGACATGCAAGCATTTAATTTCCGCCATCTTTGTGGTAACATTTTATTCATGTCTTCATCTTCATATGTACCAAATTACATGTCACACAATTCAAGTTTTTGACATCAAGGGTCATTACAAGAGTACACCTTTACAGCTTTAGATCGAGCGAACCCTGCTCATTACACTAATATATAGAGAGGAACCCTAAGATTGTGGAGAAACATTAACACAATTTTATAATCCATACGGATCATGGAAATGCAATAAAGTCCACCTATCGTAGATCGAGATAGGTGAAGAATTGAAGTAGAAAAGGACAGTCAAAGTCAAATTATTAAGAGATGAGCCAAGGTATTATTAGAAGACATAACATTGTTACGAATGTTCCTACAATTACCTAAACTTGCCTCGAAAATAGGGGATACAAAGTTTAACAGGAAGGATTTCTACCTCGGTCTCCACCGGGTCTCAGACTTTGAACTCTTCGTTCACGATTGAACACAATCAATAAAGGTGTTTACACGACAAGGTGTTTACATGACAAGGCCCACTTTCTCCAAGTGTTGTAGATTTTTAAGAGATATAGCCATTTAAACATGTAAAATTTGCATTCACGAGTGAACAATTACTACAAAAGATTTTATTTGCGTCTAATAAACCTCTTCCTTATCAATCATGCCCCTTAATTTTTCCCATTCTCAGTGTTGGCCTTTGTTCCACGTACATTTTTTTCTGATGATGTCATCGACTTCATTTGATTCAAGCCGCATGCAAGTAGAGAAAGGAAATCCACAAAGTGGTATTGAAGAGATAAAAATGAAGTATTTTGGCAATTCTATGATGGTGGGTTACCATTGGAGAAGGGTAAAAAGAAAACGCAACAAAAATCGGGGAGCATCATAAAACATTCAAGAAAATCTAAAAATAAAAAAGGGAAGAAACCATTTAAAAATTATGATATGAAGGCTATGCATATGGGCCTGGAACTGGGAATAGCTTAATACATAATTACTCTTCCCACAATCCTCCCTTAAAGAATAGAACCTACAAGTAACAACATGAATATGTAGTAAAAGGATTGGGTACACTGCATTATGCATTTCATAATGTTGTCTACGAGAAAGGTTGGTTATCGATTAAGAAACTGAATTTCCATAGGTGACCGAAGGCAATTACCACTTAAAATGGCTTGGGAATTTTCAATCCACAAATATCAAGGGCTTACTTTGTAGAGAGCCACTATTGACATTCGGGCACGGAAAGACAAGGGCTTTGTTCATAGCTATATCAAGAGTTCCCTCCTTATCCGCCCTTCGGATTTCACCACTTTTTTCATTCATTCGTTATTCCATAAAGTCCTTAACACCACGTTTACAGTAACACATACAAGAGGAATCATGTCCTCGCTCCATGTCCTTAACACTCCCCTCTTAATCCCCGTTAGCCCTTCCCTTTCAAGCTTCACCACCTTTTGTCCAATCCAAATCTTTTCCACTACTCATGTTTCCACTAATTCATTATGTTTTTCATTCACTAATTATAAATATCATATTACTTTGTTGTATGTTTCACTTTCCTTCTCTTTTCACCAGTAATTCACTTTCGGCGTTAACATCGCACACCTCACATGCGATTGCTAGTTTATAGATCCGAGGTGAAATTTAGATTCTATCTCCAAGGAAGGTTTTTGGGTTCCCACGCCAACATTAAAGCAATAATAATCTAAGCACAAAGAAAATTGAGGCCAAAGGGAAACTTAGAATTCATTGCATTGTGTCTTCAATCTTTCCTCTAACATTTTCTCGTGGTTTTTCGGGAGGGGTCTTGGTTGTTTGGGATAACAGTCCTAAATCTTGTCAAATGGGCTCAGATAGCTTCTCTATTTTCTCCATCCCCTGTGAGTTTTCCTCTATGGGTTAATTTTTTGTCTTTTTCTTTGGAATTCTAGGAACAAGATGTGATTTTGGGCATTACTAGAGCCTTTGGTGTCCCTCTGGTTATAGATCCCACCACTTGAGCCTATAACAGGATGACCCATGCTCATTTTTGCATCAGTATGTCTGCAAATAGCCCAACCGTTACCTTCATTAGACTCATCACTAAGCATGGAGTGTGATCACAACAGTTGGTGTATGAAAAATCAAACATTTTTTACAAAAAATATATGCAAACTGGACATTGTAATGGGGATTGCTCGGGGAAAAAAGAAAAAGGAATATGGGGATTGCTCTACTCTCGCAGCCTGGAAGAGAAAGGTAATGAATTTGGGACAAAACGGTTTTATTGTTAATCAAAATAGGGATGTCTCGGTGAAACCCTCTTGGAGCTCTTCGTTTTTGGCGGTGAGCAGCGGAGATGAAGACTCTATATCTCTTATGGACAAGCTGGATGTTTATACGCTCATAGGATTAGATATTTTTGGTAGGAAGGACTTGGACGAGTTAGGGTCGGGATCCCTAGATCTACTTGCAGTGGTCTTGAACTGCCCTGTCTCGATAGCTAAGGAAGCATTGGATGATGCTAGTATGCCGAACTACACGAACCATCTTGTTGTTTCTGATATGGATGTTGGAAACGATTTGTTTTTGGCAGACATGGCTTGATCTCCTACAGCGGTGCAGAATACGAGACTGGTGGATACTTTGTCTTTGGCCAACGTAGATGGATCAGCAAAAATGAGCCCACTCACGGATTTTGCTTTGGGGTAGGTGGTGGATAACATGGATCAGCCAAGTGATGCCCCTCACTGGAGCATATTGTCATTCCTATCATTGTTCAAAATTCCCCTCTAATTGTTGAAATATATTTTTTGGATCAAGTGAAATTTAACTTGGTAAAGATTCTAGATCAGCCAAAGGATGGTAAATCGATTGCAACCGAGGAGGGCGTTCTAGAAGTTGTTTTGACTATTGAAAATGATTCAGGATCGATTCCCAAAATGACGAAGACAACCGGTTCACATAATCCCTAGAGCCTTAAAATCTAGGATTTCTTGGGGGCTCTAGTTACGAGGTGTTTGTCAGAAATTCATTTCACTCTTATCAATCAGGATAGTGTGATGCTAGAAGAGCTAGAGTCTTGGACACATGTTGTGAGGGTAAAATCTAAAAGTCTTGGCCCATATCCTCCTGGTGGGCTTTTTTGGTACTTTTAATCATTATTGTATGGTTATTCTAGTTATTCCGGTTGATTTTGGGTTGTTTCTTTGTTGTTTTTTTCAGTTGTCTATCCTTTGTTAATTTTTTACTTCTTATCGTGACTATTTTTATATCTGGACTGTAGGTGCCATTTGTAATAGGGTGGGGACCCTGGAAAAACTCCCCTATATCCATTATTAAATCAAGATTCATAGAAGAGTAATTGACATTTCAAAGATCAAATCTAGTAGCTTAATCCTTTCAAAAATTGATTCGAACTTATTCTAAATATATCACCTCCAACTCGTTTTCTCAACTCAAAATCATGTAAAACATTATTGTCACATTTACAAAAAAAAAAAGCATATAAAAATGAAAATAAAATATGTTGTACCATCTACAAAAGGTTATCTCAATATTTTCCGTTAATTCTCTCAAGTCTAATTTCAGGTTAATCTTAATATGTGACCCCACTCGTTTGATAAAAACATGCCATGAATTTAAAAAAAAAATGAAACTAGCAATTGCACTTGAGGTGAAAGATACACACGAAGGGACCCATATAGTGTGTGTGTGTGTCTTTTTTTCATTTACCAACATCATATGTTTTTCAATCTCTCGGGGTTTGATGAATACTTTTGTGAGTGGAAAGATGAAACTAATTTTAAAATACTAAATTGAAGAAAAACTTGATATATTTATGTAGTTACACGTAATTGGACGTCTAGAGGAAGGACTTTTGAATACAATTGTGTCTTTTCATTTATTTTTGTAGTAACATAAACAAATTTAGAAATGCATTTGTGTTGCATGAGTTGTGCCTTATTTATGTTTCCAATTCTTATGCCCGTCTACAATAAAATTTATAACAATGTCTTTCATATGTACTAATATAAAACAAAAAGCTATTTTATATTACTCACATACTTTTTGATTAAGGGTGAAAGAGGTTTAAGGGGTACCTTCTCCATTAAACTAAGCACCATTGGAGACAAAAGTATAGAAATTAGGAATGCATAGGGTTGCGTCTACTAGTGGCAAAGAGGGTCAACAAAGCACGAAAAAACCAGCAACATGACCAACCAGAACAATAAACAAACCAAAAAACTAACCATGAGAATCGTTCCCATGGGATCTAATATGCATCTTAAGGGATTCGTTAACTTTCCCTTTCTTCCTTCTATTCACAGTAGACCAACCATCATTGGTGTTGGGATTTACATTTTCATTTATATGAATAGGTATGTAAATAGCAATAATGTTTATATCCACCCGATTAAGGGTCTCCAAGGGACCAAGAGGGAGGGACAAAGTCCCAATCTTAGAACTCGGGGGTATGAGCCTTCTCTATAGGGGTAGAGGAAGGGGTGACCACCACATTCACAAGAAAAATTTTCTCATCTATGGACCCATCTTCATATTCACTATTTCAATGATTGTTAACAAGGATGACTAGAATCAAAATTCTTCCACCGGGAAATATGACTATTGTGCACGTTTCTTCCCCTACTTGGAATCCGTAGTTAAACGAAAAGGGGAAAAGCAGGTTTGACATCTAAAGGGGAAGCCTTCATTATATAATTTTTGATTCCATATTTTTTCATCATCTTTAAGATCAATAGATGTAGGAAAATCCATTGAAGTTTTCATGTCGACCAAGATGCAAGTATACACAAAGTAAACTCATATTAGGTTATTTTTGTGTCCATAGCAAGAAGGGTTTTACCCAAAGTGTCCCCAATGGAGATTAATCATTTCTCACCCTAAAATCGAGAGGAAGATGTGGCAGAGAAACCCAAACATGTCTGATTTGGAATGTTTCAAAGAACAAGATTGAAAAGGGGAGCCATGGCTTGATAAAAGAAAATGGGATTAAAAATCCCACAATCTATCGAATATAGGATCTCTATCGAGGTATTATCAAAGAAAAGAATGAAGAAACCTACAGATTATTGGGTAAATGTTTACTTTACCTTCAATTAAAGACTACCCAAAAGAGGAGATCCATTTGTGGAGCACGAGTAGGCCCGGGTAGATATGGTTAAATCTGCATGACTAAGGTCATTTTTATTGAAATACGCCTATGATTTCAAGACATCCACACCAATGATAACAATGAGCAATTATTGGCATGTAGCATAGGCTTGGAATGTGGGCGAATAGATGTTTTAGCCATATCTAGGAAGCTCTTGAAACCTTGTTTCACCCTAGATCTGCATTCTCCCATTCCACCAAAGATCCAAACAACCCCCGCCGCCACTGTGTACAACTTGGAAAAGAGATGGGGACACCATAACAGAAACACCCGGGGCATGACCCAAAACAAGGGACTGTGGAAACATGCGTCCAACTTCCCCGAATCACCAGAAATAACCCTTGAAGATCTGTCGTGTAATGAAGCATCAAAAAAGCATTGCCATCACCCATAATTTGTTGCATGAAACCATTGAAGTCATTGAATAACCTGAGTTAGGCAAAAATGGGACATTATTACTATAGTGGGGATTTCCAATGTTAGGGATAGAGCCCACAGTCCCTCCATGGCCACCGAGGTTCTTCCACATCTACCTTAGCCAAAATGTGGGGTAGATTCACCGCCATAGATACTAGGGTTAGGGAACCCAAAATTCTCCATCTCAAAACTTAGAACTATGGAAAAACTATACATTGCGTATAAAGCCATAAATAGTTTTGGAATCATAGATTGTTAGTGAGATAAATTGTCACATGTAGATTATTGAGTTTCACTAATGGTCATAGGGTTGAACCCTTTCTTCTTGGCTATGAGGAGGCTCCCATTATCTTGAATGTAAACTATCTAAAATTGTGGGGTGAATTTTTAGGCTCAGGATCACATATGAATTCTCTACTAAATGTAACACCCACAAAATTGTTGGCATAATTAATACATAGTTTATCTTAGTTATATATAACCGACCTATCAGTTACAGGTGGTTACCTCCTAACCAAATTCTCTCCTATATTAATACACACTTCATTGTGAATAAACTCATTCAGACATTTCTACATTCGGTTCTCTGCTAACAGTGGTATCAGAGCATGGAAGTGGGAGTAGCACACTAGAGTAGCATGGAGGATAAATTTTGTTTGGTGCAAGAGTGTGGAGGAATAAAACGTGACATGTCCTGACTATCCCACCAATCTCTGCGTGAAGACCTATTTTGGATCTGGTGTTGCTACTCTCCCTACACTGGTGATTGAAGGACCTAGAACCTGCTCAGCATTGGCATTTGGAAAAGATTATTGGCAAACCTATTTGACTTGTAGCATTTCCAGTGCGCAGCAAAGAAAGTGTGCAGACCAAAGCAGATCGATCTGGAGGAGTGGACACATTAAAAGAGGGAACATGTGAAGGGAATGTGTGAAATCAACTTGGCACCCACATTGCAGAGTATATCCGAAAAGGTGTGCCATCTTACATTCCAGAGCACTCGTTATTCTTGCCCCGTCTTCCTTAAAGACCAACTCCCTGCATTGGCATGTTGTCTGAGATTGTTACACCTACTTACCCTCTCGAATTATAGAAGCGCATTTGCTAAAGAATACGTCTTTCTGCTACCTTTCCACAATGGATAAGTGTTTGTTGCTGCCATCAAGAAAGCAGATAGCGACCCATTGAAGAAAATAGAGACAACGTCTATTATAGACTATTCAACGATCTTGGCTTGGAGGAAGAAATATGTAGTGGGAGCATGGAGATCTACTTGGCAGAGGATCAAGTCCTAATCTAGCGAGATGTGGCTATTATGGTCACCATTGAATCTGATTTTCAATAATCCGTGAGATGAAGACATGCCCATAGTCAAAGAATTTAAAAGGATAATGCATCACCAAAGAGGGAGAAGAGAGCATGTGGCAATGACCACTGACCAACTTATCAGCACTATGTGGAGTCTGGCATGAGTGGCATCGACCACCGAAAGCCCAAGTATGCATTGGTAGACTCCTTCCCCAACATCTTCTCAACTGTTGTTCGCAGACCAAGAAATACATTAGCAAGTGCATCGTACAAAATATCAAGAGACATGTGGAATTTGTTTGAATCAAATCGAACAAAATGAGATTAAGCCCCTTCATTCATTCATAAAATTTTCTATCAAATATGGACACGAACAACCAGCGTATGATCCCATGCAACAATCTGAAAGCATGAAATTCGTGCCCAAAGATGTTAGCAATATTGCAAGTAACCATAGAGATGTGCCACATTTGAGAGAGCTGAATTCAAGCCCACAAGAGCATCAGTATCTACTCTTCGCCAGTCTCCAAAACTTGTAATTCGAGGACATAATGGACTAAGTCTTGTTTGACATATAGATGGAGAAGAGTTGTGTCAATCCAGATGACAAACACAAGATTAAATGCCCTCAGGCACATCTGTGGTGCACCACACGAGCTTTCGAGCTCACTTCTTCATCTATTTTTCTACAAACGAGAGCACATCTATCGCAGAGATTCAAGAAAATCTAGACAAAGTCCTTGTTGCAAGAAGTAGATAGGACATGTCGTGACGTAACAAGATGATGAATCTGGGGTAGATTTGTAAAAATAATGTATTAAGGGGGGGAATGTTGGCATAATTAATACATAGTTTATCTTAGTTATATATAACCGACCTATCAGTTACAGGTGGTTACCTCCTAACTGAATTCTCTCCTGTATTAATACACACTTCATTGTGAATAAACTCATTCAAACATTACTACATTCGGTTCTCTGCTAACAAAACTACATCACATTACATAGGAAATTACGAGAATTATTTTTTTAATTTTATTTTTTATACATTAATCAAAATTTTAAATACATGAATTACATTTACTAAAATCTCAGTCACTAATTACTTGTTGCAAATATGTTTTGTAACATTATTAATAAATTTTAATATTATTAATAATGAGTTAATACAACTCATATTAATAATATATTTAATAGTTGTGTGTGAGTGAAGTTTTTGAATAAACAACTCATGTAGCTATTTTGGTTTGAGAAATATTAGGAAATAGGTTTGAGAGATTCATGGAGAGTGATATGAGGGATTGAAGAAGAAGTTTGACTCCACCTTTGTAGGAGATCAAACATTATAAAATATAACATCTATCATTGTAATTGATATCCCGAATGAATTCTTAATTTCTATATATTATTATTCGATGTTTATTTATCATATTATTGTGCAGTTTTTATCATTACTATACTTTGTAGCAGGTGCTAAGCTCTTTGGGAAGTTGTTGTACATAGGCTGCTATGTAGTTGTTGCAAGCTTGGTTGGTTAGTGGCACGGTGTTGTTGGACGATTGCTACGAGCACTAGGTAGTGGTGCGGGTTGATGGACAATGTTTGTAGGTTGTTGTGTATTTGTTGCATGTGCTTTAGAGAATGGTCGCAAGCTATTGGACAATGGTCAGTAGGTTGTTGTGTAGTTCCTATAGACATTGGGAAATCACCGCAGTTGTTAGATAGAGGTTACGGGCGTGGGCAATGGATACAAGTTTCTAGACAATGGTTATAGGTTGGTGTGTAGTTGTTGCAAGTGTTGGGTAATGGCTACGGAGTTGATGGATAGTTGATGCATGTTGATGTGTAGTTACTACATGTGGTTCTATTATTTTATTATTTCATTCTCACCCCCTTTTTGTTCTACATTAATTGTGTTCATTAAAACTCATTCACTTACTTTTCATGCTTCCCTTCCGTAAGTATTTTAATTTCATTTTCCTAAAACATCACTAGTTCATTTAATTATATAAATTTAAACCATATAATTTTAATTAACTCCTTACGTTAACTTACCCAGAAGTAACTAAATTTAATTTAATTATTTAAATTATCCCAGTAAGTTAAATAATAAATTTAACCATTTTAATTAATTTTACCAAAGACCTTTATCTTACCCGAACATATTATGGCTAAGTGATTAAATAATTTTGGTCATTTAAATAAAAAGTTTACTTTTCCCAAAGAATTTAAATCTACACCAAAGAATCTAATGTCATGCAATTAACATGCCCTTAACGCAACGTCATAATAAATTATAATACTCATACCATTATGTTTTATTATTATTATTATTATTATTATTATTTATTACCCTAAGTAAAATAATTCCAATATACTTGTGGTACATGGTTACTTTTTTGACCGATAATTAAAAAAATGTCACATAATAATCTAAACTCACCATGACCCATGAATGAAACACCTATGAAGATTGTGACTTATCTTGAGATTTACAAACTAGGTTATTATAAGATTTAAAGGGTTTTTAGATTCATATGTTATAAGTAAACTCTCTAACTTTTGGCAAAACCCAAAAGATATTTTAAGAGTAATGGATTTTCTAAAAATGGTGGAATTTGACTCTTACACGGACATTTCAAGATTAAAACCGCTCCGAAGATCATCGAGTATTTTTATATTTACATGCTGGGTTTTTATGATATTTAAGAGGTTTTTATATTCATATGTTATAAGTAAACCTTCCAACTTTTGGGAAAACCCAGAAGATATTTTAGGAGTATTAAATTTTCTAAAATCACTGGAATTTGATTCCTACACTAAAATTTCTAGATTATTGCATACAAATTTGAAGCAGATTTAGAATTAATTCCATCTTTCTAATGAGTTATAGATTTCAAATAAAACAACATTTACAACAATAATAAAAATATCTCATTTTCCAACATTCATAAATTCATTTACAAACAACTTTTACATACCTTACTTATCTCAAATCTTCATAATCCAATATACAACTAAATAGAGCTCACATACAATATAATTTTACAAGAATTCATTGTGTGGATTAAAAAATTTCCACTTGAAACAATGGGATAGAATTCATAAATGGAAAATACTTCTTTCCAACAATTTGAAAGAATAATTTACGAGATTACAACTTTCACTTGCCTTTATTCCAAAATATACATTTCTTGGATAATCAATACAAATCAGTTTTACATGATACAATTACAAGGAGTGGAAACTTGAAAATGCAAGTTACAAAATCACTCCATATAAGTGGAGACAACATAAAAACCATCTACAAAGGTAGGATCTCTTCTTGTCTTCTTCAAAATGTAACAATGTTCCAAAACTTCACTTGAGATCCACCATTTTCTCCAATATACAACACAAATAAATAGGGTAGTACGCAACGATATCTACCCAACCAATAATCCAATGAGGAGGAGAATCCTTCCTCCTCATTGGCCCCCGATCCCAAAAAGTGAAGCAATAAGAGGTATAAGACAACCAAGAAAACTTTTACATCACTTCCATAACAACCATTCAAACAAAATTTCAACACAATAAGCACAATACAAAATCACAACACACATACAATTTTCCCAAGCACAAAGGCTCAATATCAAGCCAAGAGAGAGAAAAGAAACATGGGGATTCACTTATGCCTCCCAAAGGGGTTGAGTGCCCACCTTAAAGCCTCTAAGAAATTCAAATCACATACTAACAAGACTCTTATGTCTCCCTCAATAAGACATACAAGATAAGAACAAATTTCACTTATCTCTACGAAAATTGGACACCCTAAACAAACTCCATCCCAATACAACAATACTCTTATGTATCCCTCCAAAATAATCCCATTTCCTATTTCTCCTGCACAACCTAAAGGTAATTCTATTCCCAAAACCAAAACATACAACAATCATTTATTTACAATTATTTGCACAACCAAAATAACAATAAAAATACATAGGTGAAGTCCCTACCTTGTCATTGCAAGACTATCCATTCACAAGCACAAGCTCCAAGATTTTTTAAACCCCAATCAAGCAAAACAAACTCCAAAGCTTCCAACAAGAACTCCAAAAGCAAGCTCCTCCAAAATACAAGAGTGAAAATAAAACATGTAACCCTAAACAATCAAATAAATTTGTATTAACATAAAAATGGAAGAGGATGGTTATGTGGATCCATGTAGGATACTCGCATCACTTCTCCTCCACTAGACATCACATGGTCAAAACCCAAACCCAATGCTTAATAAATTGGTGGTTGAGGAAATGACAAGCCTCTTACACACACAAACTATTTCTCACACCTTTAATGGACATAATTAAAAACCCATGTACAAGAAAGTACAATAAATATCACCATTAACCTTGCAAATCAAATAACGGGGTCTTTTACCCCTTAACCCATAGGTATAATTGTTAGGTGACATTAAGATGTTTGATACAAGATTATATTATCCCACATGCCTCCAAAAAAGCCTTTAAGCCCAAATCCAAGTTTGACATGCAAGGTTCGAAGACAACATTTTAAACCAATAAAATCTTTTCAAATCCAACATAAAATCAAGAACAATCAACAAACATTAATAACCCCCTTTGGTCACATCTCAAATTATAATGATTAATCAACATTAATGAACTTAAATAGAGCATATTAACTAACAATAATAAAATTGAATCATATTGCTAAAATAATTCAAATACTCACAAAATAATTAAAACAAAAGGGAAAATTCACATTTACACAATGTCATATTTGAGGCAACCCCCAATGGGGACCTCTTAATAATATATCAATAACAAACAACATCCAAATACACAAGTTGCCAAGGTGACCTATTGTCAATACCCCAAATTCCATCATTCTTGGTCTCCTGTCACTTTTTCTTGTTGTGTTACAATTTCTGTAAAAATCAAAAAAATACCTCTCTAGCCTTGTGGCCATATTAATGACATCGAGACAATAAAACACACATACACATATCAATTCACATCATCAAATATCATAACTAAATCATTACTAAAATAAAGTAATTTCACCAATTGTTCACAATTTCAAAATATTTCAATTCTATCATTTTATCAATCAACAATAAGATCACAAGACTAACTAGATTGTCTAATGAAATTTGTATGCCAAGATCCAATAATTCAAGTACATATATAAAGTAGTATTACTAGATCATAATAAAATACTAAAATATCAATCCATCTATGTAATCCATCATATAATTTACATCATGTCAAAAGTCTAAAACATTCATATTGTCTATCAAATAGGCTAATCAAATATAGTAATGTCCATCTATCAATGTCTAATGATCAAATATATTAAAAATGTTTATAAATATAATTCAATGTAAGTAAAAATCATAGCAAGATCAATATTAAAGAAGAGTGGGTACTACATCCCCCCCCTTAGACTCAAATTCCTCTTGGAAGTCATTGGAACAAGTGTGGGAACTATGCCCTCAAAGGTGTGACTTCCTCTCATGTAGATGTTGTCTCATCGCACCGATCCCACTAGACTCGAACCTGATCAATCTCTTGGCCTAGAAGGCCCATGGTCCTACAATCTAAAATGTGCACAAGCTCCACAATAACCTACCCTTGTGCCTCCACCTATAATGCTTTCTAATCCAATACATGAGAATGATCTGGAATGTATCTCCTAAGAACATAAACATGAAACACATCGTGGATGCGAGACAAGTTGGGTGACAATGCTAGATGGTAGGCTAAGGGACCAATCTACTCCAAGATCTCAAAGGCACCCAAAAATATAGTAAATAGCTTAGAACCTTTTCTATAACGTAAAGGGATCTTATGAGGCATGATACAAAGAAACACCTTTGTGCCCACCTCAAAACTCTGGTTTTTCCTCCTCTGATTTACATACTTCTCATGTCTATCATGAGCATCCTACAATATTTGTTTAATCATGACAACCTACTGCTCCATATCATGTAATAAATATGGCCCAAGAGACACCATGTCCTCTAGCTTGTCCCAACTCAGGAATGTCCTGTACTCCCGCCATACATTTCCCGAAATGAAAACATACCAATAGAACTCTGAAAGATGTTGTTATAAGAAAACTCAACCAAGTATAAATACTCGTCTCACCTCGACTGATGGTCCATGACGTACATCTAAAGCATTTCCTCTTAAATTTTGTTCACCCACTCGCTGTCTATCCATCTGTCTCGTGGTGATAGGTTGTATCTTGAAGTTGATGTTCATCCCGAGAACATGTTGCATGGTAGTCCAAAAGTGAGATGTGTACAAGGGATTGTGGTCACAAATAATCTTCGCGAGTAACTCGGTGTAGTCGAAAATCTCATCCAAGTATACATGCACTACTACATTGGCTATATAAGTGGTCTTCACTAGAGAAAATGATCCACTTTCAACAATATTTCCACCATGAATATGATTGCGTCATGGTGGTATCTCGACATACGTAGCCCTATGATTAAATCCATGGAAATGGTGTCCCATTTTCACTTTGGTATGGCAAGAGGATATAGAAGGTGAGATGGATGTTGATGTTTGGTCTTAACCTTCGAAACTCTAAGAAACAAGACATAAAACGAGCTACATCCATCATGCAACCCTATCCAATGGTACAACTATTTCAAAGTGGACATCTTCTTCACCCTTGGATGTGCTTAATATGGTGCATGATGTGCCTCTGCAAGGATATCATGTCGCATTCCTCCATCTCTTGGTACATATATATGACCTTTGTGATGAAGAATACCATCCGACTCTAATAAAAATACCTAAAACTTCTGTCAAGGGGTCTCCGAGACTCGATCTCTTCTCTAATCGAAGGGTAGAAGATGTCATGTAGACGCTGATGTAAGATATTGCTCCTCAAGTCTATGCCAACTATTTTCACTATAACTAGATGCCTCTCGATGACTCAAGGAATCCACAACCACATTCTCCTTACGTTTTTTATGCTCTACCTCCATATCATACTCACAAAGAAGCTCCATCTAATCTCGTTGATGTGCGTTGAGATTAGGTTGTGTGAAGAGATGTCGAAGACTCAAGTGATCTGTCCTAAGAATGAACAACTATTGTAAGCTCAAGGTCATGATTTGGATAATTGAGCTCATAATCCTTGAGTTTTCGAGACTCAAAAGCTATTACATGGCCATCCTGACTCAATACACATCCTAATCCTACCTAAGAAGCATCTGTGCACATGAAGAAATCCCTTTACTGAGATCGACACTTTGCAAGAATAGGTGTTGTCATAAGGAATTCCTTCAGTGTCCTGAAGGCCTTCTCATATATGTCTAGCCAAACAAAATTCTTCCCTTTCCACTGTAGGTAAGTAATGGGATGCACAATATGATAGAAATCGTCAACAAACTCCTATAATAACCTACTAATCCGATGAAATTTTGCACCCGATCACACTAGTAGGTGTTTGTGAATTCATGATAGCTCTAATCTTGGAAGGACCAACTATGATACCTTACCCAAAAATAATGTGACCTAAATACTAAACCTCTATCTAGAAGAATGCACACGTCTCTAGGTTCCCCTAAAGTTGTTACTATTTAAGTCACCGCAAAACCTATCCTCATGCTCCTCACACATACATGAGTAAATAAAAATATCATCTTCGAACAAGAGAAAAAAATAGTGAAGAAAATTCCGAATACCCGATTCATCTAACTCATATACACTGTAGGGGTATTCATCGACCAAATGACACAACACTGTAAACATGTAGTGGCCATATCTCATGTGGAAAGTTTTCTTATGGATATCTTCCTCTGTAATCCTCATATGATGATAAATAGACTTAAGATCTATCTTGGAAAATAATGTAGCCCCTTCATCTGATCAAAAAAATCATCGATGTGCGGAAGGGGATAACTATTATTGATCATTAATTTGTTCGATTATCTATAGTCCACACAAAAATGCAAAGGTTCATCCTTCTTCTTCACAAAAATCACAAGTGCACCATAAGGAGATATACTAGGATGGATTATGCATTTCTCAACAAGGCCCTCTAATTACAACTCGAGATCACAAAGCTCAAGGATGGTCATCCTATATGGTGTGTGTGATATAGGCTCTCGCCGGGAACCAAATCAATGTGAAAGTCTATCACACATGGGGGAGGTAACCCTGGTAAATTGCTTAGAAAAAATCTGCAAGCTCCCTCAAAATATGATGATCATCAAGTGAAGGTCCATTGTTCTCATCCTCGACCTATCTCTAACCTGTAATAACATACAACTAACATACACGTCGTGTGCACCACTTAATCTTCATAGAGAAAAAGTGTGAATTGAGATGGGTCTCCTAACTCCAACTATCACCACCTCAACTCCCAAATTGTCGCAAAAGATATAACCTTGCTATTACAACAAACTATAGCTCTATGTGTAGATAACCAATCCATGCCCAAGATATCTCCATAATAACCCAAAAGAAGGATACGAAGATCCAATGTAGTGGTGAAGGGTCCTAACACCAATAAACACTCCTTGACTAAGGATTTGAATGAGATATTAGCTCCGAAGCCATCTCGACATTTCCACATCCCAACTAAGGTCATGCCTAACTACCACTAGCATGCATCACTATACTAAAGATGGTGTGATAAAAGAATCGTGAGGAGCCAAAATAAAACAATATAGTGGCGGGGATACCACCAATGCTACCCGTATTCTTTATCATTGTACCTTGATTCTCTACGTAGCAGCTTCTTGACCGCATAAATATGATGGCTACGTCCTATATCACCAACTGTAGGCTCTAAAAGAGGTTACTTACCCTTGATATTAGGGTTATGTGGGAACTCTCTCTAATGGTGTCTAAGTACTCTACATCCATAACAACTACTTGTTCCCCTCCAATGAGATGTGGCTCCAACAAGTACTTTAGTATTTTGTGCCCTAGATCTTGATGATCTTGTCATGCACCGATGTGGTCATTGCTAACGAGCTCTAGTTGAATGAACTCTATGTTTCCCATTTGTCCTAACGGGTCCTCTAGGAGGAGGACCCATACTGTCCTCTATGAGTATCAAATCTCTGTTGAGGTCTAAATGGTGGATGATTCTGCTACTACACGCTACCGAGGTGGCTGAAATAAGATCTGTGATCTTTGAACAATTGTTATCCCAATTTTTCCCCAACAAAATTGGTCTAAAAGGACCCTATATAGAAGAAAACCTAAGGGTCGGCTTTGCCCTACGAGTGCACATTCAAATCCAAATCGAGTGATAGGAAAGACTCTACACCTGGAGGAGCAAGCTCTAAAATGGAGGCCAACAACGTCAAAGGAGGCCAAAGGCTCACAAGAGAAAATTGGAGAAGAAGCTCAAAGTTTCAGACTTCACATACGATTCAAATTGAAGCACGAATTGCCCAAGTATAAACAGATGGTGGAAGGCTCCATGCGTAAGCTCGGTGTAATTCTAAAAGCCACAAGAGAAACAATGTCTCTAAATAAGCACATAGCTTCCACATGTCCGAACCTAAAACTTCAATTTTGATGAGGTTAGGTGGGTGTAAGATGGGAAAATGTCTTCATGCCATTAATATACGATCCAATCACTTCAAAAACCAGATCAGATTTGATTTGATCCATTTTTCTTCCTTCTTCGACACACCAAATAGACATAAAGAGGTGGACTTGACAGATTGTGGATGGATTTTTAGGGGCATTGATGGCTGGTAGATGAACTCCAAAACAAGGTTCTTACCTCTTTTCTTCTCCTCTCTTCATTGCATCTATAAAGGTAAGATCTTGGCTTGTTGTAAAGGGTTGGACATATTTATTTTGCAACCTCCCTTCTCCTCTATTCTACAGATGAGTTCGTGGAGTTCAAACCTTCTATTAAGACTGTAATGCAAGTTTTTAGCCTCTTGGCCATTGTAATGCTCTGTATTAATTTGTGAAGCAATAATAAATGTTTATGGATGATTTCAACCCTCTCTTGTGTTCATTTCATTTATTTTATCTTTCATTGCAATATTAGTTATCTGTGCATGGTAATTGTATTACATTTTAATGGTCTATGTTTGATAGTAAAGTCGATGTTCAACATTCCTTTGGTGCATCACCTATGTTAGTTTAGGTTTAATTTCTTGCATCTTCTTAACCATGTCTCCTTGGCAAGTTAGAATAGATTTTAGAGTATATCCTCCACGAATTTTACATGTGCACGTGAACAAAGGAATAGGAAATTTCCTTCATCCATAGAGCTCTCTTGATTTCAAAGTCCTACGCTTTGAGAGATGCTCCATGTTATGAAATCACTTGAGAGTCTCAACCCATCTAGTTGCAAAAATTCGGGGTGATGTGAATTTGCACTAACATTTTTGGCATGCTCGGTGGGACAGTCTGAAGCATCTTACCATTTCATCTTAGAAGGTTGGTGTGTTCCTATTAAGATTTAGCCTTTTGAGGCACATGCAAGCACATCCGGTGACTCCTTTTGGTCAACTAGCCCTTCTCTCGAGTTACGAGACCTTTTCTATCCATTTCCACCCATCTTCATTCATCTTTCTTTCCACATTTTTCATATTATACCATTCTTGAAGTTGTACAATCATGACTTCATTCCCCTCATGGAATTCACACCTACAGAATGTAGTCTGCTCCAATGTATTTCCAACTCCTCCCGATCAAAATTATGATCAGATCTAGAACCATTATGGTAAGGTTATCAAGAACAAGGGGATGCATACAATGTTAACAACTACACGGAGGATGCTGATTTACAGGAGGAGATTCAAAACTATAGGCAAGCATGGTGCATTCAATGGCTACAAAAAAAGATGAAAGCATTCAGGATTGGCTATAGGGCACCTTGTCCATGGGCTGGCCCTATGCCAAGACATTACATCCCTTAGGAGAAGATTGACTTCATGGTTAAAATGTTTCCTCACCTTGCACAGTGGATTAATGATATTGAGGCATATGAGAAAAGTGCAAGACAACCTTGTCAATGGGTAAGTCAGCCACTAGCTCCTTTTCCTTCATTTTCCCTTTCTCAAACTCTATCATTTCAACATGGTCAAGATTCAAGCCCTCACTTGCTGCCCCAAGTGTTGATTTCCCTTCTCCATCTCCTAGTCTTCCATCTCATCTCAATTCTTCTACCCTTTTCCTCCAAGTAGTCATTCCCTCCAAACAAACAAGAATTTCCACTTCCCTCTCCACCAAAAACAATAAAAAAACTAGTTGAATCCCAACGTACTACTCCTCCTGCTTTCCCAAGTCCATGTTGGGAAGATACTCAAGAATCTAGTCAAGGAGAATAGCAAGAAGAGGAACCCAACAAATAAGAAATGATAGAAAATATGAAGAGTTGGGCTGCGATTTTGGATCACAAAGATCCCTTGATGGTTAAGCCAACAAAGGAGGTCAAGGTTGAAGAGCTAGTGGTGGCTAAGGCTGAGTTTGCAGTAGAACAAGAACAAGAACAAGAAGGATAAGATCAGCAATCTATTTTCTCTGAATGCAGTGTCCATGATGGCACTCTATCTAAAGAGAATGTTGATCTAATCCAAGCTGCACAACCAGATTAAGACAGAGGAAGAAAAACAGCTCTAAGTCCTATTGAAGAGGAGCAACTGGAAGAGATCAAATCAGAGTTGAAGCCACTTGATGAAGGAAGCATTATTGAATATTTTTTGCTTTCATTTGAAGGGCCTGATTTGATTGATGAATCCATGAAGGAAGAAGAAAAATCAGCTCTAAGTCCATTTGAAGAGGAGCATATGGAGGTGACCAAGATAGATTCAGGGGCATTGAATCATGAGCTGGTTGCGTAAGAAATTACAGACCCCTCTCCCATTCAACCTCTCCAAAATTCTGATTTTTGGAAGAGTTTGAACTCACTAGCTTCATGTTTGAAGATGAAGCTTCATATGGTGAAAATAATGAAGATTTTAAGATCACCATGCAAGAGGGAGAGACCTTGCTACAGTAGGACAGTAAAGATTTTTATTTCCTATCAAACTCAAAATAATGTTTTGATAAGGAGGAGCCAATTGAAATTGCAATCTTTTCTCCCCCATCATTCATCCTTCAACCACAAGAACCTACGCCATGGAAGAGAATGTGCAAGCACAACCTACAGTTTGCAACATGCCTCTTGAATCAAAGTTGGAAGATTTTGATCTTCCAAAAGCCACACCTGCTGCAGAGGAAGGGAAAGAGTATGAGGCTATCATCCCTCTCACATCATCCATCCAAGAAGATCTGCAAGAAGACTCCATTTTGGAGTTAAATATCAGAGTAGTGGGAAAATTCAAAGGACCAAACCTTGCCCAATCAGATACTTGGCTTCATTAGAGCCAAGGGAGAAGCCAAAACTAGTCATGCTTACTCCTGAGCATGAGGATGAGCTTCAAAGTACCAAGGATCAGTTGTAATTCCTCTTCAATCCAAATATAGAGCAACTAAAAGAGGTATTTGTTTTGTTTCTAGTTGATACCTTGACGATTTGGGTGGAGGATTGGCCTATTGTAAGTTTTTCACTCATACCAACAACCAGATTCAGTGCCAAATCATCTTCATGGCTACAAATTGTAATAAGGGGCAGCTACTTTGCATTTCCAGTATCAGTTTTGTTTGAAATTGCTTCTCTTTTCATTCATTGTAGGGTGTAGTAGATTTTATTCCTCTAAGTGCGTATGCACATTGTCTTGTTATAGTTTAGGTTTGTTTTCAGCAGAAGAAGTGATTTTACACACTCTACATGTCTTATTTGAGGCATGTATGATTTATTCTTTGTATATAAGTTTTGATTTGTATTTCTCTGAAGGTACCAATACGCTGCACCCTTCAAGTGCTAGCAGTAGAGAGACCCATAGTTTTCCGGTAAGAGATGCTAATCTCAAATGAAATAAATGTAGAGTAACTAAAATCATTTCGAGGAGTCCATTTCTAGGGAAATGATAAATCCCCGGGTCAAAACAATGTTTTACTCTTAAAATCTCATCTCCATGATTTTCTTGAAAAAATTGAGAGTACGGACAATGGGGCAAGTTTAGAGACAATATTAGTAGTGGGCTATCCTTCATGACTCCATTCCCAATGGATAATTCCAAGGCTACTTGGTCTCTCCATCTAGTAGGCAAATGTCCCTGTGAGTCACCAAATTGTTATCCCAATTTTGCCCCCTGGAAAAATTGGTCAAACACGACCCTGTATAGAAGAAAACCTAAGGGTTAGCTCTGTCCTACGAGCTCACATTCAAATCCAAATCTGAGGGACAGGAAAGACTCTACAATGGAGGAGAAAGCTCTAAAATGGAGGCTAGAGGCTCACAGAGAGAAATAGAGAAGAAGCTCGAAGTTTCAGACTTCACATATTGTTCAACTCGAAGCCTAAACCGCCTAAGTATAAATGGACTCGCAGAAGGTACCATGCGTCATCTTAGCACAATTCCAAAATGTACAAGAGAAACAATGTCTCCAAACAAGTGTACAACTTCCTCATGTCCAGAACCCAACATTTTTTCTCCTAAATAAGTATAAGGGACCCAACCAAGAAATGGAGAAAGAGGAGCGGGCCTAAATCGGCTAAGTATAGAGCAAGGCTGTGAAAATAACCACGTGTCCCGTTGGAATAATTCCAAGGGAAGAATACAAAGTAGGGACCCCAAATGAGCGCCATCCCTCCACATGGTCAGAGCCTCAAAAGGTTGAATCGGCCGTTCAAAATTGTAAGGCCCATGGAAATAACCACATGTCAACTTGGTGCAACTTTACAAGTAAAATCCAAAGGCTAGTCCCAAACAAGCGCCAAGCCTCCTTGTGGTTAGAACATGAAATTTGAACCACCAAATTGGTTAAGTATAAAGAACCAGTGGAAGCCTCCACGTGTCTCAATGGCGCATCTTCAAGGGGCGAAACAAAAGGTGGTCCCTCAAACAAATGCAAAGCTTTCATGTGTCCTAAGTCTCAAAAGAAGACAAAGTCTGGCGAGTTGAAAAGTCAAAATGGGGCAAAGCTAGCAGAAGGTGCCACGTGTCAGCTCAATGCATCTTCAAAGATCAACTCCAAAGGTGCTCCCCAAACTAGTGCCAGCCCTCCACGTGTCCAGAGCCCCAAAAGTTGCACCGGCCATTGAAAATTCTTTGAGCCAACAGAAGATACCACGTGTCTCTTCCATGCAACTTCAAAGGTAAATCCAAAAGTGGGTCTCCAAATAAGTGTGGAGGTTCCAAGTGTCCTAGGTCTAAAAAAGTGATAGATCGACCGTTTAATCGACTAAGTATAAAGAATCAGCAGAAGCCTCCACATGTCAGCTCGACATAAATCCAAAGGTTAAAACTCAAGGGGCAGACTCAAGTGTGCACTGAGCCTCCATGTGTTCAGGATCAGACATATGAACCCCACCAAACAAAAGGGACACGTGGCCATGTTTCAGGTGTCAATGCAGACCAACGGACTTTGGGGAGGAATTTCCACAAAAGGGAAAATATAGGCCGACGGGCCCGGGATGATTTCTTTTGCTAAGTGGGTTTGTGGGTACATGGAGGAAATTTTTCCAAAAGTGAATTGCAAAGTTGCATGGGTTGTGGGGCATTTTTTACACTTTTTAAATTTTGTGTAAACGGTGAAAAGTAAATTTCAGGCCCGCGGACCCATTTTTGCAAAACTAGTTTTTTTCCATTTTTATACGGATTTGACTCAACTATTCAAATGGGCATATCTTTTGATCCAGTGCTTGACCTTTTCTATGCCATGGAAGCACGAAAAATTTAATTTTGACAAGGTTACATGGGTGAAAAATGGGAAAATATCTTCATGCCATTAATATATGATCCAATTGCTTCAACAACTAGATCAGATTTGATTTGATCCACTTTTATTCCTTCTTCGACACACCAAACAGACATAAAGATGCGAACTTGATAGATTGTGGGTAGATTTTTAGGGGCATTGGTGGCGGTAGTTTGAGCTCTAAACTAGGTATCCCACCTCTTTTCTTCTCCTCTCTTCGGTGCATCTATAAAGGTAAGAGCTTGGCTCGTTGTAAAAGTGATTGGACATTTTGGTTTACCCTCCCTTCTCCTTTGGTTTATAGATGAATTCGTGGAGTTTGAACCTTCTATTGAGACTGTAATGTAATTTTTTTGCCTCTTGGCCATTGTAATGCTCTGTATCAATTTGTGCAGAAATAATACATGTCTGTTGATGATTTCAACCCACTCTTGTGTTCATTACCTTTATCTAATATTTCATTGCAATATTGGTTATCTATGCATGGTAATTTTATTACATTTTAATGGTCTGTGTTTGAAAGTAAATCCGGTGTTCAGCATTCCTTTGGTGCGTCACCTCTATTAGCTTAGGTTTAATTTCTTGCATCTTCTTAAAATTTTCTCCTTGGCAAGTTAGAATAGATTTTAGAGTAGATCCTCTATGAATTTTACATGTGCACCCGAGCAGAGGAATAGGAACCGACCTTCATCCGGAGAGCTCTCTCGATTTCAAATTCCCACACTTTGAGAGACGCTCCATGTTATGCAATCACACTGAGAGACTCAACCCATCTAGTTGTAGACATTCAAGGGTGGTGTGATTTTACACTAACAACAATGTCTACCACAAGGAGGACGAGCTCACCCCTCGATCTACTATCCAACATCCGTGAATACAAATCCTCACTTTGTCTCTATCTTGTTGTTTCTTCCCCTTATTTTCCTTTGTAATGTAGGCCTTTTGAAAGGCATTAGCTAAGGTATGTAAATAATGAATGTGTATTGTACCTCCGAAATCAAATTTTAGGCCCCCGATGAACATGTGAATCCTAACCTTCTCATCCTGCATATAGTTGACATATTAAAGCAAGTGCAAAAATTGACTCTCATACCCAACTACTACCATGGATGTCTATCACAAGTCATGAAACTCATGAATCCTAAATGCTTTGGATGAACCTCCTAGATAAGTATCTACTCCTGAACCACTCCTCTAAGATCTCCCAAGTAAAGTCTATGAATCTATAGGGAGCTTCTTCTCCTCATTATTCCATAAAACACATGGTCCATCTCGCAGAAGATGAATCACAACATGAGTCTTCATGTTTCTAGTACTTGGGTAAATATTGAAGCATCCGTTCAAGCTCAATAACCAAGCCTCTACCTGAAAACCTCTTGTATCACCAATGTAATGAGATGGTTGTAGGTTTAGGATCTCCCGATATGATCTACGACTAATGTCCGGTGACCCCTAGGTCTCTCTACATGCTCATCCCTCTACCTAGGGCTTCTAGATCTATCTTTGTGTCTTATAAACCTATCTCCGTGTCCCCTTTGAGGTGATTCTAATCTACCTAGCTTTGCATGGGAGTTCTTTTATCCATGCTCCTCACCTGTACCAAGAAGGGTGTTGAACCTCATGTGATGGCTCCCCATCATAATGGCTAGGTCGTTCCCCTCTACTACTCCACCTCATATGGCTACATTGACATCCTGTAATGTTTGTAATATCTATAGAAGTTTAGTGGAAAATGCCTTCTCTGGGGGTTTTATATGTAACTCTACGTGAAAAAATCCCCTCTTATCATTTTCACCTCATATACGAGACCAAGACAGGAGTTAGTTTATCATCATCTAGGTTTTGTATCAATTTTCAATATTTTCTACATTTTAAAATATCATACAATGTTGTGTGATCTAGTTGTAGGTTGTACTAGGTTAAATGTTTGTGTTTCCAAGTGTTCCCAAGGGTCCAAGCGTTAAACCTCACTCTAATACCAAGTGTAACACCCATAAAATAATGACACGATAACCCACAAAATTATATCACATTACATAGGAAATTACGAGAAGGATTTTTTTATTCATACATTAATCAAATTTTAAAATACATTAATTACGTTTACTAAATTCTCACTCACTAATTTCTACACTTTTTGAGCTTTTAAGTTATTGTTGCAGGTTGTTGTGTAGTTGATGCAGGTGCTAGGTTATGGCTACAAGTTGTTGTATAGTTATTGCAAGAACTAGGCCATGGTCAAGCGTTGATGGATAGTTGTTGCAGGTTGTTGTGTAGTTTTTAGAGGCATTAGGTAGTGGCTGCAGTTGTTAGACTCGCGTGGTAGTAGGTTGCGCAGTGTACTTGCTACGGTCATTGAGTAGTAGTTGTAGGTTTTCGGACGGTGTTGCTGCAAGTTCTGTATAGTTGTTATAGGTGTTGGGTAGTGGTTATAGGTTATTGGAAAGTGGTATCGGTTTCTAGGCAGACAATGACGGCAAGTTATTGCGCAACCGCCATTTGGGCAATAGTTGCAAGTTGATGGATAGTTGTTCTATAGTTGTTGCGGGTGCTTTTATTATTTTATTATTTCATTCTTGCCCCCTTTTTTATACATTAATTATGTTCATTAAAACTCATTCACTTATTTTTCACACTTCCCTTCCATAAGTAGTTTTATTTCATTCTCCTAGAACATCACGAGTTCAATTAATTATATAAATTTAAACCATATAATTTTAATTAACTCCTTATGTTAACTTACTCGAAGTAACTAAATTTAATTTAATTATTTAAATTATCCCAGTAAGTTAAATAATAAATTTAACCATATATTATTTTACTAGCACGTTAATCTTACTAGAACATAGTATGGCTACGTGATTAAATAATTTTGGTCATTAAAAAAAAAAAAGAATTCCGAGCATTTTAAATCTACTGAAAGAATCTAAGGTCAGCCCAATTAACATACCCTTAAGACAACGTCATAATAAAATAAAATACTCATCTTTTATTATTTGTTATTATTATTATTATTTATTACCGTGAGTAAAATAATTCCAATATACCTGTGATACTTTTTACATATTTTACCCATAATTAAAACAAAAATGTCACATAATAATTTAAACTCACCATGACCCATGAATCAAACCCCTCTGAAGACCATGACTTGTCTTGAAATTTGCATACTATTTTATTACAATATTTAAAGGGTTTTTAGATTCATATGTTATAAGTAAACTGTCCAACTTTTGGGAAAACCCAGAAGATATTTTAGGAGTAATAAAATTTCTGAAATTGCTGGAATTTGATTCTTATAGATATATTTATGATTAATATCTCTCTGAATATTGTGACAAATCTTGAGATTTACATGTTGGGTTGTTATGAGATTTAAAGGGTTTTTAGATTCATATGTTATAAGTAAACTGTCCAACTTTTGGGAAAACCCAAAAGATATTTTAGGAGTAATAAATTTTTAAAATCACTTGAATTTGATTCCTATGCTGAAATTTCAAGGTTTTTGCATACAAATTTGAAGCAGATTTAGAATTTCTTCCATCCTTCCAATGAGTTATAGATTTCAAATAAAACAACATTTACAACAAGAATAAAAAATTATCATTTTTCAACATTCATAAATTCATTTACAAACAACTTTTACATTCCTTACTTTTCTCAAATCTTCATAATCCAATATACAACCAAATAGAGCTCTTTACAATACAATTTTACAAGAATTCATTGCATGGATTACAAACTTTCCACTTGAAACGATGGGATAAAATTCATAAATGGAAAAATCTTCTTTCCAACAATTTGAAAGAATAATTTACAAGATTACAACTTTCACTTGCCTCTATTCCAAAATATACATTTCTTGAATAATCAATACAAATCAGTTTTACATGATACAATTACAAGGAGTGGAGACTTTAAAATGCAAGTTACAAAATCCCTCCTCTTAAGTGGAGACAACATGATAAAAATTTTACAAAGGTAGGATACTTCTTGTCTTCTTTGAAATGTCCCAAAACTTCACTTGAGCTCCACCATTTTCTCCAATATCCAACACAACAACTCGTGCAAGAATGTTCATCAACCCGCAACCACTACTCAAGTCTTGCAACAACTACACAACACCCTACAACCACTACCTAGCACCCGCAACAACCGTCCAACAACCTCGCAGCCACTTCCCATCACTGGAACAACAACAAAGTAGCCTATAACAACTTCCCAACAACTTAGAGTAATGTATTAGTAGCTGCAGCAAAGCGTAGTAATTAGCAAGTGAGATTTTAGTAAATGTAATTAATCATTACCATAATTTTTTTATGCAATGTGATGTATTTTTTCGAGTTAATGTGTTATTAGTTTGTGGGTGTTAAACTAAACATGTGGCAAAGAGCTATTACAATATACTAGGGAGGAATTAGTTTTGAGGAGACGTAAATGGGAGTATAAGAAATAGGAAAGAGGGTTACTACTATGAGTAGATTTACATAATTCACATGCATTAGACAAATTAGGCCCATATTTAATTAGAAGAACAAAATAATGTAAGTAGCCAAAAAGACTAATACACTAGAAACACAAATTTCTGCATATTCATTAATCAACGACACAAAGTTACTTCGTGTTGCATACAAGATTACAATGCTTGCACTCACCCACTCGGATGTCAACGGTTTATTTGAGCTCCGTAGAGAGGTTGATATCAAAAGAGATGCATCATTGTGGTATGACAACATAGAACTAAATTGGTTCTTTTGTTATGACTCGACCAATTAAGGAAGAAGTGAGGTCCAAAAGTAATAATATGACATAAGAAGGATTGGAAACTCCACATAAACTAGGAACATAATATTTGTATACTCGAAAACTACAAATTCACATGTCTAAGGGGACACAAAAGTAGGGAATTGCAAACATACCAGGTGGAGGATTTATGAAACACCGCGACCATAATGGCTAGGTCAACTAATTAGAACAAAAAATCTTTGGTCATATTCGGATAACAAGGGGTTCACTTAGTGAATGTATGGTATAGAATGTTGGATTGTAGGGTATTAAATAATACCCATAATGGTATTTTTACGTCTAATTATTTAATTGATAATACCCCTCATGTTCAATTATTACGTTGAAAGTACCCCTATTTTTTTATATGTAACTTACCCATTTTTCATTACAATTTTGTTTACCCCTTTTATTTATGTACCCTAATATAGAAAACAAAACTTTTATCATTCTTTTCACTCAATTATTATTTTCTTAACATGTTGTTGCTCTAGAAATAGATTTTGAATCAATTCAAGCCATATTACCAGTTACCTTAATGTTAATATTTAATCATTTATCGGTAGTTCTTCAAATAATCAAGATAGTGAAATAATAGCATTTGTGTTGAAAAGCATACTCAAACCTAGTTTTCTACAATATTATTATTTCCTTGTTAAGAATATCCTAATTAAGTTTTCCTTATTAAATAAGAGATTATAATTTAACTTTATTACCACACTCCTTTTGTAATGTTAAGGCATTTAGTTTATAAAACTAAGGTTCAAATGTTCTAGTTTAGTATTAAAATCAACCTAGCTTCTCATTTGATCCACGTCTCTAACCTACCCCACTACCTAATTCAAAACATTAGTAAATTAAACCCTTTCATCCCTAATGTCTACCAATATATTTGATTTCATTTTATCAATTTAAATTACCTTAATATGAATAAATGTGCTAGGATATTGCCTAGCTAATGATCGGAGTCCAACTTTATTCCAAATTGTAACCAGTCATTTGAACTCGAGAGTGAAGTATGCTTTTAGATGTAATCCTTCAAAATAAATAGCCTAACATGCAAAATTGCTCAAGCGATCGATATGCAAAATTATGTTTATTCAATTGGTAATTAAATATCAAGGGCGAAACATTACATTGTGAAATAATTTGAACACAAATATCCTCGGTTTCTTCCCCAAAGGCGACATCAATATTTTTGTCGTTAAAAGAACCAAACTATATGAGTGGGGACGATTTATAAAAGAGTCAAGCTAGAAAGTGGGGATGCCTAAACAAATTAAGTAAATGCGATCACATGTGGGAAAATCCTTGTAGCTGCTAGTATGATGAGGACTAAACACCGATTGGGACAACCATATTAAGCACGAGATTATATCAAAGTGAAAAAAACTAAACACAATAAGATTGTGATTCATAGTAAATCAATTATGAAAAAGATTCAAATACATTCGTATATCTAAGGAATGAAAAATACAAAATTAATTTCTTTGTAACCAATATCACATCCATAATTAGAAGATTTACAAACCTTTAGTTAATGTTTATATTTTATTTTTACCCTGAAGGTGTTCCCCATGGGAAATTCCCTTCCGGTCATTTTAGTGACTATGTTAAATTTGATGGTTGGCATCTAGACATTTTGTGTTTTTAGCACTGAAATTCCCAAATCCGCGGCTTATGGTAATCGTGATATATTATGCATTACCACCACTCGTTGTATCCATATGCATGTTTCCAGGATTTGTCTTCTTCGTCTTTCGTGGGCAGAAACTAGATCCATTAACAATAGTGAGTTGCAGCCTTTCAGGTGTGGGATATGTCTGAAACAGGAACTGGTTTCTACCCACACACAAGTCAACACAAGAGTCAATGTTTTAGATGCATTTGATATAAGAAAGTGTATTCTGGATGTTCCACTCATTTAAAGGTAAGGGTGATTCTAAACTGTACCCTAATCCAGCGCAGGAGCCTCTTTTCAAATTGATCAACGCGTTGACTACTCTGGCACAGGATGATCTGCCAGGGGTATTGAAGGAAATCAGTGCGGGATGGCTCCCTGAGCAACACTGGTTATATGCTGCTTCATTTATGTATGATAACATGCGTCGAAAACCATGTAAGTTAATGCCTATAGGATAATTTAGAGGCAATGTCTGTTTTCCTCTTTTATATAAGAGGGTTTGTCCTATTCAATTGGGCGTAGAATTAAAAGAGGGATTGTTCAAATATCACAGGTAATAACATTCTCCAGCAGAGGGATAAGCACTGGTAGCTGATAGCATGCAATTCCCGAGGTGTTATTGCAAGAAGAATCACCCCACCCCTGCTAATGGTAAAAATCCGATAGTCTCATCTTAGCAGACCCCTACAAATGCCCATCAAAAGTTATGCTTGTGCTCCCTGTAACATCTCTATATATTCATTCGGAAACTAGGAACTTGCTTAGGAGAAGGCACTGATAACTTGTTTTAGGGATTTTCAAATAATGTCTCAGACCAGATGCCCTTACGTTAAACACCATGGTAGCAGGGAATTGGAGGTTTCGTTTCCACAAAGATGGTTTTACTTTATCTGTTTTGTTCAGTATGAAAACCGAAATTGGTTGTAAAATAGATGGAGCTCTATAGGTATATTGTTAATTATACGGGTTAATTTTGTTCTTATTAAGGTGGCTTTCCTCTGGCTGGTTTGTCCACAATGCAATCTGGATTTGACTGTTTATTGAATTGAGCCTTTTAGTTTTAATTATATGGCAGTTTTTGTTCTGCTTGGGCTGGTTTCTCCATGATGCAAGTTAAATATGGGTGTTTATCGAATTGGGCATTGTAGTTTTAACGATATGGTATTATTTGCTCCTATGTGGGTGGATTTACTTTACCTAGTTTTTTCATGATGAAAGTGAGAGGTTTCAGATCCTTCCTGACACGTGAGAGTTTTGTTGCTGACTTGAAGAATAACTACTATGATGCAAGGACATTTGGTTTCAATATTACAGCCATGGTAAGTTCATTATCAATTTCTCTAGCTTGATCTTGTTTTGTTGGTACCAAATTTATTATTATTGAGTAAATTGGGAATCATAGTTATAGTTTATGATGAGGTCTAGATTTCAAGTTATGATTCACTGAAACTATGTCATGGAGACATAAGGCTAGAAGAGTACACAAACCATATCTTCTATGCATTGGATCAAATTCAATTTTTAATTTGATTAAAAATTGTTTCTAATCGGGAGGGGTTAAGTACCCTGCATCAGGAAAGATCCAACATGGATTACTTTATTAATAAAGCTGTCAAGGTTTCTTTGATCAGGCTTATAAATATGTCCTTGAAATTGAAAATGCCAACCGAATGTTTTAGAATTGTTGGAGATATATCATTAGGTATGGATTTTGCAATTAGATGTTAAATTAAAAAAATCAGAAATGCAAGTTTCATCCAGAACTACACCATTAGAGTATAGCACAATGTGAAAACAATCTTATAAGAGCTTGATCATTGGAGTTACTTTGTAATGCCCTACAATATTATATACTTGGGCATAGGACCACCACCTAAATTATGTATACTTGGGCTGATTATTTCAAACAAATTAAGATAAGAATCTAGCATCTCATCTTCTTAAAATAGATTTCCAGAAAGGCTTTAAATTTAATGGCCTGCAATGGTTACTCAAGCAAAAAAAATCTTTCAAGTATTTTTTACGTAAAATATACTAGAATACCAAACACAGTCCAGGTGCTTATTAACATAATTCGTTATTCCTTCCACTGGTAAACAGATTCTTGTTGAATATGTTTCATGTATTTCACTTATTCAACATTTTATTTCTTTTTCCTATTTTGTCTTCTACATGTTGGAAGAAATGTACCTAACAGTTTGAAACTTTTAATTTCTATAGCATATTACTTTAAAACAGACAACCCCAACCTACTGAAAATACTAGAGCTGTGTATGCGGGAACACTAACCTTCTTTAAAAAATAGCAAACTCTCTAATATTATTCTCTTATTCTTGAGCAATAATAAACTTACACAGAGTGATCTTCCTCTGAGAATGAAAGATGTTAGAAGTAACGTTCCTAGAAGCAATGTACATACCAGTTTGAGACTTCATCTTCTATAGAAAATTGCTTAAAAACTGACAGCCACAATTTAATGAAAGTAGTAGAGTTGTGTATGAATGAACACTAACCCCATTATAAAATAGTTATAGTAAACCTTCTAAAATTATTCTCTTGTTCTAGAGAAATAATAACCCTACACATGGTGAGCCTCCTGTGAGGATGAAAAATGTTAGGAGTACAATTCTTACTCCACTGTCTGCTTATTTTTTCTTGCACGTGTAAGAAAGCTTCAATCAAATAATTTTCATAATGCAATGAACAAGAAAATTGTAATTTGTAGATTCCTGTTGTTTTAATTGTCCAGATATAATCTCAATTAGCTTTCCAAGGAATTAGGATTACAATTTAGATGCACCAGCCAATGGAATTTGTGCCTACAAAATAGATGAAGAATTGTGTCAAATCATTTCTTGTATGCTACATAAATAAAGGGCATCTGAAAAGTACAAAGTCTGTCCATAAATTTGAACTGCCATGATTTTCAAGATATTTTTCAAGTGCTTCCTTACCAACTGAATTTTTGGGTGGCACACATTTCTAATGCATCGGATGGTTTGTAGAAGTTTTCACATTTATGCTTTCCCATTTCACCAATTTGGAATAGACATAATCAACTCCAATATGATCTGCCTAAAAGACAACTTTGCCCCTGTAAGTCCCATATCAAGATAATTTCCTCTGACTATCATGAATAGAGCCAAATCATCATAAAATCTAACTTAGTCTCTATTGAAACAAATCAATGATGCAGAACGTGGAAAAACCTGCATCAATCTAGCTTTTCAACCAAATGACTATCAAATATTGGCCAATGTGGACTGGGAAACAGACTGCCATTTTAAAGAGGAGGATTTTAATTTTTGGCTTTAACATCTGAGAACTAGAAGGCTAAATAATTCTCGTAAGTAAATCATGTGTTAGACATGAAAACAGGCTAACCCTGATTGGCAACAACTTGGATTCATTCAGTGTTTTAGCCTTTAGGGAATGAATAGGTCTGGCTAATCTTAATCAAGTATATTATTAGCTATTGATTTTACCTTTGCAATTGCATAATCTATGATGCATATAAATGAGTTGGGCTCAAGGCTAAGCAAATTAGAGTAGTATTATTAATAAAGAGCTCTGTGAATAATCTATGTAAGACACTAAAACAAGCCTCAAAATATTCCTATGTGTTGTGTTGGTATCCAAATTGATTCTCCCTTGGAAACCGAGTAGCATCACAGATTTAACAAGACATTGAGAGATAGACAAATCATATTATGAGTCATTTTGTAGCCGAGGAGGGGATTCGTTTGACTCTTTGTCACTTAGGCATCAGAGAAATGGATAGCACCTTCATTAAGGATTTGATCTATCCTCACTACTTTAGGTTGTGCCTTTCAACCAGGGTGAGAGGACCCATTTTGTAACCTCTATTGGTGAAGGAGAATGAATATATCCTTCTTTGCACAAACTTGAAAGGAAACCTTGAGAAAATATGATCAATGCACCACAATTTAACTCTCACGAGTTGTCACTTCTAAAGAATGGTGATATTTTCTAAACAGGTTAAGGTTACTAAAGACATAATGCAATCCCGATTCCTTCTACATATTTTGGCAAGAGAATTTATTCATTTGTTGGCATACAAGGAAAACAGGATAGTTCGGGTAGGATTCATGGTTTTTGAATAATTTTTGGTAGGAAATCTTTGAGAACCTTCACAAAAATTGGAAAACTAAAAATAGAATGCTTCGAGAATAGATAAAATATTCCTCCAACCATAAGGTTTGCATCAATGGAGGCCCAAATTTGCACGGTTTCACACAATCTCCAATAATTTAAAATGAAGGATTGAGCTAAAGACTCAATTAAACATTAAAGACCCTTGGTTCCTCACGCCTAAAATACACTCAAAGGCTTATAGACAATCTTTATAAAAAAATGACAGGTAAGAAAGTGATTTTAAATTCTTTATCTCATTACAGGATGAAGGCTCTTCTCGTAATGAAATTGCAAATGCCACTGAACTATCACATGGATGAGATCCTATGTTATTTGGATGGATTTTAACACAATATTGCAATAGGAACAAGAAATACTTCTTGCAGACATTCTAAAAATAAAGGAGACAAATTTTCCCAAGATTAACACAAATTAATTCAAAGTTGATTAGATTCATCAGCAAGGGAAAGTTTCTTTGAATAGTCTCGAGCTTGTCAATGGTTGTTCACTTACAACCAACTTGATCTCGATCAAATCTAAAACACGGGGAGATTAACTGGTTTCTCAAATGGTCTCTTAGGAAGATGGGCTTTCTCAAATTTCTCGTAAGAATTAATCCCCCAACAATTTGCAAGAGTATCCTCATTTCATTTATACAATTCAATCACTCATTCATCCAAAATTTTCCCCCCAAAAAGAAGAATATTCAAGGAATCCTTTGCTTGTTACCAATTTGTCTCAAAAAGATATGTTTAACAAATTTACACCTTGCACTGCTAGGTGGACAAATCTTGAACTGATCACATTTATCAGACCCTCAACTAATGACTGGGATGCCATGCCACAACGTTTTGACAATCCTTCTAATCATTTTTTTATTCTTTCATATGAGAAATCCAAATTTTAATCATTTTCCAAAGAGCTCTTTATAGTTGGATCGACAAGCAATCCTTTTCACCCTCGAGAATACACCTTGAGAAATGAGTTCCCTCGCATGGAAACCTACATTTGTGCCACTCATAAATGATTTTTCATGCATGAATTATCCCACATTACCTGCACTATGAGTTCGAGTCGTCCAAGTGTAAAGAGGAGCAAGCGGAAACCTCCACGTGTTTCCTTGGTGCAACTACAGAGATAAATTTTAGAAGTGGGAGCTCACATCAGCGCAAGATCTCCACATGCCCTGGGCCCAAGAAAATTTCCTTTTAGCCTTTTAAAAGTCTCACTATAAAAAGGAGCCAGTGGATGCCTCCACATGTCTCTTTGGCGCACTTTTGATATGGTGCCCAAAATCGAGACTATAAACAAGCGGAGCTCACCACGTCTTTCAATCCGAAAGAGTTGTTGAAAATGTTTAAGTTCCAGCAGCAAGTGCCATGTTTCTCTTTGGTGCAATTTTGATATGGTTCCCAAAAGTGGAGACTCTAAACAAGCGTAGGCTCCCCACGTGTCTCAGTCTGGTAGAGTTGTTGAAAATGTTTAAGGACTAGTGGAAGGTGCCATGTGTTTGTTTGGTAAAATTTTGATATGGTGCTCAAAATTAGAGACTCTAAACAAGCGCGGGCTCACCATGTATCTCAGTCTAACAGAGTAGTTGAAAACGTTTAAGGACCAGCAGAAAGATCCACATGCCTAGGGTCTAAGAAAGTTTCATTAGCTGTTGAAAATTCTAACTATGGGAAGACCAGTAAAACCTCCATGCATCCCATCGGTGCTTCTTCAAAAGTAAAATATAGGAAAAATCCCCAAACAAGCGTGGGCCCTCCACGTGTCCTGACTTAGAAATTTTATTGAAAAGTTTAAGTATAGAGAAGAGCCAACGGAAACCTCCACGTGTCTCCTTGGTGCAACTCCAAATGTCAAACCAAGAGGTGAATATTCTAATGAGCGCAGTCGTCCATGTGGACAAGACTTGAGTTGAAGCATGTCTTAGAGTTTTAAAATTCCCTGTTGAGCCACATCCAATCAGAAAGGACAACGTTTCCACAAATTTTGGGACAAAAATTATAGGGAAAACAAAACATGACTGTGGAAAAATGGAAGGAACAGAAACAAATTATGGACTTAATGTGATCCTTGACCAAACGAAAGGACTGATCATGGCAACCAAATGAAGCAAAGTGCTTCTACACATCAATATATGGAGATAAAAATATGAAAGAGCCCGCAAATTGAATAATTTCAATGAAAAATGGGGTGAGATAAAATTAAGCACCAACATTGGCTCCGACATAGTGATGGGAACTCTCTGCAAGTGCCAAAAGAA
Organism: Taxus wallichiana var. yunnanensis; assembly: GCA_018340775.1. Lineage (NCBI taxonomy): Eukaryota > Viridiplantae > Streptophyta > Pinopsida > Cupressales > Taxaceae > Taxus > Taxus wallichiana. The sequence goes on from CM031234.1 coordinate 375,226,007, forward strand.
CAATAGAGCAGACCATGTGCAAAAAATCCATTGGGAAATGGAGTCAAAGAACAAGCTTGCAGAGCTGAAATACAATAACCAATCCTCCCAAGATGAACTGAGAAACCAACAAAAACTAGTCACCAGGGACCAGGAAGAACCAAAACAGAAAAACATGAAAGTAGAATGAAACCAAAAGACTATACACTGTACAATGGTGTGCACCCTGATTCAGAGAAAAAATCATGGAAAAATTGCAAATGCCTTTGATTCGGATATGACTATGCTACAGTTCATATATGTCTTTAACAATTGGTCATACGATTGTTTCTCTTTCCCATTGAATTTGCTATCTCGACAACATTTTTTCAATTTTATCCTTTGTGCCTATGTCAAGTTTTTCAACATATCTCGAGGATTCATCAAACATCAAAGTATCAGGAAAATCAACTTGCTCATGATACATGCATTGATCAATTTCATACTCCTTGAAATCAACATAGCTCACAAATTTATATATATATCAATATCTCGCATGCAATACTTCATAAGAAGCATTATCGGGGTCCTCAATGAGATATAACATTTTATTTTCACTAGGTAACTGCACAAGGCTACCCTCAATTGGTATGGTGGCATAAGACATGTCCATTTGCACACTTCCACCCACACTAGCATCCCACTTTCTTAATAACAACATTCTCTATTTGGTGGCAGGCAATCAACAATAACAACATCTAGCTTTAAGTTCTTGCCTAGGTAGGTTGCAAGTTGCACTATCAAAACCTTGACACATCCAACCACTGGAACCTCTTTAGATTCCATGGCAGTGCACTTCTCATAAGCTGTTGTTACTTTGACATCTAACTCATTCATGACCTCAAGAGGCATAACATTGCATGATGCTCCAGAATCAAACATACTGTTGTGTAACAACTTATCCTTAATAATCAAAGTAGTGAAAAATGGATCCACCTTCAACTGAGACTCAACTAAGGATGTTCCCAAATATACTTTAGGTGTCTCACCTAGTTCTTACAGTACTTGGGGTTTTTCCAACTATACAATGGTAGGAGGAGTCTCAACATTGTTTACATTTCTGCCTTGGGTAATCTTTTCTTATTTCAATCCCAAATACTCAAAGGCCCTTTTCTTGTGCTCAAGAATCCTAAGCATCTCAACAATTGGAACAAAAATCTTGATCTGACTCAAAACTTGGGAAATTTTAACATGAACATATTTTCATAATGCAATGTTAGGATGAAGGTTTACAAATTCATCCGATAGCACAGGATTTCTCATAGTCCGAGCATGGGGAGGAACACAAGTTTTATTTGGGCTGACAAAGCCTTTTCTAGATGCATCTTTATTAGGGGTTTCCTTAGGGATACTTGGTAAGCACTGGAATTTTTGGTTTGCCTGAGGCCCCCCCTTTGAGAACTTTTCTCTTGGAATTATACTCTTTTTCATAGCAAACTACTGCATTCATTCACAATTTTCTGTTCTCTTCTGAAGGAATTCCTCCATCATACCTTTTAATCATTAATGCCCTTAAGTACTTAAAATAATTGTTAGGCAATTCAAAAGCTTGTACCATATCAATTTTAGATGTATAAGTGGGAGGAAGAGAAAATACCCAGTGAATGCAATCCCATAAATATTTACAAGCCGGAACTCATCAGCTCAATTGAGATCTCTCCCGATGTGAACTTATAGAGAAATCCATCTTGCATGCATCATCATATGTATCATCATCATCAACTTCTTCCTCAACTCCCTTTTCAACAACACATGGAGAATGTGGAAATAAACAACTATCACACCACTCAATTTCATTAGCTTCTTCAATAGCAAAGCAACTCTGGTAGCTAAAGGATTAGGCACCAATCCGATTTCCCGGGTTGGGGCTATCTATTTCCTAATCCCATGAGTCCTTTGCCTCTGTCATCAGATCTCTGATCACCCCTAGGATGATTTACAAATATTTCTTGACCTTTTTCTTTATGATGACCTTGGGAACCTTGTCTAATCCCCTTCTCTACTCTTGCCATTTTATAGGATATTTCTTAATGACTTCAGCCAAATTTTTTACAACCTCTTCTAGATTCACAACTTTACTTGACCGAGGATTCTCTCTGGATTGATCAGCTTGATGCCTTCTATCTTAGGCGGTTTAACAATTGCCTTGATTTTATTTTCAATCTACAAAGCCATGGTGAAGTCCTCGCCTCAATGTTGTTGGGTTCTTTTCCCTCAAATAATAGGCAGCCTTCTTATCAAAAGCATCAAAGTATTTTATCACACAGAAACATCACCGGCCTCATGATCATAGGTAGCCTATTCAGTGGTCTTGTTGAACATAGTATTGAAGTCATGAACAGATTCATTAGGATTATTTTTAATATTTTCAAATTCTGATAAAAGAAACCTCGGGTTTGTTTTATCCCCATACTACAATTTAAAAGAATTTTTCATTTTTGTTTATGAATCAATGGAGTTGTCTAGTAAATATTTATACCAGTCATGTGCATTCTCCTCAAGAGTATGAATAAATAGTTTTATATATACATCCTCAAATTCAATCTCAACATCTTCCATCATATTGAAAAAAATCTTTAAGTGTTGATCACCAGTAATAGCATTATTTCCTTAAAATTTAGACAGTTTATTTCTAAGATCTTAGGGCACAACATTTGGATATCTAACCATACCTCGAAATCTATAGGACAAAAAGTGTTAGCAAAAATGGAAGTCTAGGTGGGGGCTGGGCCATATTGTTTTGAGGAGGTGATCTTACAGGAGAAACAAAATGATGGGGAGTGAGGGGTCTGTGGGGCACAGGAATGCAATTCTCAGATTGAATGTTCTCAAAAAACTCTGTTTCTTCGAAGATCTTATCGCTTTGGAGAAAATAGGGACCAAAGGACACACAAATTTTTCAAATACAAAATAAGGACCCTCTCTAGTTAGATAATTGGATGTACAAAAATACTACCTGATTCAGAAGCACTTGAGGAAGTATGGCAATCTTCAATGATAGGTTAATCGGTTTCCACAATTGATAACTCTTTTCTTGATTTTTGATTTGTAACAACTTTCCATATTCTTCTTCCTTCAGAATTTTTATTTCCCAGTTCTAGAACCAACTTTTTGGTAGGGTATTTAGTAAATAAAGATCTTCTTCCTTTCGGTTTTGCAAATATTAGTGATAAATTTCAATTGACAAAGGTTAAAACATTGGAATTTCTCAAAATTAATTCAACACGGAGTTGCCATTAAGGATTTTCACCTTAGTTGTGCAACCGCACTAAAATTGATCTCACAAATTCACAACACTAAATTCATGCAAATCTTCATAGATTTGACCTTCCGTTACCCATATTTAACATTGATTATGTAAGCTTAGTGCAAAAACCCACATAAACTTGAAATATTGTGCGTAGAACTTGTACTTCACAAATCTTATAGATCTCAACAAAGGATGACATTTAAATAATGTATCGGATTTAGAGCATGTAAGAAACATTACAAGGGCCAAATATAGGAAAGCCTTTGAATATCCCGGTAATGGAACAAATATGGTATTAGTATCCAAATTTATTCTCCTCGAAATAGAGCAACATCACAGATTTAGCAAGACACCGAGAAACAAACAAATCATATTTTGAGTCATTTTGTAGCCTAGGAGGGGATTCTTCGACTCTTTTCACTCGTGCATTGGAGAAATGGATAACACCTTCACTAAGGATTTGATCTATCCTCACTACTTTAGGTTTTTCCTCACAACCGAGTGAGAGGACCTATTTTTAACCTTTGTTGGTGAAGGAGAATGAATATATCCTTCTTTACACAAAATTGAAAGGAAACCTTGAGAAATATGATCAATGCACCACAATTTAACTCTCTAGATTTGTCACTTCTAAAGAATGGTGATATTTTCTAAACAGGTTAAGGTTACTAAAGGCATTATGGAATCGATCGATTGCTTCGCATATTTTGGCAATAGAATTTATTCATTTGTGGACATACGGGGTAAATAAGGTTAGTTCGGGTAGGATTCATTATTTTTGAATTATCTTTGGTGGGAGATTAAGCGGGATAAACTTGATTTTGCTAGATATTTGAGAACCTTCACAACAATTAGAAAACTATATAACATAATGCTTGAGAATAGCTAAAATATTCCTTCAACGAGAAGGTGTGCATTAATGGAGGCCCATATTTGCATGGTTTCACACAATATCAAGGAATTTGATACAAAGGCTTGAGCTAAAGACTAAATTAAACATTAAAGACCCCTTGTTCCTCATGCCTAACATACACTCAAAGGCTTACAAACAATATTTATGAACAAAATGATAGTAAAGTGATTTTAAGTTGTTTATCTCATTACAGGATGAAGGCTCTTCTCGTAATGAAATTGTAAATGCCACTAAACTATCACGGGGATGATATTTTATTTGATTCGAGAGGGATTTTAACACAAGATTGCAATAGGAACAAGAAAAACTACTTGCAAACATTCTAAAATAAAGTAGACACAAATTTTCCCAAGATTAACAGAGATTAATTTGAAGTTGATTAGATTCATTAGCATGGGAAAGTTTCTTTGAACAGTCTCAGAGCTTTTCAATAGCTGTACACTTGTAACCAACTTGACTTGATCAATCTAAATCACAAGAGATTAACGAGTTTCTCGGATGGTCTCTTAGGAAGATTTCCTTTCTCAAATTTTCTCATAAGAATTCAACCCCCAACCATTTGGTAAGAGTATCCTCATTACATTTATACAATTCAATCATTCACTCATCCCAAATTTTCCCCAAAAAGAAGAATATTCGAGGAATCCTTTGTTTGTTACCAATTTGTCTCAGAAAGTGACGTTTAACAAATTTACACTCGCATGGTTGCCTGTGGAGAAATCATGAACTGATCACATTTCTCAAACCCTCGACTAATGAATGTGATGCCATGCCAAAATGTTTTTACATTCCTTCTAATCATTCTTTTATTTTTTCATGCAAGAAATCACCATTTTAACCATTTTCTCGGTAGCTTTGTATAATTTGGATCGACAGAAATCCTTTTCACCTCGATAATACACCTTGTGAAATCGGTGCCCTCGCATGGATGCCTACATTCATGCCTCTCAAAAATGAGTTTCAATGCATGAATTATCCCACATTACTCGTCTTTGCGAGTCCGATTCATCCACGTGCAAAGACGAGCCAGTGAAACCTCGCATGTGTTTCCTTGGCGTAGCTGCAAAGATGAAGTTTAGAGGTGGGACCTCAAATGAACACAACCTCTCCATGTGCCCTGGGCCAAAGAAAATTTCCTTTTGGCCTTTTCAAAGTCTCAGTATAAAAAGGATCCAACGGAATCCTCCACATGTCTCTTTGGCGCACTTTTGATATGGTGCCCAAAAGCAGAGACTCTAAATAAGCATGGGCTCAGCACATGTCTCAATCTAATTGAGTTGTTGAAAAATTTTAAGGACCAGCGGAAGACACCATGCGTCTCTTTGGTGCACCTTTGATATGGTGCCCAAAAGTGGAGACTCTAAACAAGCACGAGCTCACCATGTGTCTCAGTTCGGTAGAGTTGTTGAAAAATTTTAAGGACCAAGGGAAGGTGCAATGTGTCTCTTTGGCATAATTTTGATATGGTGCCCAAAATCGAGACTATAAACAAGATTGGACTCACCACGTGTCTTAGTCTAGAAGAGTTGTTGGAAATGTTTAAGAAAAAGCGAAAGGCGCCACGTGCCTAGGGTCTCGAGAAATTTTCATTAGCCATTGAAAAGTCTAAGTATGGGAAGACCCAGAGGAAACCTCCATGTGTCCCTTTGGTGCTTCTTCAAAAGTAAAGTACAGGGGCAGGTCCCCAAATAGGCGTGAGCCCTCCACGTGTCCCAGGCCTTAGAAAGTTGCTTGAAAATTTTAAGTATAGAGAGGAGCCAACGGAAACCTCCATGTGTCTCCTTGGCACAACTCCAAAGGTCAAACCAAGAGGTGAATTTTCAGATGAGTGTAGGCCCTCCACATGGACAAGACTTGAGTTGAAGTGGGCCTTAGAGTTTCAAAATGCCCCACCGAGCTGCATCCAATAAGAAAGGACCACGTTTCCATAGATGTTGGGATAAAAATTGATAGGGAAAACAAAACATGACTGTGGAAAAATAGAAGGAAGGGAAAAAACCTGAATTTATGCCCAAATTACAAATTCTTTCTCATGGATAGAGGAACAAAAACAAATTCTGGACTTAATGTGATCCTTGACCAAAGGAAAGGATTGATCATGGCAACCAAATGGAGGAGAGAGCTTTCACGCATCAATACGGGGAGATAGAAAATACAACAGAGCCCGCAGATTGAAGAATTTCAAGGAAAAAGGTGTGAGATCAAATTGAGCACCAACATGTTGTACCCATTTAGTTTGAGTTCATTTGTTATTGGAGTTTCTATGAGTTTGAGTTCATTTATTATTAGAGTTTCTAAGTTTTAGATTTATAATCATAGGTCTACTATAAATAGCAAAGACTAACCAGGACCTTTTATAACTAGAGAGGAAAGATGGTAGGAGAACCTTTTTACATCTATCCAAGCGTATGGAATTGTTTGAGATACATTTTTAGGTATGGATTTTGGAATTAGATGTTAAATAAAAAAATTAGAAATGCAAGTTTCAGCCAGAACTACACCATTAGAGTATAGTACAATGTGAAATAACCTTGAGTTGGTCTGGAACAATCTTATAAGAGCTTGAAACCACACAAAACTAGTGATAATAGCTAACATGGCTAGAAATGCCTTATTTTTCTAGTGAAAAGAATAACCAGCAGGATCATTATTAAAATTTAAAACTATTTGGATTATAAAAAAATGCAAATGTTTTGCAAGTCCATAAACTATTTATGGCCGTAGTAAACAAGTTTGGCTACCATTGGTGTAAGATAGATCATAGTCACACAAAGATTGTGTTCTGACCCCTAGTACGCACATGGCTCATTATGCAAACACATCCTTCTCAGAGACAATTATGGTTATTTCTTTGGACAACAAGGGATTCAAGATGATGACTCCCAAAATGTTTCTTAAAGTAATAAATCTTCTATAGAAGATATTTAAATGTCATATAATATTTCCTTTTCCATTATGTGTTAAATTGTTAATAATCATTGGAATAGAAATAAAAGAGATAAAAATAAGAATGTATTTTTCTTTTAAATGTAAGGATTATGTTGCTACAATTTTATCATCTGAGTCAAAAGTGGTACCAGTAATAAGGATAAAAGAAGAGGAGTTAAGATCGTGGTGTATACAATTTTTTTCACTTGATTGAAATGCCTAAGAGTAGCACTTCATGTAGGTAGCTTTGTTACTACATTATATCATTGGCGGATTCACATTGGAATTTATAAAATTTATTTTAAATAACAAAATACAAGGTAAGGGATTTCTCTATAATTATCAACTTTTACCAAAACTTGTCGTTTCCATCCATTTTGAACACGTTTGTGACTATCCACTCACTATTAAGAATATTGGTTAAGTAGGAAAGTGCGATAAAAATTAAGTGTGGAAGAAAATATTAAATAATTATTTTGAACAATCCCAAATGCATGATTTCCAAAACGAAGGATTAGAGTTATGTCCCCGGAACATTATGTAGGCCACGGGATTTTCATTTGAACTTGTTTGAGAGTTGTTGAATCAGCTAGGACTTTTTGTCTCTTGGCCATTCATATTTTGGGTTTTCACTTTTCTTATGTATAAATTATTTCATTTTTTATTTTCATATAAAAACTTGTAATATTTTTTATGTAAATTTTTACATACATTTAAAAGTTTTACATTCTAGAACTTATCAAAGTAAATACACCATGGACTCTCGAAAAATTTATGTTATCATATCTCTCATGCACCATTTTCAGGCCGTGGCCACAATGAAAATTCTCTTTGTTAGCTTCAATTACGATTCCAAATTTGCTAGGGTGGGAAACAATCATTGTTTGTAAGGTTTTCCAATGTAATTCAGCATGTACATTATAGGATTAATCATGGCTAAACATTTGGTTGGTATAATTCATGTTCATTTCACTTATGATCATGTGAATCTTGAATCTTTCCTAAGAGATAGACATGATTTGATCACTAAAATAGAAAGCATGTGCTTCGGTAGGGAATTTTAGTATGAAGGGAATGCGAGGATATACAGAAACTGTAGAATCTACAGAAACTACAAACAACAATAGAAAATAAAATGCAGCGGATTTAAATGATGCAAAACAGGGGGAAAAGGAGAAGCTACAGAAATTTATAACAGAAAAATAAAATAACACACTTGGCTGCAAATAACACAGATCTGGGCATCAAATTGCTTCAGCAATATATATATATATTCGAAGAATGAACAACAGCTATAGCTGCACACAAAACTTTCATGCATATAATAACAACATTGAAATGAAGGAATTCTTTCAACAAAACCATTCCAGACTTGAGCTGGGACTGCACATTTTTCTTCTTCTCCCAAATCTGATATTCCTCCTTCTTCTCACAATAAAACATGATGCTTTTAATAATAAATACCTACACAAAAACTTACCTTACAAGTCAACACAAAATCTACGCAAGAGATAATCAAGGAGAATAATAAACCAAAAAGTAAATGTGTAGCAGTCATAATTAAATACAAATATGATATGTCAATGAGCCAAATTTGGGGGAAGAAAGATATTAAATGCACAATAAATTCTAACTTGATTTTCCAACACTCCCCCTTAATTATGAACAGTTGCAGATCATGGAAATTTGAATCAAGTTTGTTAAAAAACTATTGTAGCATTTCCAGAGATAACCGAAAGTTTTCTCGGAGCTGCTAACTTGTGCAAAGTCACAAACTCCTAAGCCACTTCGTAAATACTCAAATGTCTCTTTTGCCAATGCTTTTGTAAATATGTCAGCCAATTGATCTTTAGACCTGCAAAAATCAAGACAAATTTCTTTGTTGCTTACAAGCTCTTTGATAAAATGATACCTCGTATAAATATGCTTAGTTCTCCTATGAAACAAATGATTTTTAGATAATGTTATGGTTGAATTTGTTATCGAGATAATATCAGTAGTGGCTTCGTTTTGATCATGCATCAAATCTTTCAACATCCTAGAGCATCCAAACAACTTGACACGCAACACTAGTGGCTGCCACATATTCAGCTTCAATGAAGAAAGGGTCACAATGGGTTGTTTCTTTAATGCCCATGACACAACACATGTACCAAAGTGAAAAGTATACCCGAAGTACTTTTTCCTATCATCTATGCTGGCCCAAAGTCACTTATCGGTGTACCCAAAAAGACAGTAAATCATCCGAAGTGGAATAAAATATACCAAAATCCTTTGTACCACTTACCTACCTCAATATCCTCTTATCGACCTGCCAATGTGAGTCTTTTGGAGACTACATAAACCTTGAAATCAGACTTATAAGATACATAATATCCGGCCTTGGCACTATTAAGTACATAAGGCTTCCAACCAACCTCTTGAACAATGTAGAATCCACACATGCTCCATCATCTTCCTTGCTTAACTTCATCCCTATCATAACCGGTGTTGGGGATACCTTGCACCTTGCCATATTAAATCTCTTCAAAACTTCATTTTCATATTTAGATTGAGAAATAAATATACCATCATTGGATTGATGGACTTCAATCCCCAAGAAATACCTCATAAGACCCAAATCAGTCATTTCAAATTCATTCTTCATTATTGATTTGAAAGAATCTATGTTTAGATCACCAATAAAGATTAGATCATCCACATACAAGAAAACAATCAAAATGTTACCTTGCTTGTTGACCTTGATGTACAATGTTGGTTCACAACCGATTCTTTGGAAACCATTTTGAATGAGATAGAAGTCAATGCAGCTATACCAAGCTCATGGAGCTTGCTTTAATCCATAGAGTTCCTTCTTCAACCTATACATGTTGTCTTCATGATCCGGTAGCTCATAGCCTTGTGGCTATTCCACATACTGATCATTTAAAAATGCAGAATTTACATCCATTTGATATACTGAGGCCACTTGTTGTCAGGCGAAATAGCTAAAAACAGTCCTAATTGTATCCATCCGAGCAACCGGAGCAAATGTCTACTTGAATTCTATATCTTTGGGTTGTTATGTAAAGCCCCTTGTAACAAGCCTTGCTATATGCTTTTAACTTTCCCATCAACATCTTGTTTAGTCTTATAAATCCATTTGACACTAATTACATCTTTACCTTCCAAAAATCAACCAACTCCCATGTTTGGTTCTTTTCAATGGATTCAATCTCCTCATCCATGGCTTTTGCCCATATATCACTATTCACACCTCCTCAAATGTTAATGGATCATAAATATGAGAAAATAAAGGAAAAGTTGAAAATGAATTAGTTGTGTCAACATTATACAAGTCACTCAAACTCCTTGTTTTTCGTAGCAGCAGGCTTGTTAGATTTGGATCCGGAGATGAAGAACTACTTGGAGTGCTAGATGGTGTTGCTCAAGGATACCAATTGATTTGTGAATTTTGCTGTCCTGTTGGTGTCAATAGCAACCTTGAAGATATTCTTGGTGTGAATGAAGGTGTAGCTTAATCTACAACTTGTGGCACCATCCCGGGATTGGAAGGAGCTGTTGTTTGAGTTATATTTGGTGTTAGAAACACTTCATCTGCCATACTATCATTTGAGACAACAGCTGCAATTCGACACTCCTCTCTATGCTTCCATCCTTTGCTTCATCCTCCACAAACTGAACATCACAGATGATTATAACATTCCTATTGATAGGATCAAACAACTTATATGCTTTTGTTTCCTGTGAATAATGAACAAATATACATTTTTTTCCTTTATTATCTAACTTCTTTCTCAACTCATCTCGGAAAGCTGCGCATATGCTATGCATCCAAATACCTTCATATGAGAAACACTATGTTTCCTTCTTGTCCATGCCTTTTGAGGAACTTTGTTCCTTACACTCTTTGTTGGGCACCTATTCATGATATAAATAGTAGTTGCCACTACCTTAGCATAATATTCATTTGGTAGATGTTTAGCTACCATCATGCTACGAGCCACCTCCATAATTTTTGGGTTCTTTCTCTTTGTCACACTTTGTTTTTCTGCCGAGGTGTGTATGGCAGGCTATAAATTGCTTGTGTATGCCATGAGATCTGCAAAAAATTATAAATTCATTACATATAAATTCACCACCTCTATCTGTCCTTAGAACCTTGATGTAGTGGCTGCTTTGCTTCTCCACAAGTTCCTTGAACTACTAGAAATAAACCCACTTTTCCTTGTGAAATCATCAATAAAAGTAAGAAAATAAGTGCAGCCTCCTATAGATGGTGTTTGCATTTGCCCACAAATATTTGAATGCACAATCTCAAGTGGAGCTATAGCTCTATTTGCCTTACCAACCGGAAATGACTCTCTATGTTGCTTTCCCATAATACATCCTTCACAAACTCTTTTTGGTTTCTCAATTAACGGAAAAAATTTTACCATATTCTTCATATGTAGTAATTTAAGCACTTCAAAATATAAATGCCCAAATCTAAAATGCCATAGCCAAGAATAATCCTTTACCACTGATTGAAATGTTGTTTGAGTTTCTACAAAAACATCCTTTTCCTCTTTGGAGCTGTTATGTCCTTTTCCGTGTTTGTCTTGGACATTTCCGTAGGTGTCTTGAACTTTTCTGTAGCTGTCCTGAACCTTTTTGTAGCTGTTTTGAACATATTTGTAGTTGTTTTGAAATTTTTTGTAGCTATCTTTGGCTACTACTGATTTTGTATCTTCTACCTTAAAAGCTACTCCAGAATTTACATTATGTGTCTCATGAACAACTTGAGCTGTTTTTCCTTTCATAGTCGGCCTTATTTTTAATGGAAACATGTGGTTTGTAGTCATTTGTACCTTGGCAATAAGCATATTACTTGGAAGCTTGTCCAAAATAACACACTCATTGTTTTCCATGTACACTCTATAGCCCTTTTGTATCAGTTGTCCAATGCTCATCAAGTTGTGTTTTAGACCAGCAACATAATATATATCAGGCATTAATTTCAGCTCCCCCTTTTTGGTTAGATATTAAAAGTACCTTTACCCAAAATAAAGTGACTTTTTGTTGTTACCAAGTGTAACATTAATTTGAACTAATTCATCCAAGCTAGAAAAAAATCTTTATTACATGTGGTATGATTACGCATCCCGAATCTAAATACCATATGTCACATGGGCTTTCCATAACAACATTGCACTCAACTGGAGATTTTGTAGGGATTTCATCAGCAATATTTGTGCATGCAATGAACATGCTGCCTTAGGGAGTGCCACTTGACTAATTTTGACCTTACTTCGCTAATTATATTGTTTTTATTGTATTCATGAGCATAATGCCCTAAATTTTTACAATAGTGACATTGAATGTGTGATTTGTCAAATCTTTTGCCACTTGGGTGACTAAAATTCTGATTTTGACCTCTACCACTAGCATTTGCATGACTGCTACTACATCCACTTCTAGGAGAACTTCTCTCTCTACCTCTAGGACGGAAACTCCTCCTACCTCTTCCATGATTTACAGAAATATAAGATGAAAATGCATTTTCAACTTAACTATTTGATCTATTCAATCTATATTCATGATTGATAAGAGAAGCATGTTGTAATGCCCCCAACCTACCTTGTCGGTCAGCATTATTTCCTGGCTGCGTGGAGGATGGGGATATTAAAATCTAGCCATGTGTTGTTAATGCCTTGCAACCAACTTAATAAAGAAAACATAAATTTTTTGGCTCTTCTCCTTCCTATGCGCCATTCTTTTTCCTGTGCCTAGCTATGCAGTCAGCTAGTTGTAGCTGGCGGTTGGTGGAAGGACCTGTTATCCCTTTTATTGTTCTTTCAATGCGTACAGGTGGGTGTTGGGCGCGTTTTCTTCTTAGGCATTTTTTTCTTTCCCTGTCACCTCATTTTGACCTGCTCACGCAAAGAAACCTTGGTGGTCGCGTAGCTTGCACTGGCATGTTCGGGACAGTGGATTCATTGATGGTGAAATGAAGGTCTGTCACCCTGATGTTGCGTGGGTGGGTGTGGATTCTCAAAATCGTGCTGTATAGGTAGTTTCAGTGGAGCGTAGAAATGAAATTCTCCTAGGAGTGCCGTGAGGAAGTATTTGGTCGTATGCGCAGCGGCTATGGTGGTCGAGAGGTAAACTTATCTCGAAAATCGGTGGCTCTCAGAGAGAGTAAGTGCGACAAATTGCTTTGCAAGGCGATCCCAAGGAACCGTTGGTGTTGATCCTGTTGTTCTGGTTGCACACGACCACGTCGTGATCAGTGGTTGCAAAATCTTGCAGCTGTAGTAGAAGAACGAGATAAAGTTTTAGTTGAAGCCTTTTTGAGCGCTTCCAACAGGCAGGCTGTCCAACTATGTTGCTTCGGTTCAGTATAGAATGCATCCTCAGATTCGAGTTTCTCCTTCAAGATATTTCTGTCAAATCGACTATGTGACAGTGAGTTTTTGCGGCTAAGCCATTGGGTATACTTCCTTCCGGGAGTTGTATTGAATGCCTGTAACACAGAGGTGATCAAACTTCATCTTTCTCCTGAGATTTCACGCATACCATTCATACCGAATGAGCAACTTCTAGTGGACTTTCTGGAGGAAACAGTTGGCAATGGGCGTGTGTGCGGTTGCAGGCTTACTAAGCAAAGCTCGTCAAATTCCCTTCAGGATTCAAACTCTTATATTATCCATTCATCAGTACCCACCTGGTTGTGAATCTCAGCAACTCGAAATGCAGAATGGTGAAATCAGTGGGAAATTTGGAGGCGGCGGTGGAGGAGATCATGGCTCTGCACAGGAGTTTGCCTCCCAGGCCCAGCGCGGAGGAAGTGGATGCAGCGCTCTTTCGATAGGGAATGTGGATGCTACACAGTCCACACGTTTGCAGAATTTGTCGAGGCAGGTGAAGCCTCTGGATGTGCCTGAGGAGCTCTTTTCAGTCATGAAGGAGAGGCGGAGAATTCGAATTGAGATGCAGGCCGAAGAGGAGAAGCGAGAGGCCTTGGCCCTGCTTCAGCTGGAGGACCACCATAGGATCTTTGATTATCTTGTCCAGAAAGCATCTATAACTGTGCCTTCTTCTTCATCTTCTCCTCCTGATTATGAATTGGATGCTCCTTTGTCTGTTATGAATACTGCTAAAGTCACTGAAAATCATGCTGCAATCATGGATGACTTTGCCATTTTTGAACCGAAGGTAGGGCACACGGAGACACAAACTTTGGGTAAGGAATCAAAGTATGCTAGAGATGATAATTTTAGACAAAATCCCAAGTCTATCATCACTACTTGAAGGTCGGAGGTGGCATCTAGAAATTTGCTGGCTAAATCTACTTTGGAACAACGCTCTTCTTTTGGAATTACCACAGTTTTTTATGCTGTCCCCAAATCTGATGAAGAAAAGGTTTATATATCATTACGGTAGATGCCTTTCAGAGCCAAGAGCGTGAGGTAATCTTTATGTCTTGTGTCCAAGCTGCAAATCATGGGGTTGGCTTTGTAGCTGATATTCACCGCATGAATGTGGCACTAGCACGAGCTCGCAGAGCACTTTGGGCTAAGGGAAAAATAGCTGCACTAAAGCAATCTAGTGACTGGTCAGCCTTATTGAGGATGCTAAGTCTAGGGACTGTTTTATGGTTATGGACAACTCGACTGACATGTTGGCTGGTGGATTGATCTAAGGGCTAATTTGGAGCGGTGTTCGGAGGATTTTGGATCTACTTCTGAGAAACCCAGGGATGCATGGCAACAATCTTTGGGAAGAGGAGTTAGGGTGTCGCCAGAAGATCAGCGAGGGAATGATAATCGGGTGTCAATGCGACCCGACCGAACTATGGGCAGAGATGCACATTTCGGACTATTCAATTGATTTTATGAAGTCAAGAGCATGGCCGTTAACAGAGTTTGGACCTTCAGCAGGCTGAGGAAGAGGAGTTGCGCAGGTTGTGTTGCTGTTGCCCGAGCCCTGGTCGACGTGCTTGTTGGATTGGAAGAATTCTAATCAGGCATGTTAACTATACTCTTTGTAGTAGTTTTCTACCTTCTTTCAGTATCTTGAAATGAATTTTCTTTCCTCTTGAATGGCGCCTAGACTAAATGTTTTCGTGGTTGTTTATATCGCTGCCTGATTGTGTTGGTTGTTCCTTTAAATCCCGTTCCTAGTTCGTTGGTTTTGCTTGGAATGTTCTTTTCCTCTCTTATAGCTTACTCTATTTCATTTTTGTCTAAATGGGCTACTGCAATATTGAGTGATGCAGTCTAGTTCGTAGGGAAGGAAACATTATAGAGTTTTGTTTGCTTATATGACTCTCTTTTAAAAGAATTCTGTGATGGTATTTTGTAATTGAAGGCTTACTATATGGAAGGTTAAGCCTTCATATCTCTATTTGCTTGAATGAATACGTATTTCCTATTTAGGGCTCTCCTGTTTTGCTAAAGGTACATTAATAGTGACATTGTGTTCTGAAACTTGTTTAAGCCTGTGGACATTTCTTACTTTTGTTTAATTAGAAAATGGCATTAGGGTTTTGTTTTAGAACTGTACATGGTTGACTTTTGTACCCAGTTCTAGGGGATGAATAACCTGACATCTATTTTGGCCTCTACGTGTTGAGAAAATTACTATACCTACTACCTGGTTCAAACTCTTGTTTGATTAAAGTAAAGGGGAGACATTATAGGTTTAATTGAATGAAATATCTTCAATTTCATTAAGGGTCGTGAGAAAGCTATTAATAGCTGGACTGAAACAAAAGTTGTAGGTGAATCCATCGTATTGGACTCGTGAACTCATTTCCTGTTAGATGACAGCTGATTACAGTGATAATATAATAGGTGGTTATTATGTTCATCTGTTTGATTTTTGCTAGACATGTCCTTGATAAGCCCACATGGATCGGGTAAAATTTCCATCTTCTATACCATTGGCCAGGAGCTCATAGAACTTCTAGGCCTGACTGCACTGCGTAACCTTCCTGATGGATATGTGTGTTGGTTCTTATTTTTGTGCTTGCACTCGTGGTAGGGTCCTTTGAGTCTGGGGCATCGTTGGTGTTTTACCCTCTGCGTAGCGAATCCCTTTGTTTTCGAACTCGAATATCTTATACTTCAAACTTGGTTACTAAAAGGTCCCATTTTGTGGCCTTGTTAAGGAAATCAATTTTTATTTTAATGCTTATTGACATTGTCTGAAAATATAAAAAAATTATTAACGACTTTTGGGTTTAGTCTTCCCTTATATTATGTAGAGAAGTTTACGATTAGGATAAGGTTTGTTGGTAGAATAATGGCCCCTTTTGTGTCTCATTTGTATGCTTTTGGAAGAGTGGATTTGTTGTTAACTAGTACTACGTTTAAGAAATCCTATAAGAAGGTAGTGGTAAAACTCCTTGGTTAAAACTGAAACTATAGTTGTTTTTCTTTTAAGGGTATCGAACCCTAATTATTTCTATGAAGCCTTCCCCTGGGAGATTTGGATAATGTCGTTCCGTTTCGCGCCTACGATCATAATTAGTATGTGTTGTCTTCTCTTGGACCCCTTTTGTTGGATGGAGTAAGTTTTGGATTCCAATCACGTAATCCATAGGATTACATGAAGGAGATATCAACACTCTTGACCTTCTTGTTCCTAACCCATAAGGTCTTGCCTTCATTTATGTGATTTTGTTCTTACTGGTATTTTGACTTTCTCCTTGTTGGATGGTTTAGATTTCTTTCTCATGCGAATAATTTTGGAGTTCGGGTTGTGTTTTAATCCATTTTTGAGTTAGAACTTTCCTTTCTTGATATTGTTAAACGTTAGCTTACTGTTGCAATGAGTAGTCTTAACATGCTCAGTTCTAGCGAACTGACTCTAGTTAATATTTGTGCAGATGGATTATGCGAGTAGACTAGAGGAAAAGAGTGTTAAAGGTTCATCTGTACAATTTATGAAGTTCCTTGTAAAAATGTCCAATGTGTTGTAAATTGTGTAACATTGCTTGTAAAGAGAGTTGATATGACCTCTTGCCTTGTATTGTTCGGTAATGGTGAAATAAAGTGTCTTGTTCTTGTGTAGTCAAACTTGAAATTACCTTTGTGAGAAATAATATTCAATCTTGACCTTGTTATGAGTATTCTTTTGGTGATATCATTTACAGTCATGAAAATTTTGTAGCATGGCTTGGCTTATTTTGTTACCTTCTTGTTCTTGACCCAAGTGAAATCCAATCTCTTGACTCCTTTGGTTCATGTGCCATGTTGAATGGAAATGTTATAACCGTGGTTTGTGTTCTTGTTAAATAACGATAATTTCTTCTTTCAGGTCATAATGCTTATTGGTTTAGTAACCCTCCATGGTACTAGTATCAATGTTATTCTAGGCATATTTTAGTGGGTTGAAACCCCCTTTTCTAAAGATAATCAAAGATAAAAGAAGAGGAATACATAGATGAATAAATAAAGAAGATAATAATGAAGTTGTATTTGGTTGATAAAATTAAGAGTCTTTAATTGGAAAGAAAGTGTTTATCTAATGATGTAAAAAAATAATAATACCTACCATTGCTAACCTTAAGCTATGGTTTAAACATTGTCCTCTTGTTGGGAAACGTTAAGTAATTTTAAAAGTAATATCATTGTTGGCTTTTGGGGATATCGGTAGATCTTATCTAGTACGGGAGTTTGAATAAAAACACATTAAGTATAATGCTTCCATGTTGGGAACCCCTGTGTATCCCCGACGAACTTAATCAAGATGATTTCTAAATGAAGCTTTTACCAAAATTCAATTGAACTCTTAAGACTCATTAAAAGACCGGTTAATAACTAAATAGGTCATAATAAAATAAATTTATCTTCTCTCTCTAACCATTACCATGGTACCTTGTAGTCCTTGTCTAAGCTATGATAAATTTTTAATTCTTGATCAAAGATGATTAGGGTTCTGAACCTTAACGATACTCCTCTCCTTTTGATCTTACGCTTGCCTCCTTATGCAATGTGGGTATGAAACGAGTTTCAGTAGTAGGGGGTTTAGATAGATAGCCTTGTGGAATTGTATACCACCTGGTTTTGTAAACAAATTAATCAAGGAATTTTCATATTATAGGTGATCCTAGGATAGTCCTCAAGTTATATAAAAGAAAAGAAACTTAATCCTATAAGAAGAATGGTATGAAACAAATCATGAACCTTCTAGAACGTAAGCTAAGAATTGTAAGATGGCTCTAGTAAATCAGTAATCTTAAGAAGATTTTCACAGTGGGATGTCTTCAGCTATAACTATGTAATGTGGTTGGTCTTTTGCCATGTCCTTTCACAAGTGAATAGTAAATTGTCCTTGAAAGGTGTGAACGTTTTCCGTGCTGCCTTTAGGGCCATCCTTGTATTAAGTTGTTCACAGTGTTAGTTGTATCCTTGGTGACGACATGTTGCGTCATGTTATGTGTCAAGCAAGTCAAAAAAAAAAGTTATCCTGTATTTCACTGTGTTGTTCGTGTGTGTGATTTTGGGTCGTTACACATGTAGTTCATCAACACTAAACTGGCTCAAATCTTTGGTTTCCTCTAGAGCCACAACTATGGGATCAAATTTAGTAGGGAGACTTCTAAGTACCTTCTCAACAACCTTCCTATCCTCTATGACCTCTCCATGGGACTTGATTTGATTTATCAGACCAACAACATGAGTAAAGAAAGACTCTATTGAATCTGAGTTTCTCATTGATAAATTTTCAAATTCTCTTCTAAGGAGCTGTAATTTAGCAGTTTTAACCTTGTCCATACCTTGATACGCAATCTGGAGTGTGTCCCATGCTTCCTTGGCTTGCTTTTCTGCTGCAACTCTTGGGAGTATGCTCTCATGCATTGCTTGATGGATATAAAACAGTGTTTTCCCATCCTTCTTCCTCTATTCCTTCAAGACATCCTTTTGAGCTTGTGTAAGAGCATTGTATGCTACCTGGTCTATTGGTTCTTGGTAACCATTTTCAACCATTTCCCAAATGTCTTGAGACCAAAATAAAGCTTTCATGGTCAAAGACTAATACTCATAGTTCTTTCCTATGAAAATCAGAGATTGCACACTAACCAGCGATGTGCCAGACGTAGAAGCCATTAATGGCTGCCAAAAAAAAAAAAAATCAGAAAAAGAATTGAAGCAAGGTTTAGCCTAGCTCCTATACTAGATGAAGGGAATGCGAGGATCTATGGAAATTGCGGAATCTACAGAAACTACGGACAACAATAGAAAATAGAATGCAGCAGATGTAAATGATGCAAAATAGGGGGAAAATGAGAAGCTACATAACTTTATAAAAGAAAAATAAAATAACACACTTGGCTGCAAATAACACATATCTGGGCATCAAATTGCTTCACCAATATATATATATATATTCGAGGAATGAACAACACCTACACTTTACACACACAACATTCATGCATATAATAACAACATTGAAATGATGGAATTCTTTCAACAAAACCAGATCCATACTTGATATGGGATTGCACATTTTCTTCTTCTCCCAAATCTGATATTCCTCCTTCTTCTTCTTCTCACAATAAAACATGATGCTTTTAATAATAAACACCTACACAAAAACTTGCCTTACAAGTCAACACAAAATCTCTGACAAGAGATAATCAGGGAGAATAATCAACCAAAAAGTAAATGTGTAGCAGTCATAATTAAATACAAATCTGATATGTCGGTGAGAAAAATCTGGGGAAGACATATATTAGTTGGATGAGTAAGCTCGACTTGATTTTCCAACACTCCCCCTTAATTATGAACATCTACGAGATCATGGAAATTTGAATCAAGTTTGTTCAAAAGCTGTTGTAGCATTTCGAAGCTGCTAACTTGTGCAAAGTCACAAACTCCTAAGCCACTTCGTAAATAATCAAATGTCTCTTTCGCAAATTATTTTGTAAATATGTCAGCCAATTGATCTTCAGACCTGCAAAAATCAAGAAAAATTTCTTTGTTGCTTACAAGCTCTCTGATAAAATGATACCTCGTATCAATATGCTTAGTTCTCTTGTGAAACACATGATTTTTAGATAATGCTATGGCTAAACTGTTATCACAAGAATACTGTAGTGGCTTCCTTTTGATCATGCATCAAATATTTCAACATCCTTCACATCCAAATAGCTTGACACGCAACACTAGTGGCTGCCACATATTCAGCTTCAGCTGAAGAAAGGGTCACAATGGGTTGTTTCTTTGATGCCCATGACACAACACCTATACCAAAGTGAAAATTATACCAAGAAGTACTTTTCCTATCATCTATGCTACCCCCACAATCACTATCAGTGTACCCAACAAGATTGAAATCATCTGAAGTGGAATACAATATACCAAAATCCTTTGTACCACTTACATACCTCAATATCCTCTTACCAACTTGGCAATGTGAGTCTTTTGGAGACTCCATAAACCTTGAAATCAGACTTACACCGTACATAATATCTAGCCTTGTGGCTGTTAAGTACATAAGGCTTCCAACCAACCTCTTGAATAATGTAGAATCCACACATGCTCCATCATCTTCCTTGTTTAACTTCATCCCTTTCATAACCGGTGTTGGGGATAACTTGCACCTTGCCATATTAAATCTCTTCAAAACTTCATTTTCATATTTAGATTGAGAAATAAATATACCATCATTAGATTGATGGACTTCAATCCCCAAGAAATACCTCATAAGACCCAAATCAGTCATTTCAAATTCATTCTTCATTATTGATTTGAAAGAATCTATGTTTAGATCATTGGTAAAGATTAGATCATCCACATACAAGCAAACAATCAAAATGTTACCTTGCTTGTTGACCTTGATGTACAATGTTGGTTCACAACCACTTCTTTGGAAACCATTTTGAATGAGATAGGAGTCAATGCGGCTGTACCAAGCTCTTGGAGCTTGCTTCAATCCATAGAGTGCCTTCTTCAACCTATACACCTTGTCTTCATGACCCGGTAGCTCATAGCCTTGTGGTTGTTCCACATACACTTCCTCCTCTAAATAGCCATTTAAAAATGTAGACTTTACATCCATTTGATATACAGGCCACTTGTTGTGGGCAGCAATAGCTAAAATAGTCCTAATTGTATCCAATCGAGAAACAGAGAAAATGTCTCATTGAAGTCTATACTAGGGCTGTTGTGTAAAGCCCCTTGCAACTAGCCTTGCTTTATGCTTTTGCACTTTCCCATCAGCATCTTGTTTAGTCTTATAAATCCATTTGACACTAATTACATATTTTCCTTCTAAAAAAATCAACCAACTCCCATGTTTGGTTCTTTTCAATGGATTCAATCTCCTCATCCATGGCTTTTACCCATATATGAATTCTCATAGCCTCCTGAAATGTTAATGGATCATCAATATGAGAAAATAAAGCAAAAGATGAAAATGAATTAGTTGTGTCAATATTATAAAACTCACTCAAACTCCTTGTTTTTCATGGCATCATGCTTGCTAGATTTGGATCCGGAGATGAAGAACTACTTGGAGTGCTTAATGGTGTTGCTCCAAGGATACCGATTGATGTAGATGCCGGTGTAGATGCTTGTGAAGTTTTCTGTCCTGTTGGTGTGGACAATAGCCTTGAAGATCTCCTTATTGTGAATGAAGGTGTAGCTTGAGCTGCAACTTATGGTATCATCACGGGATTGGAAGGAGTTGATGTTTGAGTAATATTTGGTGTTGGAAACACTTCATCTACCACACTATCATTTGAGACATCAGCTGCAATTCGACACTCCTCTCTATGCTTCCATCCCATGCTTCATCCTCCACAAACTTAACGTCACGGCTGATTATAACTTTCCTATTGATACGATCAAACAACTTATATGATTTTGTTTCCTATGAGTAACCAACAAATATAAATTTTTGTCCTTTATTATCTAACTTCTTTCTCAACTCATCTACGGAACATGCTCATATGTTATGCATCCAAATACCTTCATATGAGAAACACTACGTTTCCTTGTTGTTCATGCCTCTTCAGAATTTTTTTGCTTACGCTCTTTGTTTGGCACCTATTCATGATGTAAAAAGCAATTGCCACTACCTCGAGACCAATATTCATTTGGTAGATGTTTAGCTACCATCATGCTACGAGCCATCTCCATAATTGTTGGGTTCTTTTCATCCCAAAGACACCATTTTGCTAAGTGTATAGTGGGCTATAAATTGCTTGTGTATGCCATGAGATTTGCAAAAATTTATAAATTCATTAGATATAAATTCACCACCTCTATCCATCCTTAGAACCTTGATGTAGTGGCCGCTTTTCTTCTCCACAAGTGCCTTGAACTGCTAGAAATAAGCAAATGCATCAGATTTGTGTTTCAAGAAATAAACCCAAGTTTTTCTTGTGAAATCATCAATAAAAGTAAGAAAATAAGTGCAGCCTCCTATAGATGGTGTTTGCATTTTCCCACAAATATCTGAATGCACAATCTCAAGTGGAGCTGTAGCTCTATTTGCCTTGCCAACCGGAAATGACTCTCTATGTTGTTTGCCCATAATACATCCTTCACAAACTCTTTCGGTTTCTCAATTAATGGAAAATATTTTACCATATTCTTCATATGTAGTAATTTTAGTGCTCAAAAATATAAATGCCCAAATCTAAAATGCCATAGCCAAGAATCATCCTTTAGCACTGATTGAAACATTGCTTGAGTTTCTACAGAAACATCCTTTTCTTCTTTAGAGTTGTTCTGGCCATTTCCGTAGCTGTCTTGGACATTTCCATAGCTATCTTGAACATTTCCGTAGCTATCTTGAACCTTTTTGTAGCTGTTTTGAACATTTCCATAGCTGTTTTGAAATTTTTTCGTAGTTGTCTTTGGCTACTGCTGATTTTGTATCTTCTACCTTAAAAGCTGCTCCAAAATTTATAGTATGTGTCTCATGAACAACTTGAGTTGTTTTTCCTTTCATAGCCGACCTTATTTTTAATGGAAACATGTGGTTTGTAGTCATTTGTACCTTGGCAATAAGCATATTGCTTGGAAGATTGTCCAAAATAACACACTCATTATTTTCCATGTACACTCTATAGCCCTTTTGTATCGGTTGTCAATGCTCAACAAGTTGTGTTTTAGACCGAAACATAATATACATCAAGCATAAATTTTGGCTCCCACTTTTGGTTAGAATATTAACCATACCTTTACTCAAAACAGTGACTTTGTTGTTGTTACCAAGTAGAACATCGGTTTGAACTAATTCATCCAAGCTAGAAAACAAATATTTATTACCTGTCATGTGATTACTGTAGCCCGAATCTAAATACCATATGTCACATGGGTTTTCTTGAACAACATTGCACTCAACTGGAGAGTTTGTAGGGATTTTTTCAGCAATCTTCGTGCATGCAATGAACATGCTTCCTGAGGGAGTGCTACTTGACTGATTTTGACCTTGGTTTTGCTAATCATATTGTATTTTCTTGCATTCATGAGCATAATGCCCAAACTTCTTACAATAGTGACATTGAATGTGTGATTTGTCAAATATTTGGACACTTGGGTGACTGAAATTATTATTTTCATGTTTACCACTAGCATTTGCATGACTGCTACTACGTCCACTTCTAGGAGAACTTCTCCCTCTACCTCTAGGACTAAAAATCCTCCTTCCGCTTCCATTATTTACAAAAATTTGAGATGAAAATGTATTTTCAACTGAACTATTCAATTTATTTATTCTATATTCATGGTTGATAATAGAAGCATGTAGTTCATCAACACTAAACTAGCTCAAATCTTTGGTTTCCTCTAGACCCACAACTACGGGATCAAATTTAGTAGGGAGACTTCTAAGTACCTTCTCAACAATCTTCCTATCCTTTATGACCTCTCCATTGGACTTGATTTGATTTATTAGGTGACAACATGAGTAGAGAAAGACTCTATTGAATCGAGTTTCTCATTGATAAATTTTCAAGTTCTCTTCTAAGGATCTGTAATTTAGTAGTTTTAACCTTGTCCATACCTTGATATGCAATCTGGAGTGTGTCCCATGCTTCCTTAGCTTTCTTTGTTGCTGCAACTCTTGGGAGTATGCTCTCATGCATTGCTTGATGGATATAAAATAGTGCTTTCCCATCCTTCTTCCTCTGTTCCTTCAAGACATCCTTTTGAGCTTGTGTAAGAGCATTGTATGTTATGCAGTCTGCTAATTCTGGAAACTATTTTCAACCATTTCCCAAAAGTATTGAGACCAAAACAAAACTTTCATGGTCAAAGCCCAATACTCATAGTTCTTTCTGTGAAAATCGAGTTTGCACACTAACCAGGTGATGCGCTAGATGTAGAATTCGGTAATGGCTACTAAAACAAAAACCCGGAAAAAGAATAGAAGTAGGGTTTATCCTGGATCGATACTAGATGAAGGGAATACGAGGATCTATGGAAACTAAAAAATCTACAGCAACTACGAGATAACAATATAAAATAAAATGCAGTGGATTTAAATGATGCAGAACAGGGGAAAAGGAGAAGCTACATAAATTTATAACAGCAAAATAAAATAAAAACTTGGCTTCAAATAACACAGATCTGGGCATCAAATTGCTTCAGCAATACATGCATACATACATACATACATACATATATATTCGAGGAATGAACAGCAACTACACAAATTTGCACAAAAACTTTCATGCATACAATAACAACATTGAAATGAAGGAATTCTTTCAACAAAACCAGTCCAGACTTGAGCTGGGACTACACATTTTTCTTCTTCTCCTAAATATGATTTTCCTCCTTCTTCTTCTCACAATAAAACATGATGCTTTTAATAATAAACACCTACACAAAAAACTTGCCTTACAAGTCAACACAAAATCTCTGACAAGAGATAATCAGGGAGAATAATCAACCAAAAAGTAAATGTGCAGCAGTCATAATTAAATGCAAATCTGATATGTCAGAGAGCTAAATCTGGGGGAAGACATATATTAGTTGCACAATAAATTTTGACTTGATTTTCCAACACATTTTAGGATTAATCATGGCTAAATATTTGGTTGGTATACTTCATGTTCATTTTCACTTATGATCATGTGAATCTTGAATCTTTCTTGAGAGATAGACATGATTCGATCACTAAAATAGAAAGCCTATGCTTCGGTAGGGAATTTTAATATTTATTGTAGAATCAAGTTTTATATTTAATACACCTAAATTCATACTATATAATTTAAAATATTTTGCACCATTGTTTGAAGTCTTTGAACTATACATAGCATTCTCCTACTTGTAAAATTTCTGAATTTGTTGTAAATGTCACTTGATATTGTTTTGAGTTTTCAATTAATCTTTGATAATTAATGATAAATATTATCGATTATATTTCTGAACTAGCATTTTAGGATTCTATCTTTCTTTACACATTGACCTTGATTATTTAGATTCCAAACCATATATTATCTTGAAGCTGGAAAATGGGTATCTTAATTCATTAACATAATGGATATCTTAGTGGACTGATTTTTATTAATTATAGGGAGAATGGTAAAGGCCAAAGCTTTTTGAGTCTTAGATATTTATTAACATCAGTGTGTACTAATTTTGGTGAAGAGATTCAAGCTAACATACATGTTCCCTAACATGCCTTCCATTAACCCATACTTCTCTATTGTTTTGTTGTAAGATAAGGAAAAGAGAACAAGGCCATAAACACAATTTGATATAGGACACTATACAAAGGCCAAACTTTATAGAAAAATAACATTTATAGGGAAAAATTGTAAAGGGTGTCATTTCCCATGCCTCGAGAACTAATTTCACTATTATACTATTTCACGAAGTGGGTCCAACCACCTATGCCATATAAGGTGTGTCATTTAAAACGATACCTTCCGAGTAGAACACATTTCTTGAGTACATAATTGGTGTAAACTTCTAGAAGAAGGGACAAAATTTGTACCCAAATGCCTCTATCCGTAGAAAATAAAATCCGGAAATTTTATAGGAAAAAAACAAATTTGCATGTGTGTGGGAACAAATGAGGTAAACAGGGAAAGTTCCTTTATGGATATAAAATTAAAGGAATGATGATCATTACATGTGGTTGAAGCTAATGATTTTTCATGACTTTGAGGATTGTTACGTGATGCGAGATATTTTGATATCATTCTATGGTGAATTCTTGTTTAGCGAGTCTATTTTTGTAGGAAACATACTAGATGCATAAAAATTGAAAACCAAAGATAAATTTGATTTTCTAAACATGTAATGAATTTTGAAAACAATTAATGGATTTTCTATAAAGATTAAGAGTCACCATGATGTATAATTAATACAAGTTAATAGTATTTGGGACCTTTTTTAGGTGGAGTTATATGAGCAAAAGACCCGATACGCAAAGATGCGAAGTATTTATATAGACATATTACATCTACTAGCATTCCCAAAGGCATGAATTGCCTTTCTCTAAGGCTAGCAGATGAATATTCTTCCAATTCAAAGGCTCATATGTAGCTACCTAATCTTGAATTAGTTTCCTTCTTACTTGACAACTCGTATCAAAAAAATTTCATCGTGGTAGTGTCCTCATCCATGAAGAACTCTTTGAAGCCGAGAGAAAGATATTTTTCATGTCATCACAGATAAGATGACATATGCACCAATGCATGCATGCTTTGGTTTCCACCCTTTTCCTCGAGCAATTATTGAAGTGAAAGGTATCCATCAATTTAAATGGATGATGAAAGATAAAGCTCCCATGTTGGATGCCATGATGGAGGACCATGCAATTAGAAGAATCTATGATCATGATAGTGTAGTGCCCACATTTTCTATCCTCTATTATATGCTGAATTCTTAAACCTCGGTCATGACTTAACATGGATGTTGACATATTTTGGACATTATGATATGTTGGCTTGGCTTCATGGACATGTATGGTAATTTGGGGCCTAATGGCTACATGTTGGATACTTAGTTTAGTCACATATCTTGATTTTATAAAGTATTTGATTTGCTAATGAGGATACATGATGGCATGGTGATATGACATTTTTATGTATTACAATACCTAACGTATGACGAATTGTGTGAGATTGTGCATTCCACATTGATGTTGTGATATCCTTAATTTACATGTTTGAACTAATTTCACTTAGTGAGTAGTTAGTTTACTCTTGTATTGGACAAGTGCGTTTAATGTGTGCAATGAGTGTGCAGGTGATAGGTCATAGGAGAACGTGGGTTTCAGGGAGGCTACACAAACTATGCACAAGCAGCCCACGGGGCTAAGTCCTAACCGTGTTAATTGTTTGAGGCTGTATAGTTTGATTGTATTTTGGGCACCATGAGTGACCCTCATATGAGATGTAATATGTCATGTAAATTTTATTTGTGTAGAATGTTTTATTTTTGTATGTAAATTAGGTTTGGGGGCTTAATGGTCCCCACTTTCTTTAAGTTTTGGGTTTGGTTTATTTTTTATTAATTAGAGGGGATTAGGGGTCACATGTGAACCCTTGGGTGGGCCCCACATCCTCTACACTTGTGCCCAAAAGTGTCAAACCCGAATTTGGGCTTATTATGACATTTCATGTGACCTCCCTTTAGTTTTGGGAGTCACTTAGCATGAAATTAGGTCCATGGACCCTACCTATGGGGTAGGGGGCTTAATTTCAAGGAAAAAGGGGTTTTCCCTCCCATTTTGCCTCTTTCTTGTCCCCACCTTTGTTGGAATGAGTGTGTTGTGGGGAATTGACATAAGTTTGTCCCCCTTCCTTTTGAGTGATTTGGGAGAAGGATTTTTTATATGTTTTTATATTTTATTTAATTTGGAGGAATCTTTGACTTAGGGAGGAGAGGGGTGACACATGTCACCCCCTCATTGGAAAAGAAATTGTTTTGGTTTCTCTTCAAAGTCTCCCTCATGGAGGAGAAAGAGAACTTTTGCTCATTTTTTTAGAGCATTGGCTTGGTGCTTGAGGAAGAAAGTTGGACAATCTTGTTTTGGAGAGCTCTTGGAGGTAGGCTCTTGAGCTCATTTTATGTTGTATGTTCTTGCTAGATCTTAGCTTGCTTATAGTTGGAATGTTTGTTTAGTTGCTTGTATGGTTTGTTGCTTAAGTATGGTTGTTGTATTTATTTTTCTCCATCCATCATATGGTTTGATGGATGTTGGAGTTCTTTGGGGGAAGAGAGAGGGATTTTCCCTCTCAAACCTCATGGCTTGATGGGAAAGCCATGTAGGTTCCTTTTACTCCCCTCATATGGTTTGAACCCCTTCCCCATTCTTGGAGAGGAAACCCAATGGGTTTGAAAATCCTCCCAAGAAGGATTTTGGTGAATGGGTGGAGCAATAAGGAGGATTTTGTTGATTCGGAGGAATAAGGAGGTTGAGAAGAATCTTGTGTGCATCCTATGGTTGGATCACACCTTATGGAATTTTCGGGTTTCTCTTCTACTCTTCCCCAATTTAGAGGATAAATATGGATTTCTCCTCCTTTATTTTATTTGCTAAATGTCATGTTTTTCTTAGTGTATGATCTTGGCTTGTATGTGAAAATATTGTGGTGTTTGTGTCCCTAAACCTTGCACACAAAGTTGTGGAAGCTATCTCTCTCTCCCGGGCTTGGGGGAAGCTAGCATGTCTTCTAAAATTGGAAAGGCATGTAATGATGCCTAAAGGTTGGGTGGTTAAACAAGCCTTGTTCTCTTGAAGTTGGATCCTTGTAAACCTTCAAAAGTTGGAGTTCATATGGATGATAGTTGGAGCCTTAAGCTTGAGGATTGCTGGAGTATCTTTGGTGGCATGGTCTTTTATGGATCTCTCCTTGTTTTGGAAATTTTTTAGCTTCTTGATAAGCACGTGTTCTTTGTAAAAATATTGAAGTGATCCTTCGCAAGCATTCCATTTGGGGTATATGTTTAGTTCAAGGAAGCATGTGTGTCTCAAAGTCGTATTTATTCCACTCTTTGAATATAGTTGAAAGTTGAATGTATTTGTAAAACTTGCTACTTTCCATGAGCGGAAGAGTCTTGCTACATTAAGAAGTGATGCCTTCATGGTTGTTTGAAAAGAAAATATATTTTCAGATTTCAGTCTTTTAATGTGAAATGGGTAATTAGTAATTCTTTGTTAAAATGAAAAGTTTTCCTTCATGAAGTAGATCTTACCTGGTAAAGAAACTTGTAATGGGATTTCTTGAGTAGATTTGTATTTTTGAAATATATTGTATATTGAGTTTAAGCTTCTTGGAAATGAAATATTGTAATAAATGTTTCCTATAATATGAACTTGTTGTAACTCCTTGAAGGAAAGATGATTGATCGGAAATATTGTTATTCTTGTTGATCTCCTTCTTGTCAAATCTTGTAAATTGATTTTATTTAAAAATAAAGTATCATTTTGAAATACATCTCTCCTTATATATTTTGCAATTTAGTGAATAAAATACAACTAGGTCTCTCTTAAAATTAAATGGATACATTGGAAAGAACTTGGTATTTCATACTACATAACATGGTCTAAACATACCTCATCAGGATACGACTTGGGGATAGTTTTCATTAACATGGTATGTGAAGTATTTTCACATAAAATAAAATAATAGAAATTTAACTATGTATATAAAATAGAGTTGGCTTATACTAATTTAACTATGATTAAAATTTGCATAGATACATATTGATTTATATAATAATACAAATGGTAGGATTACTATGATACATTTGTATTTATATTATAAAATTTATATTTTCTATACTATAATTTACATATATTTTATTAAATAAGGATGTTATAGTTTACATATTATAGTATAAAGTTATTATATTATATATATGTATAGCTATATATATATATTATCAAACTTTTAAAAACAAAATAAATAAAAGAATTAAAATCTAAAATGATCGGATGGGGGAGAGAATTGTGTTCATTGTTTTTTTAAGTTTTGAATGTGGTTGTGGGGAGGGGTTGGACCCTCCCCAACCCTATCTGCACGACGCTAAGACCCCCACCTCTCCCCGTCCTGCACCAAGCGATGCCGGGCTCTCCAACTTGCGCCATTTCCCTTCCTACACAGCCCCAACACCCCGTTCCATGCCTCTGCCCACTCCCCCACTTTGTTGTGAACCCAACCCAACTTCCTCCTCCACCTCCTGCACACCACTATCCAATATGTGGCTCCACACCCTATCCAATCCCCCACTCTCTGCGTGCAACTACATCTCCTTCCCATGCATTTCTCATTTCACTCAGTCGTTCTCTCTCCAAACCACCGCCCCAACCTCCCTAGTCATGGAGATCCGTAACAAAAGAAGAAAATAAAAATACGGGGTCGCTAATTTCGGCTCTCTAAAACTAATTTTTTTATTAAAAATATATATATATACACACACCCAAGAATTTCACCTTTAATAGGGTATTCAAAATCTATACAACCGAGGGAATACTTTGTAAATGAAACTATACAAAATATACATATTCAATACGAAGGTGTAGTTGGATCAAATAAGAATCCTCCCTTGGTTACCATGGCTCTTCAATCCACCTGCACAAGCTACACGAACAAGAAAGGAAAAGAAACTAAATGAGAACCAAATGGAGAGAGAGGAGATAAAGATGTGCTAGGGAAAGTTTAGGAAAACTTAGATCAAGGGCTAGGATCTCTTTCATCCTAGGGTTCATAATTAACCCTACCTTCTTTTAGGTCATGGATAAACTTTAATGTGAATGGGAAGTAAAGAAAAAAATAAAAATGTGTGTGTGGGTAAATATATTAAAAGTTGGAAATCTAATTAATTTAAAAGGGGTGTAGACTCTTTCTAGGGTGTCCCTAGCAAACGTAATAGAAATTAAATAAATAATATTGTCTAGGGCTAGCAATTAAGTAATTGGGTAAATAAATTTAGTTTAAAATAAATATTAACAGGAATAAGATTTATTATTATTAAGTATTTACTTTCAAAAAAAAATTATGCAAATTCTTAGTAGCTTATTGGTAAGGTTTCTAGTGTCTCGAGGCGGGGCACTATAGATAGTGCTAATGGAACAAGCCATTCTCCCGCCCTCATGGTGGCTGAACTTGAGCAAAATTTCCTAAATACTTTTCTCGTAATGAACTACATCCACATATATCTTCCGAGTTAAACAAAACCTACAACATTCATTGACTAATCAACAATTCCTAATTTTGTATTTTTCTCGATGAAGGAGCAAGTTATTACTGCCCTTGTTGCCTTTCGTAATTATTCTTGTAGAATATATACTTTGTTGTAAGAGGTTACAACTATCAAGAGAAGCCATGCATTCGAATACTATAATTACGAGATAAATGACAAGTATAATATGCGTATTGTGTTTGTGTTATCTTTAAATTATTTTCTTACATGATCCCTAGTCATGTTAACATGGAAAAGCATAAATGTAGGTCCAATATTAATCTTGTGATGAACATATATAGTAGTTGATTATTGTATTAATTTTGTGAAGTGAAATTTGTGTGATGTTTAAAAAAATTAGTCCTTTTTTGTTATTTTTGCAAGGCTTCAAATTTGGCACTGTAATGCCCTGTTTTAATGACGTGAAGTGTGGCATGAAACAATGACATGTGATACTAAAATTTTTATCAATCATTAGGCAAAGTTTTTAGTCAATGTTAAAGAAGTTTACATAATCAAACTTTGTCAAGTTAGTCTTATGGATAACAATTCAACATGGGATTTCATTTCCTACAATGAAGTACTTATATTTCCTTTCATTTTTTTAATGGCATGCATTAGATATGATACATATTTTCCATATTTATGATTTCCCATGTAATGCCCTGTTTTCTATGGTTATTCCCAAGATGACAAAAATCTCAAAGCTCTATCAATCAACTCGCACTTATTTGATTTGGTAGATTTGAACTTTGAACTGTTCTCATTAAGCGGTTCACTCTGACCCAACAACTGCTTTAATGTTCATGGAGGCTCATAAAAGAATTTAGGTGGAAATCATAGTTGGGGGTGGGTGGCTCAACCAACACCTGCCAGAAAAACATTAAAATTTCCCCTCTCTTGCGTGCCGAACAGCTCCAGGTCACATCGTTGTTTGCTTTTGCAAAAGGATTCAGATCTTGTCCCGCCCTTGTTTTGGTCTACTGTTGTTTTTGCCTTAACCCACGAATGCTTGTTTGCGCCCCATCAAATCTTGTAATGAGATGAACTGCTACGGCGTGTTCTGGATGGTGAAATGAAGGTCTATCACCCTGATGTTGCAAGGGTGGGCGTGTGGTTTTTGAACGAATGAGGGCAAGGCGATCAAGAGTGATAGATGCAATGCGATAAGAATGGCGGACGGTCTTTCTTTGCTCCTCCACGAGAGTATATAGTGTGAGTGAGGCATTTGAAACTCACCTGTATTCAACGTGAAAGGTTTCAATCGGGTAGAAGCCCGTTTGAGCGCTCAACAAGCTGTGGATTCGTCCCAACTATGTTGTTTTCTGTTCAATTTTGAATGCATCCTCAATTCGGGATTTCTCCTACAAGATATTTTTATCAAATCCGATTAAGTGACAGTGTGACTGTTACCAGCAGACCTGATGAAATTTATTACAGAGTTTCTCTACTGAAACCTTGCTTGTTCTTCGATGTAGTTCATGGAAGAGGGCCTCTTGGAGGCGGATCTGTTTCAGATCAGAATATTCATGAAGCACGTTTGCTTTGCTGCAGTTATGGCGCTTGCTTTATGTGTTGGTGACAGATCACACCCACAGGCACAGAAGATCTATGCAATGTTGAAGAAAATGTCTTGGGAGATGAAGGTAGCAGGATATTCCTCAGATCCAGAGCTTGCACTGAGTCATTTCTCCAAAACCGATTCGTGACAGTGAGGGTGTTACCAACAGGCCTGATGAAATTTATTTGCAAAGAGTCTCTATTGAGATCTTACTTGTTGTAGGATGTAACTCATGGAAGAGAATCTGTTAGGGGCGGATCTGTTTCATATCAGAGTATTCATGAAGCACAATTTGCCTTGCAACTATATGAGCATCTTCTACGAGTCACTATGTTGGCAGGCATAAAGGGGTGCTGATGGAATTATCACTTTTTCAAGCTACAGCTGAAATGTTTGCACCGAGAGTTTGATGCTGTCCTCAGATCTGATGAAGGAAAAGGTTTATTTATCATTATGGTAGATGCCTTCAGAGCCAGGAGTGTGATGTAATCAGTATATTTTGTGTCCAAGCTTCAAATCATGGGGTTGGCCTTGTAGATGTTATTCGCTGCATGAATGTGGCACTGGCACGAGCTCGCAAAGCAGCTGCATTGAAGCAATCTAGTGAGTGGTCAGCCTTAATTGAGGATGCTAAGTCTAGGGACTGTTTTATGGATATGGAGTCTATACCAAGAGATTGTTCTTGGTTGTAAAGCCATCTTCTTTTGCTTTGTCTCAGACTAGGGCTGCTCCTAACATGAGAGCACCAAGGTTAGGAGGTCCAAATTAGAAGCAATCAGATGCATATGGAGATGGTGGAGGTGTTTGGATGTATGACGAAGGATTAAGTTCATTTGCCAAAAATGGGGCCTACAGAAGTTCTAGGGCTGATCTTGGAGCGGTGTTGGGAGAATGATGGCAAGTATTTTAGACCACCCACCCTGGCTGTGAACTCCTACCTGTGCCAACATGAAGATGTTCGATGTTTGGGCACCCAACGAGCTTGAAGAAAATGGATTTAGGCTTCGGTTGCTGTTGCAGGCCCCGTCCATCTTGTTATCGACTGCGGGAGCTTAATCAGGCACGATATTCTCTATACCATTAATTCTTATGCTGTTATTTAATTGAATCACTAAATAACTCTACTCTTCATATTAATGTCTCGTGTGATGGTATACTGTTTGGTTTCCACTTTCCTGGCTCATTTGTATTTGTTTTGGCGTTAGAAATGATTGCATTGGTTGAAGCCCTTATATTGTTTTCTGGGTTTTAATAAATATTAGTTGGGTGAACTTTGCTCTTAAGTCTAATAAAACAAAAGAGGTGGGGGTCCTGTAATGAACACCCCCTAGTTCCTTATGTTGGTCTCACGATTTGAATGTTTTATCAAACATTGTTGTTGGACTCAACCTTACAGTTCCTGTTTTGTTCTTATTCTTGTTTCGGTTCGAGATCTTTAGTTCTGGGTTATGTCGAGTATTTGCGAATTAGGGATTGAGTACTGCAAGTGCATTGTGTATAGGTGAATGGTGCTATTCCTGTCTCTATCCTTTTCTTTCATTTGTTTAGGTTCTAGTAACCCTTCCCAGTTGGCATGGTGTGTGCTTAGCTTGATTGATTTTTGAATTGAGCCAGGTTGATATTACGTTCAACTAGGTTAGTTGCTTTTGTTACTTGTTTGAATCGCTCAAAGAAATACTTTTATTCTTCGAGTGTCATGGTTGATCGTCATAATTTGATATCAATTCATGTTCACCGTTTGGAGATTGTCGTCTTTGGAATCACCTTCTCTCCCTTGGTAACTGTTGTATGTTTTGAGGAATGTAGTTGATCCTATGGAATGTCTTCTTTTGACGATACTCACATTTCTTTTGGATAGTTTAAAATGTCAGAGGAAATACTCTTCTTCGTACCTTGATTTTGTTTCACACATGTTGGAGGATACGAGATCTACTGGATCATTAGTGAGGAGTTTTTTTTCAAATCTTAAAATTGGGATGTGGGTTTTATGCGTAAGAAATTACTCTACGATTTGCTCCGTAAAGATGCTTAAATTTCATTCTCCTGTGACTTAGAGGTTGGTGTGTTTGGAAACTCATTGGTTGAGTGGTTTGTGTTATGATCGTTGTGATACGACCTCCTTGCTATCATTATAGTAGAATGGTTATGCGTTGACCAAAAAGGTTTAAGTCAACTTGTTGTTGACGACAGATCCTTTGGAAGCTATGTATCTTGTGTTGCGTTCTTGTGAATGATTGAGTAACCCTCCTGTAAGATTTATAATGGATATGATTGGTCTTGTCAAATTTGTCCTTTTTCTTAAGACATTCTCTTGATTAGAAGAAAGTCTAATAGAAGGATTGTTAGGATAGGATGTGACCCATGCGAGGTCATTTGTGCATTTCACCCCTTTTCTTTCCATTTTTATTTATTCTATACTGACATAAAATTTACTGTTATTGGCACATCACCTTAATATTAATAAGTCATGTTGGTTTAGATATTCTCATGTCGATTGATTGTTTGGGATCTTCCAGTGGCATAGTGAATCCTTGGCTTGGTGAACTAACTTAAACAAATAGGGATAGATCACGTTTGAAAGTAATTCTCTTCCTGTAATTGTTTTTGTTTCGAAATGTTATCTTGTTAATGACGGTCATTATTGTGATATGGGTGAAATTCACTATGATGTTTATTAACTGCTCCTATGTGAAAATGATAATTGAATAGAGTTAGTGCCATCCCTTTTATTTAGACATTTTATGCTTTTGGACAGCTCTTTAATTGCTCTTGTTTAGACTCTTGAATTATTGTTTTCTTCATCAACGGTGTTTTTCTTCTTCCTTGAAACAGTTAGATAACAACATATTGTCTTAATGTTATAGCTTTTATCGTGCTCAGTTCTTGCGAACTGACATGTGCTAACAAATGTGCAGGAGGATTTCCTGAGTAGAAAAAAAAAAAAAAAGAGAGAAAAAGAAACACATGTAGAAAGTGGATTCCAGCCTTCTTAGGAACTGCTGTTGTGCGAATGTTTTTCTTTTACTTTACAGCATTGGTATGGAAATTGTGGAGACTATCTAGAAGGCATTGTGTTATAATTTTGTATTGTTCTCTTGTAGGTTGTTGTTATCGTTTGAAAGTCAATTTGAGAAATATTATCGTCAATAAGATTAAATGAACTTGTTTTGACATGCGTATCCTTTGTTGAATTTTCACTTTTCAGAATATGATTTATCCTTGAATTGTCAAACCTAATTCTAATTATCCAAACTTGAATCATCTTGCATCGCTCTAGTTACCTTGGTCTTGTGTCGATTGGTAAAGGACTATGTTTTGGAACCTAGCAAAAAGAAAACAAGAGAAACAAATATACCTTGTGATCCCGCGTAAACTAATCAACAATCTCTTATTGTGGTAAATCCTCAGAATGGTCTTAAGGTGAAATCAATGATTGAATTCTTGGAAGATAATAAGATTATAATAAATAGAAGGAACTTGACTAAGAAACTCTTCGACCTATCTTGCCCATTGAAAAAAAAAAATAAACAGTATACTTATGTCTATCTCTTCAAGTGAAGCCCAAGTGAAACCTTTAATATTTCTGGTTAGACTCTTGCCCCAATGAAATCCTTTTTAACCACTAATAAGATCTTAATGATGAATCCAAGTCTTAGACAGTCATGTACTGTAAAAATAAAATAAAATAAAAATATGACCGCTTAAAAGGGTAAAACATATATGTTTAAAAGCACAACGTTGAAAACAGTTTGATGAAGTTAAGAGCCTTGATAAACTAACTGCCTCCTAACCAATGAACAAGTTAATCAAGTTAATGAAGCAACCTCTTACCATCCAATAATTGGTTTACACTGTATATTAACATTATCAAGGTAGGGGAAAATTCTTCAAAGGAGACATGACTTTCAGATTCTCCTATTATGATTCCTCTGCGAAAAGTAAAGAATGTAAAAGCACTTACAGCTAAAACATGAATCTAAAGAAACCTTCTGTGGGAAGACCTTGTTGTAAGACTGCATACTTTAGATGAACCATTGTGTCCTTAGTGTGTGCCTCAAGTTTATCTGTAACCAGTGTGGGCCCGTGTTGTGGAAAGCATGTCTTTAGTTGATTGTATTCCCTAGAGAACTTGTGTAGTGTCATATTATCTTCAAGTAAGTCAAAAAAAAAGTTATCCGGTATTTCACTGTGTTGTCCTTGTGTTGGTAATTTTGGTGTGTTACACTTTGGTATCAGAGCGAAGGTTCATGCTCTCGAACCTCTGGGCTGGATTGGTGTTGTATGATGATGGTGCATGGTGGTAGTGGGGTTACATGATGATACTGCATGATGATGATGATGTTGCATGACGATGATTTATATTGGAAGAGTAATGTGCTTTAAGCGTGATGTGATTATTGTCGTAATTGTGATATTGTGAACGCACGTGATGTGTATGTCACTCAGTGCGTATTTGTCATCATGTTGATGTGTTGGGGATGAGAGTATTCTCTCTCCTTCTTGTGGATTCTAGGAAGAATTCACGTGTAAATTATTGTTTGTGATGTGTGAAAAGAATTCTAATGTGGATGACGTAGTGTTGGAGCATTGTGGCATATTGTGATATGTGGGTGTATCAATGTGTTGTATGACTAGTTGATGTTAAAAGAAACGAGTTGTATCATGATGTTTTTACCATGTTCTGAAGAAACGTGTGTACCACCTTGTTATGTTGCAATGTATGTTATGTTGTGATGTACTATGTTCATCGTATATATGAGTTGTGTAATATGTAATGCTTCATGTTGTGATTTTGGGTCATACGGTGAGTGTATGAACCCTATCGTATTGTGATTGCACCTTGGGTGCAGAATGTGGTAAAGTGATGTATTGCGCCCTGTGAATGTATGATTGTGATCTACCCCGTATACCTACCATACGTGAGACGTTATGGTAGCTATGTGTGTACCACCATGGTGTTAGTGATGTAGTTACATGTTATGTTGTGAGCCTTACACTAACCGACCCTGAGGGAGATCGGTAGAAGTGTATGTTGAGAGTGAGGAATGGTGTACCATGGGTCAATAACTTGAGTCAAAACTCGGTTTAGTAGATTACATGTGACTCTTTCCTCTCTCCCTATGTGGTTGTATGTATGCAACCTTAGTGTATCTATGACTATGTTTAGCCTTGTCGAAGGGTGGCGGGATATATATATATATATATTTTACGAGCTGAGGCTCGATGTTCCGAGTGCCAGCAACTCGTTGAGTACCCCTTTGGTGGCCAGATAAGGCCACACAGTTATCGTAATGTGACATTATTATAAGTTGATTTTATTCGTAAATTGAGCTTTTTATTTTATTTTGCAAGGACCAGCATCTTTTCTTGATTGCAATGCTTTACAATTTTGGGCATTTCCGTGGTTTGTGGCACTAACATGGGGATTTGATACTAACTTTGGCCATTTGGTCATTTATTTTTGCTTGATTTTGGGGTCTTCTTTTAAATTGGGAATTTTTACCGCCTTGCCCAAGGCTTGTACTTTGCCACTTGGCACTTTGACTGGATTGTTGTGCTGGTTCTAATGTCGTGATGTGTGGAATAGGGTCATGGGATGCACCATGGATTGGTTGGACCTATGGACCCGCTTCGTTGTATGGGGGTACGCCCCAAGGGGTACATATGACTAGCGGGTTATTGAGAACTACGCGTTATTATGTCACTTGGGTTAGGAGTGTCCAAACTCGATGTGCCTTGGGCACAGAGAGACAACCGGCCTCCTTGAGGGAGGCAAAAGAGTTTGAGGGAGGCATAAGAGTTTGAGGGAGGCATAAGAGACTTGAGGGAGGCATAAGAGTTTGAGGGAGGCATAAGAGTTTGAGGGAGGCATAAGAGACTTGAGGGAGGCATAAGAGTTTGAGGGAGGCATAAGAGACTTGAGGGAGGCATAAGAGTTTGAGGGAGGCTTATGATATTTTATGCGTATGGTTGATGTTTCAGGATATATGTTGAGTTATTGTGATGTTTGGTAGTGGTCTTTTGATGTATGTGTTACTCATGTCAGATGGTTATGTGTTGTGATGTTGTGGACATGTCATTGATTCCCTTGTGGACACTATGTACCTGTAGCATGGTTTGTTGTTATGTGAGTCTTTCATTGATGCAAATTGAGGAAATGTCTGGTGGATTGTAGTACTCTTTTGGTTGAGTATTTGGTATGTCAGTCATTGATGTGTGATGAGTACCTATGTTATGGGAAGTGTGCCTATTCTATTCTGTATTTGAGTAACCTTTTGTGGTGTAATACAATCTTGAAGTATATACTTGTGTGCTTGTGAATCTGTAGTGTCTTGTGAACCTGATAGGGCGTTGTGGTAGCAGTTCATGTTGGGCACCCACAATAAAGAATGAACAAAAAAAAAAAAAAAAACTCTTTAATGATGAAATTTTAAAAACAATTAAACTAAGAATAATGCTTATGGAAAGAGACTAATGAAATGATGAACAAGAAAGAACTGCCAATCTTCACAGAACATTAAAAGTTAAAATTTCTACCAAATGATCCTAAGGCTACCTTGTGACCCTGCTTTAATTAACTAAAATTTAAACCATAAAGTGTACTTCTCCTTTGCATGTTGTTGGTTACGTGCCATTTCCTTTCCTCTGTGTTATGTCGCATCGAGGACGATGCTTTCTTAAGGGGAGGAGAATGTAATGCCCTGTTTTAATGACGTGAAGTGTGGCATGAAACAATGACATGTGATACTAAAATTTTTATCAATCATTAGGCAAAGTTTTTAGTCAATGTTAAAGAAGTTTACATAATCAAAATTTGTCAAGTTAGTCTTATGGGTAACAATTCAACATGGGATTTCATTTCCCTCTGATGAAGTACTTATATTTCCTTTTTTTTTTTTTTAATGGCATGCATTAGATATGATACATATTTTCCATATTTATGATTTCCCATGTAATGCCCTGTTTTCTATGGTTATTCCCAAGATGACAAAAATCTCAATCACTATCAATCAACTCGCACTTATTTGATTTGGTAGATTTGAACTTTGAACTGTTCTCATTAAGCGGTTCACTCTGACCCAACAACTGCTTTAATGTTACGTGGAGGCTCATAAAAGAATTTAGGTGGAAATCATGGTTGGGGGTGGGTGGCTCAACCAACACCTGCCAAAAAAAAAACATTAAAATTTCCCCCTCTTGCGTGCCGAACAGCTCCAGGTCGCATCGTTGTTTTCTTTTGCAAAAGGATTCGCAGTCTTCTGTCCCCGCCCCTTGTTTTGGTCTACCTGTTGTTTTCTGCCTTAACCACGAATGCTTGTTTGCGCCCCATCAAATGCTGCAACAGATGAATTGCTACAGCGTGTTCAGGATGGTGAAATGAAGGTCTATCGCCCTGATGTTGCGAGGGTGGGCGTGTGGTTTTTGAACGAATGAGGGCAAGGCGATACAAGAGTGATAGATACAACTGCAATAGCAATGGCGACGGTCTTTGCTGCTCCTCCACGAGCTTCATATAGTGTCCTTGTGCGGCCTGAAACTCACTCTGTATTCAACGTGAAAGGTTTCATTCAGGTAGAAGCCCGTTTGAGCGCTCCAACAAGCAGTTTGTCCAACTATGTTGTTTTCTGTTCAATTTTGAATGCATCCTCAATTCGGGATTTCTCCTTCAAGATAGTTTTTATCAAATCGATTAAGTGACAGTGTGGTGCATTATTGCACCGGTTGAACTGATGAAATTTATTACAGAGTTCTCTACTGAAACCTTGCTTGTTCTTCGATGTAGTTCATGGAAGAGGGCCTCTTGGAGGCGGATCTGTTTCAGATCAGAATATTCATGAAGCACGTTTGCTTTGCTGCAGTTATGGCGCTTGCTTTATGTGTTGGTGACAGATCACACCCACAGGCACAGAAGATCTATGCAATGTTGAAGAAAATGTCTTGGGAGATGAAGGTAGCAGGATATTCCTCAGATCCAGAGCTTGCACTGAGTCATTTCTCCAAAACCGATTCGTGACAGTGAGGGTGTTACCAACAGGCCTGATGAAATTTATTTACAAAGAGTCTCTATTGAGATCTTACTTGTTGTAGGATGTAACTCATGGAAGAGAATCTGTTAGGGGCGGATCTGTTTCATATCAGAGTATTCATGAAGCACAATTTGCCTTGCAACTATATGAGCATCTTCTACGAGTCACTATGTTGGCAGGCATAAAGGGTGCTGATGGAATTATCACTCTTTCAAGCTACAGCTGAAATGTTTGCACCGAGAGTTTGATGCTGTCCTCAGATCTGATGAAGGAAAAGGTTTATTTATCATTATGGTAGATGCCTTCAGAGCCAGGAGTGTGATGTAATCAGTATATTTTGTGTCCAAGCTTCAAATCATGGGGTTGGCCTTGTAGATGTTATTCGCTGCATGAATGTGGCACTGGCACGAGCTCGCAAAGCAGCTGCATTGAAGCAATCTAGTATTTGGTCGGCCTTAATTGAGGATGCTAAGTCTAGGACTGCATTTTATGGATATGGAGTCTATACCAAGAGATTGTTCTTGGTTGTAAAGCCATCTTCTTTTGCTTTGTCTCAGACTAGGGCTGCTCCTAACATGAGAGCACCAAGGTTAGGAGGTCCAATTAGAAGCAATCAGATGCATATGGAGATGGTGGAGGTGTTTGGATGTATGACGAAGGATTAAGTTCATTTGCCAAAAATGGGGCCTACAGAAGTTCTAGGGCTGATCTTGGAGCGGTGTTGGGAGAATGATGGCAAGTATTTTAGACCACCCACCCTGGCTGTGAACTCCTACCTGTGCCAACATGAAGATGTTCGATGTTTGGGCGCCCAACGAGCTTGAAGAAAATGGATTTAGGCTTCGGTTGCTGTTGCAGGCCCCGTCCATCTTGTTATCGACTGCGGGAGCTTAATCAGGCACGATATTCTCTATACCATTAATTCTTATGCTGTTATTTAATTGAATCACTAAATAACTCTACTCTTCATATTAATGTCTCGTGTGATGGTATACTGTTTGGTTTCCACTTTCCTGGCTCGTTTGTATTTGTTTTGGCGTTAGAAATGATTGCATTGGTTAAAGCCCTTATATTGTTTTCTGGGTTTTAATAAATATTAGTTGGGTGAACGTTGCTCTTAAGTCTAATAAAACAAAAGAGGTGGGGGTCCTGTAATGAACACCCCCTAGTTCCTTATGTTGGTCTCACGAATTGAATGATTTATCAAACATTGTTGTTGGACTCAACCTTACAGTTCCTGTTTTGTTCTTATTCTTGTTTCGGTTCGAGATCTTTAGTTCTGGGTTATGTCGAGTATTTGCGAATTAGGGATTTAGTCTGCAAGTGCATTGTGTATAGGTGAATGGTGCTATTCTGTCTCTATCCTTTTCTTTCATTTGTTTAGGTTCTAGTAACCCTTCCGGTTGGCATGGTGTGTGCTTAGCTTGATTGATTTTTGAATTGAGCCAGGTTGATATTACGTTCAACTAGGTTAGTTGCTTTTGTTACTTGTTTG
Source organism: Taxus wallichiana var. yunnanensis (assembly GCA_018340775.1). Taxonomy (NCBI): domain Eukaryota; kingdom Viridiplantae; phylum Streptophyta; class Pinopsida; order Cupressales; family Taxaceae; genus Taxus; species Taxus wallichiana. The sequence goes on from CM031234.1 coordinate 375,268,348, forward strand.
AATCGCTCAAAGAAATACTTTTATTCTTCGAGTGTCATGGTTGATCGTCATAATTTGATATCAATTCATGTTCACCGTTTGGAGATTGTCGTCTTTGGAATCACCTTCTCTCCCTTGGTAACTGTTGTATGTTTTGAGGAATGTAGTTGATCCTATGGAATGTCTTCTTTTGACGATACTCACATTTCTTCTGGATAGTTTAAAATGTCAGAGGAAATACTCTTCTTCGTACCTTGATTTTGTTTCACACATGTTGGAGGATACGAGATCTACTGGATCATTAGTGAGGAGTTTTTTTTCAAATCTTAAAATTGGGATGTGGGTTTTATGCGTAAGAAATTACTCTACGATTTGCTCCGTAAAGATGCTTAAATTTCATTCTCCTGTGACTTAGAGGTTGGTGTGTTTGGAAACTCATTGGTTGACTGGTTTGTGTTATGATCGTTGTGATACGACCTCCTTGCTATCATTGTAGTAGAATGGTTATGCGTTGACCAAAAAGGTTTAAGTCAACTTGTTGTTGACGACAGATCCTTTGGAAGCTATGTATCTTGTGTTGCGTTCTTGTGAATGATTGAGTAACCCTCCTGTAAGATTTATAATGGATATGATTGGTCTTGTCAAATTTGTCCTTTTTCTTAAGACATTCTCTTGATTAGAAGAAAGTCTAATAGAAGGATTGTTAGGATAGGATGTGACCCATGCGAGGTCATTTGTGCATTTCACCCCTTTTCTTTCCATTTTTATTTATTCTGTACTAACATAAAATTAACTATTATAGGCACTTCACCTTAATATTAATAAGTCATGTTGGTTTAGATATTCTCATGTCGATTGATTGTTTGGGATCTTCCAGTGGCATAGTGAATCCTTGGCTTGGTGAACTAACTTAAACAAATAGGGATAGATCACGTTTGAAAGTAATTCTCTTCCTGTAATTGTTTTTGTTTCGAAATGTTATCTTGTTAATGACGGTCATTATTGTGATATGGGTGAAATTCACTATGATGTTTATTAACTGCTCCTATGTGAAAATGATAATTGAATAGAGTTAGTGCCATCCCTTTTATTTAGACATTTTATGCTTTTGGACAGCTCTTTAATTGCTCTTGTTTAGACTCTTGAATTATTGTTTTCTTCATCAACGGTGTTTTTCTTCTTCCTTGAAACAGTTAGATAACAACATATTGTCTTAATGTTATAGCTTTTATCGTGCTCAGTTCTTGCGAACTGACATGTGCTAACAAATGTGCAGGAGGATTTCCTGAGTAGAAAAAAAAAAAAAAAGAGAGAAAAAAGAAACACATGTAGAAAGTGGATTCCAGCCTTCTTAGAGGCTATTTGTTGTGCGAATGTTTTTCTTTTACTTTACAGCATTGGTATGGAAATTGTGGAGACTATCTAGAAGGCATTGTGTTATAATTTTGTATTGTTCTCTTGTAGGTTGTTGTTATCGTTTGAAAGTCAATTTGAGAAATATTATCGTCAATAAGATTAAATGAACTTGTTTTGACATGCGTATCCTTTGTTGAATTTTCACTTTTCAGAATATGATTTATCCTTGAATTGTCAAACCTAATTCTAATTATCCAAACTTGAATCATCTTGCATCGCTCTAGTTACCTTGGTCTTGTGTCGATTGGTAAAGGACTATGTTTTGGAACCTAGCAAAAAGAAAACAAGAGAAACAAACATACCTTGTGATCTCGCGTAAACTAATCAACAATCTCTTATTGTGGTAAATCCTCAGAACGGTCTTAAGGTGAAATCAATGATTGAATTCTTGGAAGATAATAAGATTATAATAAATAGAAGGAACTTACTAAGAAACTCTTCGACCTATCTTGCCCATTGAAAAAAATAAACAGTATACTTATGTCTATCTCTTCAAGTGAAGCCCAAGTGAAACCTTTAACAATTCTGGTTAGACTCTTGCCCCAATGAAATCCTTTTTAACCACTAATAAGATCTTAATGAAGAATCCAAGTCTTAGACAGTCATGTACTGTAAAAATAAAATAAAATAAAAATATGACCGCTTAAAAGGGGTAAAACATATATGTTTAAAAGCACAACGTTGAAAACAGTTTGATGAACTTAAGAGCCTTGATAAACAAACTTCCTCCTAACCAATGAACCAGTTAATCAAGTTAATGAGGCAACCTCTTACCATCCAATAATTGGTTTACACTGTATATTAACATTATCAAGGTAGGGGAAAATTCTTCAAAGGAGACATGACTTTCAGATTCTCCTATTATGATTCCTCTGCGATAAGTAAAGAATGTAAAAGCACTTACAGCTAAAACATGAATCTAAAGAAACCTTCGGTGGGAAGACCTTGTTGTAAGACTGCATACTTTAGATGAACCATTGTGTCCTTAGTGTGTGCCTCAAGTTTATCTGTAACCAGTGTGGGCCCGTGTTGTGGAAAGCATGTCTTTAGTTGATTGTATTCCCTAGAGAACTTGTGTAGTGTCATATTATCTTCAAGTAAGTCAAAAAAAAAAAAAGTTATCCGGTATTTCACTGTGTTGTCCTTGTGTTGGTAATTTTGGTGCATTACGGGCACTAGTGAGGATCATATTAGGAAAAATCTTGGTTATAGTGTAGGAAAAACTACAAGGAATCCTCCCAATGTAATAAGGTGAGACAATTGTCTAACTGCAATGGCACTTCCCCTGATAAATTGTTATTTTTGAGCATTCTCAATATGATCCATTTCAATACTATTTGAGCATCAACACAAGTCTACTGAAAATTTTGTATGATCATGATATGCATAGTAACCGAGAGACAGGCTTTTAGGATCCATTTATTTGATTGGTAAGCCTTTATTTGATTGTTAGTTGGATTAGTTTAGGCCTAACTGTTGGATCATTTTTTATGTGACATGCTATTATATTTTCATCAATCATCATGAATCTTTCTTGATCTATTGTGACTATATTCTTCTATTCAAGAATTTTGATGACTTACATACAACCTTCAAGAAGTATTGCATTTAACTGAAGAACTTATCTTAGCTTAGTTGATTGCTTCCTTCACTATCTTTCCTCCAATACATTGTGTTTTGTTCAAAGATGAATATTTTAGGAATTTGTACTAAGTGCCATCAATTTCCTTTTACACAACTTTGTGTTATATTGGTTAAAAAGCTCAAAATTAGTAAGAATCATGTGACTGTAAGTTTCAACAGTTGATCATCAATGTCATAGAGATCATCAAAGTTTAGGAATCTCTGTTTTATTTCTACTATGTCATTGGCTTAAAGGTAACCCTTTTGTATTCACCACAGGGTTTCTATCTCATTATAGTTCTATGTTAAAAGTCATTGTGGCAATGATTTAACAAAAATGTACATTCGCAGCCTCGGCCAATTACCACCCCTCATATGGAGCTACCACTCATGATATAAGATTCACAAATGTATATGTACGAATTTATAACAAATTATAAATATATAGATAGAACCTTTAAATTTAATGTTTCATCTATATTCCCACACTTACAAAATCAATCACACCCCTTATCAACATCAATAATAATTATCCCTCTACATTAAATAACATATACCATTTGGCATTCACAATACATTGTGCACATGTGATTGCTAGTTGGTAATTAATGCAACTCTCATGTAATTACTTGTATTATATGTACCTTTCCAATATTAATACTTCAAAAAATGTGTTTATTAATAAATTTTTTTATTAGATTAGGTAAAAACAAATTTTGAAGGGATCAGGAACCCTATACAACTAGATAAAGCAGTCAAAGCCCAAGAGAGAAACAACAACAAACAAGAGCCCACAAGTCGAAAAGAAACAAACATACAAGCTAGATCCCAAGGACAACAAGCACCAAGTAAGCAGGTCAAAACAACTTGACCCACAAACCAAGGGACTCAACCTTTCCCTTTATGAGATCTAAGGCTCATCTTGAGAGGCAACTGTCCAACTTTTCCCCTCTTTTTGTTGTTCACCAACATCCATCCTTCCCCCAAGTATGATCAACATTCTCATTTGAATTAATGGGGAGGCTAATTTCAAGAGACGCTATGTTTTGACTAGAAGAACACAAGGAAACAGAGGGTGGCAAAGGAGCATCCCCCTTAACAAGATGTTCATTAACAGGTGAAGTGGAAGGAGAGTCAGTCTCACCCAGATTCTTCACTTTAATTTCTTCCACAACCTTGTCCTTCTCCTTTCCCTGATTCCCAATGTGACTGTCGAACACTTTCGAAACATCATTGTCCTCATCAGCCTCAACTGTCAAATTTTCAAGATTGAAATCCTTCCACCACGAGACCCGACCTTTAATCTGCTTCTTCACAACGCGACACTCAGCGGCAAGATGACCAAGGGCAAAACATGTTCTACATCTGAAGGGGAGACCTTCATAATCGAGATTTTGAGTCCATATTAAATCCCTAACTTTGAGCTCCAATATCCATATCCACCAAAATACGGGCGTAAGTGGTGTGATCATAAGATTCTGTCTTAGTATCAACATCTAGGGAATTTACCCAAAGCATCCCCCATGGATCTGAAACACTCCACATTCCAGAAATGCAGGGGTAAATGAGGCATCCTTATCCACACAGGTATGATGGTAAAGGTTTCAGTAAGTGGGTTAAAGTTGGGGAACCAAGGCTTCATAAGACAACACATGTAGCCACTTATTCCCAAAGTTTTTGAAGATGGTGTTTATTAATAATAAACATGTTCATATTATTTTATTATATTTTTAAAATTATTCTGTTTATTGAATTAATATGTTTACATTATTTTATTTTTGAAATACGGGAAGGTTAAAATAAACCGTGGATTTGTTAAGTTAAAATATAATAATATATTGGATGAATACTGTCAATTTTACAACTTAAAAAGAGAAAGATGAATGGCGAGTTTTGTTAAATTCGTGATAAATATAGTGATCCATGTACTAGTAAAGAATAATACTTTATTTATTATTTTAAATTTACAAATAAGAATGAAGGCAATGATTTCACCAAGCAACTGAGAAATGATACGAGAATATTTTTGACATTGAACTCTTCTTCTATCAATCTCTTTTATTCTGCTGTCCTCTCTCCTTCAATATCTTGACTCCCATGTACCTGCAATTAAATTGAAAACAACAGATTTATATGTATGTATAAAGTTATAGTTTACAATATAACAGTAAGGCAGATGTGAAATTACCTGCCAAGCATCATAACAGTGGCCTGAGGATTGGTGCCTGGCGAGAAATTGAAAGTGGAGCCATCAATGATTCTTAATGCATCTACACCAAGAACATGGTAATTCTGATCCACCACACGCCCAACTTGACACCCTCCATGGTAATGCCAAATGGTCATGACTGTGTCCCTGCAGAACTGCTTCAAAGAGGAGGTGTCGTTGGTGTGCTTAGGAATCAAATTAACAGGAAATGTTGTGGTAAGGTTAAGAAGTTGTTCCACTGTAGTGTTATGATATAGGAAGTTTGTAAACTTGGGAGATTTTACCAACTTGGAAATGATCTGCATTCCTTGTACACAATGTTGCAGGTCCTGTGGGTTCTGAAAGTAGTTGAACGTCACTGATGGGTTGTCATCAACATTGGTAGTAAGAAGCCGAAGGTGGCCTGAAGATAAGGGGCCCACGATCTTTTCAAGAATGAAGCCTCCCCTGAATGCTAAGTCTGGGAGCTCTTGCGGAATTCGTACTGCGTGGGCTATGGCTTTTTTTGTTCTTTCTTTTGGAGGAACCGTGGCCAGCTGCCCTATCTGTAGATTGTTTAGATTGCAATTGAAGAAAGAAGCTAACACAATGTATAGAGCAAATAAAAGAGGTAGATTTTCCTGATAAATCACTAATTATAGGAGGTCTTATAAACATAATATCAATCCACGGGGTAAATGAAGCTTAATTTAAATGATACAAAAGACTGGAGAGATCTCGTGGAAGCCTTGTTGTAGCTAACTATCTAGTAATCTAGGGAGACCTTGTAGGATTTGCGGGATAACCGTTAAAAACACATAAAAAGAAAATGTTGATTGAATCCATTGTGTAGAGAAATAGATATATACATACCTCAGGAGACATCATTCCATAATTCCTGCGAGAAGAGAAAATATATTCTATACTGGAAGCCTCAATGTAACATCCCTCATTTGTGATTCCCACTACTTCTACAACAGAGGCCTCCACCGGGTTTGGGGACGGAACATATATTGCATTCATTGGATTGTCTGCCATCCCCTCTCCCACATCAGGCAGATTCACTACCACTGGGATGTCAAAGGCTGCCAGATGATCTGCTGCTCCAACTCCACTCAGCATTAGCAGCTGTGGGCTTCCCAGAGCACCTGCTGAGATTATTATCTCACTTCCTGTCCTTCTTGTCAGAAAAGCATTGTGTCTTTTCCCATTTGCATCTGTATATACAACACCTGTAGCCACAGGTCTTAGCAGTCCTGCACCACACCAAATATGCAGGCATATTAATATATACTTTCCGCAATATCATTTACAGACAAAGTAATAAATTCAGCATGAAAGTATAATAATGGTATGGTACAACTGTTATCTGGAATGACATTTTGAAGGAAAGTGTTTTTAATTTTTTCGGTCAAATTCAATGGCTGTTATTCATGTAATGTACAACTGAAGAAAAACATGATTCAGGGGTATCCCTAAATTTCAGGTGCAATATAGAAATTATCCATGCTCATGATAGGTTATAAAGTATAACCTCACACATTGACTTTTATTCGGAAAACAGACTGCTTACCCAGTTTTTATTAAAAAAATCTAATCTTAAACAATGATGAAGGCTGAAGTTCGAAGTCTTTAGCGGTATATAAATTCCATACATACCTTGAGTGTAAAAGGACACCTTATGTACAGTTGCTCGAAGCAATACAGTGAGCTTCTGAGGATTTCCATATTCGAGGAGGTCAGCTGCAGTGTGGCGATTGCCTTTGTTGTCAAATATGGATCCCCCAATCTTGGTACCAGATATGTGGTCATAGGTAAACCCATTATCAGGAACAACTCCTACATCAATAAGTGCATCATGGACAGCAGTTTGCCACTGTCCGACGATAGGCCTATTGGCAACTTTTTCCTCCACCCAGTGATATGATTCATTCACAAGCTTCCCATCCCATCCTGCAGCTTCAACATAATCAGTGGCTGCTCTGGTGTAAAATCCTGCATTGAGGCAGCTTCCTCCTCCCAACACGCGGGCTCTGTGATTATATACCCCATCTTCTGAAACAAATCGTTGGGAGGGCGCAGTTGGGGCATTGTCTCCGAGGATTTTTGAAAAATTCTCCAGCCTTGTAATGTTGTCATTACCATATGGACTTCTTCCTCTTTCCAATAACAATACTGTGAAGTTCTGTGAGAGTGTTGCTGCCAGTGGACAACCTGCATTTCCTCCCCCACTATTATGTAGTCATAACTGGCTACTGTAGGAGACTGTGTTGCCTCTTTTATGTATTTATGTCGTGGTCTCCCCGCTGTTTTTAACGCACAAATTAATGTGTAGGATCAGTGGCTGAGTATTACAGTATGTTTTCATATATAATCTACAAACAAATTATTCACTAATTGAATAGAATAGGTCAATGGCAGCGGAATAGTGCATGTTTAAGACAATCATCTACATATAGCCTAGGATAAACAAGAGGAATAGTTCAAGTTTAAGACAATATAGAACATGCCAACAAGGTAGTTTTAGAACAGGCTTGGTATCTAAATGTATATGTTAGGTTACTTACAGACAAGATCTTACTGCACTGAAACACACATTCACATAGTAATAAAAGGAAAAATCAGGAAACAGTAGCAATGTAAATCAAGTCTAAATGTTAAAGATGTAATCTGGAAAAGAAAAGGAAAAGCCTTAAAATATGCGGAGTCAAGGTGTAAGACCAAATAAATAATTTTACAAAATCTCCGATCTTTAAGACAATCATCTACAATATAGAACATGCCAAGAAGGCAGTTTTAGAACAAGCTTGGTATCTAAATGTATATGTTAGGTTACTTACAGACAAGATCTTACTGCACTGAAACTCACATTCACATAGTAATGAAAAGAAAACTTAGGAAACAGTAGCAATGTAAATCAAGTCCTAATTTTAAAGATAGCTTAAGAGAGGTTAGCTAAAAAAAAGAAGGGTAAAGCCTTAAAATATGCGGAGTCAAGATGTGGGACCAAATAAATAATTTTGAAAAATACCCAATCTTTAAAAATAAACGAGGAGAGCTTACAAAAACACGTGTAATGATTTTTATTATCTACAATCACCCTCCCAATCTATGATCAGGAGACTACAGTAAATATGAGAAAGGTGCATTGGCTGCACTTACACCCAAATCTGAACACATTTAGTCGAACTGCAAGTATATAGACATGAATAGAATATCAGAGACTAGGATATGATGGAATCATGGAGGAGAACAGGGTCTAATGGCACAAGAAATTGATTTCTTAAATGCAGAATCGAAGAGATTGATGAAGAATCTAAGAAGATAACATTTCTCAATTAAAAATGAACGCTAGAAATTTTGCAATAAGAGTTGTGATATATATCAGGATCGAGATGATCAAGAAGCACTTTGATAACATAATTAGCCACTGTTTAAGTATCGAGGAGTATCCAGTCCACCACATTTGTCATGAATCTTAGATCAGTTAACATCAATTGTTTTTCAAATTCATCTATATCAAAAAATAGTTACCTACTTCAAACTACTTTAATCAAGCACTAAGTGTATTCCCGCTGCTTATATCTTTATATATAATCCAAACATATGAAAGAAAAGCTTCAAAGCTTTGCAGAACCGGAAACAACGTTAGATAATCACAGAGCAAACATGTTCGTATCCATTTCTATCTATACAAACAATTGAATAATTTTTTAACTAAAAGAAATCATGACCTAGTTTCGAATCACAGATACAAATGCTGCACAATATTCCAAACAAAACCAGAATGCTCTTCTTCATCTTCATCTCAATATATTTCTCCTTAAAACAAAAGTCCTTCACCTGCAAAAGAAAAGGTTGTTAAGATCTGTACAGCATAATACTTGAATAATCTGAACAAGGCTTTAATAGGCATACAAAGAGCATAGGAGTCAGAATGCATTACTTGCAAGCCTACCACATTTCTATTATCATGCATGGTATCTATAAGTTGGTTCCTTTATATAGTGAATTTACCCCGGATTAGATGGGAAAATTGCAGGCCACATGATCATATACTTAAAAGAACTTTTATGCACAAATTGATGATAACATTTACTAGATCGCCATTAAGATATACATAATTTACTTTACTCATTCACCGTGCTTTTGTACACCTAATTTTTCGCCCAAGGCGTGCTTTAAATTATATAAGGGGAGGAGAAGGGTTTGGTTATGACACCGTCAATTGTTTTACGATGTCGCCTCCCGCATCTTTAGCTGTCTTTACGTGAGATAGGACCAAATATAGCATTTAACATGGCACCAAATTTAGCTGTAGTTGGCGAGAACCCTTTCAATGTGCCTTTCAGAAATAATTGAATATTATTACTCCGTACGTGGAATAGACACTTTAACTAGCTTGGGTTAATGCGCACCACCTAATACTACGGACAATTGCCGCGCATAAAATTTCAATGGCCAGTCTTTTGGCAAATTATTGGACCAATCCTTCTATGATGAAAAGTACTATGAATATTTTATAGTTTATATGAAAAGAATAAATTGGTATATTTGTATAGTTCACAAGGCACTCATTTCATTTATATCACACATCTAAAATAGGCACCTCTTGAACTATACTTCTTGGCATATTTCACATACCACGTTTTGATTTATTTTTATATTAATCTATGTTTGTAAAATATGCCGAAAAGTATAGTTCATGAGGTGTCTATTTTAGATGTGTGAGATAAGTAGAACAAGTGTTTTGTGAACTATACCTCTCCACATATTTTACATCTATTTACATAATATAGGTATGCTAGTAGCATCTGCGGTAGTTGCATTATACCAAAAATAAAGTTAGGAAAAGAAGGTAGGCATTTAGTTTGGGCATGAGTGACCTCGATGAGAACCTATCATATTGGTGACTTAAGTCATTATAGTGATCGTCGTCTTTGTCATTGTTGCTCATTGTTATCCTCGTCATCATTGTCATCGCCATTACTAAAACCATCATCATCATTGTCATCATCGTCATCATCACCAATACTAATATTGATATTACTATTACAATTTATAAGAAATAAAAATATTATTATAATTTTAATAATAATAATAATAATAATAATAATAATTAATACTCTATTAATTCTTGTTAAAAATATTATTATTATAATTTTATTAATACTATTAGTAGTATTCTGGTCATCATCGTCATCATCACAATCATCGTTGTCTTGTATTGTTGTTTTTGTAATGCCCCATTCATCGTTGCTCTTTTTCTTCTTCAACGACCGTGTTGCTAAGCATTTAACGCTTTTGTCTTTGCTTGATCTTTTGTTGGCTTCGCCCTTTTCGATTACCCTATTAAGGAAAATCTCGTTCTCGAATTCTATAGGTGGTTTGAATGATGACTTGATGTTTTTAGGGTGTGTCCAATTTGTAGAAGGAACATCTACATACTAATAATTATTTTTGAATTGTCGATTTTGCTAATTATTTAATTGGTCAAGCTTGTATGTTGGTCCTTGTTAATATGATTAATAAACATTATTAATTTTTAATAATAATAGTGATAATAATAATAATAATATTATTATTATTATTTTAATTAGCGATCGACGATAACTTCATTATCTGATCTTTGATTTGTTATCAACTTTATTGTTAATTATCGATGAGCGATTTTATTGTTTCGATTGGTCGCTTTGCGGATCGAGCCTTAGATCACGCAAAGAAGAGGGTTTCTGTTGTGGACGTCGTGGTTGGTCATTTTCTTGTGTGGCGGTGAAACGCCAACCCATAGTTCCTTCCCTTGGTCGTTTGGGCCTACAACTTGCTTATCGTTAATCATTTAAGAATTTGACTTTCCTTCCACTAACCTATTGTTCTTTATGAAAGTTATTTTCCCCCTTGTTTGGTGTATGATTATTAACCTCTTTCCATCATGTCTTTACGGATAGTGGGTGCGTGAAGGTGACTTGGAGTGGGACACCTACCCTCCCTGTTTTCTCTTTATGGCCATTCATTAGCATGTTTGGCATGAGACAGTGGGGCATTATATTTTTTATTCGTTTTTGGGGGTCATTTTTGTACTAGTTGAAGTGCCTTTTTCCCTTGTTGGTGGTGGACAGCATTAATTGGGATGGTTGTCTTATTAATTGTTTTTTCCCCAGATTCTTGCTTCATCTTGCAATTGGTTCTCCTAATGTTGGCCGCTTAAACTATTCCTCTTTTTCATTATTTTGGGACCTTGTTTGTGTAGAATGAAATTCCTGTTCTAATATGCTGGCCACTTTCTTTTGGATCATTGTCTCTTTTTTTCTTCCTAAGTTTTTTTCGCAGCCTATAAATACCATGCATTGATTTCTTGTGGTGGCTCAGAACCCTTATGGAGAAATTTGGACGCGGTGCTTTGGTTTCTTTGGGACGTTTTCTTTACCTATCTTTGGTTACCTTCTTTGTTGGATGACATCCATACCTTTGTCAAAACTCCCTTCTAGCAATGGTTGATTGAATGTTAAAGGCATACTAATAGAATTTGACAACTATTGGTTGTTTTTGGATGATCCTTCTATGAATATCCTGCAAGGATAGCATCCCTTGAGACCACATCTCTTTGTGGCATTTTTTCAAACATGATACCTACGTTTTGTTTCCCACATTCAACTTACGTGGCCCCTTGACCCACATGCGAATCCTTTTGGTAGATTTGTTTCCCCTTGTGTTGAGATGGATATCATGTCCTACTTCGATCGCCCTATTTAGATGCAGATTGGGAGTATGTTTTCTAGGTTGTGGAGTCTGAGATTCCTCCTAGCAGTTTCATTCTTTTTGTAGTTCGTGGGATTTCCATTAAACCCATTTTGTGTAGTTACTGCAGTCTTAGCAGTCCTTGAGACCATTTTCTTTTCCACCAGATGAAGCTCAAGGTTTTGGGAGCTCCCTGCATGTGTGAATGCGGGATTGAGTGGAATGTTGGCGCCTTGCATGCTAATGACAAAGATTCATCTAGAGGGTTGCTGCTACTAGAATTTGAGGTCTTTGGGTGCCTCATCGAAGATGGAGGAGAAGGCAAGATATTTCTACACTTTTCTCTTGTTCTAAATTTAAATTATCATGAAATCAAACCACCATTTTCTTGAATAGGTTTGTCTTTTGGATGCCTTTTTGGGAGATCTCTCCTTTCTGCTTGTTTTTTTCGTGCTTTAGCTTTTATCATTGTCAGTGTGTTAGTGGAAAGCATGTGTGTGTCCTCTCCTTTGGGTGTTATGTTTTTCTTTCTCGAGTGATCGACCTTCGTCTTTTTTAATATATATCTTCTTCTCTAAGATTGATTTTCAAGTTTATTATGTTGTTCAGCTTGTTTTTGATGTCATTAAAGTAAGCTTCATGCGATAACTATGAAGCTCCTTACTATCACCCGAGTTTTTTTTTCTTTGTCTTTTGTCATATGTTGTTAACTCTCTCTCAAGCCTCTTTAATAACCTTTGTGATATCGGGAAAGAGAGGTTATAGGATTGGAGTGATCAATGCTTGGGATAGTCGGGTTGGAGTTTTGATATTGAAACTTTTAGAATCAATAAGTTTGTGAGCAATGTTTTCTAGAGCTCACGTGTTTGAGACTCCTTTTTATCATCAGTCTTGTTCCTAGGCTTTTAAATCCTTCCTCAAGAAGTACCTTGACTATCCCCATCAACTTGAACCATAACTAGTTTTTGGATCAGCTAAGTTTGAGGTTTTAATTGTGCAAATCTAGTACCCCGCTAATACTAGAATTGTTTTGGTCTTTTTCCCTCTCGAAAAGATTGTTGATGGCATTTTCTATTTTCCTAACTTGTGTTCTTTCTCTTTTATAATGTTAATGCTATTAATTAAGATTGGTTGGTTTTATGCACGTAATTACCTTAATGTTTTGTGATGGAAATTTCCTTGAACGCTATTAACCTTGGGGAAAACTAATCTTGCAATCGATAGTCTTATGGATTTATAGCGGAAGGTGTTGCTTTGATAATGACACTTAGTGATTTATGTTTGTACCTATGTTTGAATGGTTGATTATGTTATCAAGGGTTGCCTTAAAATATTGTTGTTTTGGAAAAGAGGTAATTTCTTTTAAATTAACAAAACTTTAGAATTATGGGGAGGTTTGTAAATCCTTGGTGATATAAAAATTGGATCACATTTCGTATACTCTTGTTTGATGTAATTACTCCTTCTTCTCTCTCGTGTTGTTACTAGCCTATAATGGCATTGGCCCTTCTTGAATGATTGGGGAGTCTCACGGGAGTTAATGGTCAAAGCTAGTATACTTTGCCTTCCCTTCAAACGTATGTTGTGTGGTGTCCGTGTATTTAATTTCAGTCATATAGTCTATGTAATTACAATATTGAAATTCTAATATACTTGGTTTTTCATGTTAATCTTCTAACCCCGTGGTTCCTCTTTGTTGGGCTGATCAACTCTTGTCTTTTAGAAATCTAATATTAAATCCTATGCTTTTGGTATCTTTTGATAATTTTAGATGGATGGCATGCATGTATATCAAAATTCAATCTTATAATTATATAGTTTTTTTAATAAGAATCCAATTTCCGCTAGATGGTTTTTTTTTTTCTTATAGGGCCAAGGATCCTTCTCGCACGATTGTTATACTTTCGTTACTTTTGTTCATAACTGAAGTACAAGGTCTTTCTTCTTTGATTGGCATGGTAGAGACTTTATTATAACTTGAGGTGTTGTTAGTGTTTAGAGCATTGACTCAATTCTTGTAATAGAGTGTTTATTTTCACGGTATTGTTAGATCATAGTTATTGTGGCTTTGTGTAGCCTTATCTTGTGATTCTCACGAACCCGACTCTTGTGGAAAATTTGTTTCAGATGGCTTATGCGAGTAGATGACGGATAGAATTGTATATTTTAGTATCAAAGTCATTTGAGAAGTTCTTTTGCACGAATCCTTTTTATTCTGTTAAACTATTGATAAGGTCCGGTGGAAATTTTAGAGAGGGTCGGTGTCTTAGTATAATGTATTGTGGATTTTGTCATCTTAACTTTGGAAACCTTGGATTGTTTGACTATCATTGAAAATATAATAAAATTGGTTTACCACTTTGTTGAGTGACCTTAATGGATTATCGGTATTCTAAGAATAGTTTAGCATTTCTTGGTCAATGTTTTTACTCTCTTGTTCCCTATTCATGGTTCCTTAGAGTTGGTATGTCCCTTTGGTTGTGTATCGTGTTGGAAAGAATTGATGTAACCTTGTTTTGTTTTTGTAAATGAGTATTGTTAAACTTTTCCCTTGAGAATAAATGTTGAGTTAAATCTTTCTAAGACTTAGTAATAATGTGTTATAAGTAAAATTTAATGGGCTTGTTAATCCTTATAGAAGTTAAACTAAAATTTATATTCAAATAAATTAATGTAGGGGTGACCTACTTGAGAACAAGTAATTCCATAAGTGATCAAAGATGAAACTATCCTTGTAAAGTAAGATTATATAACTTTCATCCCTAGCTAGACTAGAGAAAAGTATCCTTTTATGGTGGATTTCTTCAATGATCTTAAGGAAATCAATGGTTAGTTTCTAGAAGATAATAAGATTTAATAAGTAGGAGGAAAAAGTTTAGAAACCACACAATCTATCTCTCACCATTTGGAAGGTAAATTGTTTTCTTTTGTAAAACTCATTTAGTGAAGCCTAAGTAAAATCTTTAATAATTCTGGATAAATTCTCAAGCTTCAATTAAATCCTGGTAATAACTAATGAGGTCTTAAAGATGAATTCAACTTGACCTTATTAATTTAACTTTTCCAAGGTGCTTTGTATTTTTTCTCTTAAGTGTGTTGAACGTGAACCCATGTTGTTATAAGGGTATGAATGAGTTCTAGTAGCATAAGTGTGAATAGATGGCCTTGTGGAATTAAATTACCTCATTTATTAAATAAATAAATTAAACAAATAAATGTCATAATAGAGAAGACTTAAAGCAAAATTCTCTTCAGTGTAAAAGAAAGAAACTTAGCATTATAAGAGGAATTGTACAAATCATATCCTGAGTCCTGGAAAACTTAAGTTAAGAATTGAAGGATGTTTTATTAAAATAAATAACCTTCAAGAATATCTCACTGTGGTTTTCCCTAACTGTAAGTGTGTTATGTGGTTGGAATTCTTTGTTGTCTTGTCAAAAAGAAAATTGAATTGTTTGCAATGGGTGTCGTATGTAATGCCCCGTTGGGCATCGACTTCCGTTTCTGCCACCTTGCCCCCATTGCTTTTCGTTGAACGTTTATTTGAGCTCCCTTTTTATCGTCAGGTGACTTTGACCTTATTGTGGAGTTATTTTGGAATAGTTTCTTCCCTTCTTTCGCTTTGTCTCACCATCTCATTCTATCGTAAGTGCGCTTTTGTTTCGAGGGTCATTTCTAACTTTCGTCTAGTGAGCTTATCATGCTTTTGATCGGTGAAATGCGTAATGAATTTTGTTGTTAAAAGTTCTAATAGAATATTAAAACCTTTTCAAGGCATTCGGGCATGTTTGTAGTCTTTTCCAGCCTTGGTTTTCTTGGAAGGGGAGAGAGGTTGGGTGGTGGCGCCTTTGAAGGTGAGGACTGCGTAGTTTTGAATCTATTAATTTGCTTGCACCTACCCTCCACTGCCACCTTGGCCGACCAGGTCCATTCGCAGGTCTTGATTGCAAGTGGATGACTTTAGTCTCCTCCCAACCACCCAACCTGCAGACTGTAATGGCCGTCACATTTTTTTTTACCTTGCGTGAGAGAGATGGGAGTCGGTGGAGGCCTATTTTTCTTCACCTGGATCTCTTTTTGATCCTTTCATTCAATGCGTATGGGCGCAGTCTGGTTTGACATGATAGCTAGTGATGTAGGCATGTGAGGGCGTTTTCTTCCTGGTTGCGTGGGCAGAGAGGCCAGCAAATCCTTCTGTCATGGTGTTTTTCTTCCTGGCTCCTCCCTGCGCGCGTGGTTTTAGTTGGAGCTTCAAGCTAGTGAAGCAGGCGTGCTGCCTCCACTTTCATTGAGTGTTGCGTGGTGTTTTCTTGTCAAGGATCCGCGAAGCTACTTACCCAGATAGTGTTTAGCTAGCAGCGCAGGAAAGATAGCGATGCATTGCAGTTTTCTACTTATATCTGTTCCTTTCTACGGGTTTATTGGGTTTAAGAGAGGATTCGACCTATTTAACTCTCCCTTCAGGAGCGCGTGGGATCAAAACGCGGGAAGGAAGTTCGCTGTTCCAGTCGCAGGCTCTTCTTCTCCCTCTGTCGCTTCATTTTCCCTGCACTTTGTGAATGCAGACACCCCATGGCATGTCACGGCTCCTCCTCTTCGGATGGGTGACACCGTTACAGTCGAGTATGGAAGAAATGTGGCGGCAGGCATGTTGCAGTATAGTAGAAGCCTTTGTGAGCGCTTCCAGCAAGCAGGTTGTCCAACTATGTTGTTATCTATTCTGCATCAGATGCATCCTCAGATTTAGGTTTCTCCTTCAAGATATTTTTATCAAAATCGACTTTGTGATAGTGAGAGTGTTACCAGGAGACCTGATGAAATTTATTTACAAAGATTCTCTACTGAGACCTTACTTGTTTTACGATGTAACTCATGGAAGAGGATCTCATAGAGGCGGATCTGTTTCATATCAGAGTATTCATGAAGCACAATTTGCTTTGCAATTATGAACTTATTAGGAGATTGATGAAGGATAGAGGAATTAAAAAGAAACTTGGATGTAGTTGGATTAAAGGCAATAAAATGGTGCATGCTTTTTGTGTAGGTGACAGATCACACCCACAGGCACAGGAGATCTATGCAATGTTGGAGAAAATGTCTTGGGAGATGAAGGTAGCAGGATATCTTTCAGATTCAGAACATGTACTGAGTGAACGGGAAAGTAAAAGTATTCCTCTGCCACCATAGTGAGAAGATGGCAATTGCATTTGGATTGTTAAGCCTTCCCCATGGGACAACTCTCAGAGTTGTCAAGAACCTTAATGTATGTGTTGACTGCCACACTGCACCAAGTTTTGTCCAAGATTGTTGCAAAGCAAATTGTTGTGAGAGATGCAAAGCGGTTCCATCACTTTAAAAAAAAAAAAAAGGAAAATGTTCTTGTAGAGATTATTGGTAATGCCAGGTGAAGCAATCTGCAGACATAGTCTGGCACTATAACAAGGCGCACTGTGCCAGGTCTGCAGTGATAAATAAGAGACCAGATTTTATTTCCAGCTTCTTAAATGGGCTCCAAAAGTGGATTTTCCATTGTGCTGGATGGATGTCCATGTTCCGCTGTAACTTTCCCTTTTGACATGCATTGGGAGGATGTTGGCAAGTATTTTAGACCACCCACCCTGGCCGTGAACTCCTACCTGTGCCAACGTGAAGATGGTCGATGTTTGGGCGCCCAACGAGCTTGAAGAAAATGGAATTAGGCTTGGGTTGTTGTTGCTGGTCCGGGTGGTGTCCATGAAACCTATTGAATCTGGAGAAAAAGGCAAGATATTTCTACACTTTTCTACTGTTATTTTATTTAAAATTATTGTGAAATCGAACCACTTTTTCCTTGCATTGATTTGTCAGTTGGATGTCATGATGGGAGATTTCCCTTTCTGCTTGTTTCTTCTTGTTTTAGCTTTTATCATTATCAGTATGTTGGTCGAAAGGATGCATGTGCCCTCTCCTCTGGGTGTTATGTTTCTCTTGCTCGAGTGATAGACCTTCTTCGTTTGTTTATGTATTTATTCTTCTCGTGATTGAGTTGCAAGTTTTTATGTTGATCAACTAGTATTTTCGATATCATGGAAGTAAGTTTATGATAACTATGAAACCCCTCCCTAGCACCCAAGTTTGTCTTTGACTTTTTTTGTTATCTCCTTCGCAAGTCCCTTTGATAACCTTTTAGCATCGAGAAAGTAAGGTCGTAGGATTAGTGTGATCAATGCTTGGGCTAGTCAGCTTAGAGTTTTGGTATTCTAACTTGTAGAATGAAAAGGTTTGTGTGCAATGTGTTTTCCGTCTCGCGTGTTTAGACTCTTATATTATCTTTCATCTTGTTTCTAGGATTTTAAGGCCATCCTCAAGAAGTACCTTGACCATCCCTATCAACTTGAACCATAACTAGCTTTTCGGATCAACTAAGCTCGAGGTTTCATTGTGCGAATCCAGCACCTCGTTGACACTAGAATAGTTTTGGTCTAATCCCCTCTCGTGAATTATTGTTGATGGTGCTCTTCTATTTTTCCTAACTTGCATTATTTCTCCTTTGTAGTGTTAACGCTATTAATTAATATTGGTCATTTTTTTATGCACGTAATTACCTTAATATTTTGTGATGGAAATTTCCTTAAATGTGATTAATCTTTGAAAAAAAAAAAAAACTCATCTTTCATTTGATAGTCTTATGGATTCATAGCGGAAGGTTTTGTTTTGATAATGTCACTTAGAAATTATGTTTGTATCTATGTGTGATGGTTGTCTGTGTTACCAAGGGTTGCCTTAAAATATTGTTGTTTTGGGAAATAGGTAATTTATTTTAAATTAACCAAACACTAGAATTGTTGTGGAGGTTTGCAAATCTTTAGTGTTATAAAATTTGTTGATGACATTATTGTATACTCTTGTTTGACGGAACTCCCTTCTTCTCTCGCATGTTTGCTACTAGCCTGTAAGACATTGGCCCTTCTTGGATGATTGGAAAATCTCTTGGAGTTAATGGTCAAAACTAGTATACTTTGCCTTCACTTCGAAACTTATGTTGTGTGTATACTCTATTTGATTTCCAGTTTGAAACTCGATTATACATGGCTTTTTGTGTTAACTTTTGAAACCCGTGGTTCCCCTTTCTTGGGCCGATCAACTCTTGTTTTTTTTTAGAGATATATTATTTTAGCCTATGCGTTTGGTACCTTTGATAAATTTCTAGATGGTTGGTATATATATCAAATCTCAATCTTGTAATTATTATTTAATTACTTACTTGATGGGAATTCTATTTTTCTAGATTGTTTAATTCTACTTATAGGGCCAAGGGCCATTCTCATACGATTGCTTTACTTTCGTTGCTTTTACTCCTAACTGAAGTACAAGGTCTTCTCCTTCTTTGATTGGCATGATGGAGACTTTATTATATCTTGATGTGTTGATAGTGTTTAGAGGTTTGACCCAATTCTTGTAGTAAAGTGCTTCCTTTTGTGGTATTGTTAGATAATAGTTATGGTGGTTTTGTGTAGCCTTATCTTGCTCAGTTCTCGTGAACTGACTCTTGTGGAAAAATTTGTTGCAGATGGATTTTGCGAGTAGATGAGGGATAAACTTGTAGATTTTTACATCAACCTCAAATGAGAAGTTCTTTTGCATGAATTCTTTTTTATATTGTTCAACTATTGATAACATCTAGTGGAAAACTTAGAATAGGATCAATTTTTATTATATTGTATCGTGGATTATTTCGTCTTAACTTGGAACCTTGAATTTTTGACTATCTTTGAAATTATAAGAAAATTTGTTTACCGCTTGTTGAGTAACCTTAATGGATTTCGTTTTAAGAGTTGATGTAAATGAGTAAATATTGTTAAACTTTATCCCTACGATTAAATGTTGAGCTAAATCTTTCTAAGACTTAGTAATAGTGTGTTATAAGTAAAATAAAATGGGTTGTTTAATACTTATAGAAGTTAAACTAAAATTTATATTGCAAATAAATTAGTGTAGAGGTGACCAACTTGAGAGCATGTAATTCCATAAGTGAGCGAAGATGAAACTATCCCTTGTTAAGTAACATTAAACTTGATATCCCTAGCTACACTAATGAACACTATCCCTTTCATGGTGAAATTCTTAAACGAACTTAAAGGAAATCTATGGTTAGTTCTGGAAGATAATAAGATTTAATAAGCAGGAGATAACACTTTAGAAACCACGCAATCTATCTCTTAGCCATTGGATGGTAAATTGTTTTATTTTTATAAAACTCATTTAGTAAAGCCTAAGTAAAATCTTTAATAATTCTGGTTAAGTTTTCAAGTTTCAATTAAATCTTAGTAATAACAAATGAGGTCTTGAAGATGATTTCAACTCAACCTTCTCCCTCTAACCTTTTCCAAGGTGCTTTGTCTTTCTTCTCTTAAGTGTGTTGAATGCAAACCCATGTTGTCATATGGGCATGAACAAGTTCTAGTAGCGTAAGTGTAAATAGATGGCCTTGTGGAATTAAATTCCCCCTTTCTCTAAATAAATGAATTAAACAAATAAATGTCATAATAGAGAAGATTTAAAGATGATTACTCAGTGTAAAAAGAATAAACTTAGCTTGGTAAGATGAATTGTATGAATCATATCTTGAGCCTCCTTGAAAACGTAAGCTAAGAATTGCAAGATGTCTTTTTAAAATAAATAACCCTCAAGAATATCTCATTGTGGTTTGCCCTAGCTGTGAGAGTGTCATGTGGTTGGACTTCTATGTTGTCTGTCAAAAAAAAAAGAAAAAGTGTATTATCCTTTTGGGTGTGAACGTTTCCGTGCTGACCTTGTGGTCATCCCCGTAACAAGTGGTTCCTAGAGTTGGTTGTAACTTTGTGACGACATGTTGTGTCGTGTTATGTGTCGAAGCAAGTCAAAAAAAAAAATCCTATCTTTTACTGTGTTTTTCATGTGTGAATTCTTGAGTCGTTACACTTGGTATCGAGCATAGGTTCATGCTCTCGAACCTATGGGCTGGATTGGTGTTGTATAGTGATGTTACGTGATGGTGATGGTGATGATGTTGTTTCATGGAGATGATGGTATTGCATGATGATGATTTATATTAGAAGAGTAATGTGCTTTAAGTGTGATGTGATACATATCATAATTGTGATTTTGTGAACGCACATGATGTGTATGTCACTTTGTGCGTGTTTGTAATCATGTATATATGTTGGGGATGGGAGTATTCTCTCTCCTTCTTGTGGATTCTATGAAGAGTTCGTGTGAATTACTGTTTGTGGTGGGTGAAAAGAATTATAATGTGGATGACGTAGTGTTGGAGCATTGTGGCATATTGTGGTATGTAAGTGTATCAATGTGTTGTATGACTAGATTGATGTTAAAAGAAATGAGTTGTATCATGATGTTTTTACCATGTTTTGAAGAAATGTGTGTACCACCTTGTTATGTAGCAATGGATGTTATGTTGAGATGTACTATGTTCATCATATGTATGATGTGTGTAATATGTAATGCTTCATGTTGTGATTTGGGGTCATACGGTGAGTGTATGAACCCTATCGTATGGTGATTGCACTTTGGGTGCAGAATGTGGTAAAGTGGTGTGTTACACCCGGTGAATGTATGATTGTGATCTACCTTGTATATGTACCACCATTGTGTTAGTGATGTAGTTACATGTTATGTTGTGAACCTTACGCTAACCGACCCTGAGGGTAATCGGTAGAAGTGTATGTTGAGAGTGAGGAATGGTGTACCATGGGTCAATAACTCGAGCCGAAATTTGGTTTAGTAGATAACAACTCGGGCTGTGATTCTTTCCTCTCTCCCTATGAGGTTGTATGTATGCAACATAAGTGTAACTATGACTATGTTTAGTCTTGTAGTGTGGTGGCGGGATGATTCGGATAGAGGTGATGATGACAGGTTGTATTATTGATATGTATTTTACAAGTGAGGCTCGATGTTTCAAGTGCTAAGAACTCGTTGAGTACCCCTTTGGTGGCTAGATAAGGCCACACAGTTATCGTAATGTGACATTATTATAAGTTGATTTTATTCGTAAATTGATATATTTTTACTTTA
Source organism: Taxus wallichiana var. yunnanensis (assembly GCA_018340775.1). Lineage (NCBI taxonomy): Eukaryota > Viridiplantae > Streptophyta > Pinopsida > Cupressales > Taxaceae > Taxus > Taxus wallichiana. The sequence continues at coordinate 375,290,348 of CM031234.1, forward strand.
TTTTGTAAGGACCAACAGCTTTTCTTGATTGCCATGCTTTAAAATTTTGGGCATTTCCTTGGTTTTGGCACTAACATGTGGATTTTGATACTAACTATGGCTATTTGGCCATTTATTTTGCTTGGTTTTGGATCTTCTTTTAAATTTTAAGATTTTACCGCCTTGCCCAAGGCTTGTACTTCGCCACTTGGCACTTAGATTGGATTGTTATGTTGGTTCTATTGTCGTGATGTGTGGAATAGGGTCATGGGATGCACCATGAAATGGTTGGACCTATGGACCCACTTCGTTGTATAGGGGTACGCCCCAAGGAGTTATAGATAACTAGCGGGTTGTTGAACCACGTGTTATTATGTCACTTGGGTTAGGAGTGTTCGAACTCTATGTGTCTTGGACCATAGGGTCAACCGTCCTCCTTGAGGGAGGCATAAGAGTTTGAGGGAGGCATAAGAGACTTGAGGGAGGCATAAGAGTTTGAGGAGGCATATGATATTTGTGTATATGGTTGATGTTTCGGGATATATGTTGAGTTATTGTGATGTTTTGGTAGTGGTATTTTGATGTATGTGTTACTCATGTCAGATGGATATGTGTTGTGATGTTGTGGTTATGTCATTGATTCCCTTGTGGACACTATGTACCTGTAGCATTTGTTTGGTGTTATGTGAATTTTTTTTTCATCGATGCAAATTGAGGAAATGTCTGGTGGATTGTAGTACTCTTTTGTTTGAGTATTTGGTATGTCAGTCATTGATGTGTGTCGAGTACTATGTTATGTGGAGTGTGCCTATTCTATTCCGTATTTGAGTAACCTTTTGTGGTGTAATACAATCTTGAAGTATATACTTGTGTGCTTATGAATCTGTAGGGTCTTGTGAACCTGATAGGGTGTTGTGTTAGCAGTTCATGTTGGGCACCCACAATAAGGAATAAACCAAAACTCTTCAATGATGAAATTTTTAAAAGAAATTAAAACTAGAAATAATGATAATGGAAAGAGACTAATGAAATGATGAACAAGAAAGAACTGCCAATCTTCACAGAAACTTGAAAGTTAAAATTTCTACCAAATATTCCCAAGGCCACCCCATGGCCATGCTTTTGCGTCTGAAATCTTAAACTTAGAGCGTACCTTCGCCCTTATCAGTTCCTTGTTGCCTACCATTTCTTTTTTTCTGTGTTATGTTGCATCGAGGACGATGCTTTCTTAAGGGGAGGAGAATGTAATGCCCGTTGGGCATCGACTTCTGTTTCTGCCACCTTGCCCCCATTGCTTTTCGTTGAACGTTTATTTGAGCTCCCTTTTTATCGTCAGGTGACTTTGACCTTATTGCGGAGTTATTTTGGAATAGTTTCTTCCCTTCTTTCGCTTTGTCTCGCCATCTCGTTCTGTCGTAAGTGCGCTTTTGTTTCCGAGGGTCATTTCTAACTTTCGTCTAGTGAGCTTATCATGATTTTGATCGGTGAAATGCGTAATGAATTTTGTTGTAAAAGTTCTAATAGAATATTAAAACCTTTTCAAGGCATTCGGGCATGTTTGTAGTCTTTTCCAGCCTTGGTTTTCTTGGAAGGGGAGAGAGGTTGGGTGGTGGCGCCTTTGAAGGTGAGGACTGCGTAGTTTTGAATCTATTAATTTTCTTGCACCTACCCTCCACTGCCACCTTGGCCAACCAGGTCCATTCGCAGGTCTTGATTGCAAGTGGATGACTTTAGTCTCCTCCCAACCACCCAACCCGAGAAATTTGTCTTGGCCGTCACATTTTTTACCTTGCGTGAGAGAGATGGCAGTCGGTGGAGGCCTTTTTTTCTTCACCTGGATCTCTTTTTGATCCTTTCATTCAATGCGTATGGGTGTAGTCTGGTTTGACATGATAGCTAGTGATGTAGGCGTGTGAGGGTGTTTTCTTCCTGGTTGCGTGGGCAGAGAGGCCAGCAAATCCTTCTGTCATGGTGTTTTTCCTCCTGGCTCCTCCCTGCGCGTGTGATTTTAGTTGGAGCTTCAAGCTAGTGAAGCAGGCGTCTTTGCCTCACTTTCATTGAGTCTTTGTAGGGTATTTTCTTGTCGAGGATCTGCAGCAGGTGACCCAGCAACAACGCTTAGCTTGCAAGCAGGAAAGATAGCGAGTCTATTTTTTTTCGATTACAACCTGATTTGTTCCTTTCTGCGGGTTTATTGGGTTTAAGAGAGGATTCGACCTATTTAACTCTCCCTTCAGGAGCGCGTGGGATCAAAACGTGGGAAGGACGTTTGCTTTCAGTCACAGGATCTTCTTCTCCCTCTGTCGCTTCGTTTTCCCCACACTTTGTGAATGCAGACACCCCATGGCATGTCATGGCTCCTCCTCTTCGGATGGGTGACACCGTTACAGTCGAGTATGGAAGAAATGCGGTGCAGGCATGTGTTGATATAGTAGAAGCCTTTGTGAGGGCTTCCAAAGAAGCGGAGTTTTCCAACTATGTTGTTATTTGTTCTGCATCGATGCATCCTCAGATTCGGGTTTCTCCTTCAAGATATTTTTATCAAAATTGACTATGTGACAGTGAGAGTGTTACCAGGAGACCTGATGAAATTTATTTGCAAAGATTCTCTATTGAGACCTTACTTGTTTTACGATGTAACTCATGGAAGAGGATCTCATAGAGGCGGATCTGTTTCATATCAGAGTATTCATGAAGCACAATTTGCTTTGCAATTATGAACTTATTAGGAGATCGATGAAGGATAGAGGAATTAAAAAGAAACTTGGATGTAGTTGGATTAAAGGCAATAAAATGGTGCATGCTTTTTGTGTAGGTGATAGATCACACCCACAGGCACAGGAGATCTATGCAATGTTGGAGAAAATGTCTTGGGAGATGAAGGTAGCAGGATATTTTTCAGATTCAGAACATGTACTGAGTGAACAGGAAAGTAAAAGTATTCCTCTGCCACCATAGTGAGAAGATGGCAATTGCATTTGGATTGTTAAGCCTTCCCCGTGGGACAACTCTTAGAGTTGTCAAGAACCTTAATGTATGTGTTGACTGCCACACTGCACCAGGTTTTGTCCAAGATTGTTGCAAAGAAAATTGTTGTGAGAGATGCAAAGCGGTTCCATCACTTTAAAAAAAAAAAAAAAAGGAAAATGTTCTTGTAGAGATTATTGGTAATGCCAGGTGAAGCAATCTGCAGACATAGTCTAGCACTATAACAAGGCGCACTGTGCCAGGTCTGCAGTGATAAATAAGAGACCAGATTTTATTTCCAGCTTCTTAAATGGGCTCCAAAAGTGGATTTTCCATTGTGCTGGATGGATGTCCATGTTCCACTGTAACTTTCCCTTTTGACACACGTTGGGAGGATGTTGGAAAGTATTTTAGACCACCCACCCTGGCCGTGAACTCCTACCTGTGCCAACGTGAAGATGGTCGATGTTTGGGTGCCCAACGAGCTTGAAGAAAATGGAATTAGGCTTGGGTTGTTGTTGCTGGTCCAGGCGGTGTCCATGAAACCTATTGAATCTGGAGAAAAAGGCAAGATATTTCTACACTTTTCTACTGTTATTTTATTTAAAATTATTGTGAAATCGAACCACTTTTTCCTTGCATTGATTTGTCATGATGGGAGATTTCCCCTTTCTGCTTGTTTCTTCTTGTTTTAGCTTTTATCGTTATCAGTATGTTGGTCAAAAGGATGTGTGTGCCCTCTCCTCTGGGTGTTATGTTTCTCTTGCTCGAGTGATAGACCTTCTTCTATTTGTTTATGTATTTACTCTTCTCTGCGATTGAGTTGCAAGTTTTTATGTTGATCAGACTAGTATTTTCGATATCATGGAAGTAAGTTTACGATAACTATGAAACCCCTCTCTAGCACCCAAGTTTGTCTTTAACATTTTTTGTTAGCTCCTTCGCAAGTCCCTTTGATAACCTTTTGGCATCGAGAAAGGAAGGTCGTAGGATTAGTGTGATCAATGCTTGGGCTAGCCAGCTTAGAGTTTTGGTATTAAAACTTGTAGAATGAAAAGGTTTGTGTGCAATGTGTTTTCCGTCTCGCGTGTTTAGACTCTTATATTATCTTTCATCTTATTTCTAGGATTTTAAGGCCATCCTCAAGAAGTACCTTGACCATCCTTATCAACTTGAACCATAACTAGCTTTTGGATCAACTAAGCTCGAGGTTTCATTGTGCGAATCCAGCACCTCGTTGACACTAGAATAGTTTTGGTCTAATCCCCCCTCGTGAATTATTATTGATGGCGCTCTTCTATTTTTTCCTAACTTGCATTATTTCTCCTTTGTAGTGTTAACACTATTAATTAATATTGGTCGTTTTTTTTTTTTTTATGCACGTAATTACCTTAATATTATGTGATGGAAATTTCCTTAAATGTGAGCAATCTTCGGAAAAAAAAAAAAAAAAACTCATCTTTCATTTGATAGTCTTATGGATTCATAGCGGAAGGTTTTGTTTTGATAATGTCACTTAGAAATTATGTTTGTATCTATGTGTGGTTGTTGTACGTGTTACAAAGGGTTGCCTTAAAATATTGTTGTTTTGGGAAATAGGTAATTTATTTTTTAATCAACCAAACACTAGAATTGTTGTGGAGGTTTGCAAATCTTTAGTGTTATAAAATTTGTTGATGACATTATTGTATACTCTTGTTGATGGAACTCCCTTCTTCTCTCTCGTGGTTGCTACTAGCCTGTAAGACATTGGCCCTTCTTGGATTATTGGAAAATCTCTTGGAGTTAATGGTCAAAACTAGTATACTTTGCCTTCTCTTCGAAACTTATGTTGTGTGTATACTCTATTTGATTTCCGGTTTGAAACTCGATTATACATGGCTTTTTGTGTTAACTTTTGAAACCTGTGGTTCCCCTTTCTTGGGCCGATCAACTCTTGTTTTTTTAGAGATATATTATTTTAGCCTATGCGTTTGGTACCTTTGATAAATTTCTAGATGGTTGGTATATATATCAAATCTCAATCTTGTAATTATTATTTAATTACTTACTTGATGGGAATTCTGTTTTGCTAGATTGTTTAATTCTACTTATAGGGCCAAGGGCCATTCTCATACGATTGCTTTACTTTCGTTGCTTTTACTCCTAACTAAAGTACAAGGTCTTCTCCTTCTTTGATTGGCATGATGGAGACTTTATTATATCTTGATGTGTTGATAGTGTTTAGAGGTTTGACCCAATTCTTGTAGTAAAGTGCTTCCTTTTGTGGTATTGTTAGATAATAGTTATGGTGGTTTTGTGTAGCCTTATCTTGCTCAGTTCTCGCGAACTGACTCTTGTGGAAAAAAATTTTTGCAGATGGATTTTGCGAGTAGATGAGGGATAGACTTGTATATTTTTACATCAACCTCAGTTGAGAAGTTCTTTTGCATGAATCCTTTTTATATTGTTCAACTATTGATAACATCTAGTGGAAAACTTAGAAGAGGATCAATGTCTTAGTATATTGTATCGTGGATTATGTCGTCTTAACTCTGGAACCTTGAATTGTTTGACTATCTTTGAAATTATAAGAAAATTTGTTTACCGCTTGTTGAGTAACCTTATTTTCGTTTTCGTAAATGAGTATTGTTAAACTTTATCCCTACGATTAAATGTTGAGCTAAATCTTTCTAAGACTTAGTAATAGTGTGTTATAAGTAAAATAAAATGGGTTGTTTAATACTTATAGAAGTTAAACTAAAATTTATATTGCAAATAAATTGGTGTAGAGGTGACCAACTTGAGAGCATGTAATTCCATAAGTGAGCGAAGATGAAACTATCCCTTGTTAAGTAACATTATATAACTTGATATCCCTAGCTACACTCATGAACACTATCCCTTTCATGGTGAAATTCTTAAACGAACTTAACGGAAATCTATGGATTGTTCTGGAAGATAATAAGATTTAATAAGCAGGAGATAACACTTTAGAAACCACGCAATCTATCTCTTAGCCATTGGATGGTAAATTGTTTTATTTTTATAAAACTCATTTAGTAAAGCCCAAGTAAAATCTTTAATAATTCTGGTTAAGTTTTCAAGTTTCAATTAAATCTTGGTAATAACAAATGAGGTCTTGAAGATGATTTCAACTCAACCTTCTCCCTCTAACCTTTTTCCAAGGTGCTTTGTCTTTCTTCTCTTAAGTGTGTTGAATGCAAACCCATGTTGTCATATGGGCATGAACAAGTTCTAGTAGCGTAAGTGTAAATAGATGGCCTTGTGGAATTAAATTACCCTTTCTCTAAATAATTGATTTAAACAAATAAATGTCATAATAGAGAAGATTTAAAGATGATTACTCAGTGTAAAAAGAATAAACTTAGCTTGGTAAGATGAATTGTATGAATCATATCTTGAGCCTCCTTGAAAACGTAAGCTAAGAATTGCAAGATGTCTTTTTAAAATAAATAACCCTCAAGAATATCTCATTGTGGTTTGCCCTAGCTGTGAGAGTGTCATGTGGTTGGACTTCTATGTTGTCCTGTCAAAAAGAAAAAGTGTATTATCCTTTTGGGTGTGAACGTTTCCGTCTTGACCACCTGTGGTCATCCCCGTAACAAGTGGTTCCTAGAGTTGGTTGTAACTTTGTGATGACATGTTGTGTTGTGTTATGTGTCGAAGCAATTCAAAAAAAAAAAAAAAAATTCTGTCTTTTCTTTGTGTTGTCGTGTGTGAATTCTTGGGTCGTTACATCGTACATGTGGTCAATGTTGTGTCAATCTTATTGTGAGTTGGTTATAGCTCTTTGTGAGCACATGTGGTTTCGTCTATACCTCAAGCAAGTGAAAAAAATAGTTATCCTGTATTGTATTGTGTTGTTTAGTGGGTGTCATTATGTGGGCATTACACTTCTATCGGAGCGAAGGTTCATGCTCTCGAACCTCTGCGGGCTGGTTTGGAATTGTGATGGTGTTACATGATGGTTTTGGATGATGGTGATGATGTTACATGATGGTGGTTGATATTGGAAGAGTAATGTGATATAAGCATGATGTGATTGATGTCGTAATTGTGATATTGTGAACGCAAATGTTGTGTATGTCACTTAGTGCATAATTTCGCATGTGGATGTGTTAAGGATGAGAGCATTTTTCTCTCCTTTCAGCAAATTTGATGTGAGTTTGAGTGTGAAATAGTGTTTTGTTGTGTGTGGAAGAAATGTGATTTTTATTCCTATTTGTATTTGTGATGTGGGGGTGTGTTGGTATGTGGTATAACCAGGTTGGTTGTGGTGAACTAAATTTCTTAAGGATGTCATTATCATTTGTGTAGAAATATGTGTATTTCTATGTATATGATAGTTTATTGTATGTTGTAATTGTGTTCATCATATTTGTAATTCATGTGATATGTAATGAGCAATGTCATAAAATTGGGACACATGGTGAGTACATGATCCCTATTGTATGGTTATTGCACTTAGGTACGACATGTGGTGATGTGATATGTTGTAATTATGATGTAATGTATGTGATATACCCTGTATATGTACCTTGCTAAGGTGCTATGATTAATGTGCGTGAACCACCATTATGTTAGTGATGTAGTTGCATGTTATGTTGTGAACCTTACTCTAGCCGACCCTGAGGGAAATCGGTAAAAGCGCATGTTTGGAGTGAGGAAATGTGTACCATGGGCTATAACTCAAGATGACCTTAGGTTCAGTAGATGGTGATCGTGATCCTCCATCCCTCTCTCCATATGTGGTTGTTGTATGGATGCAACCTAAGTATAGCTACGACTGTGTTTAACCTTGTCGAAGTGGTGGCAAGATGAATTTGATAGAGATGATGACTATTGTACTATTGTTTTTATTTTGCAAGCTGAGGCTTGATGTTCCGTGTAATGCGTCCTTTGTTCACTCCGGGCGGGCGGCACATGTCCCCCATGCACGGGGCTCCAAAATGATAAAATACAATTTTTTTGGCCTTAGTAGGTGGGCAGTGGTTGAAGCGTCTCTTCCTTTTATTAAATTTTCAGATTTGCAAATCTCCGTTGACTCCTTTATGTCACGTGGTCTGCCTGTGGTTTCTGTCCAAAACCACGAATGCTTGTTGTGCTCCATCAAATGCTGAAACAGATGAATTGCTTCAGCGTGTTCTGGACAACGGATTCATTAATGGTGAAATGAAGGTCTGTCTCCCTAAGGTTGCAAGGGTGGGTTTGGCTTCTCATAACCGTGCTGTGCAGGCAGTCCAATGGAGTCGCAGGCTGTTCTTGCTACGTTTTTTTTTTCCAGCTGTGGGGTCGTGTATAGTTTAGGGCCAAACGTTTTGAAGTTGAATGCCTTCGCATGGTGGCAGCCTCCTGTTCCTTCCTCCCTGCTCGTGGAGCCCAGAGAGAGAGTTGTGCGACTGCTGCCACAGGGCGATCCCAAGGAGCCGTGGGTGTTGAATCCCGAAGTTCTGGTTGCACGCGACCACACAGTCGTGATCGATTAGTAAAAATCTTCCATCGTAGTGGATGAACAAGGTAAAGTTTTGGTTGAGTCTGTCCTTCCTTTTCATTTTGGGAAGTCGTTTCTGTCCTGGTGGCGAATCTAACATGGAAGAAGCTCGATCAAACCTTGAGGCAAGTTTTGCAATGAAGCTGAGAGTCTTTGTTTCTTCTTGTTTCTAGTGTTGTTTCACCGCTTTGTTTCCTTTGCGTCACTTTGTGGTTTTAGATGAAGCTACAAACTAGGGAAGTTGGCGTTTTACCTCCACATTTTTGGGTGTTGCGAAGGGTTTTCATGTTTGAGAATCCAAAGCAACACTGCTGCCGTAAATGGTTGCTTGAATGACTTGTTGCAGTATAGTAGAAGCCCTTTTTGAGCGCTTCTAGCAAGCGGGGTGTCCACTGTTGTTTTACATTCGAGTATTGAAGGCATCCTCGAATTCGGGACTCTCCTTTAAGACATTTTCATCAAAATCGATTAAGTGACAGTGGGAGTGTTGCCAGGAGACCCGATGAAATTATTACAGAGATTCTCTGTTGAGACTTTACTTGTCTTACGCTGTAACGCATGGAAGAGAATCTCTTAGGTGTGGATTTGTATCATGTCAGAATATTCATGAAGCACGTTTGCTTTGCTGCAGTTATGGCGCTTGCTTTTTGTGTTGGTGACAGATCACACCCACAGGCACAGGAGATCTATGCAAGGTTGGAGAAAATGTCTTGGGAGATGAAGGTAGCAGGATATTTCTCAAACCCAGAGCTTGCACTGAGTCGTTTCTCCAAAACCGATTCGTGACAGTGAGGGTGTTACCAACAGGCCTGATGAAATTTATTTACAAAGAGTCTCTATTGAGATCTTACTTGTTGTAGGATGTAACTCATGGAAGAGAATCTGATAGGGGTGGATCTGTTTCATATCAGAGTATTCGTGAAGCACAATTTGCCTTGCAACTATATGAGCATCTTCTACGAGTCACTATGTTGGCAGGCATAAAGGGTGCTGATGGAATTATCACACTTTCAAGCTACAGCTGAAATGTTTGCACCGAGAGTTTGATGCTGTCCTCAGATCTGATGAAGGAAAAGGTTTATTTATCATTATGGTAGATGCCTTCAGAGCCAGGAGTGTGATGTAATCAGTATATTTTGTGTCCAAGCTTCAAATCATGGGGTTGGCCTTGTAGATGTTATTCGCCGCATGAATGTGGCACTGGCACGAGCTCGCAAAGCAGCTGCATTGAAGCAATCTAGTGACTGGTCAGCCTTAATTGAGGATGCTAAGTCTAGGGACTGTTTTATGGATATGGAGTCTGTACCAAGAGATTGTTTTTGGTTTTAAAGCCATCTTCTTTTGCTTTGTCTCAAACTAGGGCTGCTCCTAATATGAGAGCACCAAGGTTAGGAGGTCCAAATTAGAAACAATCAGATGCATATGGAGATGGTGGAGGTGTTTGGATGTATGACGAAGGATTAAGTTCAATTGCCAAAATGGGGCCTACAGGAGTTCTAGGGCTGATCTTGGAGCGGTGTTGGGAGAATGATGGCAAGCATTTTAGACCACCCACCCTGGCTGTGAACTCCTACCTGTGCCAACGTGAAGATGTTCGATGTTTGGGTGCCCAACGAGCTTGAAGAAATGGATTTAGGCTTCGGTTGCTGTTGCAGGCCCCGTCCATCTTGTTATCGACTGCGGGATCTTAATCAGGCACGATATTCTCTATACCATTAATTCTTATGCTGTTATTTAATTGAATCACTAAATAACCCTACTCTTCATATTAATGTCTCGTGTGATGGTATACTGTTTGGTTTCCACTTTCCTGGCTAGTTTGTACTTGTTTTGGCATTAGAAATGATTGCGTTGGTTGAAGCCCTTATATTGTTTTCTGGGTTTTAATAAATATTATTTGGGTGAACTTTGTTCTTAAGACTAATAAAACAAAAGAGGTGGGGGTCTTGTAATGAAAATTCTCGAGTTTTAGGTGTTGGTCTCACAATTTGAATGATTTATCAAACATTGTTATTGGACTCAACCTTACAGTTCCTGTTTTGTTCTTATTCTTGTTTCGGTTCGAGATCTTTAGTTCTGGGTTATGCCGAGTATTTGCGAATTAGGGATTGAGCACTGCAAGTGCATTGTGTATAGGTGAATGATGCTTTTCCTGTCTCTATTCTTTTCTTTTAGTTGTTTTAGTTTCTAGTAACCCTTCCCGGTTGGCTTGGTGTGTGCTTAGCTTGATTGATTATCGAATTGAGCCAAGTTGATATTACTCTCAACTAGGTTAGTTGCTTTTGTTACTTGTTTGAATCGCCCAAAGAAATACTTTTATTCTTCGAGTGTCATGTTTGATTTTCATAATTGATATCAATTCATGTTCACCGTTTGGAGATTGTTGTCTTTGGAACCACCTTCTCTTCCTTGGTGACTGTTGTATGTTTTGAGGAATGTAGCTGAACCTATGGAATGTTTTCTTTTGACGATACTCACATTTCTTTTGGATAGCTTAAAATGTTAGAGGAAATACTCTTTCTTACCTTGATTTTGTTTCACACATGTTGGAGGATACGAGAGCTACTTGATCATTAGTGAGGAAGTTTTCAAATCTTAAAATTGGGATGTTGGTTTTATGCGTAAGTAATTACTCTACATTTTGCTCCGTAAAGATGCTTAAATTTCATTCTCCTGTGACTTAGAGTTTGGTGTGTTTGGAAACTCATTGGTTGACTGGTTTTTGTGATGATCATTGTGATACGACCTCCTTGCTGTCATTGTAGTAGAATGGTTATGTGTTGACCAAAAAGGTTAAAGTTGACTTGTTGTTGACGATAGATCCTTTGGAAGCTATGTATCCTGTGTTGTGTTCTTGTGAATGATTGAGTAACCCTCCTGTAAGATTTATAATGGTTATGTTTGGTCTTGTCAAAGTTTGTCCTTTTTCTTAAGACATTCTCTTGATTAGAAGAAAGTTTAATAGAAGGATTGTTAGAATAGGACGTGGCCCATACGGGGTCATTTGTGCGTCTCATCCCTTTTCTTTCCAATTTATTTATTCTGTGCTGACATAAAATTAACTGTTATAGGCACATCATCTTAATATTAATAAGTCATGTTGGTTTAGATGTTCTCATGTCGATTGATTGTTTGGGATCTTCCAATGACATAGTGAGTCCTTGGCTTGGTGAACTAACTTAAACAAATAGGGACATATCACGTTTGAAATTAATTCTCTTCTTGTAATTGTTTTTGTTTCGAAATGTTATCTTGTTAAAATGACGGTCATTATTGTGATATGGGTGAAATTCACTATGATGTTTATTAACTGCTCCTATGTGAAAATGATAATTGAATAGAGTTAGTGCCATCCCTTTTATTTAGACATTTTATGCTTTTGGACAGCTCTTTAATTGCTCTTGTTTAGACTCTTGAATTATTGTTTTCTTCTTCAACGGTACTTTTCTTCCTTGAAACAGTTAGATAACAACATATTGTCTTAATGTTATAGCTTTTATCGTGCTCAGTTCTTGCGAACTGACATGTGCTAACAAATGTGCAGGAGGATTTCCTGAGTAGAAAAGAAAAAAAAAAAGAGAGAGAAAAAGAAACACGTGTAGAAAGTGGATTCCATCCTTCTTAGGAACTGCTGTTGTACGAATGTTTTTCTTTTGCTTTACATCATTGGTATGGAAATTGTGGAGACTATCTAGAAGGCATTGTGTTATAATTTTGTATTGTTCTCATGGAGGTTGTTGTTATCGTTTGAAAGTCAATTTGAGAAATATTATCGTCAATAAGATTAAATGAACTTGTTTTGACATGCGTATCCTTTGTTGAATTTTCACTTTTCAGAATATGATTTATCCTTGAATTGTCAAACCTAATTCTAATTATCCAAACTTGAATCATCTTGCATTGCTCTAGTTACCTTGGTCTTGTGTCGTTTGGTAGAGGACTATGTTTTTGAACCTAGCAAAAAGAAAACAAGAGAAACAAATATACCTTGTGATCCCGCGTAAACTACTCAACAATCTCTTATTGTGGTAAACCCTCAGAACGGCCTTAAGGTGAAATCAATGATTGAATTCTTGGAAGATAATAAGATTATAATAAATAGAAGGAACTTGCCTAAGAAACTCTTCGATCTGTCTTACCCGTTGAAAATGTAAACAGTATACTTATTTCTATCTCTTCAAGTGAAGCCCAAGTGAAACCTTTAATTTTTCTGATTAGACTCTTGACCCCAATGAAATCTTATTAATAACTAATAAGATCTTAATGATGAATCCAAGAGTTAGACAGTCATGTACTGGAATAAAATAAAATAAAATAAAATTGACCGCTTGAAAAGGTAAAACATATATGTTCAAAAGCACAACGTCGAAAACAGATTGATAAAGTTAAGAGCCTTGAGAAATTAACTGCCTCCTCACAAATGAATAAGTTAATCAAGTAAATGAAGTAACCTCTTGCTATTCTATAATTGGTTTACACTGTATTTTAACATTATCAAGGTAGGGGAAAATTCTTCAAAGGAGACATGACTTTCAGATTCTCCTATCGTGATTTCCTCTGCGAAAAGTAAAGAATGTAAAAACACTTACAGCTAAAACAGGAATCTAAAGAAACTTTACGTGGGAAAACCTTGTTGTAAAATTGCATACTTTAGAGGAACCATTGTGTCCTAATTGTGTGCCTCATGTTTATCTGTAACCAATGTGGGTCCGTGTTGTGGAAAGCAGGTCTTTAGTTGATTGTATTCCCTAGAGAACTTGTGTAGTGTCGTATTATCTTCAAGTAAGTCAAAAAAAAAAAAAAATTATCCTGTATTCCACTGTGTTGTCCTTGTGTTGGTAATTTTGGTGTGTTACATTTTGGTATCAGAGCGTAGGTTCATGCTCTCGAACCTATGGGCCGGATTGGTGTTGTATGGTGATGTTGCATGGTGGTGGTGGTGTTACATGATGATACTGATGATGATGATGATGTTGCATGATGATGATTTATATTGGAAGAGTAATGTGCTTTAAGCGTGATGTGATTATTGTCGTAATTGTGATATTGTGAACGCACGTGATGTGTATGTCACTCAGTGCGTATTTGTCATCATGTTGATGTGTTGGGGATGAGAGTATTCTCTCTCCTTCTTGTGGATTCTAGGAAGAATTCACGTGTAAATTATTGTTTGTGATGTGTGAAAAGAATTCTAATGTGGATGACGTAGTGTTGGAGCATTGTGGCATATTGTGATATGTGGGTGTATCAATGTGTTGTATGACTAGTTGATGTTAAAATAAATGAGTCAGAGTTGTATCATGATGTTTTTACCATGTTCTGAAGAAACGTGTGTACCACCTTGTTATGTTGCAATGTATGTTATGTTGTGATGTACTATGTTCATCGTATGTATGACTGTGCAAATATGTAATGCTTCATGTTGTGATTTTGGGTCATACGGTGAGTGTATGAACCCTATCGTATTGTGATTGCACCTTGGGTGCAGAATGTGGTAAAGTGATGTATTGCGCCCTGTGAATGTATAATTGTGATCTACCCGTATACCTACCCTACGTGAGACGTTATGGTAGCTATGTGTGTACCACCATGGTGTTAGTGATGTAGTTACATGTTATGTTGTGAGCCTTACACTAACCGACCCTGAGGGAGATCGGTAGAAGTGTATGTTGAGAGTGAGGAATGGTGTACCATGGGTCAATAACTCGAGTCAAAACTCGGTTTAGTAGATTACATGTGACTCTTTCCTCTCTCCCTATGTGGTTGTATGTATGCAACCCTAGTGTATCTATGACTATGTTTAGCCTTGTCGAAGAAGGGTGGCGGGATATATATATATTTACGAGCCGAGGCTCGATGTTCCGAGTGCCAGCAACTCGTTGAGTACCCCTTTGGTGGCAGATAAGGCCACATAGTTATCGTAATGTGACATTATTATAAGTTGATTTTATTCGTAAATTGAGCTTTTTATTTTATTTTTGCAAGAACCAGCATCTTTTCTTGATTGCAATGCTTTACAATTTTGGGCATTTCCTTGGTTTGTGGCACTAACATGGGGATTTGATACTAACTTTGGCCATTTGGTCATTTATTTTAGCTTGATTTGGGGTCTTCTTTTAAATTTGGAATTTTTACCGCCTTGCCCAAGGCTTGTACTTTGCCACTTGGCACTTTGACTAGATTGTTGTGCTGGTTCTAATGTCGTGATGTGTGGAATAGGGTCATGGGATGCACCATGGATTGGTTGGACCTATGGACCCGCTTCGTTGTATGGGGGTACGCCCCAAGGGGTACATATGACTAGCGGGTTATTGAGAACTACACGTTATTATGTCACTTGGGTTAGGAGTGTCCAAACTCGATGTGCCTTGGGCACGAGAGACAACCGGCCTCCAAGAGAGAGGGAGGCATAAGAGACTTGAGGAGGCATAAGAGTTTGAGGAGGAGAGTTTGAGGAGGCATAAGAGACTTGAGGGAGGCATAAGAGTTTGAGGGAGGCTTATGATATTTATATTTGTATGGTTGATGTTTAGGATATATGTTGAGTTATTGTGATGTTTGGTAGTGGTCTTTTGATGTTTATGAATTCTCATGTCGGATGGATATGTGTTTTGATGTTGTGGTTATGTCATTAATTCCCTTGTGGACACTATGTACCTGTAGCATGATTTGTTGTTATATGAGTCCTTCATTGATACAAATTGAGGAAATGTCTGGTGGATTGTAGTACTCTTCTGTTTGAGTATTTGGTATGTCAGTCATTGATGTGTGATGAGTACCTATGTTATGGGAAGTGTGCCTATTCTTTTCCGTAATTGTGTAACCTTTTGTGGTGTAATACAATCTTGAAGTATATACTTGTGTGCTTGTGAATCTGTAGTGTCTTGTGAACCTGATAGGGTGTTGTGGTAGCAGTTCATGTTGGGCACCCACAATAAGGAATAAATCAAAACTATTCCATGATGATATTTTTTTTTTTAAAACAAATTAAACTAGAAATAGTGATAATGGGAAGAGACTAATGAAATGATGAACAAGAAAAAACTGCCAATCTTCACAGAACATTAAAAGTTAAAAATTCTACCAAATGTTCCTAAGGCTACCTTGTGACCGTGCTTTAATCAACTAAAATTTTAAACCTTAGGGTGTAATGTCTCCTCTACATGTCCTTGGTTGCGAACCACTTCCTTTCCTCTATGTAATGTCGCATCGAGGACGATGCTTTCTTAAGGGGAGGAGAATGTAATGCCCGTCCTTTGTTCACTCAGCGTGGCGGATGGCTGTCCCCATGCACGAGGCTCCAAAAATGATAAAATACAATTTTTTTTTGGCCTTGGTAGCTGGCAGTGGTTGAAGCGTCTCTTCCTTTTATTAAATTTTCAGATTTGCAAATCTCTTTGACTCCTTTACATCACGTAAGTGCACTTTTGTGGTTTGTCCAAAACCACGAATGCTTGTTGTGCTCCATCAAATTGAAAGATGAATTGCTTGGCGTGTTACGGACAACGGATTCATTAATGGTGAAATGAAGGTCTATCTCCCTAAGGTTGCAAGGGTGGGTTTGGCTTCTCATAACCATCTTTGTGCCGCGTGACATTGGAGAGTCGCAGTTGTTTCTTGCTACGGTTTTTTTCCATTTGTGTGGGTCGTGTATAGTTTAGGGCCGAACGTTTTGAAGTTGAATGCCTTCGCATGGTGGCAGCCTCCTGTTCCTTCCTCCCTGCTCGTGGAGCCCAGAGAGAGTTATGTGTGACTAGCTGCCACAGGGCGATCCCAAGGAGCCGTGGGTGTTGAATCCTGAGGTTCTGGTTGCACGTGACCACACAGTCGTGATCAGTTGTAGCAAAATCTTCCAGCTGTAGTGGATGAACGAGGTAAAGTTTTAGTTGAGCTGTCCTTCCTTTTCATTTTGGGAAGTCGTTTCTGTCCTGGTGGCGAATCTAACATGGAAGAAGCTCGATCAAACCTTGAGGCAAGTTTTCTTGAATGCGTTTTGAGAGTCTTTGTTTCGTGCTATTTCTAACGTTGTTTCACCGTTGCTGTTTCACTACGTCCTTGTGGTTTGTGGTTTTAGATGAAGCTACAAGCTAGGGAAGTTGGCGTGTTACCTCCACATTTTTGGGTGCTGCGAAGGGTGTTCATGTTCGAGAATCCAAAGCAACTTGGCTGCCGCATGATAGTTGCTTGAGCAGACTTGTTGCAGTATAGTAGAAGCCCTTTTTGAGCGCTTCCAGCAAGCAGGGTGTCCAAATCTGTTGTTTTCTGTTTAGTATTGAACGCATCCTCAAATTCGGGACTCTCCTTTAAGACATTTTCATCAAAATCGATTAAGTGACTGTGTGGGAGTGTTGCGGGGAGACCCGATGAAATTATTACAGAGATTCTCTATTGAGACTTTACTTGTCTTGATGTTCATGTAACGCATGGAAGAGAATCTCTTAGGTGTGGATTTGTATCATGTCGATAGAATATTCATGAAGCACGTTTGCTTTTCTTTGCAGATTATTATGGCGCTTGGTTTTTTGTTGGTGTGAGATCACACCCACAGGCACAGGAGACCTATGCAAGGTTGGAGAAAATATCTTGGGAGATGAAGGTAGTAGGATATTTCTCAAACCCAGAGCTGCACTGAGTCGTTTCTCCAAAACCGATTCGTGACAGTGAGGGTGTTACCAACAGGCCTGATGAAATTTATTTACAAAGAGTCTCTATTGAGATCTTACTTGTTGTAGGATGTAACTCATGGAAGAGAATCTGATAGGGGTGGATCTGTTTCATATCAGAGTATTCGTGAAGCACAATTTTCCTTGCAACTATATGAGCATCTTCTACGAGTCACTATGTTGGCAGGCATAAAGGGTGCTGATGGAATTATCACACTTTCAAGCTACAGCTGAAATGTTTGCACCGAGAGTTTGATGCTGTCCTCAGATCTGATGAAGGAAAAGGTTTATTTATCATTATGGTAGATGCCTTCAGAGCCAGGAGTGTGATGTAATCAGTATATTTTGTGTCCAAGCTTCAAATCATGGGGTTGGCCTTGTAGATGTTATTCGCCGCATGAATGTGGCACTGGCACGAGCTCGCAAAGCAAGCAGTGCATTGAAGCAATCTAGTGGTAGTCAGCCTTAATTGAGGATGCTAAGTCTAGGACCATTTTATGGATATGGAGTCTGTATCAAGAGATTGTTTTTGGTTTTAAAGCCATCTTCTTTTGCTTTGTCTCAAACTAGGGTTGCTCCTAATATGAGAGCACCAAGGTTAGGATGTCCAAATTAGAAACAATCAGATGCATATGGAGATGGTGGAGGTGTTTGGATGTATGACGAAGGATTAAGTTCAATTGCCAAAATGGGGCCTACAGGAGTTCTAGGGCTGATCTTGGAGCGGTGTTGGGAGAATGATGGCAAGCATTTTAGACCACCCACCCTGGCTGTGAACTCCTACCTGTGCCAACGTGAAGATGTTCGATGTTTGGGCGCCCAACGAGCTTGAAGAAATGGATTTAGGCTTCGGTTGCTGTTGCAGGCCCCGTCCATCTTGTTATCGACTGCGGGAGCTTAATCAGGCACGATATTCTCTATACCATTAATTCTTATGCTGTTATTTAATTGAATCACTAAATAACCCTACTCTTCATATTAATGTCTCGTGTGATGGTATACTGTTTGGTTTCCACTTTCCTGGCTAGTTTGTACTTGTTTTGGCGTTAGAAATGATTGCGTTGGTTGAAGCCCTTATATTGTTTTCTGGGTTTTAATAAATATTATTTGGGTGAACTTTGTTCTTAAGACTAATAAAACAAAAGAGGCGGGGGTCTTGTAATGAAAATTCTCGAGTTTTAGGTGTTGGTCTCACGATTTGAATGATTTATCAAACATTGTTGTTGGACTCAACCTTACAGTTCCTGTTTTGTTCTTATTCTTGTTTCGGTTCGAGATCTTTAGTTCTGGGTTATGCCGAGTATTTGCGAATTAGGGATTGAGCACTGCAAGTGCATTGTGTATAGGTGAATGATGCTTTTCCTATCTCTATTCTCTTCTTTTAGTTGTTTTAGTTTCTAGTAACCCTTCCCGGTTGGCTTGGTGTGTGCTTAGCTTGATTGATTATCGAATTGAGCCAAGTTGATTTTACTCTCAACTAGGTTAGTTGCTTTTGTTACTTATTTGAATCGCCAAAGAAATACTTTTATTCTTCGAGTGTCATGTTTGATTTTCATAATTGATATCAATTCATGTTCACCGTTTGGAGATTGTTGTCTTTGGAATCACCTTCTCTCCCTTGGTGACTGTTGTATGTTTTGAGGAATGTAGCTGAACCTATGGAATGTTTTCTTTTGACGATACTCACATTTCTTTTGGATAGCTTAAAATGTTAGAGGAAATACTCTTTCTTACCTTGATTTTGTTTCACACATGTTGGAGGATACGAGAGCTACTTGATCATTAGTGAGGAAGTTTTCAAATCTTAAAATTGGGATGTTGGTTTTATGCGTAAGTAATTACTCTACATTTTGCTCCGTAAAGATGCTTAAATTTCATTCTCCTGTGACTTAGAGTTTGGTGTGTTTGGAAACTCATTGGTTGACTGGTTTTTGTGATGATCGTTGTGATACGACCTCCTTGCTGTCATTGTAGTAGAATGGTTATGTGTTGACCAAAAAGGTTAAAGTTGACTTGTTGTTGACGATAGATCCTTTGGAAGCTATGTATCCTGTGTTGTGTTCTTGTGAATGATTGAGTAACCCTCCTGTAAGATTTATAATGGTTATGTTTGGTCTTGTCAAAGTTTGTCCTTTTTCTTAAGACATTCTCTTGATTAGAAGAAAGTTTAATAGAAGGATTGTTAGAATAGGACGTGGCCCATACGGGGTCATTTGTGCGTCTCATCCCTTTTCTTTCCAATTTATTTATTCTGTGTTGACATAAAATTAACTGTTATAGGCACATCATCTTAATATTAATAAGTCATGTTAGTTTAGATGTTCTCATGTCGATTGATTGTTTGGAATCTTCCAATGACATAGTGAGTTCTTAGCTTGGTGAACTAACTTAAACAAATAGGGACATATCACGTTTGAAATTAATTCTCTTCTTGTAATTGTTTTTGTTTCGAAATGTTATCTTGTTAAAATGGCGGTCATTATTGTGATATGGGTGAAATTCACTATGATGTTTATTAACTGCTCCTATGTGAAAATGATAATCGAATAGAGTTAGTGACATCCCTCTTATTTAGACATTTTATGCTTTTGGACAGCTCTTTAATTGCTCTTGTTTAGACTCTTGAATTATTGTTTTCTTCTTTAACGGTACTTTTCTTCCTTGAAACAGTTAGATAACAACATATTGTCTTAATGTTATAGCTTTTATCGTGCTCAGTTCTTGCGAACTGACATGTGCTAAAAAATGTACAGGAGGATTTCCTGAGTAGAAAAAAAAAAAAAAGAGAGAGAAAAAGAAACACGTGTAGAAAGTGGATTCCATCCTTCTTAGGAGAGGCTACTTTGTTGTACGAATGTTTTTCTTTTGCTTTACATCATTGGTATGGAAATTGTGGAGACTATCTAGAAGGCATTGTGTTATAATTTTCAATTGTTCTCATGGAGGTTGTTGTTATCGTTTGAAAGTCAATTTGAGAAATATTATCGTCAATAAGATTAAATGAACTTGTTTGACATGCGTATCCTTTGTTGAATTTTCACTTTTCAGAATATGATTTATCCTTGAATTGTCAAACCTAATTCTAATTATCCAAACTTGAATCATCTTGCATTGCTCTAGTTACCTTGGTCTTGTGTCGTTTGGTAGAGGACTATGTTTTTGAACCTAGCAAAAAGAAAACAAGAGAAACAAATATACCTTGTGATCCCGCGTAAACTAATCAACAATCTCTTATTGTGGTAAACCCTCAGAATGGCCTTAAGGTGAAATCAATGATTGAATTCTTGGAAGATAATAAGATTATAATAAATAGAAGGAACTTGCCTAAGAAACTCTTCGATCTGTCTTACCCGTTGAAAATGTAAACAGTATACTTATTTCTATCTCTTCAAGTGAAGCCCAAGTGAAACCTTTAATTTTTCTGATTAGACTCTTGACCCCAATGAAATCTTATTAATAACTAATAAGATCTTAATGATGAATCCAAGAGTTAGACAGTCATGTACTGGAATAAAATAAAATAAAATAAAATTGACCGCTTGAAAAGGTAAAACATATATGTTCAAAAGCACAACATCGAAAACAGATTGATAAAGTTAAGAGCCTTGAGAAATTAACTGCCTCCTCACAAATGAATAAGTTAATCAAGTAAATGAAGTAACCTCTTGCTATTCTATAATTGGTTTACACTGTATTTTAACATTATCAAGGTAGGGGAAAATTCTTCAAAGGAGACATGACTTTCAGATTCTCCTATCGTGATTCCTCTGCGAAAAGTAAAGAATGTAAAAACACTTACAGCTAAAACAGGAATCTAAAGAAACCTTCTGTGGGAAAACCTTGTTGTAAAATTGCATACTTTAGAGGAACCATTGTGTCCTAATTGTGTGCCTCATGTTTATCTGTAACCAATGTGGGTCCGTGTTGTGGAAAGCAGGTCTTTAGTTGATTGTATTCCCTAGAGAACTTGTGTAGTGTCGTATTATCTTCAAGTAAGTCAAAAAAAAAAAAAAAAAAATTATCCTGTATTCCACTGTGTTGTCCTTGTGTTGGTAATTTTGGTGTGTTACATTTTGGTATCAGAGCGTAGGTTCATGCTCTCAAACCTATGGGCCGGATTGGTGTTGTATGGTGATGTTGCATGGCGGTGGTGGTGTTACATGATGATACTGATGATGATGATGATGTTGCATGATGATAATTTATATTGTAAGAGTAATGTGCTTTAAGCGTGATGTGATTATTGTCGTAATTGTGATATTGTGAACGCACGTGATGTGTATGTCACTCAGTGCGTATTTGTCATCATGTTGATGTGTTGGGGATGAGAGTATTCTCTCTCCTTCTTGTGGATTCTAGGAAGAATTCATGTGTAAATTATTGTTTGTGATGTGTGAAAAGAATTCTAATGTGGATGACGTAGTGTTGGAGCATTGTGGCATATTGTGATATGTGGGTGTATCAATGTGTTGTATGACTAGTTGATGTTAAAATAAACGAGTTGTATCATGATGTTTTTACCATGTTCTGAAGAAACATGTGTACCACCTTGTTATGTTGCAATGTATGTTATGTTGTGATGTACTATGTTCATCGTATGTATGACTGTGCAAACAGGTAATGCTTCATGTTGTGATTTTGGGTCATACGGTGAGTGTATGAACCCTATCGTATTGTGATTGCACCTTGGGTGCAGAATGTGGTAAAGTGATGTATTGCGCCCTGTGAATGTATAATTGTGATCTACCCCGTATACCTACCATACGTGAGACGTTATGGTAGCTATGTGTGTACCACCATGGTGTTAGTGATGTAGTTACATGTTATGTTGTGAGCCTTACACTAACCGACCCTGAGGGAGATCGGTAGAAGTGTATGTTAAGAGTGAGGAATGGTGTACCATGGGTCAATAACTCGAGTCAAAACTCGGTTTAGTAGATTACATGTGACTCTTTCCTCTCTGCCTATGTGGTTGTATGTATGCAACCCTAGTGTATCTATGACTATGTTTAGCCTTGTCGAAGGGTGGCAGGATATATATATATTTTACGAGCCGAGGCTCGATGTTCCGAGTGCCAATGAACTCGTTGAGTACCCCTTTGGTGGCCAGATAAGGCCACACGGTTATCATAATGTGACATTATTATAAGTTGATTTTATTCGTAAATTGAGCTTTTTATTTTATTTTGCAAGAACCAGCATCTTTTCTTGATTGCAATGCTTTACAATTTTGGGCATTTCCTTGGTTTGAGGCACTAACATGGGGATTTTGATACTAACTTTGGCCATTTGGTCATTTATTTTAGCTTGATTTGGGGTCTTCTTTTAAATTTGGAATTTTACCGCCTTGCCCAAGGCTTGTACTTTGCCACTTGGCACTTTGATTTGGATTGTTGTCTTTGGTTCTAATGTCGTGATGTGTGGAATAGGGTCATGGGATGCACCATGGATTGGTTGGACCTATGGACCCGCTTCGTTGTATGGGAGTACGCCCCAAGGGGTACATATGACTAGCGGGTACACAGTTATCGTAATATGACATTATTATATGTGTATTTTATGCGTACATTGAATTTTCTTTATTTACGCTAAGGACCAGCAGTTTTCTTGATTTCCATGTGTTACACTTTTGGGAATTTCCTTGGTTTGTGGTACTAACATGTGGATTTTTGCACTAACTATGGCGGTTTGGTCATTTTTTTACTTAGTTTTGGATCTTCTTTTAAATTTTTAATATTTAAGCTTTGCCTTGCCCAAGGCTTGTACTTCGCCACTTGGCATTTGGATCGGATTGTTATGCTAGATCTATTGTCATGATGTGTGAAATAGGGTCATAGGATGCACCACGGAATGGTTGGACCTATGGAACTGCTTCATAGTTTGGGGTACGCCTAAGGAGCTACAGAAGAAACTAGCGGTTTGTTGAAGCGCACATTACTATGTCACTTGGGTTAGGAGTGTTTGAACTCTATGTCTCTTTGGCCATGGGGACAACCGACATCCTTGAGGGAGGCATAAGATACTTGAGGGAGGCATAAGAGATTTGTGTGTGAGTGTGGTGATGCTTCGGGAGGTATGCAAATTTGTTATGGTGTTTTGGTTGTGGTCTTATGATGTATGTGTTACTCATGTCAGTTGGATATGTTTTTTGATGTTGTGGATATGGCATTGATGCCCTTGTTGACCCTATGTACATGTAGCTATTTTCTGAGTCATGTAAAATCTTCATATGTGGAATTGAGGAAATGTCTGGTTGTTGTAGTACTCTTTTGTTTGAGTATTTTGTACGTCAGTCATAGATGTGTGACGTGTACTATGTTATGTGGACCATGCATGTTCCCTTCCATAAATTGACTAATCTCTTGTGGTGTGGTACCGTCATGAAGTATGTTGTACTAGTATGCTTATGAATCATTAGTGTTGTGTATGACCCTGGTAGGGCATTGTGATAGTAGTTCATGTTGGGCATCCACAAGAATGAATAAACTAAAATTCTACAACAATGAAATTCTAAAGAAATTGAATTAAGAATAATGTTAATGGAAAGAGACTAATGAAATAATGAATAAGAGGGAACTTCCAATCTTCACAGAACCTTGAAAGTTAAAATTTCTGCCAAATGTTCCCAAGGCCACCCCATGGCCATGCTTTTGCGTCTGAAATCTTAACCTTAGAGTGTACCTTTTCCCATATTTGTTCCTTGTTGCTTACTATTTATTTTCCTCTATGTTTTATCGCATCAAGGACAAAAATTTCTTAAGGGAGGAGAATTTAATGCCCGTTCATCGTTGCTCTTTTTCTTCTTTGACGACCGTGTTGCTAAGCTTTTAACGCTTTTTTCTCTGTTGATCTTTTGTTGGCTTCACCCTTTTCGATTACCCTGTTAAGGAAATTCACGTTCTCGAATTATACAGGTGGTTTGAATGATGACTTGATGTTGTAAGGGCGTGTCAAGCTAGAAGGAACATCTACATAATAATAATTATTTTTGAATTGTCGATTTTGCTTATTATTATTTTGGTCAAGCTTATATGTTGGTCCTTGTTAATATGATTAATAAATATTATTAAGTTGTAATAATAATAGTAATAAAAATAATAATAATATTATTATTTTAATTAGCGATCGACGATAACTTCATTATCTGATCGTTGATTTGTTATCAACTTTATTGTTAATTATAGATGAGTGATTTTATTGTTTCGATTAGTCGCCCATGAGATCAAGCCTCGGATCACACAAAGAAGAGGGTTTCCTATTGTGATTCTACGGTTGGTCGTTTTCTTATGTGGCGGAGAAATGTCAACCCCTAGTTCCTTCCCCTTGGTCATTTGGGCCTCTTGTGACATGTCTTTAATCATTTAATTTAAAGGAGAATTTGATTTTCCTTCCACCAACCTGTTGTTCTTTATGACAATTATTTTTCTCCTTGTTTGGCGTATGCTTATTGGCTTCCCTCCATCATGTCTTTCTGGATAGTGGGTGCATGAAGGTGACTTGGAGTGGGACACCTACCCTCCCTATTTTCTCTTTATGGCCATTCATTGGCATGTTTGGTGTGAGACAGTGGGAGACTATATTTTTTTATTCTTTTTTTCGGGGGGGTCTTGTTTTATAGTGTTTGAAGCACCTTTTTCCCTCGTTGGTGGCGGACAACATTCATTCGAATGGTTGTCTTATTAATTATTTTTTCCACGGATTCCTGCTTCATCTTACAATTGGTTCTCCTAATGTTGGCACTTAAATCATTCGTTTTTTCATTATTTTGGGACCTTGTTTGTGTAAAATGAAACACCCTTTCTAATGCTTTGGCCAATTTTTTCCGGAGCATTGTATTTTTTTTTCTACCTAGGTTTTTCTGCATCCTATAAATACCATTTTTTTAATTTGGTGGCTTAGAACCCTTATGGAGCTGGACGTATTGCTTTGGTTGGTGGGACATTTCCTCGGTCTGTCTTACAGTTACCTTGCTGCTGGTGGACATCCATACCTTTGTCAAAACTCCTTCTAGCACTAGTTGAGTGAATGGTAAAGGCATCTGCTAAGGTTTGACAAGCTGTTGGTTGTTTTTGGATGATCCTTCGTGAAAATCCAGCAAGGATAACATCACTTTTGACCACATCTCTTTGTGGCATTTTTTCAAACATGATACCTACGTTTTGTTCTTCCACATTTTGTTTACATGGCCCCTTGACCCACCTGCAACTCCCTTTGGTAGATTTGTTTCCCCTTGTGCTGAGATGGATATCATGTCCTCTTCGATCGCCCTATTTAGACGTAGGTTAGGAGTACATTTTCCGAGGTTGTGGAGTCGAGATTCCTCCGGTAGTTTCATTCCTTCTATAGTTCCTAGGATTTCCATTAAACCCATTTTGTGTAGTTATTCATAGTCTCTTAGAGTCCTTGAGACCATTTTCTTTTCCACCGGATGAAGCTCAAGGTTTTGGGAGCTCCCTACCCATGTGAACGTGGGATTGAGTGTAATGTTGGTGCCTTGCATGCTAAGGATGAAGATCCATCTAGATGGTTGTTGCTGCTAGACTTTGAGGTGTTTGGGTGCCTCGTCGAACCCGGAGGATAAGACAAGATATTTCTAAAGTTTTCTCATGTTGCTAAATTTTTATTATCATGAAATTAAACCACCATTTGCTGGAATTGATTTTTCTTTGGAATGCCTTATTGGGAGATCTCTCCTTTCTAATTGTTTTCTTCACACTTTTGCTTTTATCACTATCGGTGTGTTAGTGGAAAGCATGCGTGTGTCCTCTCCTTCGGTGCTATGTTTTTCTTTCTCTAGTGATTGACCTTCGTCTTTTTGTTTATATATATCTTCTTCTCTATGATTGATTTTCAAGTTTATTATGTTGTTCCGGGTAGTTTTCCGTTGTCATTAACGTAAGCTTGCGATAACTATGAAGCTCCTTCCTATCACCCAAGTTTGTTTTTCTTTGTATTTTATCGTAGAGTGTTAACTCTCTGTCAAGCCCCTTTGATAATCTTTTTGATATCGGGAAAGAGAGGTTATAGGATTGGATTGGTCAATGCTTTGGATAGCGAGTTAGAGTTTTGATATTGAAATTTTTAGAATCAATAAGTTTGTGAGCAATGTTTTCCGGACCTCGCGTGTTTGAGACTCATTTTTATCATTAGTATTTTTCCAAGGCTTTTAAATCCTCCCTTAGGAATTACCTTGACCATCCCCATCAACTTGAACTATAACTAGTGTTTCGGATTAGCGAAGTTCGATGTTTCAATTGTACAAATCTAGTACCCCACTAATACTAGAATTGTTTTGGTTTTTTTCCCACTCGGAAAGATTGTTGATGGCATTTTATATTTTCCTAACTTGTGTTCTTTCTTTTTATAATGTTAATGATATTAATTAAGAATGGTTGGTTTTATGCACGTAATTACCTTAATGTTTGGTGATGGAAATAGCCTTGAACACTATTAACGTTGGGGAAAACTAATCTTGCAATCGATAGTCTTATGGATTTATAGCGGAAGGTGTTGCTTTAATAATGGAACTTAGTGATTTATTTTTGTACCTATGTTTGAACGGTTGATTATGTTTTCAAGGGTTCCCTTAAAATATTTTTGTTTTGGAAAAGAGGTAATTTATTTTAAATTAACCGAACTTTAGAATTATTGTGGAGGTTTGTAAATCCTTAATGATATAAAAATTGGATCAAATTTCGTATACTCTTGTTTGACCTAATTACTCCCTTCTTCTCTCGCATGTTTATTACTAGCCTATAAGGGCATTGGCCCTTCTTGAATGATTGGGGAATCTCTGGGAGTTAATGGTCAAGTCTAATATACTTTGCCTTCGCTTGAAACTTATGTTGTGTGGTGTCCGTGTATTTAATTTCAGTCATATACTCTATGTGATTATAGGTTTGAAATTCTAATATACTTGGATTTTCATGTTAATATTTGAACCCCGTGGTTCCTCTTTGTTGGGTTGATCAACTCTTGTCTTTTAGAAATCTAATATTAAAGCCTATGCTTTTGGTATCTTTTGATAATTTTAGATGGATGGCATGTATATCAAACTTCAATCTTGTAATTATTTAATTATTTGATGGGAATCCCATTTCTGCTAGATTGTTTATTTCTTCTTATAGGGCCAAGGACCCTTCTCGTATGATTGTTATACTTTCGTTGCTTTTGTTCATAACTGAAGTACAAGGTCTTTCTTCTTTGATTGGCATGGTAGAGACTTTATTATAACTTGATGTGCTATGAGTGTTTAGAGTATTCACCAAATGTTTGTAATAGATAGTTTCCTTTCATGGTATTGTTAGATCATAGTTATTGTGGCTTTGTGTAGCCTTATCTTACTGGGTTATTGTGAACCGACTCTTGAGAATTTTTTTACTGAGATGGCTTATGTGAGTATATAAGGGATAGACTTGTAGATTTTAGCATGAACCTCGGTTGAGAAGTTCTTTTGCATGAATCCTTTTATGTTGTTCAACTATTGATAAGGTCAATGGAAATTTTAGAGAGGGTCGGTGTCTTAGTATAATGTATTGTGAATTTTTCATCTTAAATTTGGAAACCTTGGATTGTTTCACTTTCATTGAAAATATAATAAAATTGGTTTACCACTTTTTTGAGTGACCTTAATGGATTATCGGTATTCTAAGAATAGTATGGCGTTTCTTGGTCAATGTTTATACTCTCTTATTCCCTATTCATGGTTCCTTATAGTTGGTATGTCCCTTTTGTTGTGTATCGTGCTAGAAATAATTGATGTATCCTTGTTTTGTTTTCGTAAATGAGTATTGTTAAAATTTTCCCTTGAGAATAAATGTTGAGTTAAATATTTCTAAGACTTAGTAATAATGTGTTATAAGTAAAATAAAATGATCTTGTTAATCCTTATAGAAGTTAAACTGAAATTTATATTCAAATAAATTAATGTAGAGGTGACCTACTTGAGAACAAGTATTTCCATTAGTGATCAAAGATGAAACTATCCTTGTAAAGTAAAATTATATAACTTACTATCCCTAGCTAGACTAGCGAACATTATCCTTTTATGGTGGAATTCTTAAACAATCTTAATGGAAATCAATGGTTAGTTTCTAGAAGATAATAAGATTTAATAAGTAGAACGAAATAGTTTAGAAACCATGCAATCTATCTCTCAGTCATTTGGAAGGTAAATTGTTTTCTTTTTTAAGACTCTTTTAGTGAAGCCTAAATAAAATATTTAATAAGTCTGGATAAATTCTCAAGCTTCAATTAAATCCTGGTAATAACTAATGAGGTTTTAAAGATTAATTCAACTCGACCTTCTTCCTCTAAAATTTTCCAAGGTTCTTTGTATTTTTTCTCTTAAGTGTGTTAAAGGCGAACCCATGTTGTTATATGGGTATGAACGAGTTCTAGTAGCGTAAGTGTGAATAGATGGCCTTGTGGAATTAAATTACCTCATTTATTAAATAAATGAATTAAACAAATAAATGTCATAATAGAGAAGACTTAAAGCTAAATTCTCTTCAGTGTAAAAGTAAGAAACTTAGCGTTGTAAGATGAATTGTACGAATCATATCCAGAGTCCTAGAAAATGTAAGTTAAGAATTGAAGGATGTTTTATTAAAATAAATAACCTTCAAGAATATCTCACTTTGGTTTTCCCTAACTGTAAGTGTGTTATGTGGTTGGACTTCTATGTTGTCTTGTCAAAAATAAAAGTGAATTGTTCACAATGGGTGTCGTACATGTGATCAATATTGTATTTTACTTGTGTTTAGTGTGTTTCTTTTGGAATTTATTATTCAAAATGGTTTTGGTGAGATCTAGATCACTAAATCCATTGAAACTTTGGAGAAATCATCATGAGATGATTATATAATTATTACAAAAGGAATTTGGTAAAATTATCCTATCTCCTTTGAGTTATCTCGTGAGTATCTCTTGCATTTTCCAGTCGAGTCGATTCGATCTATTCAAGATCATATGAAGGAAATCACACAATTGTTTTTTCGAGAGATGAAGAATGCATCCTCTTCTATTTAGGTTAATTTTGATCCGAGGATGATCGAACCCCGCAAAACAAGTCTGAAGCTTACAAGTATGAGAAAAATAAATACCAAGATTACAAGTAGTTCCCAAAGGCTGTTGAAACAAAGTTCCCAACCCGAAAACCAAACCCTCTTCATTTACATGCACAACTCTTAGAAATCCTCAACAAAAAAGAGTACCAGGTAAAAAATAAAACAAGGGAAAATGGCGGATGCCCTGCTCATCCTCCTCCTCGGCTAAGATCCACACCAACTGCATGTAAGAATGAAATTCCCTCCCGCCCAATGTTGTTTTCCATTTTCCACGCATTCATGATTTTTCCCGCAATTTCCCCGCTTTGCAAGCCGCCCAAAATTATAAAGAGTTTTTTTAATTAAAAAATATTATATTAAGGGTATTAGAGACAAAAGTAGGAGTGTATTAATTAGAGACAAAAATATATTTTTGTCTCTAATTAATGTCTCAAAACACCCCCTTGTACTAGTGGGAGTTAAGATTGTGGTGTATACATTTTTTTCAATTGATCGAAATGCCTAAGAGAAACACTCCATGTAGGTAGCTTGTGTTACTAAATTATATCATTGGCGGATTCACATTGGAATTTTTAAAATTTATTTTAAATAACAAAATACAAGGTAAAGGATTTCTCTATAATTATCAACTTTTGTCAAAATTTGTCTTTTCCATCCATTTTGAACACGTTTTTGACTATCCATCCACTCTTAAAATATTGGTTAAGTAGGAAAGTGCCATAAAAATGAAGCGTGGAAGAAAATATTAAATAATTATTTTGAATAATCCCAAATGCATGATTTCTAAAACCAAGGATTAGATTTATGTCCCCCAGAACATTATGTAGGCCAAGGGATTTTCATTTGAACTTGTTTGAGAGTTGTTGAATCATCTAGCTTTTCTTTGTCTCTTGGACATTCATATTTTGGGTTTTCACTTTTCTTGTGTATAAATTATTTCATTTTTTTATTTTCATGTAAAAACTTGTAATATTTTTATATAAATTTTTACATACATTTAAAATTTTTGCATTCTAGAATTTACTAAAGTAAATACACCATGGAGTCTCTACAAAATTTATATTATCATATCTCTCATGCATCATCTTCAAGCCAACAGCCACAATGAAAATTCTCTTTGTTAGCTTCAATTACTATTCCAACTTTGCTAGGTTGGGCAACAATCATTGTTTGTAAGGTTTTCTAATGTAATTCAGCATGTACATTGTAGGATTAATCATGGCTAAACATTTAGTTGGTATAATTCATGTTCATTTTCACTTATGATCATGTGAATCTTGAATCTTTCGTAAGAGATACACAGGATTTGATCACTGAAATAGAAATCCTGTGCTTCAGTAGGGAATTTTAATATTTATTGTAGAATCAAGTCTTGTATTTTATACATCTGAATTATTATTATATAATTTAAAATATTTTGCACCATTGCTTGAAGCGTTGAACTATACATAATATTCTCCTACTGTAAAATTTCCAAATTCGTTGTAAATGTCAATTGATCTTGTTTTTAGTTTTCAATTAATATTTGATAATTAATGATAAACATTATCAATTTTATTTCTAAACTAGCATTTTTGGATTCCATCTTTCTTTACACGTTGACCTTGAATACTTAGATTCCAAACCGTATATTGTACTAAACTGACAAATGGGTATCTTCATTCATTAACATAATGGAAATATTAGTGGACTAATTTTTTATTATTTGCGGGGAGAATGGTAAAGGCCATATTTTTTTGAGTCTTAGATATTTATTAACATCAGTGTGTAATAATTTTGGTGAAGAGATTCCAGCTAACATACATGCTCCCAACATGCCTTCCATTAGCCCATGCTTCTCTATTGTTTTGTTGTAAGATAAGGAAAAGAGAACAAGGCCATAGACACAACTTGATATAGGACACTATACGAAGGGCATTCTTTATAGAAAAATAAAATTTACAGGGAAAAATGGTAAAGGGTGGCATTTTCCATGCCTCGGAAACTAATTTCACTATTATATTATTTCATAGAAGAGGGTCGAATCACCTAAGCCATATAAGGTGTTTCTTTTAAAATGATACCTTCTAGTAGAACATGTTTCTTGACTACTTAATTGGTGTCAATTTCCGGAGAAGATGGAAAAAATTTGTACCCATAATCCTCTATCCATAGAAAATAAAATCCAGAAACTTTATAGGAAAAAAACAAAATTTGCATGTGTGTGGGAACAAATGAGGTAAACAGGGAAAATTCCTATATGGATATAAAATTATAGGAATGATGATCATTACATGACGTTGAATCTAATGATTTGTCATGAATTTGAGGATTGTGCTATGATGTAGATATTTTGATATCATTCTATGGTGAATTCTTTTTTAACAGTCTATCTTTGTAGGAAACATACTAGATGCATAAAAATTGAAAACCAAAGATAAATTTGATTTTCTAAACATGTAATGTTTTGAAAACAAATAATGGATTTTCTAAAAATAATAAGAGTCATCATGATGTATTATTAATACAAGTTAATAGTATTTGGGACCTTTTTCGGGTGGAGTGATGTGAGCCAAAGACTTGATACGCAAAGATGCGGGAATATTTATATAGACATATTGCATCTACTAGCATCCCCAAAGGCATGAATTTCCTTTCTCTAAGGATAGAAGATGAATATGCTTCCAATTCAAAGGCTCATAAGTAGTTACCTGCTCTTGAATTAGTTTCCTTTCTTATTGACAACTCGTATCAAATTTTTGTCATCTGTATATAGTCTCCTCAGTAGTGAAAAACTCGCCAAGCCAGAAAAGATATTTTTTCATATCATAATAGATAAGATTACATATGCACCAATGCATGCATGGTTTGGTTTGCACCCTCTTCCTCGAGCAATTATTTAAGTGAAATTTATCCATCAATTTAAATGGATGATGAAAGATAAAGTTCCCATGTAGGATGTCATGATGGAGGACCATGAAATTAGAAGAAACTATGATCATGATAGTGCCAATGGAACAAATAATTCTCCTTCCCTCATGGTGGATGAACTTGAGGCAAAAATTCCTAAATACTTTTACGTAATGAACTACATCCACATATATCTTCTAGAAGTAAACAAAACCTGTAACATTCATTCACTAATCAACAATTCCTAATTTTTTATTTTTCTCGATGAAGGAGTAAGTTATTACTGCCCTTGTTGCCTTTCTCGTAATTATTCTTGTAGAATATATACTTTTGTTGTAAGAGGTTCAACTATCAAGAGAAGCCATGCTTTCAAAACTATAATTACGGATAGATGACAAGTATAATATGCTTATTGGTTTTGTGTTCTCTTTAAATGCTTTGCTTACATGATCCCTAGTCATGTTAACATGGAAAAGCATAAATGTAGGTCCAATATTAATCTTTTGATGAAAATATATAGTAGTTGATTATTGTATTAATTTTGTCAAGTGAAGAATGACAATAGTTGGGCATTGAAGTGAAATTTGTAGCAGTTTTATAAAAAAATTAGTCTTTTTGATATTTTTGCAAGGCTTCAAATTTTGCACTAGTGAGGATCATATTAGGAAAAATCTCGGTTGCAGTGTAGGAAAAATTACAAGGAATCCTCCTAATGTAGTAAAGCTGTAACAATTGGCTAACTGCAATGGCACTTCCCCTGATAAATTGTTATTTTTGAGCATCCTCAATATGATCCATTTCCTATACTATTTGAGCATCAACACAAGTCTGCTGAAAATTTCCTATGATCATGATATGTATAGTAACCAGAAACACACTTTTAGGATCCATTTATTTGATTGGTGAGCCTTTATTTGATTGGTAGTTGGATTAGTTTAGGCCTAATTGTTGGATCATTTTTTTACGTGACATAGTATTATATTTTCATCAATCGTCATCAATCATTATCAATCATTAGTGATCTATTGTGACTATATTCTTCTATTTAAGAATTTTGATGACTTAGGTACAACCTTCAAGAAGTATTGCATTTAATCGAAGAACTAATATTAGCTTATTTGAT
Source organism: Taxus wallichiana var. yunnanensis (assembly GCA_018340775.1). Lineage (NCBI taxonomy): Eukaryota > Viridiplantae > Streptophyta > Pinopsida > Cupressales > Taxaceae > Taxus > Taxus wallichiana. The sequence continues at coordinate 375,323,531 of CM031234.1, forward strand.
TGCTTCCTTCATTATCTTTCCTCCAATACATTGTGTTTTGTTCGAGAGATGAATATTTTAGGAATTCCTATTAAGTGCCATCAATTTCCTTTTACAATTTCTTTTGTTATATTGGTTAAAAACTCAAAATTAGTAAGAATCATGTGATTGTAAGTTTCAACAGAGTTGATCATCACTGTCATATAGATCATCAAAGTTCGGGAATCTCTATTTTGTTTCTCTCTTGTGTCATTGGCTTAAAGTTAACCTATTGTATTCACCACGGGGTTTCTTTCGATTATAGTTGTATGTTAAAAGTCATTGTGGAAATGATTTAATAAAAATGTGGCTAATTTCCACCCCTCGTATGGAGCTACCACTCATGATATAAGATTTGCAAATGTATATGCGAATTTGTAACAAATTTTAAATGTATAGATAGAACTTTTAAATGTAATGTTTCATCTATATTCCTACACTTACAAAATCAATCACACCCCTTATCAACATCAATAATAACTATCCCTCTACATTAAATAACATATACCATTTGGCGTTCACAATACATTGTGCACATGCGATTGCTAGTTGTTAATTAATGCGACTCTCATGTAATTACTTGTATTATATGTACCTTTCCACTAGTTACACTTCAAAAAAATTGTGTTTATTAATAATAAACATGTTCATATTATTTTATTATATTTTTAAAATTATTCTGTATATTAAATTAATATGTTTACATTATTTTTTTTTGAAATACGTGAAGGTTAAAATCAACCGTGGATTTATTAAGTTAAAATATAATAATATATTGGATGAATACTGTGAATTTTACAACTTAAAAAGAGAAAGATGAATGCCCAGTTTTGTTAAATTCATGAAAAATATAGTAATCCATGTACTTATAGTAAAGAATAATACTTTATTTATTATTTTAAATTTATGTTTTTGGGGTGTTCTTTATTTTGTGGTGGACAAAAATCATTAACATCCATTTACAAATAAGAATCAAGGCAATGATTTCACCAAGCAACTGAGAAATGATACGAGAATACTTTTGACATTGAACTCTTCTTCTATCAATCTCTTTTATTCTGCTGTCCTCTCTCCTTCAATATCTTGACTCCCATGTTCCTGCAATTAAATTAAAAATATCAGATATATATGTATGTATTTATATAGTTATAGTTTACAATTTAACAGTAAGGCAGATGTGAAATTACCTGCCAAGCATCATAACAGTGGCCTGAGGATTGGTGCCTGCCGAGAAATTGGAAGGGGAGCCATCAATGACTCTTAATGCATATACACCAAGAACATGGTAATTCTGATACACCACACGCCCAACTTGACACCCTCCATGGTAATGCCAAATGGTCATGACTCTGTCCCTGCAGAACTGCTTCAAGGAGGAGGTGTCATTGGTGTGCTTAGGAATCAAGTTAACAGGAAATGTTGTGGTAATTTTAAGAAGTTGTTCCACTGTAGTGTTATGATATAGGAAGTTTGTAAACTCGGGAGATTTTATCAACTTGGAAATGATCTGCATTCCTTGTACACAATGTTGCAGGTCCTGTGGATTCTGAAAGTAGTTGAATGTCACTGATGGGTTGTCATCAACATTGGTAGTAAGAAGCCCAAGGTGGCCTGAAGATAAGGGGCCCGCGATCTTTTCAAGAATGAAGCCTCCCTGAATGCTAAGTCTGGAAGCTCTTGCGGAATTCGTACTGCGTGGGCTATGGCTTTTTTGTTCTTTGCTTTGGAGGAACCGTGGCCAGCTGCCCTATCTGTAGATTGTTTTGATTGCAATTGAAGAAAGAAGTTAACACAATGTATAGAGCAAATAAAAGAGGTAGATTTTCCTGATAAATCACTAATTATAGGAGGTCTTATAAATATAATATCAATCCACGGGGTAAATGAAGCTTAATTTAAATGATACAAAAGACTGGAGAGATCTCGTGGAAGCCTTGTTGTAGCTAACTATCTAGTAATCTAGGGAGACCTTGTAGGGATTTGCGGGATAACCGTTAAAAACACATAAAAAGAAAATGTTGATTGAATCCATTGTGTAGAGAAATAGATATATACATACCTCAGGAGACATCATTCCATAATTCCTGCGAGTTTAGAAAATATATTCTGTACTGGCAGCCTCAATGTAACAAGAGAGGCCTCCACCGGGTTTGGGGACGGAACATATATTGCATTCATTGGATTGCAGCCTTTGGATTGTCTGTCAAAGGCTGCTAGATGATCTGCTGCTCCAACGCCACTCAGCATTAGCAACTGTGGGCTTCCCAGAGCACCTGCTGAGATTATTATCTCACTTCCTGTCCTTCTTGTCAGAAAAGCATTGTGTCTTTTCCCATTTGCATCTGTATATACAACACCTGTAGCTGTAATGACCCAAAAATCCACACACACGAACAACACAGTAAAAGACAGGATAATTTTTTTTTTTTGACTTGCTTGACACATAACATGACGCAACATGTCATCACCAAGGATACAACTAACACTGTGAACAACTTGATACAAGGATGGCCATAAAGGTAGCACGGAAACGTTCACACCTATCAAGGACAATTTACTTTTCTTTTGACAAGACAACATAGAAGTCCAATCACAGAACACACTTACAGTTAGGGCCAACCACAATGAGATATTCTTGAGGGTTATTTATTTTAAAAATACATCTTGCAATTCTTAGCTTCGTTTTCAAGGAGACTCAGGATACGGTTCATACAATTCATCTTACCAAGCTAAGTTTATTCCTTTTTCACTGAGTAATCATCCTTAAATCTTCTCTATTATGACATTTATTTGCTTAGTTCGTTTATTTAGAGAAAGGGGGAAATTCAATTCCACAAGGCCATCTGCTCACCACTAACGCTACTAAGATTCATTCTTGCCCACACGACAACATGGTTTTAAGTTCAACACACTTAAGAGAAGAGATACAAGGTGCCTTGGAAAAGGGTTAGAGGGAGAAGGTCGAGATGAAACATCTTTAGGACCTCATTAGTTATTGCCAGTATTTAATTGAAGCTAGGGCTCTTAACCAGAATTATCAACAACTTTACTTAGGCTTCGCTAAAAGTATTAATAAGGAGTAAAAATTTACTTTCCAAATGGCGGTGAGAAAGATGGTGAGGTCTCCAATTTGTTTTCTCTGGCTTATTAAATCTTATCATCTTCAGACAACTAGCAGTTCATTTCACCTTAGGGTCATTTTACAAATTTCACCGTAAAAGGGAATAATGTTCACTAGAGGAGCTAGGGTTATCATGATATAAAGTTTACCTGCAATGATAGTCTTGCCCTTGATTACTTAAAGAATTTCTTGCTCTCAAGTTGGTGACCCCTACGTTACTTTATTTGAATACAACTTTTAATTTAACTTCCAGAAGTATTAAACAATCCCATGTTAGTTTACTTGTGACACTTCATTACTAAGTCATATCAAGGTTTAACTCAAAATTTATTTTCAAGGCAAGGTTGTAGCAACACTCATTTACAAGATCCAAAACAAGATTACATCAATTCTTAAAATACTGATACTCCAACAAAGTCACTCAACAACAATAACCAAATTTTCTTATAATTTCAATGATGGTCAAACAATACAAGGTTTCCAAAGTTCAGATGACAAAGTCCACAATACTTTATAATAAGACATTAACCCTATTTTAAACTTTCCACTAGGCGTTAACAATAGTTGAACAACATAAAAAGGTTTCGAGCAAAGGAACTTCTCAATTGAGGTTGATGAAAAAGTCTAAAAATCTATCCCTCGTCTACACGCAAAATCCATTTGCATCAAATTTTCTACAAGAGTTAGTTCACGAGAAGCGAGCAAGATAAGGCTACACAAAACCACCATAACTATTATCTAACAATACCACGAAAAGGAAGCACTTTATTACAAGAATTGGTTTGAACCTTTAAACACTATCAACACATCAAGTTATAATAAAGTCTCCATCATGCCAATCAAAGAAGGAGAAGATCTTGTACTTGATTAGGAGTAAAAATAGCGAAAGTATAGCAATCGTAAGAGAATGGCCCTTGGCCCTATAAGGAGAAAACAAATAATCTAGCAAAAAACAGAATTCCCATCAAGTAAGTAATTAAACCATAATTACAAGATTAAGATTTGATATATACACCAACCATCTAGAAATTTATCAAAGGTACCAAACGCATAGACTAAATTAATATATTTCTAAAAGAACAAAAGTTGATCATCCCAAGAAAGGGGAACCACGGGTTTCAAAAATTAACACAAAAAGCCATGTGTAATCGAGTTTCAAACCGGAAATCAAATAAAGTATACACACAACATAAGTTTCGAGGCGAAAGCAAAGTATATTAGTTTTGACCATTAACTACAAAGATTTTCCAATCATCCAAGAAGGGTCAAAGTCTTACAGGCTAGTAGCAAACATGCGAGAGAAGAAGGGGGTTCCGTCCAACAAGAGTATACAATAATGTCATCAACAAATTTTTATAACACTAAAGATTTGCAAACCTCCACTACAATACTAATGTTTGGTTAATTTAAAATAAATTACCCATATCCCAAAACAACCATATTTTAAAGCAACCCTTGGTAACACAGTCAACCGTCGCACAAATAGATACAAACATAATTTCTAAGTGACATTATCAAAACAAAACCTTCCGCTATGAATCCATAAGATTATCAAATGAAAGCTGAGTTTTTTTTTTTCCGAAGATTAATCACATTTAAGGAAATTTCCATCACAAACTATTACGGTAATTACGTGCATAAAACCGACCAATATTAATTAATAGCGTTAACATTACAAGGGAGAAAATAATGCCAGTTAGGAAAAAATAGAAGAGCGCCATCAGCAATAATTCTGAGAGGGGGATTAGACCAAGCTATTCTAGTGTCAACGAGGTACTGGATTCGCACAATGAAACCTCGAGCTTAGTTGATCCGAAAAGCTAGTTATGGTTCAAGTTGATAGGGATGGTCAAGGTACTTCTTGAGGATGGCCTTAAAAGTCTAAACACGCGAGACGGAAGACACAATGCACACAAACCTTTTCATTCCACCAGTTTTAATACCAAAACTCTAAGCTGGCTAGCCCACGCATTGCTCACACAATCCTACAACATTTCTCTCTCGATGCCAAAAGGTTATCAAAGGGACTTGCGAAGGGGCTAACAAAAGCGTCAAAAGACAACTTGGGTGCTAGGGAGGAGCTTCATAGTTATCGTAAACTTACTTCCATGATATCGAAAATACTAGTTTGATCAACATAATAATTTGCAACTCAAACGCAGAGAAGAATAAATACATAAACCGACAGACGAAGGTCTATCACTCGAGCAAGAGAAACATAACACCCAGAGGAGAAAGCACACGCATCCTTTCGACCAACATACTGACAACGATAAAAGCAAAAACAAGAAGAGACAAGCAGAAAGGGGAAATCTCCCATCATGACATCCAACTGACAAATCAATGCAAGGAAAAAGTGGTTCGATTTCGCAATAATTGTAAATATAATAGTAGTAGAAAGGTGTAGAGATATCTTGCCTTTTTCTCCAGATTCAGCTTCGCCCTCCTGCCTCTTCCATTGCTTTGGACGAAAACTTGAGCTTTTCGTCGGCGAGCTTCACGCCGGGAGTAACTCTGTGCCAGACGGAGCGTTTGGGCTCGTCTCTGGCAAGCTGTTCGACGTCCTTGACGCTGTGAAAAGAAAATGACCGGTCTAGCGTTCGATCCACAGATTTCTTCATGGCAATCTCGTTAACCACAACCAAAGGACTGCTTCCAGTATTATCTTCTAACCCTTCCATGAGCTCCCATGTATTGATCGTCTCAAGCTGCCCTTCTTCCTGCGACGGAGATTGCTGTGGTTTGGAGCAGATTTGAAGGGCGTGTAATTCTGGATGAGATTGTTGACCTCGGACCATGTTTTTGCAGCCATTTCTGAAGAACGGTTTAAACTCAAGGATGTGGAAACCCCAACCAAAAATGGGCACATTACGCACACTGCTCTTGAGTATATATTTGATGTAACCCAGGCTATTCTTGCGTAATGCAAGGTCCCATAAGTACATCCAATCTACCTCTGTTCGGTGGTTGCAAATTAGCAAAATGCGTTCACCTGGAGGAACACTATGTCCAGAAAATATAACCTTTGTCCTGTTTATCTTTTCAAAAAGAACGGCCACATTGCTAACCACTGACCAAATAAGAAGGATGTTGCCTCCCTACTATAATGTATGCTAAACAGCCGAAGCATCAGGAATGAAACAGGGGCCCGAAAAATCAAGGCCATAAACGCCGTAGAAACAAGAACTACCAAACACAATACTCCACTTATTACCCTGAAAACTGTTAAGGGCCTATGAGCTTTAACCTCTCGATTCTCCAAAGATCTCTTTTTCTCTGTACAGCTTTGACTTTTGTTTAAGCCATTTAGTTCACCATTAGTTTGGGAATCTCGAGTTTCCTTCATTTTGAGATTTCTGAAACAAAGTGACTATCACTCACAATTTCAGAGATTGCACCTGGATGTTTATTATTCATCTTCCAGTTAGGAATGACTCCAGCAATCCGTAAATTTCAATAGAAAATTTTACAGGTCTAACTTTAAAATATTATCTCCAATACACAGAACCTAGTCAGCTCATGGTTAATCGTATTCTGCAATCCTGGAGAATCTTTCACGAATTGATAAATGTGAACCATCATAAGCAAAACCATGGCCTGGAACGAAATCTTTTTCTCCTTCCTGTACCTTCTCTTTCCTTTCACCCCTCCCCAGCGGAAAGCTGTCAATGGAGTTTTCAGGCACTGCATATGCCAGGGCTCACGCAGCTATTGCATAGTAAAACAAGTAAGATCTCAATAGAGAATCCTTGTAATAAATTTTCATCAGGTCTCCTGGTAACACTCTCACTGTCACATAGTCGATTTTGATACAAATATCTTGAAGGAGAATCCCGAATTTGAGGATGCATTCGATACAAAACAGATAACAACATAGCTGGACAGCCTGCTACACTAGCTTGTAGCTTCATCTAACCACCACGTCAAACCAGACTGCACCCAATGCATTGAATAACAGAATCAAAAGGAGATCCTGGTGAAGAAAAATAGGCCTCCACCGACTCCCATCTCCCTCACGCAACGTAGAAAAACGTGACAGTCAAACAGAACAAAGAAGATTTGTAAATCAGGGTTAATAAATGCAGTGCAGCCACCAGCCAGAAGACTCCAACACGTCTAGATTCTAATAACTCCACCCTCCACGCAGTCAGTCGCACAAAGAGGCCCCTAACAACAATAAAAACAAGAATTCCCTCCAGCCCACGCCAAGCAGGAGATAAAGCTGACCGAGACAAGGTAGGTTGGGGACATAAAATTCCATATTTAAAATTAGCAATTTAAAACAATTCTAGGATTGCGGGATCGGTCGACCCAGGAGGAGAACGGGGTTGAGTATTTAAATGAAATATTTACGCGAACGCCACTCCCAAACCGTGGCGCCACCACAAAACATGCTCTTCCTCATTTGCGCAACGAGGCTCGATCAGCGGGAGCGACAAACAAATCAAAAGGATAGTTTAACGATAACAGAGGATGATATCGATAACAATCGATATAAAGAAAGTAATAATAAAATACAATCGTTGATCGATAATACAATCATAATGTCATTATTATTATTATTATTATCATTATTATCATTTTACAGCTTGTAAAATAATTATCAATTATAGTCATAATGGTCAGCAATCGAGGTCGACGAAGGCACAAAGACACTCCATGCTTAGCACTCGATCGCCGCAGGAAGAACAGGCATTACGGCAATTTGTGAAAGGTATGGACACTATGAATCTGAATGTAGAAAGAAAGAGATCAGATTTACCTATCATATGATTTGAGCAACCGCTATCTAAGAACCAAACATCCTTTTGAGCTTCTTTTGCCAAATTGCAAGCGAAGAATGTAGAGTGGTTTGCTTCTTCAAAAGACTCTTCAGTATAGTTGGCTCTTGACTTATTTAAATCAAATTTTTTATTTCTACATTCAGATTCATAGTGTCCATACCTTTCACAATAATGGCACTAGATGCTTCTCCAATCCATTGAACTTATTCCTTTGCCTCTTTTGTTTCCTCTTCCTCTTCCTCTGCCACTGTAACGACCCAAAAATTCACACACAAACAACACAGTAAAATACAGGATAACTTTTTTTTTGACTTGCTTCGACACATAAAACGACACAACATGTCGCCAAAAAGTTACAACCAACTCTAGGAACCACTTGTTACGGGGATGACCACAAGGTCAGCACGGAAAACATTCACACCCAAAAGGATATTACACTTTTCTTTGATAGAACAATATAGAAGTCCAACCACAAGACACTTTCACGGCTAGGGCATGCCACAGTAAGAAGTGATTGAAAGTTATCTATTTTGATAAAACACCCTTTAACTCATAACTTATGTTTTCAGAAAGATTTAATATATGATTCGAACAATTTCATCTTACTAACTGAGTTGTTTTCTTATGCACTGTAGAATAGTTCACTTAAAGTTTTCTCCTACTTGCTAAATATTATTGTCCTCCAGAAACTAACCATTTTTTTCCCTTAAGCTTGTTTAAGAGTTCACCCAAAAGGGGTAGTGTTCACTAGTTTAGCTAGGGATATCAATTTATAAAATTTTACTTACAAGGATAGTTTCATCTTTGAGTACTTCAGGAATCTCTCTTGTTTTCAAGTAAGTCATCTCTACATTAATTTATCTAAATATATATATATATATATATATATATATATTTTAGTTAACTTCTATAAGGGTTAACCACTCCATTTAATTTTACTTATATCACATCATCAATAAGGTGTCGAGAGTTTTGACTTAACACTTTATTCTCAAAATTAGGGTTTTACAATACTTATGCCAATGTAATGATTGAATATCATTTCTCACCAAGGTAAGTTACTATTCTAACAACAAAAGGGAAAGAACACTTCAACACATAGTTTTCCAAACATACCAAGACAAGAGATCTTCTAAACTCCTTGCAAGCAAAGTTACAAAATTTACAATGCATTGAACTTTTACAAAGAACTTCATAATTTGGTGATGAAACTTTTACACTCTTTTCTTTAATGTTCTCGCATAATCCATCTCGCACAATATTAACTAGATTCGAGTTCACTAGAACCGAGCATGATAAGATATAAACCTCACCTAATAATTTATGCCATCTAGCATATAAATAAATGAAAGTTTGCAATACTCCTTTTCAAATAAATTTCTAACATACATTTAAAACTTAACGCACATATCATGATAATACATTTCATACTCATTAATGTTCACTTCCTTAAGATCTCGCTTTGCATAAGAACACAATTCCAAGTGACTAGATATACAACCTTAACCATATGTAATCAATCATACTTAAATTACAAGTAATAATAATAACGCTCACCTAATACCCTCGACCTACTTCACATATATAAGTATCCAACAATATTATCTTTCAATTAAATAAAAGCACCAATGACATTAAGTTTAGATAATAAATATAAGTATCAATCTTATATTATTCATCGATATTACCCAAGTATCAAACCTTCATAGATAATCGTGATTTGTAAGTATAATTGGGATATTTATCTCACAATTTTAAGAATATACTTATGTTAACAAATATTCCACCAATCCATGAGTTCAAATATTACTTAGATTTCCTTTTGGTTGTTTATTACCATGTCTTTATATGTTTCTATTAGTATAAGAGTCCAACTCATTGGAAAGAGTCACGATCAACATTATTGTCATATTTTGCTAATATGTCAAAGATACATTTGACTAACTAAGATATGTAAGCGCGGTCCAAGCCACTATAAATACAAGTATCAACATTATCTCAACTCCCAATTGAGATGCAAGTATCAATTTTTAGCTAGCATAGTAATCATCATAAATGCAGAAAATATTCCACTCGTTAACCAAGTATTGAAATAAACTATTTGTCCTTACTAGTTACCTGATAACATAATATATCATGTTATATAATTCAACCTCCACTTGCATACCCCAATTTATGGGTATTAATTATTGTTCTATAAAATGAAGTTAAATAATTTCAGGTGGACTTATATCCTTACTGTCATACATGGTATGCACAGTCCCATTATGGTAGCTATCACCTTTACTTAAGGCTATGCATGACTCCATTTTAGGGTAGTTATCTTAACTTCCCTATTCATCTGTTTTCCTACCAAAAGTCTTTCGACAAGCTTCAAGGTCAAAGTATAAGATAAATTTAAAATTTCATATTTCAAGCATTGCTCGAATGCATATGCATGAGGATATCATGTATTAATCAAACTTGAAGAATGTCGACATTCATGAGAGTTCGATGTATCCAATATTACTTTAACCGATTCAAAGATCCAAGTAGTGCCTCAAAATTAAGCCATAGAATTATCCACACAGGATAATGACTTGCGTGCTTAACATATTCGTAAAGGTCATAGAAAACCCATTAACACATGCATCAAGAGGGTTCCAACCTAATAATAATCTCATAGTAATAATAATAGTAGAGGGCCTGGTGAGGGGTTTTCAATAATCCCCAAGGTAAATGATAATCGAATGACTCAGATGGAGCTATCTAGAAAGACCAATTAAACTAGTATGACTCTTCCCAAATAGAAGCCCCCAATCCTAATGGGAGTTTATATTATTATAAGTCCACAGTAAAATCCAAATACAGTCATATCGAAAATTCCCTTTTTCAAGCCATGTTCTACATAATATAAACAATACAAGAAAAATTATAAACCTCATTCACGCTCCATACTATTTTCTATAGAAACCATCATTCAAAGGAATAATCAAGGAAAAAAGATAAACCAACATTATAAGATCAGTAGGAAAGAATCGATGTAGAGATTTCTTCTACTCAAATAGTAAATAAGATAAACTGTAAAGGGAGAGAGATCAGTTCATGCAATTATGATTAAAATTCATTTGGAACCCATCTCTTTCTAGGCATCTCTTTCAAGAAGGAGTCAATATATGTAAATGCATGTTATATAATATCCAGAGTCCAAACGCTATTTATTTAGTAAAACAAAAACACATCAACATTCCAAAAGAAACCCATATCTACAGCATTCGAACAAACTTGCAAAGATCGATTTATCCAAATGCTAAAGGAAATAAATCATTAAGAGAGAGGGTTAGTCTTATCATGCCTGTTTTAAATGCATCCACTAGCAACATATCCAGCAGGGACTACATAAGCCACACGTCCCATTGATTAATTTTGCTCCACCAATCAACGCACCCTTTCTTCCTCCAAAACACGTTGGTGGCGAAAACTCCCAAATCCACCCAATTTTTAGCTGTTTTGTGTGCATTACCAGGTGAATAAAAATTATTAGTAGTATTACTTTTAATATTCTTCATCCGTTTCTTGGCGCATGAATTAAGCCACGAAAACCTGACCGAGAGTTCAAGCTTATTGGCGACGAAAGCAGCTAGGCTATAATAACCTTTAGCCTTGAGCCACGGCAGCTCCTCCCAATTCCATTTCGAAGCTACGAAAGGCCCCTTGCTTCTTAAAAACTCGCCATCGGAAATGGCGTCCATAACACTGAACAAATCGATCGACGTCCTTCGCGAGATCTTCCGCCACCGACAGGGAATCAAGGGGGAACTTTCGGGAACTAAAATCTGGCCCTCCATGGAACTGAAAAGCCTGAGGCTGTCCGTCAAAGTTTGCTTGGCCTGGTTGTCAGAGTTGGCCCTGGCTAAGAGGCCCTTGGCCTTTCTGTAACACAGGCTGGGAAGCGCAACATCAACAATGGCCCCGTGCTGGGGTTTCATCTTGTTTTTAACAGGCACATCCGGCAGAAGGATAAAAAAACTCGGACCGTGCTTTTGAATGCGGGTTTGCATTTGTAAGAGAATGGCGACCATTGAGTCATCTACTATTGTGAGGGCAGCTTGTCTTTGCTCTGTGCTTAGCGTCGACATCCACCTCAATATGTTGTTGTGACTGAGAATTTGAAGCAGAGAGAAACTGAAGCAGAAGCGGAAGAGTGATACAGAGCGGATGGTCTTCCGGCCGAATCCATCGGCTGCTTCGAATCCATCATATTCCATTGACCAGAGGAACCATGAAGAAAAATGCCTTTGCAGTAAGCAGATTTCGCTAGCCTCTCAACCACTCCACACGCAGTCCAACAAAAAGGAAATCTCACGCGGTCAGAGAAGGATATGTAGGCAGTCAACAAGAAACATAGAAGATTTGCAAATCAGGGTTAATAAATGAAGTGCGGCCACCAGCAAGAAAGACTCCAACACGTCTAGATTTTAATAACTCCACCCTCCACGCAGTCAGTCAGCACAAATGAGGCCCCTAACAACAAAAAAAAAAATTCCTCCAGCCCACGCCAAGCATGGCATCAATGCAAAAAAATGATTAAACAACTGGTGGTGAACCAAACCCCACGCCAAGAAGGAGATAAAGCTGACCGTGACAATTTTACAAGTCTCTGGATGAGTAACGTGGCCTAAAAGGCTTTAATAATTCAACACAAAATTTTATAATTTATTTACACAAATAAAAAAATATAACTGACACGAATTCATTTATTATTACAATAGTTTTCTCCATATAATTCACATAAGCTAAAAGGTATAAGAAATTTTGTATGATTACTATTCAACCCGAGAAGATTAAATCGCATACAGATGAGCAAGCAAGAGGAAGTAAGAGTCGAATTATCCATTACTCACAATGATTAAAACAACATGCGAACAGGCTTAAGCAACCAAGCGAAGAAAACTAGAGGTTGACATTCAAAAGAAAATACGAAGCAAGGAACGACCATGGCACCAAGACGAGTAATCCCTTCCTCAGCGTGGAATGGGGTTCATTCTACAAAGCGACCAACCAAACAATAAAATCGCTTAACGATAATTAAATTAAAACAACATTGTTATCATTATATACTATAAATATAAATAATTTCTACTCACACCAATAATGACCAATGATCCAGCTTAACCATGCGACAACAAGATCCTTCTTTAATTAGGTTAACGCACAGGACATTACACAGTCCACACACAGAGGTGTCAATGACGACTTGAGAATGCAAGAAGGAGAGGGAAGGTGCTAAAACATCACTGAAACAAGATCTAAGACAACGGAATACACGCAGCCATTCGACGCTCAACAAGAGGGTCATTGCGACAAGAACTAGGGTAAACGCCGAACGGGGCATTACATTCTCCTCCCGTTAATAAAAGAATCGTCCTCGATGCGAAATAACACAGTGGAAAAGGAAATGGTACGCAACAAGGAATAAATAAAGAAGAAAACACGCCTATGGATTAAATTTTTAGTCGATTAAAGCACGGCCACAGGGTAGCCTTAGGGACATTTGGTAGAGATTTTAACTTTCAAGGTTCTGTGAAGATTGGCAGTTCCCTCTTATTTATTATTTCATTAGTTCCTTTCCATTAGCATTATTCTTAGTTTAATTTCTTTTAAAATTTCATCATTGAAGAGTTTTGGTTTATTCCTTATTGTGGGTGCCCAACATGAACTGCTAACACAACACCCTATCAGTTCAAAAAGACACTACAGATTTACAAGCACACAAGTATATACTTCATGATTGGATTACACCACAAAAAGGTTACTCAAATATGGAATGGAATAGGAACAGTCCACATAATATAGTACTCGTCACACATCTATGAGTGACATATATACTACTTGAACAAGGTGTACTATGATTTCCAAACATTCCCTCAATTCCACAGATGAAAATTTCACATAACTCCAAACAAAAGCTATAGGTACATAGTGTCCACAAGGGCATCAATGCCATATCCACAACATCAAAACACATATCCATCTGACATGAGTAACACATACATCAAAATACCACTACCAAAACATCACAATAACTCAACATATATCCCGAAACATCAACCATACACATAAATATCTTATGCCTCCCTCGAACTCTTATGCCTCTCTCAAGTCTCTTATGCCTCCCTCAAACTCTTATGCCTCCCTCAAGGAGGCCGGTTGACCCTATGGCCCAAGACACATAGAGTTCGAACACTCCTAACCCAAGTGACATAATAATGCGTGGTTCAAAAACCTACTATTTATCTGTAACTCCTTGGGGTGTACCCCCATACAATGAAGCGGGTCCATAGGTCCAACCATTCCATGGTGCATCCTATGACCCTATTCCACACATCGCGACGATAGAACTGGCACAACAATCCAATCTAAGTGCCAAGTGGCAAAGTATAAACCTTGGGCAAGGCGGTAAAAATTCCAACTTTAAAAGAAGACCCAAAATCAAGCAAAATGAATGGCCAAATAGCCATAGTTAGTATCAAAATCCACATGTTAGTGCCATAAACCAAGAAAATGCCCAAAATTGTAATGCATTGCAATCAAGAAAAGTTGCTGGTCGTTACAAAATAAGGTAAAAAGCTCAATTTACGAATAAAATCAACTTATAATAATGTCACATTACGATAAGCGTATGGCCTTATCTAGCCACCAAGGGGTACTCAACGAGTTCTAGCACTCGAACATCGAGCCTCGGCTCGTAAAATACATATCAATAATACAACCTGTCATCATCTCAATCGAATCATCCGCCACAACTTCAACAAGGCTCAACATAGTCAAAATAACATAGGTTGAATCTATATGACAACTATATCATGAGAGAGAAAGAAAGTACAAGTCACCATCTACTGAGCCTAAGGTGTCTACGAAACACAATATGTATGATACCCGTTGAGCAAGTGCCACACATACCAAATGAAAAAAGTGGGTTTTCACCATGTAAGGCTCCACTTCCTATCTCATACTACGGCTCGAGTTCTCGGTCAACGGTACACATTTTCTCACTCCATACATACATAGTTTATCGATTTCCCTCGTGGTCGGTTAGTGTAAGGCTCACAACATAACATATAACTACATTACTAACACCATGGTGGTACACACATATCTACCATAACGTCTCACGTATGGTATGTATATAGGCTAGATCAAAATCATATATCCTCGGGGTGTAATACATCACTTTACCACATTCGCACCCAAAGTGCAATCACTACACAATAGGGTTCATAGGCTCACTGTATGCCCCTATATCACAACATGAATCATTACATATTACACAAATCATACATATGATGAACATAGTACATCACAACATAACATCCATTGGTACATAACAAGGTGGTACACACATTTCTTCAAAACATGGTAAAAACATCATGGTACAACTCATTTCTTTTAACATCAATCTAGTCCTACAACACATTGATACACCTACATATCACAATATGTCACAATGTCCCAACACTCCGTCATCCACATTAGAATTCTTTTCACACATCACAAACAACAATTCACACGTGAACTCCTCATAGAATCCACAAGAAGGAGAGAGAATACTCCCATCCCCAGCACATCAATATGATAACAAATATGCACTGAGTGACATACACATCACGTGCGTTCACAATATCACAATTACGACAATAATCACATCATGCTTATACCACATTACTCTTCTAATATAAATCATCATCATGCAATACCATCATCTCCATGAAACAATATTATGTAACACCATCACCATCATGTAACATCACCATACAACACCAATCCGGCCCATAGGTTTGAGAGCATGAACCTACGCTCTGATACCAAGTGTAACGACCCAAAATTCACACACAAACAACACAGTAAAATATAGGATAATTTTTTTTTGACTTGCTTCGACACATAACATGACACAACATGTCGTCACAAAGTTACAACCAACTCTGGGAACCACTTGTTACGGGGATGACCACAAGGTCAGCACGGAAAACATTCACACCCAAAAAGGATATTACACTTTTTTTTTGTGTAACAACATAGAAGTCCAACCACATGACACTCTCACATCTAGGGCATGCCACAAGTAAGAAGTGATTGAAGGTTATCTATTTTGATAAAACACCATTTATCTCATAACTTATGTTTTGTAAAGATTCAATATATGATTCGCACAATTTCATCTTACCAACTGAGTTATTTTCGTATACACTTTGTAGAGTAGTTCACTTAAAGTCTTCTCCTACTTTCTAAATCTTATTGTCCTCCGAAACTAACCATTGTTTTCCCTTAAGCTTGTTTAAGAGTTCACCCAAAAGGGGTAGTGTTCACTAGTTTAGCTAGGGATATCAATTTATAAAATTTTACTTTACAAGGATAGTTTCACCTTTGAGTACTTCAGGAATCTCTTGTTCTCAAGTAAGTCATCTCTACATTAATTTATCTGAATATATATATATATATATATATATATATATATATATATATATTAGTTAACTTCTATAAGGGTTAACCACTCCATTTAATTTTACTTATATCACATCATTACAAGGTGTCAGAGAGTTTTGACTTAACACTTTATCCTCAAAATCGGGTTTTACAATACTTATGCCAATGTAATGATTGAATATCATTTCTCACCAAGGTAAGTTACTATTCTAACAACAAAAGGGAAAGAATACTTCACCACGTAGTTTTCCAAACATACCAAGACAAGAGATCTTCTAAACTCCTCTGCAAGCAAAGTTACAAAATTTACAACGCATTGAACTTTTTACAAAGAACTTCATAATTTCAACTCGATGAAACTTTTACACTCTTTTTCTTTAATCTACTCGCATAATCCATCTATAAAATATTAACTAGAGTCAGTTCACTAGAACTGAGCATGATAAGATATAAACCTCACCTAATAATTTATGCCATCTAGCATATAAATAAATGAAAGTTTGCAATACTCCTTATCAAATAAATTTCTAACATACATTTAAAACTTAACTACACATCTCATGATAATACATTTCATACTCATTAATGTTCACTTCCTTAAGATCTGCTTGCATAAGAACACAATTCCAAGTGACTAGATATACAACCTTAACCATGCAATCAATCATACTTAAATTACAGTAATAATAATAACGCTCACCTAATACCCTCGACCTACTTCACATATATAAGTATCCAACAATATTATCTTTCAATTAAATAAAAGCACCAATGACATTAAGTTTAGATAATAAATACAAGTATCAATCTTATATTATTCATCGACATTACCCAAGTATCAAACCTTCATAGATAATCAGTGATATGTAAGTATAATTGGGATATTTATCTCACAATTTTAAGAATATACTTATGTTAACAATTATTCCGCCAATCCATGAGTTCAAATATTACTTAGATTTCCTTTTGGTTGTTTATTACCATGTCTTTATATGTTTCTATTAGTATAAGAGTCCAACTCGTTGAAAAGAGTCATGATCAACAATATTGTCATATTTTGCTAATATGTCAAAGATACATTTGACTAACTAAGATATGTAAGAGTGGTCCAAGCCACTATAAATACAAGTATCAACATTATATCAACTCCCAATTGAGATGCAAGTATCAATTTTTAGCTAACATAATAATCATCATAAATGCCAGAAAATATTCCACTCGTTAACCAAGTATTGAAATAACATATTTATCCTTACTAGTTACCCGATAACAAATATATCATGTTATATAATTCAACCTCCATGTGCATACCCCAATTTATGGGTATTAATTATTGTTCTATAAAATGAAGTTAAATAATTTCAAGTGGACTTATATCCTTACTGTCATACATGGTATGCACAATCCCATTATGGTAGCTGTCACCTTTACTTAAGGCTATGCATGACTCCATTTTAGGGTAGTTATCTTAACTTCCCTATTCATCTGTTTTCCTACCAAAAGTCTTTCGAAAAGCTTCAAGGTCAAAGTATAAGATAAATTTGAAATTTCATATTTCAAGCATTTCTGAATGCATATGCATGAGGATATCACGTGTCAATCAAACTTGAAGAATGTCGACATTCATGAGTGTTCGATGTACCCAATATTACTTTAACCGATTCAAAGATCCAAGTAGTGCCTCAAAATTAAGCCATAGAATTATCCACACAGGATAATGACTTGCGTGCTTAACATATTCGTAAAGGTCATAGAAAACCCATTAACGCATGCATCAAGAGGGTTCCAACCTAATAATAAGCTCATAGTAATAATAATAGCGAGAGGGCTGGTGAGGGGTTTTCAATACTCCCCAAGGTAAATGATAATCAAATGACTAGAAGGAGCTATCTAGAAAGACCAATTAAACTAGTATAACTCTTCCCAAATAGAAGCCCCCAATCCTAATGGGAGTTTATATTATTATAAGTCCATCAGTAAAATCCAAATACATTCATATCGGAAATTCCCTTTTTCAAGCCATGTTCTACATAATATAAACAATACAAGAAAAATTATAAACCTCATTCACGCTCCATACTATTTTCTACAGAAACCATCATTCAAAGGAATAATCAAGGCAAAAAGATAAACCAACATTATAAGATCAGTAGGCAAGAATCGATGTAGAGATTTCTTCTACTCAAACAGTAAATAAGATAAACTGTAAAGGGGGGAGAGATCAGTTCATGCAATTATGATTAAAATTCATTTGGAACCCATCTCTTTCTGGGCATCTCTTTCAAGAAAGAGTCAATATATGTAAATGCATGTTATATAATATCCAGAGTCCAAACGCTATTTATTTAGTAAAACAAAAACACATCAACCTTCCAAAAGAAATCCATATCTATAAAGATTCGAACAAACTTGCAAAGATCGATTTATCCAAATGCTAAAGGAAATAAATCATTAAGAGAGAGGGTTAGTCTTATCATGCCTTTTTTAAACGCATCCACCAGCAACATATCCAGCAGGGACTGCATAAGCCACACATCCCACTGATCCACTTCGCTCCACCAATCAACGCACCCTTTCTTCCTCTAAAACACGTTGGCGGTGAAAACTCCCAAAGCCACCCCATTTTTAGCTATTTCATGTGTATTTCAGGTGAATAACAATTATTAGCAGTATTACTATTAATATTCTTCATCCATTTCTTGGTGCGTGAATTAAGCCACGACAACCTGAGCGAGAGTTCGAGCTTATTGGCGATGAAAGCAGCTAGGCTATAATAACCTTTAGCCTTGAGCCACGGCAGCTCCTCCCAATTCCATATCAAATCTACGAAAGGCCCCTTGCTTCTTAAAAACTCACCATCGGGAATGACATCCATAACACAGACAAATCGATCGACATCCTTCGCGAGATCTTCCGCCACCGATAGGGAATCAAAGGGGGAACTTTTGGGAACTAAAATCTGGCCCTCCATGGAACTGAAAAGCCTGAGGCTGTCCGTCAAAGTTCACTCGGCCTGGTTGTCAGAGTTGGCCCTGGCTAAGAGGCCCTTGGCCTTTCTGTAACATAGGCTAGGAAGCGCAACATCAACAATGGCCCCGTGTTGGGGTTTCATCTTGTTTTTAACAGCACATCCGCAGAAGGATAAAAAAACTCGGACCGTGCTTTTGAATGCGGGTTTGCATTTGCAAGAGAATGGCGACCATTGAGTCATCTACTGTTGTGAGGGTGGCTTGTCTTTGCTCTGTGCTCAGCATCGACATCCACCTCAATATGTTGTTGCGCGACTGAGAATTTGAAGCGGGAGAAATTGAAGCAGAAGCGGAAGAGTGATACAGAGCCAGATGGTCTGCCAGCGAATCCATCAGCTGCTTCGAATCCATCATATTCCACCGACCAGGAGGAACCATGAAGAAAAACACCTTGATGAACAGATTTCACTGGCCTCTCAACCACTCCACACGTAGTCCAACAAAAAGGAAAACTCACGCGGTCAGAGAAGGATATGTAGGAAGTCAATAAGAAACATAGAAGATTTGCAAATCAGGGTTAATAAATGAAGTGCAGCCACCAGCAAGAAGACTCCAATACGTCTAGATTTTAATAACTCCACCCTCCACACAGTCAGTCAGCACAAATGAGGCCCCTAACAACAAAAACAAGAATTACCTCCAGCCCACACCAAGCATGGCATCAATGTAAAAAAATTATTAAACAAACTGGTGGTGAACCAAACCCCATGGCAAGAAGGAGATAAAGCTAACCGAGACAATTTTACAAGTCTTTGGATGAGTAACGTGGCCTAAAAGGCTTTAATAATTGAACACAAAATTTTATAATTTATTTACAAAATAAAAAAATATAACTGACACGAATTCATTTATTATTACAATAGTTTTCTCCATATAATTCACATAAGCTAAAATTTATAAGAAATTTTGTATGATTACTATTCAACTCGAGAAGATTAAATCACGCATACAGACGAGCAAGCAAGAGGAAGTAAGAGTCGAATTATCCATTACTCAAAATGATTAAAACAACATGCGAACAGGCTTAAGAAACCAAGCGAAGAAAACTAGAGGTTGACATTCAAAAGAAAATACGAAGCAAGGAATGACCATGGCACCAAGACAAGTAATCCCTTCCTCGGCGATGGGAACGGGTTCATTCTACAAAGCAACCAAC
Organism: Taxus wallichiana var. yunnanensis; assembly: GCA_018340775.1. Taxonomy (NCBI): domain Eukaryota; kingdom Viridiplantae; phylum Streptophyta; class Pinopsida; order Cupressales; family Taxaceae; genus Taxus; species Taxus wallichiana. The sequence goes on from CM031234.1 coordinate 375,344,105, forward strand.
CAAACAATAAAATCACTTAACGATAATTAAATTAAAACAACATTGTTATCATTATATACTATAAATATAAATAATTTCTACTCACACCAATAATGACCAATGATCCAGCTTAACCATGCGACAACAAGATCCTTCTTTAATTAGATTAACACACAGGACATTACATAGTCCACACACAGAGATGTCAATGTCGACTTGAGATCGCAAGAAGGAGAGGGAAGGTGCTAAAACATCACTGAAACAAGATCTAAGACAACGAAATACACGCAGCCATTCAACGCTCAACAAGAGGGTCATTGCGACAAGAACTAGGGTAAACACCGAATGGGGCATTACAACCACTTCCTCTAGATGTAGAAGATTCCCCTTTAGATTTTCTTGATTGAGAAGGGGTTGTAGATTTTTCTTCAATTCTTACAGTAGACTAGAAGGCTTGAACGAGGTTCACTGTAGAACGTTGCATACGCTCCTCATGAGATTGCAAAGAACCTATCAACTCTGCAACTTTGAATGTGGCTAGATCTTTACTTTCTTCAATGGCTATGACCACTGGATCAAACTTTGGAGGAAGAGATCTCAAAATCTTTTCTACAATTTTTTGCTCTATGACACTTTCCCCTTGAGTTTTAAGATGGTTCACAATACTTTGAGCCCTAGTAATAAACTCTTGAATAGACTCAGCGTCCTTCATACTTAAACTTTCAAAATCTCTTCGAAGGGTTTGAAGTCTTACCAACCTTATTTTGTCAGATCCTTGGTATGCAGTTTGTAGGGCCTCCCATGCTTCCTTTGACTTTGTCATACCAGCTATACGGGGAAAAATTGATATATCCAATGCAGATTGGATAGCAAAAAGAGCTCGATTGTCCTTCTTTTTGTCTTCTTTCAATTGCGTTCGTTGATTTGCTGTTAAAGCATTTGAAGCATTCTGATCTGCAGGTTCCGTGTATCCTCCTTCTACTAAATCCCAGATATCTTGGGATAATAGTAGGGTCTTCATCTTTATACTCCAATAATCGTAGTTGTCTCCGGTAAACAGCGGAAGCTGGAATGAGAAATTGCCACCATTTGACATTCTGGTAATTCTTGGAGAGAACCGTTAACCTGCAACTTTTGCAAAAAAGAATAGTCCTGCAACCAGCTCTGATACCAAAAAAAAAAAAAAACAGAGAGAACAAAAACTTAACTGAAAGTAAACTAATCCTATGACTGAAGGAATTGCTCAGTCTACAATTTATTAACTGAAATAAAGAACTAGTTAAAGGAAACTGCAGAAGATGAGCTGCAGTGGTGGCGGTGGAACTACAGAGGAACTGCATTTGAACATGCATCCTTCAATCTCCCCCTGCATGTGAAATGGAGATGAGTCCCAACTGATTCCTCAAAGCAACAAAACTGGATATAGGTAGAGCTTTGGTAAAAATATCAGCAACTTGCTCTGTTGTAGGGAAAAACTGTAATTCCATTATCCCATCTTGAACTAAGTCTCTGATGAAGTGATGTCGAATCTCAATATGCTTTTTACTACTCCATGAGACAACTCCAGAACCAAGTGAGAAAATATAACTAGATGTGGATTTTCTATCATCCACTGAACCAGCCCAATCAGAATCTGTGTAACCACATAGCTCAAACTTATGTGTGGGAGAATAATGAATGCCAAAATTGTGTGTACCACTCACATACCTTAAAATTCTTTTTGCAGCATGCCAATGAGACTCATGTGGATCCTGCATGAACCGAGAGATAAGGCTCACAGCATACATAATATCAGGTCTCATGGTAGTGAGGTACATGAGGCTTCCAACCAAACTTTTGTATAAAGTGGCATCTACTTTGGAACTTGCATCTTCCTTGGTTAATTTTTCACCAAGGGCAACAGGAGTGGCAACTGCAGTGCATGACATCATTCTAAACCGCTTCAATAGATCAGCCACATACTTGGTTTGAGAAATGGATATACCTTCCGATTGTTGTTGCACCTCCACTCCAAGAAAATAATGCATGAGTCCCAGATCTGACATCTCAAATTCTTGTTTCATTTCTACTTGAAATTTCTCCATGAGAGATGGGTTATTACCTGTATAAATGAGATCATCAACATAAAGGCAAACAATTAGAATATCATTACCAAGATGTTGGATATAGAGGGTTGGCTCTGAGGAACTTCGAATGAATCCTTTCTTCAAGAAGTAACTGTCAATCCTTGCATACCAAGCACGAGGTGCTTGCTTCAACCCATAAAGAGCCCTTTTTAGCTTGTAAACCAAATGTTCTTTTCCTGGAATTTCATAACCAATAGGTTGTTCCACATAGACTTCCTCATCAATAAAACCATTTAGGAAGGCTGATTTTACATCCATCTGATAGATTGGCCACTTGTGTTGTGCAACAATAGCCAATATAATCTTGACTGTATCAAATCTTGCAACTGGAGCAAAAGTCTCTGAATAATCTACTCCAGGCATTTGTGCAAATCCCTTGGCAACTAATCTTGCCTTGTGTCTATTCATAGAACCATCAGCATGATATTTCACCTTATAGATCCATTTGACACCAATCACTTGCTTATCTTTAGGAAGTTGCACTAATTCCCATGTATTGTTTTTATCAATTGCATGCATCTCTTCATTCATAGCATTAATCCATACTTGTTCTTTCATGGCTTCTTCATACACTGAAGGTTCAACTTGAATGGTACTAAACAAAGCAAAATTGGAAACTAGATTCAAATTAGAACTCCTTTGATAAATTTCATTTAAACTTCGTACCTTTCGTGAAGAGCTTGGACTTGATTGTGGACTAGAACTATCACCTGAAGAGGAACTTGGTGAACTTAGTGAACTGGGGCTTGAACTTCCACTTGAGCTTGCGGGGAGAGGAGGAACTTGTTGAACATCTTCTATACCCGTGATGAGTGGTGTAGTTTGTTGAACTCCTTTTTGCCATTGCCATACTCCCCCTTCATCAAAAACCACATCTCGACTAATAATCCATTTCTTTGTGTCAGGATTATAGAACTTGTATCCTTTCGTGAAATCTGAATAGCCCACAAAGATACAAAGTTGGGATTTTGCATCCAACTTCTTCCGCTTCTTTTCTGGAACATGAACATATGTAGGGCAACCAAATACACGAAAGTGAGCTACTGAGGGCTTGTGTCCACTCCAAGCTTCCTTGGGAGTGATATTCTGAAGCAATTTTGTTGGGATTCGATTCAAAATATAAGTTGTGGTTGCTACTGCAACTCCCCAATAGCAATTAGGAAGGTTTTTGAACTGCAACATACTTCGTGCCATCTCCATAATGGTACGGTTCTTTCTTTCTGCAATGCCATTCTGTTGTGGGGTATAAGTTGCCGTAAGTTGTCTCTTAATTCCATGAGTATTACAAAAATCAGCAAACTCATTGGAAGTGAATTCTCCCCCTCTATCTGTTCTGAGTATTTTGAGAGAATACCCGCTTTGATTTTCTGCCATAGCCTTAAAATTCTTGAAGCATTCAAATGCCTCAGATTTCTGCTTAAGAAAATAAACCCATGTGTGGCGTGAGAAATCATCAATAAATGTCAGAAAGTAAATATTCTTACCCAAAGATTCCTCTTGCATGTCACCACAAATGTCACTATGCACAAGCTCTAGAGGAGATTTTTCCCTCCATGATTTGTTCATCGGAAAACTGTCTCGATGTTGCTTGCCAAGTGCACACCCTGAACAAACTTCTTCTTTTGCCTGAATTGCAGGAAGTCCTCTCACCATGCCTTTCTTATGAAGCAAACTTAATCCTTGAAAATGCAAATGACCAAACCGTTGGTGCCATAACCATGAATCATCTGTGGTTTCCTTGAGGGCATGCATCTTACTAGACTCCAAAGTGAGAGGAAATAATCGATTCTCTGTCATACAAGCCTTTGCTACAAGATAATGATTAGCTGATTTATCAAATATTTTGTAGTAGTTATCTTCAAACACAACCTTGTAATTTTTTTGCTATAAGCTGCCCAATACTTAAAATATTATGTTGTAATTTGGGCACATGCAAAGTGTCATGAATAAATGTAGTTTCTCCTTGCTTAGTTTTTACTGCAAGGGTACCTTTTCCCATTACATCAACCTCTTTATCATCACCAAATTTTACTTGACTCCTTACAAATTCATCTAATTTGACAAAGAAATCAGATTTACCTGTCATATGATTTGACCAACAGCTATCCAAGAACCGAACATCCTTTTGAGGTTCTTTTGCCAAATGCGCAGCGAAGAATGTAGAGTGGTTTGCATCTTCAAAAGACTCTTCAAGTATAGTTGGCTCTTGACTTATTTAACTAGTTCTTTATTCAGTTAATAAATTGTAGATCGAGCAATTCCTTCATCGCCACAGTCTTAGCAATTGCCCGCACCACACCAAATATGCGAGGCATATTAATATATACTTTACGCAATATCATTTACTGAGACAAAGTAATAAATTGAGAATATGAAAGTATAGTAATGGTATGCTACGTTGTTATCGGAATGACATTTTGAAGGAAAGTGTTTTTAATTTTTTCGGTCAAATTCAATGGCTGTAGCCTATTATTGATGTAATGTACAAGCTGAATAAAAACATGATTCGGGGTATCCCTAAATTTCAGGTGCAATATAGAAATTATCAATGCTCATGATAGGTTATGAAGTATAACTGACACATTGACTTTTATTCAAAAAAGCAGACTATTTACCAAGTTTTTATTAAAAAAATTCTAATCTTAAACAATGATGAAGGCTGAAGTTTGAAGTCTTTAGTGGTGTATAAATTCCATACATACCTTCAGTATAAAAGGACACCTTATATACAGTTGCTCAAGCAATACAAATGAGCTTCGAGGATTTCCATATTCAAGGAGGTCGGTTGTAGTGTGTCGATTGCCTTTTTGTCAAATATGGATCCCCCAATCTTGGTACCAGATATGTGGTCATAGGAAACCCATTATCAAGAACAACTCCCACATCAATAAGTGCATCATGGATAGTAGTTTGCCACTATCCGACGATAGGCCTATTGGCAACTTTTTCCTCCACCCGGTGATATGATTCATTCACAAGGTTCCCATCCCATCCTGTAGCTTCAAAAAAATCAGGGGCTGCTCTGGTGTAATATCTTGCATTAGGTAGCTTCCTCCTCCCAACACACGGGCTCTGTGATTATATACTCATCTTCTAAAACAAATTGTTGGGAGGGCGATGTTGGGGCATTGTCTCCGAGGATTTTTGAAAAATTCTCCAAGCATTGTAATGTCGTCATTACCATACGGACTTCCTCCTCTTTCCAATAGCAATCTTTGTGAAGTTCGGCGTGAGAGTTTTGCTGCCAAAGTGGACAACTGCAGTTCCTCCCCCACTATTATGTAGTCATAATCGCTACTATAGGAGACTATGTTGCCTCTTTTATGTATTTATGTCGTGGTCTCCCGCTGTTTTTAACGCACAAATTAATGTGTAGGATGAAGGGAATACAAGGATCTATGGAAACTGCAGAGTCTATGGAATCTGAGAATCTTTGTGTAGCAATAGAAAATAAAATGCAGCGGATTTAAAGGATCCAGAACAGGGGAAAAATGAGAAGCTACAGGAATTTATAACAGCAAAATAACATAACACTCTTGGTTGCAAATAACAGAGATTTGGGCAACAAATTGCTTTAGCAATACATATATATTTTTCAATAATGAACAACAGCTACAGCTGCACACAAAACATTCATTCATACATTAACAACATTGAAAATGAAATAATAATTTCAACAAAACCAGTCAGGACTTAAGTGGGATTTGCGCATTTTTCTTCTTCTCCCAAATCTGGTTTTCTCCTTCTCCTTCTTCTTCTTCTTCTTCTTCTTTTTCCTTCTTTCTACTTCTCCCAATAAAACAAGGTGCTATTAATAATAAACACCTACATAAAAACTTGCCTTACAAGTCAACACAAAATCTCTGACAAGAGATAATTAGGGAGAATAATCAACCAAAAAATAAATGTGTAGCAGTCATAATTAAATGCAAATCTGATATGTCAAGGAGCTAAATCTAGAAAAGACAAATATTAGTTGCATAATAAATTCTGACTTGATTTTCCAACACTCCCCCGTAACACACCAAAAATACCAACACACGAACAACATAGTGAAATACAAGATAATTTTTTATTTTTTTAACTTGCTTGACACATAACATGACGTAACATGTCGTCACCAAGGTTACAACTAAATAAGAGATTAACTAGATGTAGGTATGACCACAAGATAGCACGGAAACGTTCACACCCAAAAGGACAATACACATTTTTTTTTGACATGACAACATAGAGGTCCATCCATAACACACTAACTAATGATTAGGGCCATCCACGGTGAGATATATTTGAGGATTATTTATTTAAAAAAAAAACATCTTGCAATTCTTAGTTTACGTTTTCAAGGATGCTCAAGGTATGATTCATAAAATTCATCTTACCAAGCTAAGTTTATTCTTTTTACAATGAGTAATCATCTTTAATCTTCTCTATTACGACATTCATTTGCTTAATTCGTTTGTTTAGAGAAAGGGGTAATTTAATTTTACAATACTCATATCAATGTAAAGATTGAATACCATTTCTTACAAAGGTAAGTTACCAGTTTACCTACAGAAGGACAAGACAACATCATCACGAAATTTCAGAATATCCCAAGGCAAGAGGTCTTCTAAACTCCTTTGCAAGCACTATTACAAAATTTACCTCACATTGGACATTTTTACAAGGAACCTCATAAATTGCACTGATGAAAACTTTACAACTCTTTCCTTTAATCTACTCGCATAATCCATCTGCACAAATACTAGCTAGAATCAGTTCGCGAGAACTGAGCATGTTAAGGCTACACATTGCAACAGTAAGCTAACATTTAACAATATCAAGAAAGGAATGTTCTAAATTCAGAAATGGATTAAAACACAACTCACAACTCCAAGATTAATCACATGAGAGAGAAATCTAAACCATCCAACAAGGAGAAAGTCAAAATACCAGTAAGAACAAAATTACATAAATCAAGGCAAGACCTTATGGGTTAGGAACAAGAAAGTCAAGAGTGTTGATATCTCCTTCATGTAATCCTATGGGTTACGTGATTGGAATCCAAAATTTACTCCATCCAACTAAAGGGGTCCAAGAGAAGACAAAGCGTACTAATTATGATCAAAGCGCGAAGAAAATGACATTATCCAATTCTTCCAGGGGGCTTCATAGTAATATGGGTTCGACGCCCTTAAAAGAACACAACTATAGTTTCAGTTTTAACCAAGGAGTTTACCACTACCTTCTTATAGGATTTCTTAAACGTAGTACTAGTTAACCCAAACAAATCCACTTTTCCAAAAGTGTACCAAAGAGACACAGAAAGGGCCATTATTCTACCAACGAACCCTATCCTAATCGTCAACTTCTCTACATAATATAAGGGAAAGCTAAACCCAAAAGTAGTTAATAATTTTTATATATTTCCGAAAATGCCAATAAGTACTTTAAAATAAAAAATAAAAATTGATTTCCTTAACAAAGCCACGAAAAGGACTTTTAGTAACCAAGTTCGAAGAATAAGATATTCGAGTTCGAAAACAAAGGGATTCGATACACGGTGGGTATTACACCAACGATGCCCCGAGACTCAAAAGACCTTACCACGAGTACAAGCACAAAAAAAAGGAACCAACGCACATATCCATCGGGAAGGTTACGAGTGCGGTGCGGTCGAGCCTAAAATTTCTATGAACTCCTTGCCAAAGGTATAGAAGATGGAAATTTTACCCGATCCATGTGGGCTTAAACAAGTTTTAGAACACAATGTCACTATTAATGTACCTTTTAGCAAACAGAGAGCCCTAAACGGGAAATACGTATTTATTCAACCAAAAGAGGTATGTAGGCTTAACCTTCCATTTAGTAACCTTCAATTATAATTACCATCAACGAATTCTTTTTAAAAGAAAGTCATATAAGCAAACAAAACTCAATAATGTTTCCTTCCCTACGAACTAGACTGCATCACTCAATATTGCAGTAACCCATTTAGACAAATATGAAATAGAGTAAGCTATAAGAGAGGAAAGAACATTCCAAGCAAAATCAGCGAAATTGGAACGAGATTTAAAGGAACAACCACACAATCAAGCAGTGATATAAACAACCGCGAAAACATCTAGTCTAGGCGTCATTCAAGAGGAAAGAATATTCATTTCAAGATACTGAAAGAAGGTAGAAAACTATTACAAGGAGTAGATTTAACATGCCTGTTTATAGTTCTTCCCACCAACAAGCACGTCGATCAGGGCTCGGGCAGCAGCAACACAACCTGCGCAACTTCGAACACAATGTTGACAACTTTGAAGTTGAGTGGATCTTGAATAAGTTTATCTCTTTCTGTAATGCAAATGAGCATGACTGCTATGATTAAATAACATAAATCATGGAGAAACAACTTCTCAAACTGCATAGATATGCTCTCATCATGGCTTGAATTGCTCTCTGCAGACTCCTCCCCCCTTGTCTTTGGCAGGGGCTTTACATTTTTGGCATCTCCCTCCACATATAGTGGGTAAGGTGGCAAATACATCATGATGAGATAGAGAACAATGACAGTGGCCGACAGCAGCTCCGGGTTTACAACATTTTCTCCAGCATGTCTAATGGCCACCGACTGGAACACTCCACCAATCAGCTTCTCCCATGTGGACAGCCCTTCCAGGGCTTCCGAGTTCCAGTGCAACGCCAGCAGCAGAAGCATCTCAACTGCAACAAATCCCACCACTGTGAATGTCAGCCACACACACTTCCTGCTTGAAAACAGATGAGGATACAGCCTGCCGCCATTTTTGACCATCAGTATATAATCATAAACCCTCCTGTGTTTGGTAAAGCGGCTGATACTGCACACCAGAGCTCTAAAGCAGGGTGCAAACATTGTGTTTCCCACCAAAATCTGAAATGCCACTATCATTAACAGGAGCCCATGATTTTTTTTTCTGAAGGGATACATATTTTCATTCAGTGGAGTGAATCCACAGTTGGCAAATGATGATACCACTGTAAACACTGCAAACATAGAAATTCTTATGCCTCTGCTGCCGAGGATGTGTTTTCCACTCGAAGAAAAATAGAAATAGATGGCCACTGCTGCGATTCCAGCTATCTGCACCAGCCCCAGATATAGCAGAGAAATGTAGCCAAGGCGCCTCAGAGCTTCATATTCTATACCATATTCACCCTCGGAGTTATCCTTGTTTGGGTACACTTCTATTTCATTATTCTTCACAATCATATCAAACTCCATTCTCAAATTATCGCCAGGCTCCGGTACAGAGATATCATGGCTTCTATTGTTTCTTGTAATATCAGGGTCTGCCATTTCTATGCCATCCGTATTTCTTTCCTGGAGAAATTTGTTGGAGTCATGGAGCCTTAGCCAAAGGCCGAGCCTGGTAAGGTGAAGACACAACATGGATGTGAAAACTTCTCCACCAAGAAACATCAGAATTACAAGCACAACGAGCTGCAACTCAGATAAATCTTGCATTGGGACAACACCCAAGCTGCTCACTGTCGTAGCCGATACAGATGTGTAAAAGGCGTTCAGCAGATCCATATATATTTTTTTTTTGCTTGGAGAAAACCAAAGAGCAAGCATGCCCACTATAGAAATCCCAACAAAATAGCAGACATGAAGCCAGTATGGATTTGAAACACTAAAAAACAGCAAGTGGTATTCGATTCCAAAGTCACCCTCCTTGGCCTCTGTTTCTCTGTTTGCCCTCATGATATGATGCCGCCTACATTTTTATTTTTTTGTTTTCTAATATGAAATAATGCTCACAGTGGCTAAAAACATAAATACAAGAACAGAAAACAAGAACCATATACATACAACAGAAGGGGCCCATTCACACTACGCAGATGCACAACACAAATGCAACACTTGATGGAAAAAAAAAACACAGTACAAAATAAACGGGTCCCAAAAATGACCAGAAACAGAATGGATAGAACACATAAATGATAAAATGATCATCCCGTCAACATACAGTGTCCATCCTATTGTAAGGATTTATTTATATCGATGTAAATCTCTCACATGCATCCCTTGCAACACTCTCACTGTCACTTCGTCGATTTTGAGGAACATAACTTTAAGGAGAATCCGAGTTTGAGGATGCATTCGATACAGAACAGATAATAACATAGTTGGACAACCTACTTGTTGGAAGCGCTCACCAAGGCTTTGACTATACTGCAACAAGAGATGGCGTGATGATTTGTGGATTTAGTAAGGAATTCGAGGCATGCTCCAGATTAGAACCCCACCTAAATCCTTGTTCAGAAAACATCCGGCAACTCTAGTCACGTAATTCTTCGACATAGCTTCATACATACAGTGTGTACATGCGACAGATATTTGCGGATCCTGCCCGAGTTAAAGAGACCATACTCTCGTCTTCAATAAATCCAACCACATCAAAAAGTGCTGCACCCAAGGAAAACGTGCCCAACCCACCTATACGCATTGAAAGAACAATAAAAGAGATGCCAGGTCCTTCCACCCACCGCCAGCTAACAGCCTAATTGACTGCATAGCTAGGCAGGAAAGAAATGGCGTGAAAAGTAGATAGAAAGGCAATTAATACCCAGCAAGGTTAAATCAAAGTCGTCGTTTGCAAAACCACATAGTGGTCTGAGCACAATTTGGTGAGACAATAAAGAAAGGGAAGGCGGTGGCCAGATTCATTGCTTCTTGGTTTGTCAAGATTTTGTTGAGCAAAGGATACACTGTTAAAGGATTTGTTCGTAATCCTGGTCAGTATTCTTAACCACATATTATTTGTCCTCCTTCAATATTGATTATCAATTATATAATATTGTTTGTGTTTTATTGGGTTTGACAAGTGCAGGTGATGGCAATTATGAACATCTCAAAGGATTGGAAGGATCCAAAGAGAGGTTGCATCTCACCAAAGTTGATATTCTCGACCATGAAAGTTTCATTGCAGTTTTCAAGGGCTGCAGTAGTGTCATTAACATGGCCTCCCTTCTAACAGATGACCCTGTGTTTTTTTTTAACTTTCTTTAAAACTCAATGTCAAAATAAAATTCTTTATAACTCTACTTAATGATGGTGGTCGATATGGTAGGAGTTGCAATTCACCTTTAAATGGACAAATAAACAAGTACGCAAGCAAGCCTGGTCGACTGAGGAGGAAACTAGTGGTAGAAGTTTCAAAAACGAACACAGGACAATGACCGACCACGACGTCACAACAGGAGGCCCTCTACTTTGCGCAAACTAGTGCTCGGTCCGTGAAGCGACCAACCAAACAATAAAATCGTTCACCGAAAATTAACCATAATGTAGATAACAATCGACAATAAGATAATGAAGTTATCGTCGATCGATAATTAAATTAGTAATATTATTATTATTTCTATTAACTTTATTATTATAACTTAACAATAATTATTAATCAAATTAAGAAGGACCGACAAACAAGCACGGTAAAAGAGAACATGATTTTCCTTTAACAAGGAAATTGTAACAGGCGTTGCAAGGGCCAGTAACGACAACAACAACATGACCCCAGCAAACACGATGAAGAGGGAGATGATTGAGTATTCCCTGTGACTAAGGCAAAGCCCGCCAATGATCGACGAAGGCACAATGATGCACCATGCTTAGCACTCGATCACCGCAGGATGGACAGGTGTAACGTAGAATAGGGCATTACATTCTCCTCCCCTTAAGAAAGCATCATCCTCGATGCGATATAACACAGCGGAAAAGAAATGGTTCGCAACCAAGAACAGGTAAAGGAGAAAGTACACCCTATGGTTTAAAATTTTAGTTGATTAAAGTACGGTCACAAGGTAGCTTTAGGAACATTTGGTAGAAATTTTAACTTTCAAGGTTCTGTGAAGATTGGCAGTTCTTTCTTGTTCATCATTTCATTAGTCTCTTTCCATTATCATTATTTCTAGTTTTAGTTTCTTTTAAAATAAAATATCATTATGGAAGAGTTTTGATTTGTTCCTTATTGTGGGTGCCCAACATGAACTGCTACCACAACACCCTATCAGGTTCACAAGACACTACAGATTCACAAGTACACAAGTATATACTTCAAGATTGTATTACGCCACAAAAGGTTACTCAAATACGGAATAGAATAGGCACAGTCCACATAACATAGTACTCGTCACACATCAATGACTGACATACAAAATACTCAAACAAAAGAGTACTACAATCCACCAGACATTTCCTCAATTCCACGTATGAGGATTTTCCAAGACTCATAAAAACTACATGTACAAAGTGTCCACAAGGGAATCAATGACATAACCACAACATCACAACACATATCCATCTGACATGAGTAACACATACATCAAAAGACCACTACCAAACATCACAATAACTCAACATATATCTTGAAACATCAACCATACAGACAAATATCATAAGCCTCCCTCAAACTCTTATGCCTCCCTCAAGTCTCTTATGCCTCCCTCAAACTCTTATGCCTCCCTCAAGTCTCTTATGCCTCCCTCAAACTCTTATGCCTCCCTCAAGTCTCTTATGCCTCCCTCAAACTCTTATGCCTCCCTCAAGTCTCTTATGCCTCCCTCAAGGAGGCCGGTTGACCCTATGGTCCAAGACACATAGAGTTCGAACACTCCTAACCCAAGTGACATAATAACGCGTGGTTCAACAACCCGCTAGTTATATGTACCCCTTGGGGCGTACCCCCATACAACGAAGCGGGTCCATAGGTCCAACCAATCCATGGTGCATCCTATGACCCTATTCCACACATCACGACAATAGAACCAGCACAACAATCCAATCAAAGTGCCAAGTGGCAAAGTACAAGCCTTGGGCAAGGCGGTAAAAATTCCAAATTTAAAAGAAGACCCAAAATCAAGCAAAAATAAATGACCAAATGGCCATAGTTAGTATCAAAATCCCCATGTTAGTGCCACAAACCAAGGAAATGCCCAAAATTGTAAAGCATTGCAATCAAGAAAAGCTGCTGGTCCTTACAAAATAAGGAAAAAAAAATCAATTACGAATAAAATCAACTTATAATGATGTCACATTACGATAACTGTGTGGCCTTATCTAGCCACCAAAGGGGTACTCAACGAGTTGCTAGCACTCAGAACATCGAGCCTCAGCTCGTAAAATACATATCAATAATACAACTGTCATCACCTCCATCTAAATCATCCCGCCACCACTTCGACAAGGCTAAACATAGTCATAGATACACTAAGGTTGCATACATACAACCACATAGGGAGAGAGGAAAGAATCACATGTTATCTACTAAACCGAGTTTTAGCTCGAGTTATTGACCCATGGTACACCATTCCTCACTCTCAACATACACTTCTACCGATTTCCCTCAGGATCGGTTAGCGTAAGGTTCACAACATAACATACAACAACATCACTACATAACGGTGGCACACACGTAACTACCATAACATCTCACATATGGTATGCATACAGGGTAGATCACAATCATACATCTACATGGCGTAATACATCAATTTACCACATTCTGCACCCAAAGCGCAATCACCATACGATAGGGTTCATACACTCACCGTATGACCCAAAATCACAACATGAAGCATTACCTATTTGCACAGCAGTCATACATACGATGAACATAGTACATCACAACATAACATCCATTCGCAACATAGCAAGGTGGTACACACATTGATACACTTACATATCGCAATATGTCACAATGTTCCAACACTATGTCATCCACATTATAATTCTTTTCACACGCCACAAACAGTAATTCACACGTGAACTCTATTAGTGCAAAATCACAAAGCACCCCGGACGCAGATCAAGCTTCTAGGATGATCATTCGGGCATCCAGTGTGATTGCACAACATGGAAACCTCTCCCCAAGCGTGGGACTTGTAAAACCGAGAGAGGAATCTCCAGAGAAGGCTAGTTCATGCTCCTAAACTACCCGCCACAAGCTATTCCGGTGCGAGGAGCAAGCTAATCTAATCCTAATCTAACCATGCCAAGGAGAGAGAGAGAGAGAGAAAGGAAAAGAACAAAAGCCTACACTAAAACGGTGATACACCAGAGAAGGAGAATGTTGGACATCTATCAAAACTGCCATGGGACAAAGAGAGGTGAGCAATGGGAAGGATGGACAGATGCATCACAGGCCCAAGGATAGATTTCACACAGAAAATGTCCCAAAACTCCATGAACACAGCTCCAGACCTGCAATGAACATTCAAACATGCACAGATACCTGCAATGAAGAGAGGCAAGAAGAGAACAAGCAAAAACGAGAAAGGATGGACAGATGCATCACAAAACACGTTTTGTTGCTCCAGAAGTTTGCACAGAACATCATTCCATTAATAAGAGGCAAAACACCATTACAGAGCAGGGAGGAGGTTCGAACTCCATTTTCAACCCTAGAGAAGAAAAGAAGGGAGGGCAGAGCAGAAAGAATGAACAACTCTTTTTTTAAAATGAGCCAAAACTGGCTTTTTACATTGCATGGGTCGAACCCAGGGGATAGAAACGTGGGAAAACATGCAAGCCCATTCCTCATTGACTGCAGATGCATTAAATCAGCATGGAGGATCTTACCAACCCATACCCTGTCACTTTTAGCAATTTTGGAGGAGAAAGCGACCCATTTGTATTAATTTGGCCGCTAAAATGTCACTTCTGGCCGTGCAGAAGAAGAATGCGACCCATTAGCATTAAAACGGGTTGTTGAAAGGTCGCTTCTGGCCATTACCACACGTCAGAGTCGTTTCTTGATTTTCTCTCTTTAGACTGCACCAAAACTCGAGATTGATCCCAGAATCATGTAGAGGATTTCACTAGCTTTCCATTGATATAAGGAACATGCAAATCCGAGCTCTGGATCAAAAGATACGACGATTTGAAGAAAACAGGCAAAAATGGATTTGAAAAGCTTTTCCCGCGCTTCGCCACCTTGATGACACGTGTCATGAGTTGATTGGCTAAGCAATGTCTTTAGTCTATCGGGTTCGGGATTTTCCTTTGCATTTGCATGTTTTCCTCCCATGCTTTTCCGACTTGTTTCCCCGATCGGGAAACCCGATTTGCCTTGATGTCGGGTTCTCAACCTTTCCGACATGCCTTTGATGTCGGATTTTCTGGCACCTCCGACATGTTTCTTTGACCTGCTTTCCCGACTTTGAAACCCGATTTCCCTTGTTTTCCCCCCAACTAGGACACGTGGCATGCATTGATTGGTCGGCTGTGGGGCGCGGGGACTTCTTCTACTTTTAACTTTTTGGCTTAACTCTCGGTCAAATTTTCTAACTCTTCCCGAGCTCCGCACTTCCTGCTCTATTGGACACGTGTCCAATTCCTATTGGCTCGGGTGACCCCTCAAAACTCACCCTTTGACTTTTTGACCTTTCTCTTGTGAGGACACATGGCAGCCGATTGGTCCTCGGCTGATTCGGCTCCTACGCGTGCTTCACCTCCATTTGTGCGGATGTCCCATTTGATTTTGGGCCCTTTGTGCTCATTTCGGCCGGTTCGGGCAAAGTTCACGTCCATTTGTCCCAGACGTCCCATTTGATTTTTTGGACCCCTCTGGACTCATTTCGGCCGGTTCGGGCAGTTCGCGTCCATTTGTCCCAGACGTCGCATTTGATTTTGGACCCTCTGGACTCATTTCGGCCGGTTCGGGCAGTTCGCGTCCATTTGTCCCAGACGTCCCATTTGATTTTGGACCCTCTGGACTCATTTCGGCCGGTTCGGGTAGTTCGGGCATTTTTGGCCCGCTTGTCCCACTTTGCTTCGGACTGACTTGACTCTTTTCGGCCGGTCCGGCCGGTTCGCGCCTTTTTGGCCCGCTTGTCCCGAGATCGTCCCTCTGCTATTAGCCAATTTTTCTCGATCGAACCGGCATTTCGCGCCCGCCGCGTACTTTTGTCCCAGATGTCCCTGTTGCTTTGCGGGCTGTTTGTGCTTACTTCGGCCGAGCCGGCCGGTTAGGGCCATTTTGTCCCAAATGTCCCGACTGCCCCTAGGACTAGGACTTAGTCATTTTTATGATTTTTTCCTGGATCAACCTACTTGCCTTTCTGCAGCTTTTTGCATTTTCTCAGAGCTTGCTCTTTTCCTCTCAGACAGGGGACTTAGAAAATATTTGAGGGGACTCTAGCAACATGATTTTTGGCCCCGAATCAATCAATTTTCTTGGGACTTGAATATTCTGATGCATGTTATCAAAATTACCCTGGGGGGGTGAATTTTGGATAACAGTTTGGCGACTCAGTGGGGTCATCACTGCTAGATGAATGATTAGTAACTTTGAAGCATCCATTGGGCATGGAGTCATGAGTTGCAACTGCAGCAATCGATATGAACTTTGAAAACCTCCTCACGAGCCACTTGGAAACCCATTGAACACGGAGTGTCTTCACCAAGATGCCACTGAAATGAACTGTGCAAGAGCAAAACCAGCAACACCAAAACTATGTACAAAACTGAAAATCGTACATGCCCCAAATGGAACATGCAGAGTGTGCACAAGCACTTCTTCTGCTGAAAGCAAACCTAACTACTTTATTCTAACTGGAAGCAAAGGCAAGCTAAACAAACCCTGCAACTGGTTGTGAGAAATAGCTTCCTTTCTTCAAAATTGGCAGCCATGCAATTGATTTGGCACTGACCATGGTTGTTTGGATGGATGGAAAATCAACAGGAAGATGGTCTTCTATCCAAATCATCAAGGTATCAAATGAAAATAAATCCAATACCTCTTTTAGTTGTTTACGCATTTGGATTGGAGAGGTATGGCAGCTGATCCTTGGTACTTTGTAGTTCATCCTCATGCTCGAAGCGAGCATAAGCTGGTTGTGGCTTCTCCTTTGGCTCCAATGAAGCCAAATACCTGATTGGGCAAGGTCTGATCCGTTTGATATGCCCATTGCTGTGATTTTCAACTCCAAGAATGGAGTCTTCTTGTAGACCCTCTTGAATGGATGGTGTGGAAGAAATGGTGAAATTCTTTTGTCCTTTCTCTTCCTCCAATGAATAACATGGAAGATAAAAATCTTCCAATCTTGATCCCAAAGAGCTGCTGTAAGATGCAGGCTGCTGCAAATGAAAGCTCTCCTTCATGGCAGCAGGCTCTTGTGTTTGGAATGTGGAAGATGAAAGAGAGAATGGTGAAAACTCAACCGGTTCTTCTCCATCAAAACAGTCCTCCAAATCGACGAGGTAAAGCGCCTCATTCTTTGCCCTGCTGCAAATGTTCAACTTCCTCCATGGTGTTCTCTTGATCTGCGCAACTTGACCACCATGGTTTCCTTCACTCTCAATATTGAGTTTGAGAGATCAAAATCCTCTTCAATACTAGAACTTGAGAGAGGTGAAGTAGAAAGAAGAAGCGAAGGTTCTCCTAGCTCGCTTTGTGCTCAAAGCCCTTGGGTCTGCACTTTTCTCCTCCACAGCTAGAATGTGCTCCTCTTCTTTTAGATTTGGAGCAGCTTCTCCTTCCTCTAATGTTTGAAGGCAATCTTGCTCTTGATTGAACTCCTTCTCCAGCATGAAGTTTGTCAAGTCAAACTCTTCAATCTGCTGCTCTAGAGGACAAGTTGGGGCTGCAAGATCTTCTTCTTCTGCTGCAACAAAATCAGTCCTGACCACCATTTGTTCTCCAACCCTAGCTTCTTCTGTAGGCTTGACCATCAAGGGGATCTTTGTCATCCCAAATTTGGCAGCCCAAACCTTCAAGCTGTCTGTCATTTCTTTTCTGTTGGGCTCCTCTTCTTGCTGTCCTTCATGGCCATTTTTTGTAACTTCTTCTTCCCCACATGGAATTGGGAATGCAAGAGGAGGGATGGGTTGTAACTCAGCTGATTTTACAATTTTTTGTGGTGGTGGAGGCAGTGAAACCTCTTGTTTCTTTGGAGGAGGGGGTATTTCTTTTAGCTCTTGTGGAGGGGGTGACTGTTTGGAAGGGAAAAGGAAAGAAGAATCGAGATGGGGTGGAAGACTAGGGGGTGGAGAAATGGATTCAATATTTGGGACAGCAGATGAGGAGTTTAAATGAGATGATGCTGCTTGAGTAATGGAAAGAGAAAAACCAGATGATGGTGTAGAACTTACCCATTGACAAGGTTGTTCAACAACAAGTCTGTAGGCCTCTATTTCTGCTGTCCATTGTGCAAGCAAAGGCAGCATTGCAATCATGAAGTCAAGCTTCTCCTGAGGGCTGTAATGCCTTGGAAAAGGTCCCACCCATGGACAGGGTGCTCCATAACCGATTCCAAAAGCTTTCATTTGTGCTTGAGCCCTGGACTGCACCATCCCCTCCTCCATCTTTTGGATCTTCTCCACATGACTAGCATCTTGGATCTGATGGTCTTCATTGTATGCACACTCTTGCTCTTGGAAAGCTCCATAGCCAAACTGACTTTGGCACTGCTGCTCATATGGGTATGCATACTGATCTTGAATCTGCTCAAAATGCTGATTTGGAGGATTTGTAAAATGTGTTGGAGGTGGAATATACTGCTGTTGTTGTTGATGTGAATTCCATGATGGAAATGAAGTCATGATTGCACAACTTCATAGAATGAAAGAATGATGGGAGAGATGGAAGGAAGAATGGATGAAAATGGATGGAAATGAATGGAAAGGAAGGTGCAACTTCGAGAGATGGGTTGTTGACCGAGATGGATTCACCGAGATGTGTTTGCAAGTGCCTCCAAAGGCTAAAAACTTTACAGAACACACCAA
Source organism: Taxus wallichiana var. yunnanensis (assembly GCA_018340775.1). Lineage (NCBI taxonomy): Eukaryota > Viridiplantae > Streptophyta > Pinopsida > Cupressales > Taxaceae > Taxus > Taxus wallichiana. The sequence continues at coordinate 375,362,951 of CM031234.1, forward strand.
CCTGCAAAAGATGAAGTGAAAGACCTCTAAGGTCCCACCGGCGTGCAAAAGCTGTTAGTGCAAAATCACAAGCACCCACGGACGCAGATCAAGCTTCTAGGATGATCATTCGGGCATCCAAGCAGTGTGATTACACAACATGGAAACCTCTCCCCAAGCGTGGGACTTGTGAAACTGAGAGAGGAATCTCCAGAGAAGGCTGGTTCCTACTCCTAAACTACCTGCCACAAGCTATTCCAGTGCAAGCAAGCTAATCTAATCCTAATCTAACCATGCCAAGGAGACAGAGAGAGAGAGAGAGAGAAAGGAAAAGAACAAAATCCTACACTAAAACGGTGATACACCAGAGAAGGAGAATGTTGGACATCTATCAAAACTACCATGGGACAAAGAGAGGTGAGCAATGGGAAGGATGGATAGATGCATCACAGGCCCAAGGATAGATTTCACACAGAAAATGTCCCAAAACTCCATGAACACTGCTCCAGACCTGCAATGAACATTCAAACATGCACAGATACTTGCAATGAAGAGAGGCAAGAAGAGAACAAGCAAAAATGAGAAAGGATGGACGGATGCATCACAAAACACGTTTTGTTGCTCAGGAAGTTTTGCAGAACATCATTCCATTAATAAGAGGCAAAACGCCATTACAGAAAGCAGGAGGAGGTTCGAACTCCATTTTCAACCCTAGAGAAGAAAAGAAGGGAGGCAGAGCAGAAAGAATGAACAACTCTTTTTTAAAATGAGCCAAAGCGGCTTTTTACATTGCATGGGTCGAACCTGGGGACGAAACGTGGGAAAGCGTGCAAGCCCATTCCTCATTGGATTGCAGATGCATTAAATCAGCATGGATGATCTTACCAACCCATACCCTGTCATTTTTAGCGATTTTGGAGGAGAAAGCGACCCATTTGTATTAATTTGGCCGCTAAAATGTCACTTCGGCGTGCGAGAAGAAGAATGCGACCCATTAGCATTAAAATGGGTTGTTGAAAGGTCGCTTCGGCCATTACCACACGTCAGAGTCGTTTCTTGATTTTCTCTCTTCAGACTGCACCAAAACTTGAGATTGATCCCAGAATCATGTAGAGGATTTCACTAGCTTTCCGTTGATATAAGGAACATGCAAATCCGAGCTCTGGATCAAAAGATACGACGATTTGAAGAAAACAGGAAAAAATGGATTTGAAAAGCTTTTCCCGCGCTTCGCCACCTGGATGACACGTGTCATGTGTTGATTGGCTGAGCAATGTCTTTAGTCTGTCGGGTTCGGGATTCTCCTTTGCATTTGCATGTTTTCCTCCCATGCTTTTCCGACTTGTTTCCCCGATCAGGAAACCCGATTTGCCTTGATGTCGGGTTCTCCAACCTTTCCGACATGCCTTTGATGTCGTATTTTCTGGCACCTCCGACATGTTTCTTTGACCTGCTTTCCCGACTTTGAAACCCGATTTCCCTTGTTTTCCCCGCCACCTGGGACACGTGGCATGCATTGATTGGTCGACAGGGGCGCGGGGACTTCTTCTACTTTTAACTTTTTGGCTTAACTCGGTCAAATTTTCTAACTCTTCCCGAGCTCCGCACTTCCCTGCTCTATTGGACACGTGTCCAATTCCTATTGGCTCGGGCTGACCCCTCAAAACTCACCCTTTGACTTTTTGACCTTTCTCTTGTGAGGACACGTGGCGGCTTCGATTGGTCCTCGGCTGATTCGGCTCCTACGCGTGCATTTTCGCCTCCATTTGTCCGGATGTCCCATTTGATTTTGGGCCCTTTGTGCTCATTTCGGTCGGTTCGGGCGGTTCGCGTCCATTTGTCCCAAACGTCCCATTTGATTTTGGACCCTCTGGACTCATTTCGCCGATTCGGGCACTTCGCGTCCATTTGTCCCAGACGTCCCATTTGATTTTGGACCCTCTGGACTCATTTCGGCCGGTTCGGGCATTTCGCGTCCATTTGTCCCAGACGTCCCATTTGATTTTGGACCCTCTGGACTCATTTCGGCCGGTTCGGGCAGTTCGGGCATTTTTGGCCCGCTTGTCCCACTTTGCTTCGGACTGACTTGACTCTTTTCGGCCGGTCCGCCGGTTCGCGCCTTTTGGCCCGCTTGTCCCGAGATCGTCCCTCTCGTGATTAGCCAATTTTTCTCGATCGAACCGGCATTTCGCGCCCGCCGCGTACTTTTGTCCCAGATGTCCCCTGTTGCTTTGCGGGTCTGTTTGTGCTTACTTGCCGAGCCGGCAGTTAGTTAGGGCCATTTTGTCGCAAATGTTCCACCGCCCCCCTAGGACTAGGACTTAGTCATTTTTATGATTTTTTTCTGGATCAACCTACTTGCCTTTCGCAACTTTTTGCATTTTCTCGAGCTTTCTCTTTTCCTCTCAAACAGGGGACTTAGAAAATATTTGAGGGGACTCTGCAACATGATTTTTGCCCGAATCAATCAATCTTCCGGGACTTGAATATTCGATGCATGTTATCAAAATTACCCAGGGGGTGAATTTTGGATAACAAACTCTTCATAGAATCCACAAGAAGGAGAGAGAATACTCTCATCCCCAACACATCAACATGATGATAAATACGCACCGAGTGACATACACATCACGTGCGTTCACAATATCACAATTACGACAATAATCACATCACGCTTAAAGCACATTACTCTTCCAATATAAATCATCATCATGCGCAACATCATCATCATCATCAAGTATCATCATGTAGCACCACCACCACCATGCAACATCACCATACAACACCAATCCGGCCCATAGGTTCGAGAGCATGAACCTACGCTCGATACCAACGTGTAACACACCAAAAATACCAACACCACGAACAACATAGTGAAATACAGGATAATTTTTTTTTAACTTGCTTGACACATAACATGGCCACGCAACATGTCGTCACCAAGGTTACAACTAAATAAGAGATTAATTAGATATAGGTATGACCACAAGACAACACGGAAACGTTCACACCCAAAAGGACAATACACATTTTTTTTTTTGACATGACAACATAGAGGTCCATCCACAGAACACACTAATGATTAGGGCCATCCACGGTGAGATATCTTTGAGGATTATTTATTTTAAAAAAACATCTTGCAATTCTTAGTTTACGTTTTCAAGGATGCTCAAGGTATGATTCATAAAATTCATCTTACCAAGCTAAGTTTATTCTTTTTACATTGAGTAATCATCTTTAATCTTCTCTATTACGACATTCATTTTCTTAATTCGTTTGTTTAGAGAAAGGGGTAATTTAATTTTACAATACTCATATCAATGTAAAGATTGAATACCATTTCTTACAAAGGTAAGTTACCAGTTTACCTACAGAAGGACAAGACAACATCATCACGAAATTTCAGAATATCCCAAGGCAAGAGGTCTTCTAAACTCCTTTGCAAGCACTATTACAAAATTTACCTCACATTGGACATTTTTACAAGGAACCTCATAAATTGCACTGATGAAAACTATACAACTCTTTCCTTTAATCTACTCGCATAATCCATCTGCACAAATACTAGCTAGAATCAGTTCACGAGAACTGAGCATGTTAAGGCTACACATTACAACAAGAAGCTAACATTTAACAATATCAAGAAAGGAAAGTTCTAATTCAAAAATGGATTAAAACACAACTCACAACTCCAAGATTAATCACATGAGAGAGAAATCTAAACCATCCAACAAGGAGAAAGTCAAAATACCAGTAAGAACAAAATTACATAAATCAAGGCAAGACCTTATGGGTTAGGAACAAGAAAGTCAAGAGTGTTGATATCTCCTTCATGTAATCCTATGGGTTACGTGATTGGAATCCAAAATTTACTCCATCCAACTAAAGGGGTCCAAGAGAAGACAAAGCGTACTAATTATGATCGTAGGCGCGAAGCAAAATGACGTTATCCAATTCTTCCAGGGGGGCTTCATAGTAATATGGGTTCGACGCCCTTAAAAGAACACAACTATAGTTTCAGTTTTAACCAAGGAGTTTACCACTACCTTCTTATAGGATTTCTTAAACGTAGTACTAGTTAACCCAAACAAATCCACTTTTCCAAAAGCGTACAAAAGAGACACAGAAAGGGCCATTATTCTACCAACAAACCCTATCCTAATCGTCAACTTCTCTACATAATATAAGGGAAAGCTAAACCCAAAAGTAGTTAATAATTTTTATATATTTCCGACAATGCCAATAAGTACTTTAAAATAAAAATAAAAATTGATTTCCTTAACAAAGCCACGAAAAGGGACTTTTAGTAACCAAGTTCGAAGAATAAGATATTCGAGTTCGAAAACAAAGGGATTCGATACACGGTGGGTAATACACCAACGATGCCCCAGACTCAAAAGACCTTACCACGAGTACAAGCACAAAAAAAGAACCAACGCACATATCCATCAGGAAGGTTACGCAGTGCAGTCAGGCCTAAAAGTTCTATGAACTCCTTGCCAAAGGTATAGAAGATGGAAATTTTACCCGATCCATGTGGGCTTAAACAAGTTTTAGAACACAATGTCACTATTAATGTACCTTTTAGCAAAACAGGAGAGCCCTAAATAGGAAATACGTATTTATTCAACCAAAAGAGGTATGTAGGCTTAACCTTCCATTTAGTAACCTTCAATTATAATTACCATCACCGAATTCTTTTTAAAAGAAAGTCATATAAGCAAACAAAACTCAATAATGTTTCCTTCCCTACGAACTAGACTGCATCACTCAATATTGCAGTAACCCATTTAGACAAATATGAAATAGAGTAAGCTATAAGAGAGGAAAGAACATTCCAAGAAAAATCAGCGAAATTGGAACGAGATTTAAAGGAACAACCACACAATCAGGTAGTGATATAAACAACCGCGAAAACATCTAGTCTAGGCGTCATTCAAGAGGAAATAATATTCATTTCAAGATATCTTTGAAAGAAGGTAGAAAACTATTACAAGGAGTAGATTTAACATGCTGTTTATAGTTCCTCCCACCAACAAGCACGTCGATCGGGGCTCGGGCAAAGAAGAACACAACCTACGCAACTTCGAAAACAATGTTGACAACTTTGAAGTTGAGTGGATCTTGAATAAGTTTATCTCTTTCGTAATGCAAATGAGCATGACTGCTATGATTAAATAACATAAATCATGGAGAAACTTGACTTCTCAAATGTATAGATATGCTCTCATCATGGCTTGAATTGCTCTCTCGCAAACTCCTCCCCCTTGTCTTTGGTAGGGGCTTTACATTTTGGCATCTCCTCACATATAGTGGGTAAGGTGGCAAATACATCATGATGAGATAGAGAACAATGATAGTGGCCGGCAGCTCGGGTTTACAACATTTTCTAGCATGTCTAATGGCCACCGACTGGAACACTCCACCAATTAGCTTCTCCCATGTGGACAGCCCTTCCAGGGGGCTTCGAGTTCTAGTGTAAGGCCGGCAGCGAAGCATCTCAACCGCAACAAATCCCACCACCGTGAATGTCACCACACACACTTCGCTTGAAAACAGATGAGGATACAACTCCGCGCCATTTTTGACCATCGTATATAATCATAAACCCTCCCGTGTTTGGTAAAGCGTCCGACACCGCACACCGAGCACTAAAGCAGGGTGCAAACATTGTGTTTCCCACCAAAATCTGAAATGCCACTATCATTACAGGAGCCCATGATTGTTTTTCGAAGGGATACATATTTTCATTCGGTGGAGTGAATCCACGGTTGGCAAATGATGATACCACCGTAAACACCGCAAACATAGAAATTCTTATGCCTCTACTACCGAGGATGTGTTTTCCACTCGAATAAAAATAGAAATAGATGGCCACTGCTGCGATTCCAGCTATCTCGTACCACCCGAGATATAGCAGAGAAATGTAGCCAAAGCGCCTCGAGCTTCATATTCTATACCATATTCACCCTCAAAGTTATCCTTGTTTGGGTACACTTCTATTTCATTATTCTTCACAATCATATCAAACTCCATTCTCAAATTATCATGAGCTCGTGTACGAGAGATATCATGGCTTCTATTGTTTCTTGTAATATCGGTCTGCCATTTCTATGCCATCCGTATTTCTTTCTGGAGAAATTTGTTGGAGTCATGGAGCCTTAGCCAAAGGCCGAGCACAGTAAGGTGAAGACACAACATGGATGTGAAAACTTCTCCACCAAGAAACATCGAATTACAAGCACAACGAGCTGCAACTCGAGATAAATCTTGCATTGGGACAACACCCAAGCTGCTCCTTTGTCGTAGCCGATCTGAGATGTGTAAAAGGCGTTCAAAGCAGATCCATATATATATATTTTTGCTTGGAGAAAACCAAAGAGCAAGCATGCCCACTATAGAAATCCCAACAAAATAGCAGATATGAAGCCGGTATGGATTTGAAACACCGAAAAACAGCAAGTGGTATTCGATTCCAAAGTCACCCTCCTTGGCCTCGGTTTCTCTGTTTGCCCTCATGATATGATGCCGCCTCCATTTTTTTTTTTCCATTTTCTAATATGAAATAATGCTCACAGTGGCTAAAAACATAAATACAAGCACGAAAACAAGCACCATATACATACGACAGAAGGGGCCCATTCACACTACGCAGATGCACAACACAAATGAAACACTTGATGGAAAGAAAAACACAATACGAATAAACGGGTCCAAAAATGACCGTAAAGCAGAATGGACAGAACACATAAATGATAAAATGATCATCCCGTCAACATATAGCGTCCATCCTGTTGTAAGGATTTATTTATATCGATGTAAATCTCTCACATGCATCCCTTGCAACACTCTTGTCACTTTGTCGATTTTGAGGAACATATCTTGAAGGAGAATCGAGTTTGAGGATGCATTCGATATAGAGCAGATAACAACATAGTTGGATAGCTCGCTTGTTGGAAGCGCTCACAAGGCTTTGACTATACTGCAACAAGAGATGGCGTGATGATTTTGGATTTAGTAAGGAATTCGAGGCATGCTCCAGATTATAACCCCACCTAAATCCTTTTCGAAAACATCCGGCAACTCTAGTCACGTAATGCTTCCACATAGCTTCATACATACGGTGTGTACATGCGCGATATTTCGCAGATCCTACCCGAGTTACAGAGACCATACTCTCGTCTTCAATAAATCCAACCACATCAAAAAGCGCTGCACCCAAGGAAAACGCGCCTAACCCACCTATACGCATTGAAATAACAATAAAAGAGATGTCGGTCCTTCCACTCCACCGCCACCTAATGACCTAATTGATCGCATAGCTAGCGGGAAAGAAATGGCGTGAAAAGTAGATAGAAAGGCAATTAATACCCCAAGAAGGTTAAATCAAAGTCGCTCGTTTGCAAAACCACATAGTGGTCTCGAACACAATTTGGTGAGACAATAAAGAAAGGAAGAAGGTGGCCAAATTCATTACTTCTTGGTTTGTCAAGATTTTGTTGAGCAAAGGATACACTTTGTTAAAGGATTTGTTCGTAATCCTGGTCGGTATTCTTAACCACATATTATTTGTCCTCCTTGATATTGATTATCAATTATATAATATTGTTTGTGTTTTATTGGGTTTGACAAGTGCGAGGTGATGGCAATTATGAACATCTCAAAGGATTGGAAGGATCCAAAGAGAGGTTGCATCTCACCAAAGTTGATATTCTCGACCATGAAAGTTTCATTGCGGTTTTCAAGGGCTGCGGTAGTGTCATTAACATAGCCTCCTTCTAACAGAGATGACCCCGTGTTTTTTTAACTTTCTTTAAAACTCAATGTTAAAATGAAATTATTTATAACTCTACTTAATGATGGTGGTCGATATGGTAGGAGTAGCAATTCACCTTTAAATGGACAAATAAATAAGTACGCAAGCAAGCACGGTCGACCGAGGAGGAAACTAGTGGTAGAAGTTTAAAAAATGAACACGGACAATGACCGACCACGGCGTCACAACAGGAGGCCCTCTACTTTACACAAACCAGTGCTCAGTCCGCAAAGCGACCAACCAAACAATAAAATTGTTCACCGAAAATTAACCATAATGTAGATAACAATCGACAATAAGATAATGAAGTTATCGTCGATCGATAATTAAATTAGTAATATTATTATTATTTCTATTACTATTATTATTATAACTTAACAATAATTATTAATCAAATTAAGAAGGACCGACAAACAAGCACGGTAAAAGAGAACATGATTTTCCTTTAACAAGGAAATTGTAACAGGCGTTGCAAGGGCCAGTAACGACAACAACAACATGACCCCAACAAACACGATGAAGAGGGAGATGATTGAGTATTCCCTATGACTAAGGCAAAGCCCGCCAATGATCGACGAAGGCACAATGACGCACCATGCTTAGCACTCGATCACCGCAGGATGAACAGGTGTAACGTAGAATAGGGCATTACTGACCCCTTAATTATGAACAATCGTAGATCATGGAAATATATATCAAGTTTGTTAAAAAACTATTGCAGAATTTCCATAGCTAATCGATGAGTTTCCTGAGCTTCTAACTTGTGCAAAGTCACAAACTCCTAAGCCACTTCGTAAATACTCAAATGTCTCTTTTTCCAGTGCTTTTGTAAATAAGTTATCCCGTTGATCTTCATACCTGCAAAAATCAAGACAAATTTCTTTGTTGCTTCCAAGCTCTCTAATAAAATGATACCTCGTATCAATATGCTTTGTTCTCTTGTGAAACACATTATTTTTAGATAATGATATGGCTGAACTGTTATCACAAAATACTGAAGTGGCTTTCTTTTGATCATTCATCAAATCTTTCAACATCCTTTGCATCCAAACTGCTTGACACGCAGCACTAGTGGCTGCCACATACTCAGCTTCAGCTAAAGAAAGAGTTCTGATGGGTTGTTTCTTCAATGCCCATGACACCACACCCTTACCAAAGTGAAAATTATACCCAAAAGTAATTTTACTATCATCTAAGCTGCCTCCACAGTCACTTGTAGTGTACCCAACAAGACTTAAATCATCTGAAGTGGAATACAAAATACCAAAATCCTTTGTACCACTTACATACCTCAATATCCTCTTACCGGCCTGCCAATGTGAGTCTTTTGGAGACTCCATAAACCTTTAAATCAGAATTACACTATACATAATATCCAGCCTTGTGGATGTTAAGTACATAAGGCTTCCAACCAGCCTCTTGAACAATGTTTAATCCACACATGCTCCATCATCTTCCTTGCTTAACTTCATCCCCCGTCATAACCGATGTTGGGAATAACTTGCACCTTTTTATATTAAATCTCTTCAAAACTTCATTTGCATATTTAGATTGAGAAATAACTATACCATCATTGGATTGATGGACTTCAATCCCTAAGAAATACCTCATAAGACTCAAATAATTCATTTCAAATTCATTCTTCATTGCGATTGTGGATGTAATCTATGTTTAGATCACGAGTAAAGATTAGATCATCCACATACAAGCAAACAATCAAAATGTTACCTTGCTTGTTGACCTTGATGTACAATGTTGGTTCACAACCGCTCATTTGGAAACTATTTTGAATGAGATAGAGTCAATGCAGCTATACCAATCTCTCGGAGCTTGCTTCAATCCATAGAGTGCCTTCTTCAACATATACACCTTGTCTTCATGACCCGGTAGTTCATAGCCTTGTGGCTGTTCCACATACACTTCCTCCTCTAAATAGCCATGTAGAAATGCGAGACACTACATCCATTTGATATACAGGCCACTTACTGTGGGCAGCAATAGCTAAAATAGTCCTAACTGTATCCAACCGAGCAACTGGAGAAAATGTCTCATTGAAGTCTATACCGGGCTGTTGTGTAAATCCCCTTGCAACTAGCCTTGCTTTATGCTTTCACACTTTCCCATCAGCATCTTGTTTAGTCTTATAAATCCATTTGACACTAATTAGATCTTTGCCTTCCGGAAAATCAATCAACTCCCATGTTTGGTTCTTATTAATGGATTCAATCTCCTCATCCATGGCTTTTGCGCATATATCACTACTCACAGCCTCTTCAAATGTTAATGGATCATCAATATGAGAAAATAAAGCAAAAGCTGAAAATGAATTAGGTGTGTCAACGTTATACAACTCACTCAAACTCGTTATTCATGGCATCATGCTTGCTAGTGTTGGATCCGAGAGATGAAGAACTACTTGGAGTGCTAGATGGTGTTGCTCCAAGGATACCAATTGATGTAGATGCCAGTGTAGATGCTTGTGAAGTTTGTTGTCCTGTTGGTGTGGACAGCAGCCTTGAAGATCTCCTTGGTGTGAATGAAGGTGTAGCTTGAGCTGCAACTTGTGGTACCATCCGAGATTGGAAGGAGTTCTTTGTTTGAGTTATATTTGGTGTTGGAAACACTTCATCCACCATATTATCATTTGGGACAACAGCTGCAATTATGACAGTCCTCTCTATGCTTCCATCCCATGCTTCATCCTCCACAAACTGAACATCACGGCTGATTATAACTTTCCTATTGATAGGATCAAACAACTTATATGCTTTTTTTTCCTCTACTATGTACCTTGGGATATGATAATATAATATATATGGGTTGATGGAGATGCCGACATGTGGCACACATCCCCTTAGTTATGTGTATGGGTTCACATGGGATATAATATTATAATGTATATGGGTTGATGGAGATGCCGACATGTGGCACACATCCCCTTAGTTAGTTATAGGGGCTCACATAGGAATTAATTATATTGGGTAATGGGTTGGCCTACATTGGGATTAGGTGTTACCCATCCTATTTAAAGGATGTGAGTATCATTATGAGGGAGGTATGTATGAGTTAAGTCTTCTACTTGGTAGAGGTTTATTGGAGGTGTCCCCCTCGAAGTGGATTCCCATCTTGGGAGATTGTGGAGTTACTCCTTCCTTAAGGAGCATTGTATGGTGTTGCACTACCTTAAGGGTATTATTTCGAATATATTGAATATTAGGGCATCTTGGCCCCCCATATATCACGGTGTTGTGTTATCTTCTCGCAATTTATTGATTTATTATATGCAAGGTTCTTATCATCCTCTAAGTAACCAACAAATATACATTTTAATCCTTTATTATCTAACTTCATTCTCAACTCATCCTGGAACATGCACATATGCTTTATGCATCCAAATACCTTCATATGAGAAACAATGTTTCCTTCTTGTCCAAGCCTCTTGAGGGACTTTGTTTCTTACGCTCTTTGTTGGGCACCTATTAATGATGTAAATAGCAGTTGCCACTGCCTCAACCCAATTTTCGTTTGGTAGATGTTTTGCTGCCATCATGTTACGAGCCATCTCCATAATTGTTCGATTCTTCCTCTCCGCCACACCATTTTGCTGAGGTGTATAATGGGCTGTAAATTGCTTGTGTATGCCATGAGATCTGCAAAAATTTATAAATTCATTAGATATAAATTCACCACCTCTATCCCTCCTTAGAACCTTGATGTATTGGCTACTTTGCTTCTCCGCAAGTGCCTTGAACTGCTGGAAATAAGCAAATGCATCAGATTTTTGTTTCAAGAAATAAACCTAAGTTTTTCTTGTGAAATCATCAATAAAAGTAAGAAAATAATCTGACCTCCTATAGATGATATTTGCATTTGCCCACAAATATCCGAATGCACAATCTTAAGTGGAGCTGTAGTTCTATTTTCCTTACCAACTAGAAATGACTCTCTATGTTGTTTGCCCATAATACATCCTTCACAAACTCTTTTCGGTTTCTTAATTAATGGAAAACCTTTTACCATATTCTTCATATGTAGTAATTTCAGTGCTCCAAAATATAAATGCCCAAATCTAAAATGCCAAAGGCAAGAATCATCCTTTACCACTGATTGAAACGTTGCTTGAGTTTCTATAGAAACACCATTTTCCTCTTTAGAGTTGTTCTGGCCATTTCCGTAGCTGTTTTGGGCATTTTGAGTCTGTCTTGGGCATTTTCGAAGCTATCTTGGAAATTTCCGTAGTTTTCTTGAACATTTTCATAGCTGTCTTGAACTATTTTGTGGTTGCTTTAAACATTTCCATAGCTATGTTGAACTTTTCCGTAGCTATCTTTGGCTACTACTGATTTTGTATCTTCTACCTTAAAAGCTGCTCCATAATTTATAGTATGTGTCTCATGAATAGCTTGAGTTGTTTTTCCTTTCATAGTCAGCCTTATTTTTAATGGAAACATGTGGTTTACAATCATTTGTACCTTGGCAATAAGCATATTACTTGGAAGCTTGTTCAAAATAACACACTCATTGTTTTCCATGTACACTCTATAACCCTTTTGTATCATTTGTCCAATGCTCATCAAGTTGTGTTTAGAACCCATTGTAATGCCCCATTCATCATTGCTCTTTTTCTCCTTCGACGTTTGTGTTGTTAAGTGTTAAACGTCGTTGTTTTTTTTTCTCTTTTCTGTCGATCATGAAGAGGATTCCCCGTCGTGGCCCCGTGGTTTGGTCGTAATCTTGTGTTCGTGTTCGAAGCTTCAACCACCTTTTCCCTTCTTTCCTCCCCCACCTTGGCTCGATGCATGCTTTGAAATCAATGGAAATTTATTGGTACACTTGTGGAGATATTTCACCCACCGACCTGCCATTATTTATGGCAGATTATCCCCCTTGTTTGGCATGAGATTTTCCTAATTTCCTATTATCCCTTGTCTCCTTGAAAGTGGATGCGTGGAGATGCTTTGGGGAGTGGGATGCCTACAATTCCTTTCTTTTCTTTATGAACTTTTAATTCCGTGCGTTGTGTTATTTTGACCTTCTATCCATTTTCGTAACGTGCGTTGGGCATTCTTGGTTGGTGTAAGTGCCTTGAAAAATAGCCGCCTGCATTTAAGACTGTATTTTTATATTCCTTTTTTTTGTAGTGGTGGATGCGCCTTTCTCCCTGGTTGGTGGCAGACAACATTGATTGGGATGGTTGTCTCATTGATTGTCTTTGCCTCAGTTTCTGCTTCAGCCTGTACCTGGTTCTTCTGTTAATGGCCGCTCAGACTATTCCCTTGTTTCCTTATTTTTATTGGAGGGCATAAGCAAAAGAATGAGATGAAAATGTAGCTGAAGGCGAACTGAGAGGAGAGAATAGGAGAGCAGGCTGAAGGTGGTCGCTGACGTGTGTACACGCACTTCTCTTGGCATGATATAACCAATGGATTGTCCTTGAGAAGCTCGAACCTTGTCATCCACTGGAGCAGGCGCTTGGCATGTAACTGTGTGCCTTAATGCCTGAAAGGAACGTGGCTGCATAGGTTGTTTTAGCTGTGGTTTCCAGCTGATGGGTTGTGTAATGAAATGGGGGCATTGAATGTTTTTTTAGATAAATTCTTCCGAATGGTTTGCAGCCTCCTGCTCCCTTCCTCCCTGCTCATGAGTTCAGAGAAAAGATTAATAGTGGGGCGCAGTAATGGGTTCGATATGGTGGTTTTGATGAAGCTACAAGCTAGTGAGGTAGGCGTGTTACCTCCACTTTCTTTGGGTGCTGCGAGGTGTGTTCTTGTCGGGATCCACAGCAACGACCTGCAACAGGGATTAGCCAGGCGGCAGGCATGTTGCAGTTTAGTAGAAGCCCTTTTGAGCACTTCCAACAAGTAGGTTGTCCAACTATGTTGTTATCTCTTTCCAATGATCGAATGCATCCTCAAATTCAGGATTCTCCTTCAAGATTTTTTTATCAAAATCGACTATGTGACAGTGAGAGTGTTACCAGGAGACCTGATGAAATTTATTGCAAAGATTCTCTATTGAGACCTTACTTGTTTTACGATGTAACTCATGGAAGAGAATCTCATAGAGGTGGATCTGTTTCATATCAGAATATTCATGAAGCACAGATTGCCTTGCTGCGTATTCCTACCCCCCTCTTTCCTGTACCAAACGTGAATCCAACCTTTCCTTCCACGCGTGCCTTTTTCTTCTACTCTGCCCCGTAGATGAGGGTCTGATAACACAAAATATGGACATGGTTTTATGTTGTTTCCTGATACGTTTTGGGGGAAAGGAGCATTGTTTTCTTGTTGGCCGCATGCAATGTAAATATCCTCATTTTTTTTTCCCCTTGTGTCCCTTCCTTGCCTCTGGCCACGTGAGTTTGGGAGGATGTTGTTGGGGATTTTGAAACCATTGGAGCTCAGCACCCAGTGCAGTTAGCAGGGGTTAGACAGTGGCATTTTCTCCTTTGCTTTCCTCCTGGCTGTGCCGTCTTAAGGGGAGCCTGGAGTGGTTTTTTTCAAAGCTAAAAGAAGTGGATCAGTGGGACGTGTGGCTTATGCAGTCCCTACTGGATGTGTTGCTGGTGGATGCATTTAAAATAGGCATGATAAGACTAACCCTCTCTCTTAATGATTTATCCCCTTTAGTATTTGAGTAAATCAATCTTTGCAATTTTGTTCGAATGTAGATGTGGGTTTCCTTTGGAATGTTGATGTGTTTTTGTTTTACTAAGTAAATAGTGTTTGGACTCTGGATATTATATAACATGTAATTACATATATTGACTCTTTCTTGAAAGAGATGCCCAGAAAGAGATGGGTTTCAAATGACTTTTAATCATAATTGCATGAGCTGATCTCTCTCCCCTTTACAGTTTATCTTAATTACCTTTTTTGTGAAGAAATCTCTCTCCAGTGATTCTTGCTTAGCGATCTTATAAAGTTGGTTTATCTTTTTCCATGTTTTATCCTATCAACAGTGGTCTCTGTAGAAAATATTGTGGTGTGTGAATGAGTTTTAGAATATTTCTTTTATTGTTTTTATTACGTAGAACATGGCTTGAAAACGGGAAATTTTCTCGATAGAGCTGCGTTTGTCTTTTAATGTGGATTAATAATAATATAAACCCCCTCCATTAGGATTGGGCGCTTCTATCCGAGGATTAAATCTGGTTTCTGGTCTTTCTAGATACCATCTGACTCTTTTGATTACCGTTTACCTTGGGGATTATTGAAAACCCCTCACCAGGCCCTCTGTTATTATTATTACTATGAGCTTATTTTAGTTTGGGACGCTCATGAGGCATGTATTAATGGGGTTTGTTTTTGTGATCTTTTTGAATACGGTAAGCACTCAAGACGTTAGCTTGTGTGGATAATTATATGGCTTAAGTTGAGGCACTACTTGGATCTTCAAATCAGTTAAAGTAATATTGGATACATCGAACTCTCATGAATGTGTACATCCTTCAAGTTGACTGACATGTGATGGCCCTATGGCATATGAATTCAGGCAATGCTTGAATTATGAAATTACAAATTTATCCTATACTTTGACTTATAAGCTTGTTGAAATGCTTTTTGGTAGGAAAACAGATGAATAGGGAAGTTATGAGAACTACCCTAAAATGGATTCATACACAGCCTTAAGTAAAGGTGACATTTCGCCATAATGGGGTATGCATACCATGTACCATGTATGACAGTAAGGATATGTAACGATCCAAAATTTCACACACACAAACAACACAGTGAAATACAGGATAACTTTTTTTTTGACACAAACACGACACAACATGTCGTCACAAGGTTGCAACCAACTCTGGGAACCACTTGTTACGAGGATGACCACAAGATTAGCACGGAAACGTTCACACCCAAAAGGATAATACACTTCTCTTTTTGGACAGAACAACATAGAAGTTCAACCACATGACACTCTCACAGCTAGGGCAAGCCACAGTAAGAAATGATTGAAGGTTATTTATTTTGATAAAACACCCTTTAACTTGTGACTTATGTTTTCAGAAGGATTCAATATATGATTCGCACAAATTCATCTTACCAACTGAGTTATTTTCTTATACATTGTAGAGTAGTTCACTTAAAGTCTTCTTCTACTTGTTAAAATCTTAGTATCTTCCAGAAACTAACCATTGTTTTCCCTTAAGCTTGTTTAAGAGTTCACCTAAAAGGGGTAGTGTTTACTAGTTTAGCTAGGGATATCAATTTATAAAATTTTACTTTACAAGGATAGTTTTACCTTTGATTACTTCAGGAATCTCTTGTTCTCAAGTAAGTCATCTCTACATTAATTTATCTGAATAAATATATTTTAGTTAACTTCTATAAAGGTTAACCACTCCATTTAATTTTACTTATCTCACATCATTACAAGGTGTCAGAGAGTTTTGACTTAACACTTTATTCTAAAAAAAAACAAGGTTTTACAATATTTATGCCAATGTAATGATTGAATATCATTTCACACCAAGGTAAGTTACTAGTCTAACAACAAAAGGGAAAGAACACTTCACCACCTAGTTTTCTGAACATACCAAGACAAGAGATCCTCTAAACTCCTTGCAAGCAAAGTTACAAAATTTACAACGCATTGAACTTTCTACAAAGAACTTCATAATTTGAACTGATGAAACTTTTACACTCTTTTCCTTTAATCTACTCGCATAATCCATCTACACAAATATTTACTAGAGTCAGTTCGCTAGAACTGAGCATGATAAGACATAAACCTCACCTAATAATTTACGCCATCTAGCATATAAATAAATGAAAGTTTGAAATAATCCTTATCAAATAAATTTCTAACATACATTTAAAACTTAACTGCACATCTCATGATAATACATTTCATAATCATTAATGTTCACTTCCTTAAGATCTGCTTACATAAGAACACAATTCCAAGTGACTAGATATACAACCTTAACCATGCAATCAATCATACTTAAATTACAGTAATAATAATAACGCTCTCCTAATACCCTCGACCTACTTCACATATATAAGTATCCAACAATATTATCTTTCAATTAAATAAAAGCACCAACGACATTAAGCTTAGATAATAAATACAAGTATCAATCTTATATTATTCATCGATATTACTCAAGTATCAAACCTTCATAGATAATCAATGATATGTAAGTATAATTGGGATATTTATCTCACAATTTTAAGAATATACTTATGTTAACAATTATTCCGCCAATCCATGAATTCATATATTACTTAGATATCCTTTTGGTTATTTATTACCATGTCTTTATATGTTTCTATTAGTATAAGAGTCTAACTCGTTGGAATGAGAGACGATCAACAGTATTGTCATATTTTTCTAATATGTCAAAGATAAATTTGACTAACTAAGTTATGTAAGCGCGGCCCAAGCCACTATAAATACAAGTATCAACATTATCTCAATTCCCGATTGAGATGCAAGTATCAATTTTTTTAGCTAACATAATAATGATCGGAAATGCCGAGAAAAATATTCCACTCGTTAACCAAGTATTGAAATAACATATTTATCCTTACTAGTTTACGATAACATAATATACCCTGTTACATAATTCAACCTCCACTTGCATACCCCAATTTATGGGTATGAATTATTGTTCTATAAAATGAAGTTAAATAATTTGGTGGACTTATATCCATCTTGTCATACATGGTATGCACGGTCCCATTATGGTATCTTGTCACCTTTACTTAAGGCTATGCATGACTCCATTTTAGGGTAGTTATCTTAACTTCCCTATTCATCTGTTTTCCTACCAAAAAGTCTTTCAACAAGCTTCAAGGTCAAAGTATAAGGTAAATTTATAATTTCATATTTCAAGCATTGCCTGAATTCATATGCATGAGGACATCACATGTCAATCAAACTTGAAGAATGTCGACATTCATGAGAGTTCGATGTATCCAATATTACTTTAACCAATTCACAGATCCAAGTAGTGCCTCAAAAATTAAGCCATAGAATTATCCACACAGGGTAATGACTTGCGTGCTTAACAAATTCGTAAAGGTCATAGAAAACCCATTAACGCATGCTTCAGGAGGGTTCCAATCTAAGAATAAGCTCATAGTAATAATAATAGCAGAGGGCCTGGTGAAGGATTTTCAATAATCCCCAAGGTAAATGATAATCGATTGACTCAGATGGAGCTATCTAGAGAGACCAATAAAACTAGTATGACTCTTCCCAAATAGAAGCCCCAATCCTAATGGGAGTTTATATTATTATAAAACCACAGTAAAACCCAAATACAGTCATATCGGAAATTCCCTTTTTCAAGCCGTGTTCTACATAATATAAACAATACAAGAAAAATTATAAACCTCATTCACGCTCCGTAATATTTTCTACAGAAACCATCATTCAAAGGAATAATCAAGGCAAAAGATAAACCAACATTATAAGATCAGTAGGCAAGAATTGATGTAGAGATTTCTTCTACTCAAATAGTAAATAAGATAAACTATAAAGGAGGAGAGAGACCAGTTCATGCAATTATGATTAAAAGTCATTTGAAACCCATTTCTTTCTGGGCATCTCTTTCAAGAAAGGGTCAATATATGTAAATGCGTGTTATATAATATCCAAAGTCCAAACGCTATCTATTTAGTAAAACAAAAACACATCAACATTCCAAAAGAAACCCACATCTACAGCAATCGAACAAAATTGCAAAGATTGATTTACCCAAATACTAAAAGCGAGGATAAATCATTAAGAGAGAGGGTTAGTCTTATCATGCCTGTTTGGGGCTTCCTCAATGTAGCCACGTCGAACCAAGGCTCCAGCAGCTAAGTAAAAAAAAGTAATAGAAGCATAACAGAGCTCCATCAACTCCATGAAAATGAGGTAATTTCCATTCTTTCACTATTTTTTTTTTCACGGAAAAAGACCAAGCAATTAAATCTAAAATCAGAACTTGTAAGGACTGAGAGAAGGATAGCCATTCCGGTAAACTGCATAGACACAGGCAGAAGGAGAAAATTCATTCTAGAGAAGTTAACCCCAACTCCCAGTATGTAATTCCACGAAACAGCAACAGAAATTTGGAATAATTAACAGGGTTTTGCATGTCCTTGCAATATGCTTTTACTCTTGAGTCTAGATTCTAGAACACGATCGGAAAGTCTTGCATTTAACTATTCAAACAACTCATGAATCGCTTTCCTATTTAAGGCATTGTAAATTAGTTTTTTTTTTTAAAGCCATTAGGACGCACCTATTACATTAGTTTACCCATCAATTTGTGCGCAAAGAAAACATTCCAGAAAAAAAAATCAAAGTTGATTCATGCTTACCATTGGAAGTCTCACACATTATAGCTTGCTTCAATTAACATCACTTTTATCCTCCACGCTAAGCAAAATTTCTTTGAAGCATTTTGTCAAACAATTTGCGCGTAATCTACTCCAACGACGTGAAGCAACATTGCCCAACATTGGAAAGGATATATGTCAGACGATGAAGTAGTTGCAAGTGCTCTTGATATTAAATACCCGCAGCCTACCTGCCGCTCAAGCCCTAATCCTCCTTGTAGATAGACACTGCTAAATTAGAAGAATTGAATCAATCGATCCTGCTTAATCTCTTCACGATAGAAACAGTACTGAACTAAGGAAGTATCTCATTGAGATTGACATCAATGAAAAATCCGTGGCCAATGATCCAGTATCGAGTGTTGGGGGCATGATAAATCGTACGAGTGAATTCCAAGACCATAGATAAGTTCTTCTATGCATATATTCAAGCTCAACCGTTATCAACCATTATGCCATATTTTCACTACCGTTAATGAAATCTCTTGCATGTTCATGTAATCGTATGAGCTGTTTATGTGGAATGTGATTTTGCATGTCTACCCTTCGCCTCGCAGCACTCAATGAAAGTGGAGGTAACACGCCTACTTCACTGGCTTGTAGCTTCATAAAAAAACCACCACTGTCTGAAACAACAAGAAAATAGCAAGATTGTTCCATGCACACATTAAAGTTCCATGAGCCACGATGCTTGAAAGGAGAACCACAGTGCCTAGCTAGACATTCCTCCTGCACAAAGCGGCCACTCGTTCCTCTTCTACTGCATACCAAATAAACAATAGGTAGGAAGAATTTATTTCTTAGAAAACAAAACCAAAACAGTCTGTCCTCCAAAATACAGATCCTAAAAATAATTTTTGAGTCAGCAAGGGGGACGAAGTCCTAGGACGCAGAAAGGGAAGATCTGTGACATCTGATAATGCTACAACTATCCAACCACTCCTCACATTAACTCGGGTCAGATCGGATATGGCTTCTGGATCTTAAAAGATTGCTTGTACTCTCATGCAAGGAAAGAGTCAAGTCTGAAAGGGACGTTGGGGTGGAGTCACCTCACACTCTCAGCCAACAAAAGAATTATCTTCCAGTATTGCGTGGCAGGGAAGGAAGATACCCTTCTGCCCACCCACCGCTTCTCAACGACATTAAAGCTCTTTTAATCCCGTGGCAGGTCTCCTTACCCACCGCAACATTTGCCATAATGTAAATGTATGCATTTTAATAATATTCTATTTAATATATGTACATATATAAATATTGTCTTACTTGCTATTAAATTTTACTTTTGTTTAATAAACTATCTCCATTTATTTATTTGATTCGGTCAAGTTAAACAATATTTAATTAATCTATATATTTTGTTTGGATTTGTTTATTGATCTCCTCATTGCCATTATCCAACCAAAACAAAGAAAAGAAAAGAAAATTAAATAACTTCAGAAAAACTAGTGTCCATGAAGGTCGTCAAAGCTTCAGTGAGATAAGACGACTTGGATCCGATACCTCTAGGGACATATGAGAAACTGGAGGAGTACACTCTTGCATCGAAAACCAGGTGCGAAGGCAGAATCCACACTTCATCGGTTAAGGGCGACAAAGCGGGGCATTACAGATAGAAGTTGACCTGAAATTATTTAACTTCATTTTATAGAACAATAATTAATACCCATAAATTGGGGTATGCAAGTGGAGGTTGAATTATATAACAGGGTATATTATGTTATCAGGTAACCAGTAAGGATAAATATGTTATTTCAATACTTGGTTAATGAGTGGAATATTTTCTGGCATTTACGATGATTATTATGTTAGCTAAAAATTGATACTTGCATCTCAATTGGGAGTTGAGATAATGTTGATACTTGTATTTATAGTGGCTTGGACCGCGCTTACATATCTTAGCTAGTCAAATGTATCTTTGGCATATTACCAACAGATGACAGTATTGTCGATCATAACTCATTCTTATGAGTTGGACTCTTTTACTAGAAGAAATATATAAGACATGGTAATAAGCAACCAAAAGGATATCTAAATAATATATGAACTTGCTGATTGGTGAAATCTTTGTTAACGTAAATATACTCTTAAAATTTTGGGATAAATATCAAAATTATACTTACATATCATTGATTATCTATTAAGGTTCGATACTTGGGTAATATCGATGAATAATATAAGATTGATACTTGTATTTATTATATAAACTTAATGTCGTTGGTGCTTTTATTTAATTGAAAGATAATATTGTTGGATACTTATATATGTGAAGTAGGTCGAGGGTATTAGGTGAGCGTTATTATTATTACTGTAATTTAAGTATGATTGATTGCATGGTTAAGGTTGTATATCTAGTCACTTGGAATTGTGTTCTTATGCAAGCAGATCTTAAGGAAGTGAACATTAATGAGTATGAAATGTATTATCATGAGATGTGCAGTTAAGTTTTAAATGTATGTTAGAAATTTATTTGATAAGGAGTATTGCAAACTTTCATTTATTTAAATGCTAGATGGCATAAGTTATTAGGTGAGGTTTATATCTTATCATGCTTAGTTCTAGCGAACTAACTCTAGTAAATATTTGTGCAGATGGATTATGCGAGTAGATTAAAGGAAAAGAGTGTTAAAGTTTCATCAGTTCAAATTATGAAGTTCTTTGTAGAAAGTTCAATGCGTTGTAAGTTTTGTAACTTTGCTTACAAGGAGTTTAGAAGATCTCTTGTCTTGGTATGTTTGGAAAAAAAACTATTTGGTGAAGTGTTCTTTCCCTTTTGTTGTTAGACTAGTAACTTACCTTGGTGAGAAATGATATTCAATCATTACATTGGCATAAGTATTGTAAAACCTTGATTTTGAGAATAAAGTGTTAAGTCAAAAACTCTCGGACACCTTGTAATGATGTGATATAAGTAAAATTAAATGGAGTGGTTAACCCTTATAGAAGTTAACTAAAATATATATATTCAGATAAATTAATGTAGAGATGACTTACTTGAGAACAAGAGATTCTGAAGTACTCAAAGGTGAAACTATCCTTGTAAAGTAAAATTTTATAAATTGATATCCCTAGCTAAACTAGTGAACACTACCCCTTTTGGGTGAACTCTTAAACAAGCTTAAGGGAAAACAATGGTTAGTTTCTAGAAGATAATAAGATTTAGCAAGTAGGAGAAGACTTTAAGTGAACTACTCTACAGTGTATAAGAAAATAACTCAGTTGGTAAGATGAATTTGTGCGAATCATATATTGAATCTTTCTGAAAACATAAGTCATGAGTTAAAGGGTGTTTTATCAAAATAAATAACCTTCAATCATTTCTTATTGTGGCTTGCCCTAGCTGTGAGAGTGTCATGTGGTTGGACTTCTATGTTGTTCTGTCAAAAAAGAGAAAAGTGTATGATCCTTTTGGGTGTGAACATTTCCGTGCTGACCTTGTACTCATCCGCTTAACAAGTGGTTCCCAGAGTTCGTTGTAACTTTGTGACGACATGTTGTGTCGTGTTATGTGTCGAAGCAAGTCAAAAAAAAAAAAATCCTGTCTTTCACTGTGTTGTTCGTATGTGAATTTTTGGGTCGTTACACTAGCGATGTAATATACATCAAGCATAAATTTCGGCTCCCCCTTTTTGGTTAGAATATTAACTGTACCTTTACCCAAAACAGTGACTTTCAAGCTAGAAAACAAATCTTTATTACCTATCATGTGATTACTACAACTCGAATCTAAATACCATATGTCACATGGGCTTTCTTGAACAACATTGCACTCAACTGGAGAGTTTGTAGGGATTGCTTCAACAATCTTCATGCATGCAATGAACATGCTACCTGAGGGAGTGCTACTTGACTGATTTTGACCTTGCTTCTGCTGGTCATATTGTTTTTCTTACATTCATGAGCATAATGCCCAAAATTCTTACAATAGTGACATTGAATGTGTGATTTGTCAAATCTTTGGCCACTTGGGTGACTGAAATTCTGATTTTGACCTCTACCACCAGCATTTGCATAACTGCTACTACGTCCACTTCTAGGAGAACTTCTCCCTCTTCCTCTAGGACTGAAACTCCTCCTTCCTCTTCCATGATTTACAGAAATCTGAGATGAAAATGCATTTTCAACTAAACTATTTGATCTATTCAGTCTATATTCATGATTGATAAGAGAGGCATGTAGTTCATCAACACTAAATTGGCTCAAATCTTTGGTTTCCTCTAAAGCCACAACTACAACATCAAATTTAGAAGGGAGACTTCTAAGTACCTTCTGAACAACCTTCCTATCCTCTATGACCTCTCTATGGGACTTCATTTGATTTATCAGACCAACAACATGAGTAAAGAAAGACTCTATTGAATATGAGTTTCTCATTGATAAATTTTCAAATTCTCTTCTAAGGAGCTGTAATTTAGCAGTTTTAACCTTGTCCATACCTTGATATGCAATCTGAAGTGTGTCCCATGCTTCCTTGGCTTGCTTTGCTGTTGCAAATCTTGGGAGTATGCTCTTATACATTGCTTGATGGATATAAAATAGTGCTTTCCCATCCTTCTTCCTTTGTTCCTTTAAGACGTCCTTTTGAGCTTGTGTAAGAGCATTGTATGTTGCCTAGTTTGCTAGTTCCTGGTAACCATTTTCAACCATTTCCCAAATGTCTTGAAACCGAAACAAAGATTTCATGGTCAAAGACCAATACTCATAGTTCTTTCCTATGAAAATCAGAGTTTGCACACTAAACAGCGATGCGCCAGACGTAGAAGCCATTAATGGATGCCAAATGAAAGAAAAACTAAAAACCCAGAAATGAAATTGAAGAAGGGTTTAGCCAAGCTCTGATACCAGATGAAGGGAATACGAGGATCTATGGAAACTGCAGAGTCTACAGAATCTATAGAATCTTCATGCAGCAATAGAAAATAAAACGCAGTGGATTTAAAGGATCCAGAACAGGGGAAAAATGAGAAGCCATAGGAATTTATAATAGCAAAATAACATAACACTCTTGGTTGTAAATAATAGAGATTTGGGAAACAAATTGCTTCAGCAATATATATATATTTGTCAATAATGAACAACAGCTACAACTGCACACAAAACATTCATTCATACATTAACAACATTGAAAATGAAGGAATTCTTTCAACAAAACCAGTCCAGACTTGAGCTGGGACTGCACATTTTTCTTCTTCTCCCAAATCTAATTTTTCTCCTTCTTCTTCTTCTTCTTCTTCTTCTTTTCCTTCTTTCTACTTCTCCCAATAAAACAAGGTGCTATTAATAATAAAACACCTACATAAAAACTTGCCTTACAAGTCAACACAAAATCTCTGACAAGAGATAATTAGGGAGAATAATCAACCAAAAATAAATGTGCAGCAGTCATAATTAAATGCAAATCTGATATGTCAAGGAGCTAAATCTGGAAAAGACAAATATTAGTTGCACAATAAATTCTGACTTGATTTTCCAACAATGTCGTGGTCTCCCGGTGTTTTTAACACAAAAATTAATATGTTGGATCGGTGACTACGTATTACGATATGTTTTCATATATAATCTACAAACAAATTATTCACAAATTGAATAGAATAGGTCAATGGCAATGGAACAAAGTGCATGTTTAAGACAATCATCTACATATAGCCTAGGATAAACAAGAGGAATAGTTCAAGTTTAAGAAAATATTGAACATGCCAACAAGGTAGTTTTAGAACAAGCTTGGTATCTAAATGTATGTTTTAGGTTACTTATGGACAAGATCTTCTTTGGATGAAACACACATTCACATAGTAATGAAAGGAAAAATCAGGAAACAGAGCAATGTAAATCAAGTCTAAATGTTAAAGATGTAATCCGGAAAATAAAAGGAAAATCCTCAAAATATGCGGAGTCAAGATGTACCAAACAAATAATTTTGAAAAATCTCTGATCTTTAAGACAATCATCTACAATATAGAACATGCCAAGAATGCAGTTTTAGAACAAGCTTGGTATCTAAATGTATATATTAGGTTACTTATAGACAAGATCTTACTGCACTGAAACATACATTTACATAGTACTGAAAAGAAAACTCAGGAAACAGTAGCAATGTAAATCAAGTCCTAATTTTAAAGATAGCTTAAAAGAGGTAAGCTAAAAAAGAAAGTGTAAAGCCTTAAAATATGCGGAGTCAAGATGTAGGACCAAATAAATAATTTTGAAAAATATCCAATCTTTAACAATAAATCAAGAGAGCTTATAGAAACACGTGTAAATATTTTTATTATCTACAATCACACTCCCAAGCTATGATCAGGAGACTACAGTAAATATGAGAAAGGTGCATTGGCTGCACTTACACCCAAATTTGAACACATTTAGTCGAACTGCAAGTATATAGACATGAATAGAATATCAGAGACTAGGATATGATGGAATCATGGAGGAGGACAGGGTCTAATGGCACAAGAAATTGATTTCTTAAATGCAGAATCGAAGAGACTGGTGAAGAATCTAAGAAGATAACATTTATCAATTAAAAATGAACGCTAGAAATTTTGCAATAAGACTTGTGTTATATAGTAGGATCGAGATGATCAAGAAGCAGTTTGATAACATAATTAGCCATTGTTTAAGTATCGAGGAGTATCCAGTCCACCACATTTGTCATGATTCTTAGATCAGTTAACATCAATTATTTTTCAAATTCATCTATATCAAAAAATAGTTAACGTAGATAGCTATGTAAGAATAGGTTCAGGCGCACAAGAATTGAAATGGACATAAGTCAGAACTTAAATTTAGAAAGTTGAACAGAGTAACACTTATACAAAACCTATGCACAAGTTGCCATGGTGCAATGGAGCAGGAGACATCCCTGTTATTTCCAACATGAACTTCCTAGGATCTTCATGGTTTTTGTTCATAAACCAACTGCTTCAAACTACTTTAATCAAGCACTAAGTGTATGCCCGCTGCTTATATCTTTATATATAATCCAAACATATGAAAGAAAAGCTTCAAAGCTTTGCAGAACCGGAAACAACGTTAGATAATCACAGAGCAAACATCTTCGTGTCCATTTCTATCTATACAAACAATTGAATAATTTTTTAACTAAAAGAAATCATGACCTAGTTTCGAATCACAGATACAAATGCTGCACAATATTCCAAACAAAACCAGAATGCTCTTCTTCATCTTCATCTCAATATATTTCTCCTTAAAACAAAATTCCTTCACCTCCAAAAGAAAAGGTTGTTAAGATCTGTACAACATAATACTTGAATAATCTGAACAAGGCTTTAATAGGCATACAAAGAGCATAGGAGTCAGAATGCATTACTTGCAAGCCTACCACATTTTTATTATCTTGCATGGTATCTATAAGTTGGTTCCTTTATATAGTGAATTTTCCCCGGATTAGATGGGAAAATTGCAGGCCACGTGATCATATACTTAAAAGAACATTTATGCACAAATTGATAGTAACATTTAGTAGATCGCCGTTAAGATATACATAATTTACTTTACTCATTCACCGTGCTTCTGTATACCTAAATTTTTCGCCCACGGCGTGCTTTAAATTATATAAGGGGAGGAGAAGGGTTTGGTTATGACACCGTCAATTGTATTACGATGTCGCCTCCTGCATCTTTAGCTGTCTTTACGTGAGATAGGACCAAATATAGCATTTAACATGGCACCAAATTTAGCTGTCTTTAATGGATAAGAATATTAATTCTTGCCACGTTTTGTGGCTGTCGTTTGGCGAGAACCCTTTCAATGTGCCTTTCAGAAATAACTGAATATTATTACTCTGTACGTGGAATAGACATATTAATTAGCTTGGGTTAATGCGCACCACCCAATACTATGGAAAATTCAATGGCCAGTCTTTTGGCAAACTATTGCACCAACCCTTCTGCGATGAAAAGTACTATGAATATTTTATAGTTTATATGAAAAGAATAAATTGGTATATTTATATTATGTAAAATATGTTGAGAGGTATAGTTCACAAGGTGTTTATTTCATTTATATCACACATCTAAAATAGGCACCTCTTGAACTATACTTCTTGGCATATTTCACATACCAAGTTTTGATTTATTTTTATATTAATCTATGTATGTAAAATATGCCGAAAGGTATATTTCATGAGGTGCCTATATTAGATGTGTGACATAAGTAGAATAAGCGCCTTGTGAACTATACCTCTCCACATATTTTACATTTATTTACATAATATAGGTATGCTAGTAGCATCTGTGGGAGTTGCATTATACCAAAAATTACACCAAAAATAAAGTTAGGAAAAGAAGGTAGGCATTTAGTTTGGGCATTATATTCTATGTAATTACAAATATTTAAATTCTAATATACTTGGTTTTTCATGTTAATCTTCTAACCCCGTGGTTCCTCTTTGTTGGGCTGATCAACTCTTGTCTTTTAGAAATCTAATATTAAATCCTATGCTTTTGGTACCTTTTGATAATTTTAGAAGGATGACATGCATGTATATCAAACTTCAATCTTATAATTATATAGTTTTTTTTATAGGAATCCCATTTCGCTAGATGGTTTATTTTCTTCTTATAGGGCCAAGGATCCTTCTCGTACAATTGTTATACTTTCATTCCTTTTGTTCATAATCGAAGGACAAGGTCTTTCTTCTTTGATTAGCATGGTTTATAAATTGATCTCGTTGTTAGTGTTTAGAGCATTGACCCAATTCTTGTAATAGAATGTTTTCTTTCACGGTATTGTTAGATAAGAGTTATTGTGGCTTTGTGTAACCTTATCTTGCTCAGTTCTCACAAACTGACTCTTGTGGAAAATTTGTTGCAGATGGCTTATGCGAGTAGATGAGGGATAGACTTGTATATTTTTGCATCAACCTCTGTTGAGAAGTTCTTTTGCATGAATCCTTTTTATGTTGTTCAACTATTGATAAGGTCCAGTGGAAATTTTAGAAGAGGGTCAGTGTCTTAGTATAATGTATTGTGGATTTTTTCATCTTAACTTTGGAAACCTTGGATTGTTTGACTATCATGGAAAATATAAGAAAATTGGTTTACCACTTTGTTGAGTGACCTTAATGGATTATCAGGTATTCTAAGAATAGTTTAGCATTTCTTGGTCAATGTTTTTACTCTCTTGTTCCCTATTCATGGTTCCTTAGAGTTGGTATGTCCCTTTGGTTGTGTATCATGCTAGAAAGAATTGATGTAACCTTGTTTTGTTTTCGTAAATGAGTATTGTTAAACTTTACCCTTGAGAATAAATGTTGAGTTAAATCTTTCTAAGACTTAGTAATAATGTGTTATAAGTAAAATAAAATGGGTTGGTTAATCCTTATAGAAGTTAAACTAAAATTTATATTCAAATAAATTAATGTAGAGGTGACCTACTTGAGAACAAGTAATTCCATAAGTGATCAAAGATGAAACTATCTTTCAAAGTAAAATTATATAACTTGCTATCCCTAGCTAGACTAGGAAACATTATCATTTTATGGTGGATTTCTTAAACGATCTTAAGGGAAATCAATGGTTAGTTTCTAGAAGATAATAAGATTTAATAAGTAGGAGGAAAAAGTTTAGAAACGACACAATCTATCTCTCAGCCATTTGGAAGGTAAATTGTTTTCTTTTGTAAGACTCTTTCAGTGAAGTCTAAGTAAAATATTTAATAAGTATGGATAAATTCTCAAGCTTCAATTAAATCATGGTAATAACCAATGAGGTCTTAAAGATGAATTCAACTCGACCTTATTCCTTTATTTTTCCAAGGTGCTTTGTATTTTTACTCTTAAGTGTGTTAAACATGAACCCATGTTCTTATAAGGGTATGAACGAGTTCTAGTAGCGTAAGTGTGAATAGATGGCCTTGTGCAATTAAATTGCCTCATTTATTTAATAAATTAATTAAACAAATAAATGTCATAATAGAGAAGATTTAAAGCTAAATTCTCTTCAGTGTAAAAGAAAGAAACTTAGCGTTGTAAGATGAATTGTACAAATCATATCCTGAGTCTTGGAAAACGTAAGTTAAGAATTGAAGGATGTTTTATTAAAATAAAAATCCTTCAAGAATCTCTCACTGTGGTTTTCCTTAACTATAAGTGTGTTATGTGGTTGGACTTCTATGTTGTCTTGTCAAAAAGAAAAGTGAATTGTTTGTAATGGGTGTCATACATGTGGTCAATGTTGTGTCGAGCTTATTATGTGTAGCACCCACCAACTCAAACACATTAAACAACACAATAAAATATAGGATAATTTTTTTTTGACTTGCTTGAAGATAATACGACACTACACAAGTTCTCTAGGGAATACAACCAGCTAACGACATGCTTTCCACAACACGGACCCACATTGGTTACAGATAAACATGAGGCACACACGTAGGACACAATGGTTCATCCAAAATACGCAATTTTACAAACAAGGTCTTCCCACAAAAAGTTTCTTTAGAATCATGTTTTAGCTATAAGTACTCTTAAATTCTTTTCTTTTCCCAAAGGAATCATGTTAGGAGAATCTGAAATTCATGTTTCCTTTGAAGAATTTTCCCCTACCTTGCTAATGTTAATATACAGTGTAAACCAATTATTGGGTGGTAAGAGGTTGCTTCATTTACTTGATTAACTTATTCATTGGTTAGGAGGCAGTTAATTTCTCAAGGCTCTTAACTTCATCAATTTGTTTACAACGTTGTGCTTTTAAACATATATGTTTTACCTTTTTAAGCGGTCATATTTTTATTTTTATTTTTACAGTACATGACTGTCTAAATCTTGGATTCATCATTAAGATCTTATTAGTTGTTAATAAAGATTTCATTGGGGTCAAGAGTCTAACCAGAAATATTAAAGGTTTCACTTGGGCTTCACTTGAAGAGATAGACATAAGTATATTGTTTACATTTTCAACGGGTAAGATAGATCGAAGAGTTTCTTAATCAAGTTCCTTCTATTTATTATAATTTTATTATCTTCCAAGATTTAATCATTGATTTCACCTTAAGACCATTCTAAGGACTCACCACAATAAGAGATTGTTGATTAGTTTACGTGGGGTCACAAGGTATATTTGTTTCTCTGGTTTTTTTTTTTTTTTGCTAGATTCAAAACATAGTCCTCTACCAAATGACACATGACCAAAGGTAACTAAAGTGATGTAAGTTGATTCAAGTTGAGATAGTTAGAATTAGGTTTGACAATTCAAGGATAAATCATATTCTGAAAAGTGAAAATTTAACGAAGGATACGCATGTCAAAACAAGTTCATTTAATCTTATTGACAATAATATTTCTCAAATTGACTTTCAAACGATAACAAAAACCTACATGAGAACAATACAAAATTATAACGCAATGCCTTCTAAATAGTCTCCACAATTTCCATACCAATGTTTTAAAAAAAAGAAAAACATTCGTACAATAGTAGTTCCTAAGAAGGCCAGAAACCACTTTCCACAC
Organism: Taxus wallichiana var. yunnanensis; assembly: GCA_018340775.1. Taxonomy (NCBI): domain Eukaryota; kingdom Viridiplantae; phylum Streptophyta; class Pinopsida; order Cupressales; family Taxaceae; genus Taxus; species Taxus wallichiana. Next base: position 375,393,555 of record CM031234.1, read on the forward strand.
GTGTTTATTTTTCTTTTTTTTCATTTCTACTCGGAAATCCTCCCGCACATTTGTTAGCACATGTCGGTTAAGAATCGAGCACGATAAAGCTATAACATTAAGACAATATGTTGTTATCTAACTGTTTCAAGGAAGAAAAGCACCGTTGCTTATGAAAATAATCCAAGAGTCTAAACAAGAGCAATTAAAGAGTTGTCCAAAAGCATAAAATGTCAAAATAAAAAGGAAGGCACTAACTCTATTTAATTATCATTTTCTCATAGGAGAAGTTAATAAACCATCATAGTGAATTCCACCCATATCACAATAATGACCATCATTTTAACAAGATAACATTTCGAAACAAAAACAATTACAAGAAGAAAATTAGTTTCAAACGTGATCTGTCCCTATTTGTTTAAGTTAGTTCACCAAGCCAAGGATTCACTATTCCACTGTAAGATCCCAAACAATCAATCGACATGAGAATATCTAAACCAAAATGACTTAATAATATTAAGATGATGTGCCTATAACAGTTAATTTTATATCAGTACAGAATAAATAAATTGGAAAAGAAAAGGGATGAAATGCACAAATGACCCGTATGGGCCACATCCTATCCTAACAATCCTTCTATTAAACTTTCTTCTAATCAAGAGAATGTCTTAAGAAAAAGGACAAACTTGACAAGACCAAACATAACCATTATAAATCTTACATGAGGTTTACTCAATCATTCACAAGAGCACAACACAGAATACATAGCTTCTAAAGGATCTGCCGTCAACACAAGTTGACATCAACCTTTCTGGTCAACACATAACCATTCTACTAAAATGACAACAAGGAGGTCGTATCACAATGAGCATCACAATAACCAGTCAACCAATGAGTTTCCAAATACACCAACCTCTAAGTCACAGGAGAATGAAATTTAAACATTTTTTAAGGAGAAAAACGTAGAGAGTCCAATTTTAAGATTTGAAAACTTCCTCAATAATGATCAAGTAGATCTCGTATCCTCCAACATATGTGAAACAAAATCAAGGTACGAAATTTTTATTTACTCCGACATTTTAAGCTATCCCAAAGATGTGAGTAACATCTCAAGGAGACATTCCATAGGATCAACTACATTCCTCAAGACATACAACAGTCACCAAGGGAGAGAAGATGATTCCAAGGACAAGAATCTCCAAATGGTGAACATGAACTGGTACCAAATTATGAAGATCAAACATGACGCTGGAAGAATCAATTAGTTCTTCGAGGGATTTACAAATAACAAAAGCAACTAACCTAGTTTGAGAGTAATACCAACTTGGCTCAATTCAAAAATCATTCAAGCTAAGCACACACTAAGCCAACCGAGGAGAGTAACTAGAACCTAAAATGAACTAAAAGAAAATGATAGAGATAGGAATAACATCATTCACCTATACACAATGCACTTATAGTACTCAATTGCTATTTTGCAAATACCCAACATAAACCAGAATGACAGATCTCGAACCGAAATAAGAATAAAAAAAAACAGGCACTATAAAGTTGAGTCAAACAACAACGTTTGATAAAATATTCAAATCGTGAGACCATCACAAAGAACTAGGAATTTTCATTACAGGACCCCCACCTCTTTAGTTTTATTAGTACTAAGAACAAAGTTGACCCAACTAATATTTATTAAAACCCAGAAAATAATATAAAAGACTTCAAACAGCACGGTCATTTCTAACATCGGAAACTAATATCCTCCCAGAAATACGAAAGAGCAGGGGAAGTGGAAACCACATAGCATACCATCACACAAGACATTTATATGAAGAGCAGGGTCATTTAATGAATCATTTAGATAACAGCATAAGACTCAATGGTATAGAGAATATCATGCCTGATTAAGCTCCCGCAGTTGAGAACACGCGGAATAGGGTCTGCAACAGTATCTGGAGCCCAAACTCCACTATCCTCCATCTTGTTGGGTGCCCAAAACACAACTATAGGTTTCCACGATGGCACATGCAAGGTTTCACGGCCCAGGCAGGAGCGTAGTACAACGACACTCCCTAACCTTGCCAACATCCTCCCATCCCGTGTCCAAAGGGGACGTTAGAGAAGAACATGGACATCTTTTATTTTAGGACTCCATTTCTCAGTGATCCATTCATGTTGATGAGAAAGTTTGGGCCAAAAAAATGGTTGAACCTGCAGATGAGACTCATCCTGCTATATTCCTCTTCCAAATCCAGAACCTTAAAGAGAACATTATCTTCCAGCTTCGAGACAGGGGTGTCATTATCAATGGTTTTTCTTCAAATGGGCGCTACTGATAGGTCCACCAGTGGCTGCAGAAAAAGATTTCCCTTGTATCCCTTGGCTTCTCTCGACCACACCATGCACAGGTGTGGCTATGGAAATAATTTTCCCCATTTCTGAAACAGAAACCCTCACACGTGTTGGCGACTTCACCACATGGGAAGGAGAAGAGCCAGTCGTTGCAATGGCGCACTGTCGAGCACTGGTCACTATTTTCTTTTACACCAAAACTCAGACCTCCAGACTCGCATCCTTCACTGCCTGGGTGAGTACCTCCATCGCCGCCATCTCCATTGATGTATGCGACCAGATTAGGTTAGGGCATGGGCACGGGCTCTCCAACTTCTTTCCGAGATCAAAGGTCTCGGCTTTACTTGTCTCGGAGGAACTTTCCTGCTCGAGCTCATCCATCTAAGCCTGGCCCTTTTCAAAATGATGTGACTGGGAGTCACCCATCCCTCCATCACTTTTCCACACAGAAAAACTAAACTTTGCATACGCAGGATCCACAAAGTCCAGGGCATGTAGAAAAAAATCCAAAGAATTGTTAGAAATAAAAACATGCGCCCCACTATTAATCATTTCTCTAAAATCACGAGTAGGGCGGAAGGAAGCAGGAGGCTACAAACCATTCGGAAGCATATACAAACTTGACCACTTCCTTCAGCGTCGAAGTGGAATAATTCTACCTTCTATTTCATTTGGCCTTGCTCTTCTTGTTGAGTTGGAGCGCTTTGGTTTTCTGCTGCACACTGGATCCTCGGCATGAAGTGTAATAGTTTGAGATCATTGGACAGGCTAAACAAAGCCACGGTAGTGACTCCACTCTACAACTCTCTACTCTCCAACGCGAGCTCACACATAGCTCAGTCCACGTTGACCCATGTTTCCTTCCCAGTATCCCTGGAGCCGGTGATCAACAAGATATTTTTGCAGGCTACGACAGGGAGCCATGGCAGCAAATTAATGAGCCAACCATCCAATTGGTTCTGTCAGCAAGAAAAGAGGAAAAAGATCTTCCACCGTCTCACGCCAAACATGAATTAAAAGTTCATTTAAGAAGTGACAAGAAATGTCACCCATCCGCCAGCTAACCATAGCATAAGGATAATAAATTTTATTTTATTTTATTTTTGGAGCCCATGCTTTGGGGATAGGCCGCTTGCCAGGAGGAACAAGGCTGGTAGATAAAACATTAATTTTAGAAATTATCAAGGGTCCTTCAACATTATAAAACAATAAAACAGTCCCCTCCTACAAAGGCACCACACAAAAAGGAATGCTCCTTACCACGCAAGCCGAGGTAGGCCTACGTGGGGGAAAATATTGATTAAAAAATATATACACTTATCTTTAAATTAAATTGATATTAGGTGCCTTAAAAGAAAATTCCTAAACACTCTTCTTTTCTTTTTAAATATCCTTCAGAGCCTTTATATAATGGCGTCGGCAGCAGACCACTTAACCGAGAATTTGATAAGCCTAAAATGACCAAGCTCGTAAAAGATGCTACGGGGAACCCTCAGCGACTAGCAAGTAGTGACGACGGCACCAGGAGGTAAGACTGGGAGAAAATACGCTAATTTAAATTCACAACAAGATCGTAAACACCCAACGATCAAAAGAAGCTCAAATAAACATTCGACGTTTAGCAAAAGGGTAAAAGAAGTAGAAACCAAACGAGGCATTACATTCTCCTCCCCTTAAGAAAGCATCGTCCTTGATGCGACATAACCCAGAGGGAAAGAAAGCGGTAAGCAAAGAGGAACATATGAGGGTGAAGGTACACTCTATGGTTAAGATTTCAGACGCTATAGCATGACCATGGGGTGGCCTTGGGGACATTTGGTAGAAATTTTAACTTTCAAGTTTCTGTGAAGATTGGCAGTTCTTTCTTATTCATCATTTCATTAGTCTCTTTCCATTATCATTATTTCTAGTTTTAGTTCTTTTTAAAATTTCATTGTTGTAGAGTTTTAGTTTATCCATTCTTGTGGGTGTCCAACATGAACTGCTAATAAAACACCCTACAGGGGTCATACAAGACACTACAATTTCACAAACATACAAGTACATACTTCAAGACAGTACCACATCATAAGAGATTAGTCAATATATGGAGGGGAACATGCACGGACTACATAACATAGTACTTGTCACACAACTATGACTGATGAATAATGCTCGAGAAAAAGTGTACTACAACAACAACCTGAAATTTCCACAATTCCACAGATGAAGATTTTACATAACTCACAAAAATAGCTATATGTACATAGGGTCAACAAGGGCATCAATGCAACATCACATAACATATCCAACTAACATGAGTAACACATACATCATAAAACCACCACCAAAACATCACAATAACTCAACATATATCCCGAAACACCAATCATACACACAAATCTCTTATGCCTCCCTCAAACTCTTATGCCTCCCTCAAATCTCTTATGCCTCCCTCAAGTCTCTTATGCCTCCCTCAAGTCTCTTATGACTCCCTCAAGGAGGCCGGTTGTCCCCATGGCCCAAGACACATAGGGTTCAAACACTCCTAACCCAAGTGACATAATAACGCGTGGTTCAACAACCCGCTAGTTATCTGTAACTCCTTGGGGCGTACCCCCATACAACGAAGCGGGTCCATAGGTCTAACCATTCCATGGTGCATCCCATGACCCTATTCCACACATCACGACAATAGAACCAGCATAGCAATCCGATCCAAATGCCAAGTGGCAAGGTACAAGCCTTGGGCAAGGCGGTAAAATCTTAAAATTTAAAAGAAGATCCAAAACCAAGCAAAATAAATGGCCAAATAGCCATAGTTAGTGTCAAAATCTGCATGTTAGTACCAAAACCAAGGAAATGCCCAAAATGTAAAACATGGCAATCAAGAAAACTGCTGGTCCTTGTAGAAATAACATAAAAAGTTCAATTTATGAATAAAATACATATATAATAATAGCACATTACAATGACTATGTGGCCTTATCTGGCCACCAAGGGGTACTCAACGAGTTGTTGGCACTCGAGAACATTGAGCCTCAGCTCGCAAAATAAAATATCAATAGTACAATTTCATCACCTCTGTCTGAATCATCCCGCCACCACTTCTACAAGGCTAAACATAGTCATAGTTACACTAAGGTTGTACCCATAAAACAACCACATAAAGAGAGAGAGAGAGAGGGAGCACGATCCACCATATACTAAGCCTAAGGTTGGCTCTATTGATTGGTCAACTGTACACCTTTCCTCACTCTAAACACACACTTTACCGATTTCCTTTAGGGTCGGTTAGCGTAAGGTTCACAACATAACATACAACAACATCACTAACATAATGGTGGCACACACATAACTACTATAACATCTTACGTATGGTACATATACAGGGTAGATCACAATCATACATTCACTGGGTGCATTACATCACTTTACCACATTCTGCACCATAAGTGCAATCACTATACAATAGGGTTCATATTCTCACCGTATGCCCCTAAATCACGACATGAATCGTTACATATTACACAAATCATACATATGATGAACATAGTAACATCAAAACCATAACATTAATTGCTACATAACAAGGTGGTACACACATTTCTTCAAAACATGGTAAAAACATCCTGATACATCTCATTTCACTTTACATCAATCTAGTCTTACAACACATGGGCACACCCTCATATCACAATATTCCACGATGCTCCAACACTCTGTCATCCACATTAGAATTCTTTTCACACATCACAAGTAGTAATTCACACGTGAACTCTTCATAGAATCCACAAGAAGGAGAGAGAATGCTCCCATCCCCAGCACATCAACATGATAACAAATATGCACTAAGTGACATACACATCATGTGCGTTCACACTATCACAATTACGACATAGATCACATCACTCTTAACACACATTACTCTTCCAATATTTATCACGATCATGAAACACCCTCACCATCATGCAACCCATCATGTAGCACTATCACCATCATGCAACACCATCATAACTCCAATTTGGCCCAGAGGTTCGAGAGCATGAACCTATGCTCTGATACCAAGTGTAACACCCACCAACTCAAACACATTAAACAACACAATAAAATACAGGATAATTTTTTTTTTGACTTGCTTGAAGATAATACGACACTACACAAGTTCTCTAGGGAATACAACTAGCTAACGACATGCTTTCCACAACACGGACCCACACTGGTTATAGATAAACATGAGGCACACACGTAGGACACAATGGTTCATCCAAAATACGCAATTTTACAAAAAAGCTCTTCCCACAAAAAGTTTCTTTAGAATCATTTTTTAGCTATAAGTACTCTTAAATTCTTTGCTTTTCCCAAAGGAATCATGTTAGGATAATCTGAAATTCATGTTTCCTTTGAAGAATTTTCCCCTACCTTGCTGATGTTAATATACAATGTAAACCAATTATTGGGTGGTAAGAGGTTGCTTCATTTACTTGATTAACTTATTCATTGGTTAGGAGGGTGGTTAATTTATCAAGGCTCTTAACTTCATCAATTTGTTTACAACGTTGTGCTTTTAAACATATATGTTCTACCTTTTTAAGCGGTCATATTTTTATTTTTATTTTTACAGTACATGACTATCTAAATCTTGGATTCATCATTAAGATCTTATTAGTTGTTAATAAAGATTTCATTGGGGTCAAGAGTCTAACCAGAAATATTAAAGGTTTCACTCGGGCTTCACTTGAAGAGATAGACATAAGTATATTGTTTACATTTTCAACGGGTAAGATAGATCAAAGAGTTTCTTAATCAAGTTCCTTCTATCTATTGTAATTTTATTGTCTTCCAAGATTTAATCATTGATTTCACCTTAAGGCCGTTCTAAGGACTCACCACAATAAGAGATTGTTGATTAGTTTACGTGGGGTCACAAAGTATAATTGTTTCTCTGGTTTTTTTTTTTTTTGCTAGATTCAAAACATAGTCCTCAACCAAATGACACATGACCAAAGGTAAATAAAGTGATGTAAGTTGATTCAAGTTGTGATAGTTAGAATTAGGTTTGACAATTCAAGGATAAATCATATTCGAAAAGTGAAAATTTAACGAAGGATACACATGTCAAAAAAATTCATTTAATGTTATTGACATTAATATTTATCAAATTGATTTTCAAATGATAACAAAAACCTACATGAGAACAATACAAAATTATAACGCAATGCCTTCTAAATAGTCTCCACAATTTTCATACCAATGTTTTACAAACAAAGAAAAACATTCGTGACAATAGTAGTTCCTAAGAAGGCGTAGAAACCACTTTGCACACGTGTTTCTTTCACTACAAGATAAAGGGTATTGTATCCACAAATTTTCCACATTTTCTTTGTGGATATTTTAGTTCAAATTGTGAATCCAAATTTGTGGACTCCACCCACAATAATTTTGTGGAAACATAAAATGTGACAAAATTTGTGAAAATATCTACAATGAAAATAAGTGTGAAAAATCCACAATATTATAATTGTGGAATTTGTCATAATTTTAATATTGTTACATACCTACAATTGAAAATTTTGTGTGTATATTCACAAATTACATATTGTTGTTGATCCACAATTTTAAAATTATGACATGTATCACAATAATTAGAAGTTAGTTGTAGATAAATTCTCAATTATTAAATTGTAACTATTTCCACAATTTTATTTTTAAAAATTAGAATTCCAAATATTAGAATTTTATAAATTGTAATATTATTTTACATTTTTAATTTTTAGATATTATAGTTTTTATTCGGTACTTTTGTTTATTAATTTTCAAATAAATAAAATATTTATTTTAATTATTAAAATAAAATTTACAAAATAATAAAATACTATTTTAAATATTTTATTTAAATTTAAAATATTAAAAACATAACATTATTATTTAATTTTAAAAGATATATTAACAAATGAAATAGAAAAATTTATTAAATTAAATTAAAGATTAAACTATTAAATATAACTTTTGAAAACATTACATGCAAAGTAATTACCATTTGTTTATTAATAAAAAAATATTCTAAAAGATTTTTCCCTGTTCTTTCAGCGTGTAAATGAACTCTTTTCAATCAAATATTTTTAAATAATATTTATTAATAAAAATAGTTTCAAAGGAATACTTTTCTTTAAAGCATGATATACAAATAGTTTTAAAAATATATATTTTTGAAATTTGCATGTTTATTTCATAAATATATGAAATTTGGATATTTCATATAATTTATAAATAACTATCCTATTAAAAATATTGTTGACCATATTGTTTGTAGAAGTTTTTATTTTGGTTATTAAATCATTGGTTAGATAGAAGTGTTGGCTGGCTCGATAGGAGCGCTACTTATTGTGTTGCATTCGCCTTGCCACGGAAAGAAGTGTGGATTGAAATGTTACATTCTCTTGATTGGGAATGAACACTGGTTGAAGTGTTGCACTCTAAAGGATTTTCTTATTCTTCAATCTCCATTCTATGAGGTAAGTCGGATCCTTCATTTTCTTCAAATTCCTTCATTAATAATAAAAACACAAGTTAGTATATTACATCTTATTGTAATATTAGTTATTGTCATTGAAGAAATAGATATTTATCTGAAATTTTACAATCTACTTTCAAAAAGATAAATGAATTTCTAATGGTCTAAGATATAGAAAGGAAACGTCTTTTATCATTTTACATAACATCTATAATACTAGCACTAAGATGTATTTAATAAATTAGTAAAATGCATGCTAATTAATTAAATATCCTTTGTGTTTTATATACATTTTATTTCAAAAATCCAAACCACAAAATAGGTTACAGACTGTCAAACACCAAAATTACCGTACCTAAATATTTTAGATAAGAGCCATCTTTTTCAAGGTTTAAAATTTATAAATGTTCTCTATATTTAACTAAGATTTTGTTTCCTTAAAAATAAACATATACTGGTAGTAATAATTGATAATTATAATTTCAAGTAACACACTTGATGAAAATTTGACAACATTAATTAGAATTTTCCTTCAATAGAAATGATAGAGACTCTGTGCTATTTTTATTTCAAATATTTCTATCAATTTTCCATAAATGGGTGTCTTTTTTATTTTTTATTTTATTTTAGGAAAAAAGTCTCACCGTTTGGCTATATTTAGTAGTATATAGGTTTAGTTCCTTGCGCATGCAAGAATAGGTTTGGGAAAAGGGCGTTAAATATAAAAAAATTTAGAATAAAATAATGGTAAAAAACTCCCATGTAGTTTCTTGAAGTAGCCTATGATTTCCCATGCACAATCTATACAATAATAATATGTTTTCATTGGTTAGACTAAATGAAAAATTTCTTCGCTACCTAGAAATAGAAACCATTAATCTGGAAGGTATCACTGCTCCAGGAAAAAAAATTGTTGACCAAAAAATTGTTCTTTCTAAGGACAAGTTAATGTATTCTTGAAGGTGAAGATGAATGAACAAATAGTATTACAATACTTACCATCAGAAAGTGGCTAAAGCTTTGATTCAAAGACTGAAATCTTTAAAAAAAACTCTTACAGAATATTGAATTTCATTTTCAACATTCAACTGACTTAAATGACATGACAATAATCATAGTCTAAGTACAATATTGGATGATTTGGAAAATAAAAATGCATAGATTTATATACTATGCTTATGCACAAACATACGTAGTTAATAGTATATTAAATTGAAATACATATATTTAAATTAAATCCTAAAATAACACTCACATTCATAAAAGTATATTCTATGTTTTATGGAGATTCACATCCTTAGTTAATATTTTGATAGGTTCCAAGCCACAGTGGATTATACAATGCATGCATGTCCATCAGCAAAGGTATCCAATATATGGGATGATGTCTCAGAACTGTAGTATATAGCTGCGATTATGTTAATTTCTTCCATCGCCCTTAATTTTCCTAAGGATGAGACAAGTAGACACTAGAATCCCATAGAAATGCCTACTTTGATCTTGATTAAAACATAGGTCCAGGATCTATTAATTCACGTTATGAGCCTTTTATTTTCATGGAGTATTAACAAATCTTCTACCCATAATGGTTCAGTTGGTTTGAATAATTGCGTTGAACTAATTCAAAATGCTCAAAAAAATTATCCATTATTTTTCCACAACCAAACAATAATAAGTCTTATTCTGAACAATAATTTTCCATTTCCATTGTATATTTCTTGCGCATAAAATATCAAACCAACAATATTTGTTCATTTCAAACATATAATCTTAAAATCCATTAAAAAAACATTAAACCCAGAAATTTTCATTATTATCTATTCCCAAAAATGAAATGAAATAGAAAATATTCTATGAACATACCAGAGATACTGATTGGAATTTTTGTACTGAATACCTCTTGCTGCATAAATCTACCAAACAAGAAAATGCAAAGCCAAAGAAATTTTCAGTTTCAAACTCTAAAAAATAATAAAATCATTTGTAGACGCAACTAGAAATCTGCGCCATATGAAAATAGATTTTGGAGGGAGTAATTATTTTTAAAATGGAAATTTGAATTTTTTGAAATAGTCAACATGATTTGTGGAGAACTTAATGTTAAGTTCAGTTTAAACTACGTGTTCTCCAACAATAATTGAAATTGTCATTACTTGATTTTAAAAACATGTGTTCTCTAAAATTAAGGAGTATATGTGGCAACGTGTGCATCCCAATTTGAATATTAGAGATAAAAACAAAGTGTTCCCGTTTTATTATTTATTTAAAAATAATATTTGTAAATATTATAAGTGTAAAATTTATTTTTATCAAAATTTATATATTTTAGAATATTAATTCATCTTTGATAATAATAATGATTTATTTAATCTTTATAATTACATTATTTTTGATAATTTTATTATTGGTTTATGTTTATAATTATGTTTTTTCAATAGCTCTATGTTAGAAAATTACAAAATAATTATGTATCTTGGATTTGTTTCTATAATTTGTTTTTAATGCATTTAAAATTTAATTCTATATTTTTTTACTAATATTCTTGATTCATCAATATAACATATAAACTCCAATATTTCATAATCCTTATGCCACTAGGCTTACATTACAACATAAGTGAACCTCAAATGAATCTACATGGTTAAAACATGTAATATATAATACACACACATGTGCGGGTGTGCGAATACACGCATAACATCAAAATATAATATAGAACAATATCATTATGATCTTAAAATTCAATAATTTCATTTGTGGATGATTTTTGATTGTGTAGAATTTTATTTAATTTTTTGAGATATTGTTAATTATTTATAAATTTTTTATTTTTACTTATATAGATGTTCTAAATAAAAATAAATAAATGCTTTTAATTTTCATTTTAATTGTTTTTAATAGATATTGTGGATTATCCACAAACATTATTATAATTTTTTATTTTTACTTATATGGATATTATAAATAAAATTTAATAAGTGGTTTGAATTTTCATTTTCAATTTTTTTATCCTGAAACATTATTAAGGTAAAGTAGATTTGAACAATAAATAGTATAGAATTGAAATGAAATTATATTGATCTAATAATTATTTATCTATAATTATGTGAGTTATACCATTAATGTGAATTTTGCACAATTTAAGTCCTATGAAGCTCTCCCCCTCCCCACTGTGTGTGTGTGTCACAAATAAAATTTGTATTATTATGTAGATTATCCAAAAAAAAAAAAATTAAAGTTGGGATAGTGTAAATTATTTATGTTTTACTTATTTTTGTGTTACTCATTATTATCACTATTTATTTTAGTAATGTAGATTATCCACAATAAGATTGATTAATTTTTTAATGTAGATTGCCAACAATATTTAGAGTGAGTTGGGGATGGTACAAAACTTAAGTATTAATGGTTTCAAATTTTTTACTAATAAAAAAATCTAAAAAATTACGTGATTATATATTTCTGATTAAAAATAGTTCAAAATACTATAATCATGATATATTAATACATTTTTTAGATTATGAAAAATTATAATTAATTTGTGGGCACATTGCATATATTTTATATTTTTTAGATAATATATATTCATAGTTTTGGTGTAATTGTTTATTTGAATTTTATAATAGTCGAGAATTTATTAATTGTGATCTACATTTTATTTAGACTATCCTTAATTATATTTTTAAAAATATGTTTTCAAAACTTATAGAGAAATTGTGATTTTTCTACAATAAAATTATATGATTATGAATATTCCACAAATTAGATTTAACTTTCATGAAATTGTGAAAAATCTACTTTGTATATTATAGAAGCCACCCATTTAATGTTGTTAATCCACATTTTTTCCACAAATTGATTATTTTGTGGATAACATTGTGGAAAAGTATCCCTCTTTCTAGTAGTGTTTTTCTCTTTTTATTTTTCTTTCTACGCAAGAAATCCTCCTGCACATTTGTTAGCACATGTCAGTTCGCAAGAACTGAGCACGATAAAAGCTATAACATTAAGACAATATGTTGTTATCTAACTGTTTCAAGGAAGGTTGCTTATGAAAATAATCCAAGAGTCTAAACAAGAGCAATTAAAGAGTTGTCCAAAAGCATAAAATGTCAAAATAAAAAGGAAGGCACTAACTCTATTTAATTATCATTTTCTCATAGGAGAAGTTAATAAACCATCATAGTGAATTCCACCCATATCACAATAATGACCATCATTTTAACAAGATAACATTTGAAACAAAAATAATTACAAGAAGAAAATTAATTTCAAACGTGATCTGTCCCTATTTGTTTAAGTTAGTTCACCAAGCCAAGGATTCACTATTCCCTTTGGAAGATCCCAAACAATCAATCGACATGACAAGATATCTAAACCAAAAGACTTAATAATATTAAGATGATGTGCCTATAACTTGATTAATTTTATATCGATGCTGAGAATAGATAAATTGGAAAAGAAAAGGGATGAAATGCACAAATGACCCGTCACGGGCCACATCCTATCCTAACAATCCTTCTATAAAACTTTCTTCTAATCAAGAGAATGTCTTAAGAAAAAGGACAAACATGACAAGACCAAACATAACCATTATAAATCTTACATGAGGTTTACTCAATCATTCACAAGAGCACAACACAAAATACATAGCTTCTAAAGGATGCACGTCAACACAACACTACAACAAATAACACTTTTTGCCACAATTTTTCTACATTGTGATTGTGGTTATAAGGAATTCTCAAAATTAAAAATGTGGCTTTGAAGTTATAGCTCATCCACAATTTCATATATTATTGTTGTGTTTCCACAATTTATAAGACTATTGATATTTCACAATTTATAAAATTTGTAACTAGCCTACAATATTTTGTAGTGAATTTTATCCACAATTTTTATAGATTGTAATTTTTCCACAATTTTTAAGATTGTAAATATTCCACTATTTCTTAAAATTGTAGTTTTTCCATATATTTTGATATTATTGATTTTCTACATTTTTGTATTAATATAATATATGTGACAATATATACAAATTTATCTACAATTATGATTACCACATAAAACTTGTAGGTGGAAGCTACAATTTGATTTCCACAATAATAATTTGTGGAATATCTAAAAAAATAATGTAGAAATGTAACTATAAATGGTCTACTAATTTCACATTCTTTTATATAATTGTCTACATTTTCAACATACATATTAAATAATAATACTTATCTACATAAACTTAATATAATAAAATAATATTTTTAATTTTTAATAAAACAATAAATTTATTATAATATTAATATTATATTTCCATTCAAACTTACTTAGCCACGTCTAAATTATATAAACATTAAATTAAAATAAACCGTAAAAACGTTTTTGCTTTTAATGTTTTATGCAAGTAAATTGAAATTAATTTTTTGTTATTATATAAATCCTAAAAAGACACTTGGCATCTTGATAAATTAAAAACAAAATAATTATTATAAATATTATTAGAATAATAATAAAAGGAGGAAAACAATAGAAATATCCTAACATAATAGGAAAAAGTTAAACGAGGTCAATAGATAATTAAAAACCCATTGTCCGGGAAAGAAATAATGGTAAACTTAAACCATATAAGTTATCCTCCCTCAAAAAAACCCTTGCAGTTTGAAGGCACGATGAAGAGTTTTGTATATAGAATGTACATAGTGTGAATATCTTAAATAACATCAAAATCGGAATGAACAATCATATTCACATTATTGACATCATCCATCAGCTCGAAGCTTGAAAATGTTTCTAAAAGTTCTTTTGTATTGACGCACCATGTTTCATGTGAATGCATTCTTATGCACTGTCAAAATAGCCCAAGTTCCTCTCTATTTTATTAAAGCCATCTATGTCTCGCCCACACTAAGCTCCAAACCATGTGAGCCAAATCATACCATAAGAGAAAAAATAATACCATTTATGAATATAAACTAAAAAAACAAATCCTGAGAATTGATTTGATTCTAATTGCTTACACAGTTACAATGGTTCAAGTAAGAATTTATTATGCAACATGGATCTTCCTAGTTCCCACATTACATTGGCAGCAAAAAAACCCTGGCTCGAATAGTAAAATAACAATGTGCAGCGAAACCAAAAGTGCATACTAATAATGTGTAAGATTGTGATCATTCTGTGACATTGCAACTACAGATCTGCATAAATACTTATAAGATTGAATGATTATAGTGAACTGCATTTAACTCGTCAATATTACAAATATTTTCCTTCTATTATTTAACTTATTATTCCTGCAAATATCTTCCTGAAAACCACGTTGTCTTTTGAAATGAAGAGCTTCTGCATCGCACCTGTGTAATGTTGCACCAAATATATGAGAAGGTAAGAAGGAAGACTTGAAACATGCAAAATAATTTGTAGTGAATGGCTTTCTCTAATTGCGTAATGTAAGTAAATTGACAAAATCTTATCATTGGAAAATAAAAATCCCTAAATAAATGCTTCATGATTTCCGAGATTTAGGAGTGCCCCAATATTTTTAGGAATATCGTTACGGAGAAAATCACAACAAACAATCTTTATTACATTGTAACTTAGTCCCCATAACCTAAGATGACTAAGAATCACATGTGGTGTCGAAATAAAAATAATTGAATGGACGAATTTCTCTAAAACATGGATCATCTACAATTTATTCTTTAAAACTACATGGTAATATTTTAATCTTTAAACACTATTTATTTTTATTTTTATTTTGTTTTTATTATCATTTATTAACTCCTATAAAATTGTAGAAAACATGTTAAAATAGATGTTATTCAAACCTATAACATTGTCTTATAAATCATGTAATTAGAGAGCTAACATAGATATTTTTAGTTTAATATTAATAAAATAAAATAAAATTTATTTGTTAATTATATTGTTAATATTAATATCATAATATTGTTAAATATTAATAAAATCATATATAATTGTAAAATGTAGGAATTTATAATTAAATGAAAGAATTATAATAAACATATAGATATAGTTTGGTAATTCCACCATAACTAAATAAATGAATGTATTAAGAGTTTAAATATTATGCCCAATAATAAATTAAAAACATATTTACAAATATATATTTAAAAGAAAATGAAAAAGTCATATATAATTTATGTAAGATATGTAGGAATTTATAAGAAAAAATATAATAAACTAGGTAATGTGGTGTGTATATATTGTTGGAACTCGTTATATTTAAATAATAAAAAACTTAAAACATTTAGAGATGTGGATTTGGTATAAAAATTTATAACTATAAATAAATTGTGTATGTTTAATATACACATTATTATATTTTTTTATTTTTAAATGTATTAAAAGTTTAAATATAGAATTGTGTATAAATCGACAAATTTTATTCAAACATTATTTATTGCGGCATTTCTAGTTAGTGTTATTATAAATTATATTAGTTTTTTTAATTTCTTCTAAAATCAATATAAATATGGTAGATAGTATTGAAATTAGATTTCTAAAAAAATTAAAATTGTGGAATTTCCATAATGAATGTTTATAAATATGATTTTTCTACAAATTGTTATAAGTACATTAAAATTGTGGAAATATTTTCTACAAATTTTTAAATTAAAATTGTTTAAAGTTTGTAGAATATTTTAATGACAACACTTGAAAGATTTTAATAAAGTATAGATAAATATATATTTACTAAAGAAAATGTAAAAATCATAAAGAATAATTTATGTAAGATATGTTGGAATTTACTAAGAAAATGTGGCATAATAAATACATAGATTAGGTAATATAGTAGGTATGTATATATGGAAGTGTTGGAAGTTTTTGTTATAATTGTGGAAATAATAAAAAACTATAGACATGCCACAAAATTAGAAATGTCTCTTAAATTTGTTATGGTAAAAAATTTCTAACCATAACTAAATTGATCTATATTTTGTGTATGTTCAATATACACATTATCATATATTTTTATTTTTAAATGTATTAAAAGTTTAAATATAGAATTGTGTATACGGAGGATTTTTATCACAATGATAACATCACAAAAGCCAACCAATTTTTTAGTTCTTATATTTATGAAGACTAATATGTAGTGTGTAAATGCCACATTACACCAAACATATGTATATAATAACATATTTACATAAGATAGTAACATACATGCATTGATTATATATTTTAAGAAGAATAATATTAAACTTTTTAATGTGAAAATGTAGCATTAACTAGAAATTTATAAAATTTTACATATTTTAAGAAAACTAAAATTAAGATAGTGTGGACATGCCATATCACCAAATGATATATTTATTATAATATATTATAAAATACTAATATAAAATTTAGTGTGAGAAATACTCCAATATATAATGCGAAAATGTAGTGGTGTAGAATTTATTGTAAATATTATCTATTAAATTTGCATTTATAACATATTTAAACTAAAATAATTTAAAATTAAAATCATGCGAAAACCCTAGGACTTCCTCCTTTCCGGGCGAAAGCCATCCACTGGAGTGGGTTACTTCTTTCAGATATTACTATTTGTAAGCATATATTAAGAATACTAGTATAAATTTGGAATACCATGAAAATTTCACATTAACTTTTTTATATATAATATGTCTATTTATTAGTTAAGAATACTTTGCCCTTTTCAAAAAAGAAGTCATTTTTGTGAAGTTGTTTTTTAAAATCTATAATAAGATTTTTATTAAAAATTGAACTTTGGAAGTTAATAATGATCTTCGGTGTAAATTAACCACAATATTCAATTTCACAAATAAGGTGTATGAGATAATGTCCTATTAAAAATATTAAATTTACACTTCAAGATAGATATATGTCAATGTTTTAGAAACATCAATTTAAGATATTTTTTGCTAGTTATATCTTTGGTTATTACACAAATATGTTGAATACAATGACAAACAAAAGTGTTGCGGTAATATTTCAATATGTCTATGAATTAACGATGGTGTTTAGAGATGTGGGGGTATCGGCGTCGTGAAATCAGAAAGAAAAATGTTAACAATTATTAACATTCAAATTTTAATTTAATTGTCATTTGGTTATTATGTATAAGTTTTTCTTAGTACATAAAAAATTTAATTATAAAAATAATCTTAATATCTTGGCCATACAAGAGAGTATATATAGAATTTTTTGTAATGTAGGAAAGAACCTCTTTAGTGGAAAAGGTTATTCATTAAACAAGACCAAATATTTGTGTCTAACTAAATAAGATATTCTAAAAAAAACCACATGCGAACAAAATATAACTGATCTACATTACTATTGTGGAAAAATCACATATTCAAACCTTCATTGTAAAAAAATTGTGAATAATTCAATTGATATTCATTTAAAATATTTTCAAGTTCAAATTTATGTTTTGTTTTTCAATGGGCTACAAAGGAGATCAATAAATTCCTACTCTTGTGTAGAAATACTATACATGATATATTTCATAGTATATGATTCGTGTAGATTTTTTGTAAATATTATCTATTAGCCACACTCCCATTTTATTATTAATATTTTGGAATACCATGAAAAAAAACTTGATTGAACTTCTATATATTTTTATTTATTAGTTAAGAATACTTTCATTTTTGTGAAGTTGTTTTTAAAAATCTATAATAAGACGTGTATATTACATTGTGTGAGGTTATTGATAGTTCTAAATGGTTTTACATTATTTTACGTGGTAAATTGAAGGAGTCTCTCTATGAGACCATTTAATTTCCTTGTAATAAATATTTCTATATATTATTTAAAATTTAACTCCAACATGTAGGATGCCATAAGTTTGAATCACTATCCACACTATCCCATGTTTCAACTATTGTGGGGTTGATGAATAAAATGTCATTTATGTTTTTTTTTCACATGCATGATCAATAGAGTCCTAAATGATAATTTTAATAATGACTCATAAATAAATGACTATATTTAAACTATAGTTAAGAAAGGAGTGAATAATTGATTTGAGTGATAGTGTAAGCTTAGTTAAGAAAGAGAGTGAATAATTGATTTGACAATATTATCTAGAAGAATTATAATAACAAGAGCATATAGAATTAAATTTTTATGGTGATTAGATCATTTACATTTAAAATGGTTATGCACTTGCATTACATTGTCTTAAGATCTACATTATTTCTTTTTTGTATTCAACAACAAAGACTTCACACTAGTAGATCCCATTAAAGCAATAAATATAAAATTTAAAGTGCATCATTAAATATATTAATATGGTATTTTACATCTTATAAACATACATACAAGAATGATTGAGTTTAATAAGGGGTTTTAGTTATTATTGTCTAATCCTAAAATTGTATTGTATCTATTAACAGAGTGACTACTAAAAATGTAAAGAGACATTTTAAAATACCCACAACCATATTAATAATTATATTAAAATATATTAATAGTATTCTAAATAACTCTAAAATAATTACTAAATACTCTTAGTTATTTTAATATAGACATGTTCAGAATTTATAAATGACTTATGTTCAAATTAAGTTTCATATTTACATTGGCTACTCTTATATATAATATAATTTACTCATCAAATGCGTCATTCTTAATAAGCCACGTGGGATATAGGAACCGCCGAAGTTGAATATGGTCTCTGAAGACTTGCATGTTGAGAATGGTGAGAAATGAAATACCTAACACAATTAACGGATCTCCCGGTAAACCTTGTTTTAAACACACAATCTTATTAAAACACGTCATGCAGAGTTGTAGTTTTTATTTTCTGAATGAAATAGGTAGTAGCTCTCTCTATTGATAGGCATCGGCACTGCAGATTTCTTTCTTTCACCGGTGATTTCTTCTGAAGGCCACGCAAATAAGTTTTTTGGTTAAGGCCTTGGCCTGGTCTCCAAAGTTGAGGGACCACAACATATATATCCTGCGGTACAGTGTTGTTACATTAGGTGAGGCAAAAACATTTTAATCCTAATGATCTGAGTATAATGGTGATGGAGGATATTTTCATCCCTTATGGATGACCCACCCAATTCAGCAAGTTGGTGAGGCTCGATGCATTCAGTATGATTCACCATTGAGACTCTCCATGAAAAAAAGAACTTCAAAATGCTTGAGGAACTTTTTAAATTGTATTATCTCATCTAAGGTCATGAGATCTATAAATTAATCAATATAGCTATAGATCTAATTATTTTTCTCAATTATTTCATTGTCTATTAACAACATTAAGATTTAGGACTAGTCCGATACAGAACATCTTTTAAATTAGACAGTTTTTAATTGTTGAATGATTCTAACTGACTTTTATACAATTAAATTGTAAAACTTATTGTGAAAAATAAGGTTCATTGATTTATATTGACTTCCATTCCTCTTTTTTAAATGCAGTAGGAAATATAATACATGTCCAGGGTTTGCCAAGAATTTAATGATATTCAAGGATATAGACTATTTCACATAATGAAAATTCAATGAATTATAACTTGAAGGAAAAAAACTTTAGCAAATGGAATTAAAATTCTTACCCGACCACAACAACAATATGAATAAAATCCTCTCACACAAAATATAATTCGCATTAGAAATTGGCATTTATAATTTAAATGAAATTATTTTTACATAGATATATGAATTTAATGATGGTGTTATTAAATGCATGCAAGATTTAAAATACTTCTTTATAAATTATTATTTTTATTTCGTATTTTTATAGATTGTATTTTCTCAAAACAATTTTTATATTTACATTAAATTTTCTTCTAAAATGGAAGTTCTAAAGAGATTTATTAATTTATTATTTAATCATTTTTATAGTTAGAAGAGAAATTTTATCATGCTATTTTAAAATTTTCATTTGATGTAATAAATATATTTATTTGAATTGTTAACAATATTTATAAAAATGTAACAAAATTGTTTTCTACCAATATTTAAAATGTTATGTAAACATTTCTTTGTAATATGTTTTTCAATTTATAATAAGAAAAATTAATGTTTTTTTGGTAGAAATTATTCAAATTTAATAATAAAAATGTAGACAATCCACATCATAAATTATCTACATGAATTTGAAATTGGTTGTTACTAGCAAAATTTCTACAATATTAAAAAGGATAATTTCACAATTAATTATTGTGGCAATCAAATCAAATTGTAGCTTCCACCTACAATTTTTATGTGGTAACGACAATTGTAGATAAAAAAGTGGAAATTGCCACAATATAACATTGATGAGAATTACAAAATTGTAAATTGTGGAATTTCTATACATATAGAATTATAGAAAAACCACATTTTTGTGAAGGTTGTGGAATACTAACAAAAATAGAAATTGTAGAAATGTTACAAACATTAATAAATGTGGACAATGTACAATTAAAAAAATGGAGATTAGCTATTAAATTTATAAATTGTGGACTATCCATGATATAATGAATTGTTGAAAAACTACAATAATATATCAAAATGTGGATTATCTATAATTCCAATGCCACAATTTTAATTTTTGGAATACCATATAACCACAAAAATATTGTTGAAAAATTGTGGCAAAAGGCCTAGTTTGTTGTAGTGTGTGTAATGAGTAATGTCATAAAAATGGGACACATGGTGAGTACATGATCCCTATTGTATGGTTATTACACTTAGGTGCGGTATGTGGTGATGTGATATGTTGTAACTGTGACTGTAATGTATGTGATATACCCTGTATATGTACCTTGCTAAGTTTCTATGATTAATGTGCATGAACCACCATTTTGTTAGTGATGTAGTTGCATGTTATGTTGTGAACCTTACTCTAGCCGACCCTGAGGGAAATCGGTAAAAGTGTATGTTTGGAGCGAGGAAATGTGTAGCATGGGCTATAACTCGAGATGACCTTAGGTTCAGTAGATGGTGATCCATGATCCTCCCTCCCTCTCTCCATATGTGGTTTGTTTTATGGATACAACCTAAGTATAGCTACGATTGTGTTTGGCCTTGTCGAAGTGGTGGCGAGATGACTCTGATAGAGATGATGACTATCGTACTATTGCTATTTTATTTTGAAAGCTGAGGCTCGATGTTAAGTCTTGCATGACTCATTGAAAGTACCCCAGTGGTGGCAAGATAAGGCCACACAGTTATCGTAATATGACATTATTATATGTGTATTTTATTCGTAAATTGAATTTTTTTATTTCTGTAAGGACCAGCAATTTTCTTGATTGCCATGTGTTACACTTTTGGGCATTTTCTTGGTTTGTGGTACTAACACATGGATTTTTGCACTAACTATGGCCGTTTGGTCATTTTTTTTACTTAGTTTTGGATCTTATTTTAAATTTTTAAGATTTAACTGCCTTGCCCAAGGCTTGTACTTTGCCTCTTGGCATTTGGATCGGATTGTTATCTTTGGATCTATTGTCGTGATGTGTGGAATAGGGTCATAGAATGCACCATGGAATGGTAGGACCTATGGACTCACTTCATTGTTTGGGGTACGCTCGAAGGAGCTATAGGAAACTATCAGGTTGTTGAACCACACATTACTATGTCACTTGGGTTAGGAGTGTTTGAACTCTATGTGTCTTGGGCCATGGGGACAACCGGCCTCCTTGAGGGAGGCATAAGAGTTTGAGGAGGCATAAGAGATTTGTGTGTGAGTGGTGATGCTTGGGGAGGTATGCAAATTTGTTATGGTGTTTTGGTTGTGGTCTTATGATGTATGTGTTACTCATGTCGAGTTGGATATATTTTTTGATGTTGTGGATATGGCTTCGATGCCCTGTTGACCCTATGTACATGTAGCTAGTTTCTGAGTTATGTAAAATCTTCATATGTGGAATTGAGGAAATGTCTGGTTGTCGTAGTACTCTTTTTGTTCAAGTATTTTGTATGTCAGTCATAGATGTGTGACGTGTACTATGTTATGTGGACCGTGCATGTTCCCTTCCGTAAATTGACTAATCTCTTGTGGTGTGGTACCATCATGAAGTATGTTGTACTAGTATGCTTGTGAATCATTAGTGTTGTGTATGACCCTGGTAGGGCATTGTGATAGTAGTTCATGTTGGGCACCCACAAGAATGAATAAACTAAAATTCTACAACAATGAAATTCTAAAGAACTTGAATTAAGAATAATGTTAATGGAAAGAGACTAATGAAATAATGAATAAGAGGGAACTGCCAATCTTCACAGAACCTTGAAAGTTAAAATTTCTGCCAAATGTTCCCAAGGCCACCCCGTGGTCGTGCTTTTGAGTCTAAAATCTTAGCCTTAGAGTGTACCTTTTCCCATATTTGTTCCTTGTTGCTTACTGTTTCTTTTCCTCTATGTTTTATCGCATCAAGGATGACACTTTCTTAAGGGGAGGAGAATGTAATGCCCCGTTCATCGTTGCTCTTTTTCTTCTTCGATGACCGTGTTGCTAAGCGTTTAACGCTTTTGTGCTCCTGTTGATCTTTTGTTGGCTTCGCCCTTTTCGATTACACTATTAAGGAAAATCACGTTCTCAAATTATATAGGTGGTTTGAATGATGACTTGATGTTGTTAGGGCGTGTCTAGCTAGAAGGAACATCTACATAATAATAATTATTTTTGAATTATCGATTTTGCTTATTATTATTTTGGTCAAACTTGTATGTTGGTCCTTGTTAATATGATTAATAAATATTTTGAAGTTGTAATAATAATAGTAATAAAAATAAAAATAATATTATTATTTTAATTAGTGATCGATGATAACTTCATTATCTCGATCATTGATTTGTTATCAACTATTTTGTTAATTATCGATGAGTGATTTTATTGTTTCGATTAGTCACTTCGTAGATCAAGCCTCGATCACGCAAAGAAGAGGGTTTCCTATTGTGTGATCTTGTGGTTGGTCATTTTCTTATGTGGCGAGAAACGTCAACCCTTAGTTCTTTCCCCTTCATCGTTTGGGCCTACAACTTACTTATCCTTAATCATTTAAATTAAAGAAGAATTTGGCTTACCTTCCTCTAACTGTTGTTCCTTTATGACAATTATTTTTCCCCTTGTTTGGTGTATTCTTATTGACTTCCCTCCATCATGTCTTTCTGGATTGTGGGTGCGTGAAGGTGACTTGGATTTAGACGCCTAACCTCCCCTGATTTCTCTTTATGCCCATTCATTCGAATGTTTGGCGTGAGACAGTGGGAGATTATATTCTTTTATTCTATTTTTGGGGGGGGTCTTGTTTTGAAGTGGTTGAAGCGCACATTTCCCTTGTTGGTGGCGGACAACATTCATTGGGATGGTTGTCTTATTAATTATTTTTTCCCAGTTGATGCTTCATCTTGTAATTGGTTCTCCTGATGTTGGCCACTTAAATCATTCCTCTTTTTCATTATTTTTGGAACCTTGTTTATGCAAAATGAAACACCCTTTCTAATGCACTTGCCCACTTTCTTTTGGATCATTGTCTCTTGTTTTCTTCCTATGTTTTTCTCAGTAGCCTATAAATACCATACGTTGGTTTAATTTGGTGGCTCATAACCCTTATGGAGACCGGACGTAGTGCTTTGGTTGGTTGGGACGTTTTCTCGGCCGGTCTTTAGGTTACCTTCTTTATTGGCGAGATGTCCATACCTTTGTCAAAACTCCCTTCTAAAGACTCGGGTGAGTCAATGGTAAAGTTTTCGATAAGGTTTGACAAGCTGTTGGTTGTTTTTGGATGATCCTTCGTGAATATCCCGCAAGGATAACGTCACTTTTGACCACATCTCTTTGTGGTCTTTTTCAAACATGATACCTGCGTTTTGTTCATCCACATTCTACTTACGATGTCCCTTGACCCACCCGTGACTCCCTTTTGTAGATTCATTTCCCTTTGTGCTGAGATGAATATAATTTCCTCCTCCGATAGCCCTATTTAGACGCAGGTTGGGAGTACGTTTTCTAGGTTGTGGAGTCCGAGATTCCTCCTAGCAGTTTTATTCCTTCCGTAGTTCCCTGGATTCCATTACACATTTTGTGCGATTACTTTAGTCTTTAGGTCCTCCTTGAGACCATTCTCTTTTCCACCAGATGAAACTCAAGGTTTTGGGAGCTCCCTACCCATGTGAATGTGGGATTGAGTGGAATGTTTACGCCTTGCATGGTAAGAATGAAGATCCATCTAGAGGGTTGTTGCTAACTTTAGACTTTGAGGTATTTGGGTGCCTCGTCGAAGCTAGAGGATAAGGCAAGATATTTCTACACTTTTCTCCTCTTGCTAAATTTTAATTATCATGAAATCAAACAACCATTTCCTTGAATTGCTTTGTCTTTTGAACACGTTGTTGGGAGATCTCTCCTTTCTACTTATTTTCTTTGTGCTTTTGCTTTTATCACATCGGTGTTTTAGTGGAAAGCATTCGTGTGTCCTCTCCTTTTGGTGCTATGTTTTTCTTTCTCCGGTGATGGACCTTCATCTTTTTGTTTATATATATCTTCTCTACGATTGAGTTTCAAGTTTATTATGTTTTTCCAGCTAGTTTTTCAATGTCATTAAAGTAAGCTTGCGATAACTATGAAGCTCCTTCCTATCACCCAAGTTTGTTTTTCTTTTTTTTTTGTCGTATGTTGTTAACTCTCTATCAAGACCCTTTGATAACCTTTTTGATATCGGGAAAGAGAGGTTATAGGATTGGAGTGATCAATGCTTTGGATAGCCAGGTTGGAGTTTTGATATTGCAAATTTTAGAATCAATAAGTTTGTGAGCAACGTTTTCCATACGTCGCGTGTTTGAGACTCATTTTTATCATTAGTCCTTTTCAAGGATTTTAAATCCACCCTTTGGAATTTCCTTGACCATCCCCATCAACTTGAGCTGTAAATAGTGTTTGATTAGCGAAGTTTGATGTTTCAATTGTGCAAATTCGGTACCACCTGCTAATACTAGAATTGTTTTGGTCTTTTTCCGCTCGGAAAGATTTTTGATGGCATTTTTATTTTCCTAACTTGTGTTCTTTCTCTTTTATAATGTTAATGATATTAATTAAGAATGGTTGGTTTTTATGCACGTAATTACCTCAATGTTTGGTGATGGAAATATCCTTCAACGCTATTAACGTTGGGGAAAACTAATCTTGCAATCGATAGTCTTATGGATTTATAGCGGAAGTTGTTGCTTTGATAATGGCACTTAGTGATTTATGTTTGTAACTATGTTTGAATAGTTGATTATGTTTTCAAGGGTTTCCTTAAAATATTGTTGTTTTGGAAAAGAGGTAATTTATTTTAAATTAACCAAACTTTAGAATAATTGTGGAGGTTTGTAAATCCTTAGTGATATAAAAATTGGATCACATTTCATATACTCTTGTTTGACGTAATTACTCCCTTCTTCTCTCGCGTGTTGTTACTAGCCTATAAGGGCATTGACCCTTCTTGAATGATTGGGAAGTCTCGGGAGTTAAGGGTCAAGGCTAATATACTTTGCCTTCTATTCAAAGCTTATGTTGTGTGGTGTCCGTGTATTTAATTTCAGTCATATCTGTATTTGATTATAGGATTGAAATTGTAATATACATTGATTTTTCATGTTAATCTTTAAACCCCGTGGTTCCTCTTTGTTGGGTTTATCAACTCTTTTCTTATAGAAATCTAATATTAAAGCCTATGATTTTGGTATCTTTTGATAATTTTATATGGATGGAATGTATATCAAACTTCAATGTTATAATTATATAATTTTTTGATGGGAATCCCATTTCGCTAGATGGTTTATTTTCTTCTTATACGGCCAAGGACCCTTCTCGTAACGATCACATGTTATACTTTCATTACTTTTGTTCATAACTAAAGTACAAGGTATTTTGTCTTTGATTGGCATGGTAAAGACTTTATTATAACTTGACGTGTTGTGAGTGTTTAGAGCATTCACCAAATTCTTGTAATAGAGTGTTTTCTGTCATGGTATTGTTAGATCATAGTTATTGTGGCTCTATGTAGCCTTATCTTGCTCGATTATGTGAACTGAATATTGCGGAAATTTTTTTATAGATGGCTTATGCGAGTATATGAGGGATAGCTTTGTAGATTTTAGCATGAACCTCAGTTGAGAAGTTATTTTGCATGAATCCTTTTTATGTTGTTCAACTATTCATAAGGTCCAATGGAAATTTTAGAGAGGGTCAGTGTCTTAGTATAATGTATTGTGGATTTTTTCATATTAAATTTGGAAACCTTGGATTGTTTGACTATCATTGAAAATATAATAAAATTGGTTTACCGCTTTGTTGAGTGACCTTAATGGATTATCAGTATTCTAAGAATAGTTTAGCATTTCTTGGTCAATGTTTATACTCTCTTATTCCCTATTCATGGTTCCTTATAGTTGGTATGTCCCTTTGGTTGTTTATCATGCTAGAAATTTCTGATGTAACCTTGTTTTGTTTTCGTAAATGAGTATTGTTAAACTTTACCCTCGAGATTAAATGTTTAGTTAAAGTTTTCTAAGACTTAGTAATGATGTGTTTTAATTAAAATAAAATGGGTTGGCTAATCCTTATAGAAGTTTAACTAAAACTTATATTCAGATAAATTAATGTAGAAGTGACCTACTTGAGAACAAGTAATTCCATTAGTGATCAATGATGAAACTATCCTTGTAAAGTAAAATTATATAACTTTCTATCCCTAGCTAGACTAGCGAACATTATCCTTTTATGGTGATTTCTTAAACGATCTTACGGGAAATCAATGGTTAGTTTCTAGAAGATAATAAGATTTAATAAGTAGAACGAAATAGTTTACAAACCACACAATCTATCTCTCAGCCATTTGGAAGGTAAATTGTTTTCTTTTGTAAGACTCTTTTAGTGAAGCCTAAATAAAATATTTAATAAGTCTCGATACATTCTCAAGATTCAATTAAATCCTGGTAATAACTAATGAGGTTTCAAAGATGAATTTAACTCGACCTTCTTCCTCTAAATTTTTCAAAGGTTCTTTGTTTTTTTCTCTTAAGTGTGTTAAACGTGAACCCATGTTGTTATACGGGTATGAACGATTTATAGTAGTGTAAGTGTGAATTGATGGATTTGTGGAATTAAATTACCTCATTTATTTAATAAATGAATTAGACAAATAAATTTCATTATAGAGAAGACTTAAAGTTGAATTCTCTTGAGTGTAAAAGTAAGAAACTTAGCGTTGTAAGATGAATTGTCACGAATCATATCCAAAGTCCTGGAAAAAGAAGTTAAGAATTGAAGGATGTTTTATTAAAATAAATAACGTTCAAGAATATATAGCGTGGTTTTCCCTAACTGTAAGTGTGTTATGTGGTTGGACTTCTATGTTGTCTTGTCAAAAAGAAAGGTGAATTGTTCGCAATGGGTGTCGTACATGAGGTCAATGTTGTGTCAAGCTTATTGTGAGTTGGTTGTAGCTCTTTGTGACCACCTGTGGTGTCTTCTATACCTCAAGAAAGTAAAAAAAAGGTTATCTTGTATTTTACTGTGTTTAGTGTGTTTCTTTAGGAATTTCTTATTCAAAATGGTTTTGGTTGAGATCTAGATCACTAAATCCATTAAAAGTTTGGAGAAATCATCCTGAGATGATTATATAACTGTTACAAATGGAATTTGGTAAAATTATCGTGTCTCCCTTGAGTTATCCATGACAGTATTTCCAGCATTTTCTAGAGTCAGAGTCGATTCGATCTATTCAAGATCATATGAAGCAAATCACACAATTGTTTTTTCAGAGATGAAGAATGCATCCTCTTCTATTTAGGTTACTTTTGATTTGAGGATGATTAAACCCCGCAAAACAAGTATGAGGCTTACAAGTATGAGAAAAAATCAATACCAAGATTACAAGTAGTTCCCAAAGGCCCTTGAAACAATGTTCCCAACCCGAAAACCAAAACCTCTCCATTTCTGTGCACAATTCTCAGAAATCCTCAACAAAATATTACCAGGTAAAAAATAAAATAGGGGAAAATGGTAGATACCTACTCATCCTCCTCCTCGGCTAAAATCCACACCATCTGCATGCAACAAGAATGAAATTCCCTCCCTGCCCAAGCTTGTTTTCCATTTTCCATTCATTCTTGATTTTTCTTGCATTTTCCCCGCTTTGCAAGCTGCCCAAAATTATAAAGAGTTTTTTTAATTACAAAAATTATATTAAGGGTATCGAGAGACAAAAGTAGGAGGAGTGTATTAATTAGATACAAAAATATATTTTTGTCGCTAATTAATGTCTCGAAACACCCCCTTATACTAGTGGGAGTTAAGATTGTGGTGTATACATTTTTTTCAATTGATCGAAATGCCTAAGAGCAACACTCCATGCAGGTAGCTTGTGTTACTAAATTATATCATGGCGATTCACATTGGAAGTTTTAAAATTTATTTTAAAAACAAAGTACGGGGTAAAGAATTTCTCTATAATTATTAACTTTTGCCAAAATTTGTCTTTTCCATCCATTTTGAACATGTTTGTGACTATCCATTCACTCTTACGAATATTGGTTAAGTAGGAAAGTGCCATAAAAATGAAGCGTGGAAGCAAATATTAAATAATTATTTTGAATAATCCCAAATGCATGATTTCTAAAACCAAGGATTAGATTTATGTCCCATGAGAACATTATGTAGGCCAAGGGATTTTCATTTGAACTTGTTTGAGAGTTTTACGAATCATCTAGCTTTTCTTTGTCTCTTGGCCATTCATATTTTGGGTTTTCACTTTTCTTATGTATAAATTATTTCATTTTTTATTTTCATATAAAAACTTGTAATATTTTTTATATAAATTTTTACATACATTTAAAATTTTTGTATTCTAGAACTTACCAAAATAAATACACCATGGAGTCTCTACAAAATTTATGTTATCATATCTCTCATGAATCATTTTCAAGCCAATGACCATAATGAAAATTCTCTTTATTAGCTTCAATTACTATTCCAACTTTGCTAGGTTGAACAACAATCATTATTTGTAAGGTTTTCTAATGTAATTCAGCATGTACATTGTAGGATTGATCATGGCTAAACATTTAGTTGGTATATTTCATGTTCATTTTCACTTATGATCATGTGACTCTTGAATCTTTCCTAAGAGATAGACAGGATTTGATCTTTGAAATAGAAAGCTTTTGTGCTTCGGTAGGGAATTTTAATATTTATTGTAGAATCAAGTCTTGTATTTAATACATCGAATTCATACTATATAATTTAAAATATTTTGCACCATTGTTTGAAGCGTTGAACTATACATAGCATTCTCATTACGTAAAATTTCCAAATTTGTTGTAAATGTCAGTTGATCTTGTTTTTAGTTTTCAATTAATATTTGATAATTAATGATCAACATTCTCAATTATATTTCTAAGCTGGCATTTTGGATTCCATCTTTCTTTACGCGTTGACCTTGATTACTTAGATTCCAAACCATATATTGTATCTTTGAATCTGACAAATGGGTATCTTCATTCATTAACATAATGTAAATGTTAGTGGACTGATTTTTATTATTTGCGGGGAGAATGGTAAAGGCCATATTTTTGAGTCTTAGATATTTATTAACATCGAGTGTGTAATAATTTTTGTGAAGAGATTCCAGCTAACATACATGCTCCCCAACATGCCTTCCATTAGCCCATGCTTCTCTATTGTTTTGTTGTAAGATAAGGAAAAGAGAACAAGGCCATAGACACAACTTGATATAGGACACTATACGAAGGGCATTCTTTATAAAAAAATAAAATTTACAGGGAAAAATGGTAAAGGGTGGCATTTTCCATGCCTCGGAAACTAATTTCACTATTATATTATTTCACAGAAGAGGGTCCAACCACCTAAGCCATATAAGGTGTTTCATTTAAAATGATACCTTCTAGTAGAACACGTTTCTTGACTACTTAATTAGTGTCAATTTCCAGAAGACTGGAATAAATTTGTACCCATAATCCTCTATCCATAGAAAATAAAATCCAGAAACTTTATAGGAAAAAAACAAAATTTGCATGTGTGTGGGAAAAAATGAGGTAAACAGGGGAAAATTCCTATATGGATATAAAATTATAGGAATGATGATCATTACCCGATGT
The DNA here is from genome assembly GCA_018340775.1 of Taxus wallichiana var. yunnanensis. Taxonomy (NCBI): domain Eukaryota; kingdom Viridiplantae; phylum Streptophyta; class Pinopsida; order Cupressales; family Taxaceae; genus Taxus; species Taxus wallichiana. Next base: position 375,424,462 of record CM031234.1, read on the forward strand.
TGAATCTAATGATTTTTCATGACTTTGAGGATTGTGTTGTGATGTAGATATTTTGATATCATCTATGGTGAATTCTTTTTTAACAGTCTATCTTTGTAGGGAAACATACTAGATGCATAAAAATTGAAAACCAAAGATAAATTTGATTTTCTAAACATGTAATGAATTTTGAAAACAAATAATGGATTTTCTAAAAAAATAAGAGTCACCATGATGTATTATTAATACAAGTTAATATTATTTGGTACCTTTTTTCAGGTGGAGTGATGTGAGCAAAAGACCGATACACAAAGATGCAGGAATATTTATATAGACATATTGCATCTATTAGCATCCCTAAAGGCATGAATTTCCTTTCTCTAAGGATCGCAGATGAATATCCTTCCAATTCAAAGGCTCGAAGTAGTTACCTGCTCTTGAATTAGTTTCCTTTCTTATTGACAACTCGTATCAAATTTTTTTCATTTGTGGTAGTCTCCTCGGCCGTGAAGAACTCTGAAGCGAGCTTAAAAGATATTTTTTCATATCGTAACAGATAATATGACATATGCACCAATGCATGCATGTTTTGGTTTGCACTCTCTTCGTCGATCAATGATTTAAGTGAAAGTTATCCATCAATTTAAATGGATGATGAAAGATAAAGTTCCCATGTGGGATGTCATGATGCGGGACCATGAAATTAGAAGAAACTATGATCATGATAGTGCCAATGGAACAAGCCATTCTCCTTCCCTCATAGTGGTGAACTTTAAGCACAAATTCCTAAATACTTTTCTCGTAACCTACAACATTCATTCACTAATCAACAATGCCTAATTTTTTTCTTTTTCTCAATGAAGAAGCAAGTTATTACTACCCTTGTTGTCTTTTCGTAATTATTCTTGTAGAATATATCTGTTGTAAGAGGTTATAACTATCAAGAGAAGCCATGCTTCCTCGTCCCAACACACGAGCTCTGTGATTATAAACTCCATCTTGAAACAAATTGTTGGGAGGGTGATCTTGGGGCATTGCCTCCGAGGATTTTGAAAAATTCTCCAGCCTTGTAATCTTGTCATTACCATATGGACTTCCTCCTCTTTCCAATAGCAATAATTTGAAGTTCGTGAGAGTGTTGCCGCGGTGGACAACTGCAGTTCCTCCTCTCCACTTTTATGTAGTCATAAGCGCTCTTTGTAGGAGGTGTGTTGCCTCTTTTATGTATGTATGATGAAGGGAATACAAGGATATCCAGAAACAATAGAGTCTATGGAATGTATAGAATCTTCGTGCGCAGCAATAGAAAATAAAATGCAGCGGATTTAAAGGATCCGAATAGGGGAAAAATGAAAAGCTACATGAATTTATAACGAGAAATAACATAACACTCTTGGTTGCAAATAATGGAGATTTGGGAAACAAATTGCTTCAGCAATATATATATATATATATATATTTGTCAATAATGAACAACAGCTACAGCTGCACACAAAACATTCATTCATACATTAACAACATTGAAAATGAAGGAATTCTTTCAACAAAACCAGTCCAGAATTGAGCTGGGATTGCACATTTTTCTTCTTCTCCCAAATCTGATTTTTCTCCTTCTTCTTCTTCTTCTTTTTCCTTCTTTCTACTTTTCCCAATAAAACAAGGTGTTATTAATAATAAAACACCTACATAAAAACTTTCCTTACAAGTCAACACAAAATCTTTGACAAGAAATAATTAAGGAGAATAGTCAACCAAAAATAAATGTGCAGCAGTCATAATTAATTGCAAATCTGATATGTCAATGAGCTAAATATGGAAAATACAAATATTAGTTGCACAATAAATTCTTACTTGATTTTCCAACACTCCCCTTAATTATGAGCGATTTGCAGATCATGGAAATATGAATCAAATTTGTTAAAAATTGTTGTAGCATTCCGTAGCTAATCGAGTGATTTTAGAGCTTCTAACTTGTGCAAAGTCACAATCTCCTAAGCCACTTCGTAAATAATCAAATGTCTCTTTTGCCATGATTTTGTAAATATGTCACCATTGATCTTTAGACCTGTAAAAATCAAGACAAATTTCTTTGTTGCTTACAAGCTCTCTAATAAAACGATACCTCGTATCAATATGCTTAGTTCTCTTGTGAAACACATGATTTTTAGATAATGCTATGGCTGAACTGTTATCACAGAATATTGTAGTGGCTTCCTTTTGATCATGCATCAAATCTTTCAACATCCTTCACATCCAAATAGCTTGACATGCAGCACTAGTGGCTGCCACATACCAGCTTCAGTGAAGAAAGAGTTCTGATGGGTTGTTTCTTCGATGCCCATGACACAACACCTGTGCCAAGTGAAAAGTATACCCAAAAGTAATTTTCCTATCATCTATTTTGCCTCCACAGTCACTATTAGTGTACCCAACAAGACTGAAATCATCGAAGTGGAATACAAAATACCAAAATTCTTTGTACCACTTACATACCTCAATATCCTCTTCTTGGCCTACCAATGTGAGTCTTTTAGAGACTCCATAAACCTTGAAATCAGACTTACATTGTACATAATATCCAGCCTTGTGGCTATTCCACATACACTTCCTCCTCTAAATAGCCATGTAGAAATGCGAGACTCTACATCCATTTGATATACAGGCCACTTGTTGTGGGCAGCAATAGCTAAAATAGTCCTAACTGTATCCAACCAAGCAACCGGAGCAAATGTCTCATTGAAGTCTATACCAGGCTGTTGTGTAAATCCCCTTGCAACTAGCCTTGCTTTATGCTTTTGCACTTTCCCATCAGCATCTTGTTTAGTCTTATAAATCCATTTGACACTAATTACATCTTTGCCTTCCGACAAATCAACCAACTCCCATGTTTGGTTCTTTTCAATGGATTCAATCTCCTCATCCATGGATTTTGCCCATATATCACTACTCACAGCCTCTTCAAATGTTAATGGATCATCAATATGAGAAAATAAAGCAAAAGCTGAAAATGAATTAGTTGTGTCAACATTATACAACTCACTCAAACTCCTTGTTTTTCGTGGCATCATGCTTGGTAGAGTTGGATCCGGAGATGAAGAACTACTAGGAGTGCTAGATAATGTTGCTCCAAGGATACCAAGTGATGTAGATGCCGGTGTAGATGCTTGTGAAGTTTGCTGTCCTGTTGGTGTTGACAACAACCTTGAAGATCTCCTCGGTGTGAATGAAGGTGTAGCTTGAGCTGGAACTTGTAATACCATCCCAGGATTGGAAGGAGCTGTTGTTTGAGTTATATCTGGTGTTGGAAACACTTCATCTAAAATATTATCATTTGGGACAGCAGCTACAATTCCGATAGTCCTCTCTATGCTTCCATCCCATTCTTCATCCTCCACAAACCTGAACATCATAGCCGATTATAGCTTTCTATTGATAGGATCAAACAACTTATATGCTTTTGTTTCCTCTGAGTAACCAACAAAAATATATTTTTATCCTTTATTATCTAACTTCCTTCTCAACTCATGTGGAACATGCGCATATGCTATGCATCCAAATACCTTCATATGAGAAACACTATGTTTCATACTTGTCCAAGCCTCTTGAGGGACTTTGTTTCTTACGCTCTTTGTTGGGCACCTATTCATGATGTAAATAGTAGTTGCCACTGCCTTAGCCCAATATTCATTTGGTAGATGTTTGGCTGCCATCATGCTACGAGCCATCTCCATAATTGTTTGGTTCTTCCTCTCCGCCACACCATTTTGCTGAGGTGTATAGCGGGCTGTAAATTTCTTGTGTATGCCATGAGATCTGCAAAAATTATAAATTCATTAGATATAAATTCACCACCTCTATCTGTCCTTAGAACCTTGATGTAGTGGCCGCTTTGCTTCTCCACAAGTGCCTTGAACTGCTGGAAATAAGCAAATGCATCATATTTGTGTTTCAAGAAATAAACCCAAGTTTTTCTTGTGAAATCATCAATAAAAGTAAGAAAATAAGTGCAGCCTCCTATAGACGGTGTTTGCATTTGCCCACAAATATCTGAATGCACAATCTCAAGTGGAGTTGTAGCTCTATTTGCCTTGCGAATCTGGAAATGACTCTCTATGTTGTTTTCCCATAATACATCCTTCACAAACTCTTTCCAGTTTCTCAATTAATGGCAAACCTTTTACCATATTCTTCATATGTAGTAATTTCAACGCTCCAAAATATAAATGCCCAAATCTAAAATGCCAAAGCCAAGAATCATCCTTTACCACTGATTGAAACACTGCTTGAGTTTCTATAGAAACATCATTTTCCTCTTTGGAGCTGTTCTGGCCATTTCCGTAGCTGTCTTGGACATTTGGAGCTGTCTTGGAAAATTCCGTAACTATCTTGAACATTTCGTAGCTTTCTTGAACCTTTTTATGGTTGTTTTGAACATTTTCGTAGTTGTGTTGAAATTTTCCGTAGCTGATTTTGTATCTTCTACCTTAAAAGATGCTCCATAATTTATAGTATGTGTCTCATGAATAGCTTGAGTTATTTTTCCTTTCATATCCGGCCTTATTTTTAACGGAAACTTGCGGTTTACAGTCATTTGTACCTTGGCAATAAGCATATTGCTTGGAAGCTTGTCCAAAATAACACACTCATTATTTTCCATGTACACTCTATAGCCCTTTTGTATCAGCTGTCCAATGCTCATCAAGTTGTGTTTTAGACCAGCAACATAATATACATTAGGCATAAATTTTGGCTCCCCCTTTTTGGTTAGAATATTAACCATACCTTTACCCAAAACAGTGACTTTTTGTTGTTACCAAGTGTAACATCAGCAATCGATTCTTCCAAGCTAGAAAACAAATCTTTATTACTGTCATGTGATTACTACAGCCCAAATCTAAATACCATATGTCACATGGGATTTCTTGAACAACATTGCACTCAAATTGGAGAGTTTGTAGGGATTTCTTCAGCAATCTTAGTGCATGCGATGAACATCTTTGCTGAGGGAGTGCTACTTGACTGATTATGACCTTGCTTCTCACCGATCATATTGTTTTTTCTTGCATTAATGAGAATAATGCCCAAACTTCTTACAATAGTGACATTGAATGTGTGATTTGTCGAATCTTTGGCCACTTGGGTGACTGAAATTCTTATTTTGACCTCTACCATGAGCATTTGCATAACTGCTACTATGTCCACTTCTAGGAGAACTTCTCCCTCTTCCTCTAAGACTGAAATTCCTCCTTCCTCTTCCACGATTTACAGAAATCTGAGATGAAAATGCATTTTCAAATAAACTATTTGATCTATTCAGTCTATATTCATGATTGATAAGAGAGTCATGTAGTTCATTAACACTAAATTGGCTCAAATCTTTGGTTTCCTCTAGAGCCACAACTACAACATCAAATTCATAAGGGACACTTCTAAGTATCGCTCAACAACCTTCCTATCCTCTATGACCTCTCCATGGGACTTCATTTGATTTATCAGACCAACAACATGAGTAAAGAAAGACTCTATTGAATCGAGTTTCTCATTGATAAATTTTCAAATTCTCTTCTAAGGAGCTGTAATTTAGCGAGTTTTAACCTTGTCCATACCTTGATACGCAATTTGAAGTGTGTCCCATGCTTCCTTGGCTTGCTTTGCTCTGCAACTCTTGGGAGTATGCTCTCATGCATTGCTTGATGGATATAAAATAGTTCTTTCCCATCCTTCTTCCTCTGTTCCTTCAAGCGTCCTTTTGAGCTTGCATAAGAGCATTGTATCTTTGCACAGTCTGCTTTGGTTCCTAGTAATTGTTTTCAACCATTTCCCAAATGTCTTGAGACCAAAACAAAGCTTTCATGGTCAAAGACCAATACTCATAGTTCTTTCCTGTGAAAATCAGAGTTTGCACACTAACCAGCGATGCGCCAGATGTAGAAGCCATTAATGGCTGCCAAATGAAAAAAAAAAAAACCAGAAATGAAATAGAAGAAGGGTTTAGCCAAGATCTGATACCATATGAAGGGAATACGAGGATGTACGGAAAGCCGCAGAGTCTCACTGAGTCTGCGAGAATCTTTGTGTAGCAATAGAAAATAAAACGCAATGCAGATTTAAAGGATCCAGGATAGGGGAAAATGAGAAGCTACATGAATTTATAACAGCAAAATAACATAACACTCTTGGTTGCAAATAACAGAGATTTGGGCAACAAATTGCTTCAGCAATACATATATATTTGTCAATAATGAACAGCAGCTAGAAATGCACACAAAACATTCATTCATACATTAACAACATTGAAAATGAAGGAATTCATTCAACAAAACCAGTCCAGGCTTGAGCTGGGACTGCGCATTTTTCTTCTTCTCCCAAATCTGATTTTTCTCCTTCTTCTTTTTCCTTCTTTCTACTTCTCCCAATAAAACAAGGTGCTATTAATAAAACACCTACATAAAAACTTTCCTTACAAGTCAACACAAAATCTCGACAAGAAATAATTAGGGAGAATAATCAATCAAAAATAAATGTGCAGTAGTCATAATTAAATGTAAATTTAATATGTCAAGGAGCGAAATCTGCAAAAGACAAATATTAGTTGCACAATAAATTCGACTTGATTTTCCAACAATGTCATGGTCTCCCATTTGTTTTTAACACAAAAATTAATTTGTTGGATCGGTGGCTACGTATTACGGTATGTTTTCATATATAATCTACAAACAAATTATTCACAAATTGAATAGAATAGGTCAATGGCAATGGACAAAGTGCATGTTTAAGACAATCATCTACAAATAGCCTAGGATAAACAAGAGGAATAGTTCAAGTTTAAGACAATATAGAACATGCCAACAAGGTAGTTTTAGAGCAAGCTTGGTATCTAAATGTATATCTTAGGTTACTTACAGACAAGATCTTCTGCACTTTGAAACACACATTCACATAGTAATGAAAGGAAAAATCAAGAAACAGAGCAATGTAAATCAAGTCTAAATGTTAAAGATGTATTCCGGAAAAGAAAAAGAAAAGCCTCAAAATATGGAGTCAAGATGTACCAAATAAATAATTTTGAAAAATCTCCGATCTTTAAGACAATCATCTACAATATAGAACATGCCAAGAAGGCAGTTTTAGAACAAGCTTGGTATCTAAATGTATATGTTAGGTTACTTATAGACAAGATCTTACTGCACTGAAACATACATTTACATAGTACTGAAAAGAAAACTCAGGAAACAGTAGCAATGTAAATCAAGTCCTAATTTTAAAGATAGGTTAAAAGAGGTAAGCTAAAAAAGAAAGTGTAAAGCCTTAAAATATGCGGAGTCAAGATGTAGGACCAAATAAATAATTTTGAAAAATATCCAATCTTTAAAAATAAATGAAGAAAGCTTATAGAAACACGTGTAAATATTTTTATTTTCTACAATCATATTCCCAAGCTATGATCAGGAGACTACAGTAAATATGAGAAAGGTGCATTGGCTGCACTTACACCCAAATTTGAACACATTTAGTCGAACTGCAAGTATATAGACATGAATAGAATATCAGAGACTAGGATATGATGGAATCATGGAGGAGAACAGGGTCTAATGGCACAAGAAATTGATTTCTTAAATGCAGAATCGAAGAGACTGATGAAGAATCTAAGAAGATAACATTTCTCAATTAAAAATGAACGCTAGAAATTTTGCAATAAGACTTGTGTTATATAGCAGGATCGAGATGATCAAGAAGCAGTGTGATAACATAATTAGCCACTGTTTAAGTATCGAGGAGTATCCAGTCCACCACATTTGTCATGATTCTTAGATCAGTTAACATCAATTGTTTTTCAAATTCATCTATATCAAAAATAGTTAACATAGATAGCTATGTAAGAATAGGTTGAAATGGACATAAGTCAGAACATAAATTTAGAAAGTTGAACAGAGTAACACTTATACAAAAGCTATGCACAAGTTGCAATGGTGCAATGGAGCAGGAGACATCCCTGTTATTTCCAACATGAACTTCCTAGGATCTTCATGGTTTTTGTTCATAAACCAACTATTTCAAACTACTTTAATCAAGCACTAAGTGTATGCCCGCTGCTTATATCTTTATATATAATCCAAACATATGAAAGAAAAGCTTCAAAGCTTTGTAGAACCGGAAACAACGTTAGATAATCACAGACCAAACATCTTCGTGTCCATTTCTATCTATACAAACAATTGAATAATTTTTTAACTAAAAGAAATCATGACCTAGTTTCGAATCACAGATACAAATGCTGCACCATATTCCAAACAAAACCAGAATGCTCTTCTTCATCTTCATCTCAATATATATCTCCTTAAAACAAAAGTCCTTCACCTCCAAAAGAAAAGGTGGTTAAGATCTGTACAACATAATACTTGAATAATCTGAACAAGGCTTTAATAGGCATACAAAGAGCATAGGAGTCAGAATGCATTACTTGCAAGCCTACCACATTTTTATTATCATGCATGGTATCTATAAGTTGGTTCCTTTGTATAGTGAATTTACCCCGGATTAGATGGGAAAATTGCAGGCCACGTGATCATATACTTAAAACAATTTTTATGCACAAATTGATGGTGACATTTAGTAGATCGCCGTTAAGATATACATAATTTACTTTACTCATTCACCGTGCTTCTGTATACCTAATTGTTTCGCCCAAGGCGTGCTTTAAATTATATAAGGGGAGGAGAAGGGTTTGGGCATCTTTACGTGAGATAGGACCAAATATAGCATTTAACATGGCACCAAATTTAGCTGTCTTTAATGGATAAGAATATTAATTCTTGCCACGTTTTGTGGCTGTTGTTTGGCGAGAACCCTTTCAATGTGCCTTTCAGAAATAACTGAATATTATTACTCTGTACGTGGAATAGACATATTAATTAGCTTGGGTTAATGCGCACCACCCAATACTGTGGAAAATTCAATGGCCAGTCTTTTTGCAAACTATTAGACCAACCCTTCTATGATGAAAAGTACTATGAATATTTTATAGTTTATATGAAAAGAATAAATTGGTATATTTATATTATATGTAAATATGTTGAGAGGTATAGTTCACAAGGTGCTTATTTCATTTATATCACACATCTAAAATAGGCACCTCTTGAACTATACTTCTTGGCATATTTCACATACCACGTTTTGATTTATTTTTATATTAATCTATGTATGCAAAATATGCCGAAAGGTATAGTTCATGAGGTGCCTATATTAGATGTGTGACATAAGTAGAATAAGCGCCTTGTGAGTTATACCTCTCTACTTATTTTACATCTATTTACATAATATAGGTATGCTAGTAGCATCTGTGGAGTTGCATTATACCAAAAATTACACCAAAAATAAAGTTAGGAAAAGAAGGTAGGCATTTAGTTTGGGCATGAGTGACCTCGATGAGAACCTATCATATTGGTGACTTAAGTCATTATAGTGATCGTCGTCTTTGTCATTGTTGATCATTGTTATCCTCGTCATCATTATCATCGCCATTACTAAAACCATCATCATCATTGTCATCATCGTCATCATCACCAATACTAATATTGCTACTAATATTGATATTACTATTACAATTTATAAGAAATAAAAATATTATTATAATTATAATTATTATAATAATAATAATAATAATAATTAATACTTTATTAATTCTTGTTAAAAATATTATTGTTATAATTTTATTAATACTATTAGTAGTATTACGGTCATCGTCATCATCACAATCATCACTTTGTCTTCAATATTGTTGTTTTGGTAATGCCCGTTCATCGTTGCTCTTTTTCTTCTTCAACGATTGTGTTCTAAGCGTTTAATGCTTTTGTGCTCATGTTGATCTTTTGTTGGCTTCGCCCTTTTCGATTACCCTATTAAAGAAAATCTCGTTCTCAAATTCTATAGGTGGTTGAATGATGACTTGATGTTTTTAGGGCATGTCCACTAGAAGGAACATCTACATAATAATTATTATTTTTGAATTGTCGATTTTGCTAATTATAATTTGGTCAAGCTTTTTGTTGGTCCTTGTTAATATGATTAATACACATTATTAAGTTGTAATAATAATAGTAATATTATTATTATTATTATTATTATTTTAATTAGCGATCGATTTGATAACTTCATTATTTGGTCATTGATTTGTTATCATTGTTAATTATCGATGAGCGATTTTATTGTTTCGATTGGTCGCTTCATGGATCAAGCCTTGGATCGTGCAAAGAAGAGGGTTTCTGTTGTGGACGTCGTGTTTGGTCATTTTCTTGTGTGGGAGTAGAAACGCCAACCCGTAGTTCCTTCCCCTTGGTCGTTTGGGCCTACAACTTACTTGTCGTTAATCATTTAAATTAAAGAAGAATTTGACTTTCCTTCCACTAACCTATTGTTCTTTATGACGTTATTTTCCCCTTTGTTTGGCGTATGCTTATTGACCTCCCTCCATCATGTATTTCTGGATAGTGGGTGCGTGAAGGTGACTTGGAGTGGGATGTCTACCCTCCCCGATTTGTCTTTATGGCCATTCATTAGCATGTTTGGCATGAGACAGTGGGACATTATATTTTTTTATTCTTTTTTTTTTGGGGGTCTTGTTTTGTTGTGGTTGAAGCGCCTTTTTCCCTTGTTGGTGGCAGTGACAACATTAATGGGATGGTTGTTTTATTAATTTTTTTCCCGCATTCTTGCTTCATCCCCGCAATTGGTTCTCCTAATGTTGGCTGTCATCACCAATCCGGCACTATCATAATTCTTCACCGGGAACTCCACTCCTCGTCCCATGATTATTTACTAATGCACAACCTTTAGTTTGGTGGATGTAATCTAGAAACAAAACAACAAACATAACACAAGAATACCATCGACTATGATAAGACGGAATGATGAAAAATCTGAAATATTAAAGTAAATTATAATATTAACATGAAATTGTTACAATCTCACCCATGAGGTACTTCAAGTGTTATTGACTTCACTTGCCTTCCACCAATACAATGAGAGAAACTTTACAATTACACCTCTTAATGGCTTCTTCAACACACCTTTAAACTGATGGCTTCCTTTATACAATATTTCTCACTACTTTCTTCTATGCTAAATGAGGTGGGTGGCCTCTTTATTTATAGAACTTCTAGGCTTATCCATCTTATCTCTAAGATAGGATAAGAAATCCACTCTGACGAATCATATTCCATACCTTAACTCTTATCTGTACATGTAAGCTTATCTTTTAAGATAAGATAAACCTTATCATTTCACACGGGTTCCACATTTTTAGACTTTTTACAAATAAAATACACAAAATATTTATGACGTCACTCCTTGTCTTTATTACCAATATAATATTTCTAATTCCTAATCATGTAGACCCTACTTCTCTACTTATCCCAACTTTGACATTTTAACATTACGGGACCACATACGACAAATGTAATGCCCCATTTGGCATACCCTAGTCCTTGTTTGAGTGACCCTGTTGCTAAACATTGAACATTTGCGAGTGCTCTCATTATTCGTTAGATGACTTCTTCCTTTTCACAGAGAAGGATTAGCATCCTTTGTCTCCGTCTTGCCTCCTCTTTTGTTGTCGTTGCCTCTGGTTGTAGACCTCGTAGTGTCCTTTATGAATACCCTGTTAAAGGCATATCGTGTTCTATTATCCTAGTAGAGGGCTGGAATGACGTTTTGGTGTGTTAGGATGTGTTCGGTTAAAGAGGAATATCCATAATAATAATAATAAATTTTTTTTTCTCTATTGTCGAGCTTGACTTCTGACCATTACGATTATAATTAATAACTATTTTAAGCTACAAAGTAATAATAATAATAATAATATTACTATTGTTATTATTGTCGATTGGTGATTATATTTTATTTTCAATTGTTATCAATTTTAAGTATTAATTATTATCGTTAAGTTTTTTTTTATGTTGTCGGTCGCTCTCGTGGACCGGAGCACGGGTTCACGTGATTGAAGAGGATGTCTATTATTGTTGCCTTGGTTAGCCATTCAAATGTGTTGCCTTAAAAACTATGCAACCTCTAGTCTTTTTCCCTTGGCTCCATGCAAGCTTAAAATTAATGGAAAATAGTTGCATTCACCTACCTTCATGCCATCCTTTATGGCCATCTTTGCGACCTGCCTGGCGTGAGGGAGAAGTTGTTCCATGGGTTGTTGTTGTTTTGTCCTTTTGGCAAGTGGTGTGTGGCGCAGGTTGGAGGGGACTGATTTAAAATCAAATTTTTCTGCTTTGCCTAAGACCCTAGTGTCCCTCACCCCCCCCTTCCTGCCATCTAGACTGGTACGTGGCCATCTCCCACTGGCCTTACCTCTGCCAGCCGCCCCACCTTCTTTAATTCCTTTGATTTGCAAATCTAACGCGTCTTTTGCTACCTGCTCTCTCTGACCTGTTCTGGCCGCGTGAGCAGGGAGGAGTGTTTGTTGGGATTTGAGATGAATTGCTATAGCGTGTTCTGGATAGTGGTTTCATTGATGGTGAAATGAAGGTCTATCGCCATGATGTTGCGAGGGTGGGTGTGGGTTCTCAAAATCGTCTTTGCTACACTGGTAGTTTAGTGGAGCGTAGAGGCGAGATTCTCCTAGGAAAGTGCCGTGAGGAAGTAATTGGCTATATGCAGCAGCTAGCCTACTGGGGTAGAGAAGTAAACTTATCCTTAGAAAATCGGTGGCCTCAGAGAGAGTTAAGTGCGACCAGTGCCTGCAGGCGATCCCGAGGAACCGTTGGTGTTGATCCTGATGTTCTGGTTGCACGCGACCACAGTCGTGATCAGTTGTTGCAAAATCTTGCAGCTGTAGTAGAAGAACGAGATAAAGTTTTAGTTGAGCTGTCTTGCCTTTTCATTTTGGAAAAGTCGCTTCCATCCAGGTGGTGAATTTAACATGGTAGAAGCTGGAATAGTGAAGGCTTTGCAGGCAGAAGGTTACTGTGTGACTGGAATGGTGCCTGTGGCCAATACACCTGCGTGGAATACTATAGTAGAAGCCTTTTTGAGTGCTCCAACAAGCAGGTTGTCCAACTTTGTTGTTGCATTCGATCGATCATTCGCATCCTCAGATTTGGGTTCCTCCTTCAAGATATTTTTCTCAAAATCGACTTTGTGACAGTGAGGGTGTTACCAGCAGACCTGATGAGATTTATTGCAGAGATTCTCTACTGAGACCTTGCTTGTTTTGCGATGTAACTCATGGAAGAGGATCTTATAGGGGTGGATCTATTTCATATCAGAATATTCATGAAGCACTTTTTGCTTTGCAATGATATGGGCTTCTTCAACGAGTCACTGAGTTGGCAGGCATAAAGGTCTCTGTTGGAATTATCATACCTTACAAGCTACAGCTGTAATGTTTACACCGAGAGTTTGATGCTGTCCCCAAATTTGATGAAGGAAAAGGTTTATGTATCAATACGGTAGATGCCTTTCAGAGCCAGGAGCGATGTAATCATTATGTCTTGTGTCGAGCTTCAAACCATGGTTGGTGTTTAGCTTTCTAGCGCAAGTGCTCTCGGACTGAGTGGTAAGCAGTTCGACTCTCACCCCAAAGCAGCTGCATTGAAGCAATCTAGTGTTTGGACAGCCACCTATTGCATTCTTCTAGTCGTGCCTTCAAAAGGGAATCCTGGTGTGGTATATTGCAAGAAAAGACCAGTGAAGCAGAGGATAAAGCGGAGGGCGTGTGGCTGTAGCAGTCCCTGTTGGATGTACCCGACTGGTGGATGCGTTAAAATAGGAAAGATAGACTAACCATATACATAATATGCTAGAAGCTAACAGACCTCTTAAAATGAAACATTTCCTTTCTAGAAATTGGTATAAAATTGTGATTTTGTGGATTTGTGTTCAGTATACGGGTAATAGTTTGTTATTTCTGGATTTTCCTCCGTTGGTTGTTCTTGTTGAAGTGATCAAACCCATTTATATATATAAAAAAGAATGTTCTCGGTGTGTATGCTTCGATTAATTATATGGAAATATATATATAATGGTACTGTAAGGATAAAAATACCCTGTGCTAGAAATTGAGTCTTACGGGTTTTACAACTTTTGGTTTTATCAATATATATATATATATATATATATATATATATATATATATATATAATCTTAAAGTTACTTCCTTCTACAAAAATGTCGTTGTTTCTTTTGTGAACCTGGGTATGTAATCGCCCCTAGAAAGTTGCAGCTTTGACTAGTATTGGGTTCCTTTTATGTTATTGCCCTAGAGGAAAATATACAGTTAAATTATTATTTTTTTATGATAAGCTTGATTATGCACTTCGTGTATTGTGCAAATTATTAGGGTATTTGGAAATTAGAAGTTCAATATATATGCTTGTTAAGAAGGAAGTTTTGGACCGAAAATATGTCCTGGGTTGATAGAAGGCATATCTTTGATCTTGCTTTAAATATTTTTTTAAACCCTCTTGGGTTGTACGGCTTCATATTTATTGTATTTGGTAGGCCGACCTTCACTCAGTTGAGCCTTAATGTTTTAATCACCCTTAATAGGGTATATGTGTATCATTTCATTGTTTTGGTGGGCTAAGCCGAGTTGAAGTGCAAGTTGATTTTGTTACGAGTTTAGAAATTGACACTTTTGTATAAACCCAAACTGAGAACTTTGGGGTCAATATATATATATATATTTTGGGGTTTAGACCTCTGTGTTTTCGATTATGTTGTTAGGTCCTGAATGGGATGGAAGCTTAGACTATTATTATTGTTTTAAAAGGGCATGATTATTGATAGAATCCCCACTTGACCCTACTCTCCTTAAGAGTAAAATTTGATAATATTATGGCCTTATAGTGTTATGAAAATTGAATGGATGTGTTTAGAATTCTAGCTTGCTTAATGGACTTGGTTAGTCATGGGGCTTGTCTCTATTCCGGTCTTGGTTATGTCTAGTAGGTAGGCTGCTAGGCAATACCTATTCCAGACATTGATTTTCTTTGTTTTTCATCCTTTCCACTCATCCTTATTAAGCTATGAAGTCACTTGTTAGATAAGAAATAATGGTTTGAGTTTGAATATAATAATTTCAGCCATTTAACCTTTTGTTTACATGATGGAACTCTCTTCTTACCCTCGTGGTTTACTTCTAACCTATTAGGCCTATGGCCTTCTAGAATGATTGTTGAACTATTGTTTGTTTTTGGTGACTAAGATCGTGACTGGTTTTCATCTTTCGACTTCACCTAGAGAATGTTGATTGATGGGCAGCATATTAGATTCCGATCACGTATTCTACTGGATTACATGATTGAAATCCTAATACTCTCAACTCTTTGTTCTAACATTATAAATTCCATAGTATTGCATATTTTGGTTGTCAACCTTTTGTGGTTTTCGAGATATTGTTCATAATTAAAACATAGGGCTCTCTTCTTAGTTGGTATGGTGAAAATTATATCTTGTTTCAAAAGGTTGTTAGAGGTTAGAACTTTGATCCATTTCTTGAAATAGAATGTTTCCTTTCATGGTATTGTTAGCTAGTAGCTTATTGTTGCTATGTATAGTCTTATCTTGCTCAGTTCTCATGAACTGACTCAGGTTATTAATTGTTGCAGATGGCTTACGTGGTTAGATGATGGAAAGACTTGTAGATTATTGCATCAATCTTGGTTATGATGTTCCTTTGTATGAATGAGTATTATGTTATAAAAATTTGGAAAGGGCCTTTGGACATTTTAGAAGAAGGGTCAGTGCCTTAGTAAATGTATTGTAGAGTATTGTTGTTGTAACTGTTGAAACTTTGGTTTGTTTGGTTATCACGTGAAAGATGAAATTTGATTACCGCTTGGTTACGGGATATTCTAGTGTATTTTAATCCTTAGAATAGTAGCGGGGCATGTCCCATGTTATTACTCTCTTGCTCCCTAGTCATGGTTCAATAGAGATGGTATGTCCCTTTGGTTTGTGCATCATGTTGGAATGAATTGATGTAACCTTGTTTTGTTTTCGCAAACGAGTACTGTTAAACTTTGCTCTTGAGTTAAAATGTTGAGTTGTAAATCCTTCTAAGGCATAGTAGCAATGAGTTTGTAAGTACTATGAAGTGAGCTGGATAGTCCTTATAAAAGTTAAACTAATAAACATTATCCTTTTATGGTGAAACCTTAAATGATCTCATGGTGAAATCAATGGTTAGATTTTAGAAGATGATAGGATTTAATAAGTAGGAGGGAAATTGATTAATAAAACCTTAAATATCTCTCTATCGTTTGAAATGTTCTCCTTTGTCAAACTTAATTAAGTAAAGTCTAGATGGAACATTTAACCAATCTTGATAAACTCTTAACCTCAATGAAAGACTGATAGTAAACAATGTGACCCTGAAGCTAAATTACATTTGTCTGTTCCTGCTCGTTAACCCTTGCCTTGATTCATGGTGATATTTCTTAAGCAAGGTCAAAGTTTGATCCTTAAACAAGAAGGTTATTGTTATGAACCCTAAGCGGTACTTTCCACTCAATCGGAGCTTATGCCTTCACCTGTGCAATAGAGTTGTGGAACATGTGTTAGTGGCTTGAGTAAGATTAATTAACCTTGTAAGAAATGGAAAATGTTCTAAAATCAAATGAATAAAAAGCTTTGGACATAAAATTGATGATCCTAGTTTAGAAAGCTTGGCCTTAAGCTATTTAGTCAATAGTTGAAAAGAAAGAAGTTCTCCCTTGTGAAAAGAATTGTGTGAATCATTACATGAAATTTTATAAGAACGTAAGTTAAGAATTAAGAGACATTTTAGTAAACAAGAAAATTTAACAAGAATATCTCATTGTGGATGGCCCTAACTGTAAGTGTGTTTTGTGGTTGGACTTCTATGTTGTCTTGTCAAAAAGAAAAAAAAAAAAAATGTATTGTCCTTGATAGGTGTGAACGTTTCCGTGCTGCCTTTATGGTCATCCTTGTATCAAGTTGTTCTCAGTGTTAATTGTATCCTTGGTGACGACATGTTGCGTCATGTTATGTGTCAAGCAAGTCAAAAAAAAAAAGTTATCCTGTATTTCACTGTGTTGTTCGTGTGTGGATTTTTGGGTGTTACACTTGGTATCAGAGCGTAGGTTCATGCTCTCGAACCTATGGGCCGGATTGGTGTTGTATGGTGATGTTACATGATGGTGATGGTGTTACATGATGATGTTTGCATGATGATGATGATGTTGCATGATGGTGGTAGATATTGGAAGAGTAATGTGCTTTAAGCGTGATGTGATCCATGTCGTAATTGTGATATTGTGAACGCACATGATGTGTATGTCACCTTGTGCGTGTTTGTGATCATGTTGATATGTTGGGGATGGGAGTATTCTCTCTCCTTCTTGTGGATTCTATGAAGAGTTCACGTGTGAATTGTTGTTTGTGATGTGTGAAAAGAATTATAATGTGGATGACGGAGTGTTGGAATATTGTGACATATTGTGATATGTGGGTGTATCAATGTGTTGTATGACTAGATTGATGTTAAAAGAAATGAGTTGTATCATGATGTTTTTACCATGTTTTGAAGAAATGTGTGTACCACCTTGTTATGTAGCAATGGATGTTATGTTGTGATGTACTATGTTCATCGTATGTATGATTTGTGCAAATATGTAATGCTTCATGTTGTGATTTGGGGTCATACGGTGAGTGTATGAACCCTATCGTATGGTGATTGCACTTTGGGTGTAGAATGTGGTAAAGTGATGTATTACACCCTGTGGATGTATGATCGTGATCTACCCTGTATATGTACCATATGTAAGATGTTATGGTAGTTATGTGTGTGCCACCATTATGTTAGTGATGTTGTTATATGTTATGTTGTGAACCTTACGCTAACCGACCCTGAGGGAAATCGGTAGAAGTGTATGTTGAGAGTGAGGAATGGTGTACCATGGGTCAGATAACTCGAGCCAAAACTTCGGTTTAGTAGATAACATGTGATTCTTTCTGGACACCTCTCTCCCTATGTGGTTGTATGTATGCAACCTAAGTGCATGGATTTAGCCTATGTTATTTTGACTATGTTTAGCCTTGTGAAGTGGTGGCGAGATGATTAGATGGAGGTGATGATAGTTGTATTATTGATATGTATGTTTTACGAGTGAGGCTCGATGTTCGAAAGTGCTAGCAACTCGTTGAGTACCCCTTTGGTGGCTAGATAAAGGCCACATAGTTATCGTAATGTGACATTATTATAAGTTGATTTTATTCGTAAATTGAGCTTTTACTTATTTTGTAAGGACCAGCAACTTTTCTTGATTGCCATGCTTTACAATTTTGGGCATTTCCTTGGTTTGTGGCACTAACATGGGGATTTTGATACTAACTATGGCTATTTGGCCATTTATTTTGCTTGATTTTGGGTCTTCTTTTAAATTTGGAATTTTACCGCCTTGCCCAAGGCTTGTACTTTGCCACTTGGCACTTTGATTGGATTGTTGTGCTGGTTCTATTGTCGTGATGTGTGGAATAGGGTCATGGGATGCACCATGGAATGGTTGGACCTATGGACCCACTTTGTTTGTATAGGGGTATGCCCCAAGGAGTGACATATAACTAGCGGGTTGTTGAAACCCACGCGTTATTATGTCACTTGGGTTAGGAGTGTTCGAACTCTATGTGTCTTGGACCATAGGGTCAACCGGCCTCCTTGAGGGAGGCATAAGAGTTTGAGGAGGCATAAGAGACTTGAGGGAGGCATAAGAGTTTGAGGAGGCATAAGAGTTTGAGGGAGGCATAAGAGTTTGAGGGAGGCATAAGAGACTTGAGGGAGGCATAAGAGTTTGAGGGAGGCATATGGTATTTGTGTGTGTATGGTTGATGTTCTGGGATATATGTTGAGTTATTGTGATGTTTTGGTAGTGGTATTTTGATGTATGTGTTACTCATGTCAGATGGATATGTGTTGTGATGTTGTGGATATGTCATTGATTCCCGTGTGGACACTATGTACCTGTAGCGTTTGTTTGGTGTTATGTGAATTTTTCATCGATACAAATTGAGGGAATGTCTGGTGGATTGTAGTACTCTTTTGTTTGAGTATTTTGTGTGTCAGTCATTGATGTGTGACGAGTACTATGTTATGTGGACTGTGCCTATTCTATTCCGTATTTGAGTAACCTTTTGTGGTGTAATACAATCATGAAGTATATACTTGCGTGCTTGTGAATCTGTAGTGTCTTGTGAACCGATAGGGTGTTGTGTTAGCAGTTCATGTTGGGCACCCACAATAAAGAATAAACCAAAACTCTGCAATGATGAAATTTTAAAAGAAATTAAACTAAGAATAGTGCTAATGGAAAGAGACAAATGAAATGATGAACAAGAAAGAACTGCCAATCTTCACAGAACCTTAACAGTTAAAATTTCTGCCAAATGTTCCCTAGGCTACCCCATGGTCATGCTTTTGCATCTGAAATATTAAACTTAGAGCGTACCTTCGCCCTTATCTGATCCTTATTGCTTACCATTTCTTTTCCTTTGTGTTATGTCGCATCGAGGACGATGCTTTCTTAAGGGGAGGAGAATGTAATGCCCCATTTGGCGTACCCTAGTCCTTGTTTCGGTGACCCTGTTGCTAAACATTGAACATTTGTGAGTGCTCTCATTATTCGTTAGATGACTTCTTCCTTTTCACAGAGAAGGATTAGCATCCTTTGTCTCCGTCTTGCCTCCTCTTTTTGTTGTCGTTGCCTCTGGTTGTAGACCTCGTAGTGTCCTTTATGAATACCCTGTTAAAGGCATATCGTGTTCTATTATCCTAGTAGAGGGCTGGAATGACGTTTTGGTGTGTTAGGATGTGTTCGGTTAAAGAGGAATATCCATAATAATAATAATAATTTTTTTCTCTATTGTCGAGCTTGACTTCTGACCGTTACGATTATAATTAATAACTATTTTAAGCTACAAAGTAATAATAATAATAATAATATTATTATTATTATTATTATTGTCGATTGGTGATTATATTTTATTTTCAATTGTTATCAATTTTAAGTATTAATTATTATCGTTAAGTTTTTTTTATGTTGTCGGTCGCTCCGTAGACCGAGCTTGGGTTCACGCAATTGAAGAGGATGTCTATTATTGTTGCCTTGGTTAGCCATTCAAATGTGTTGCCTTAAAAACTGCAACCTCTAGTCTTTTTCCCTTGGCTCCATGCAAGCTTAAAATTAATGGAAAATAGTTGCATTCACCTACCTTCATGCCATCCTTTATGGCCATCTTTGCGACCTGCCTGGCATGAGGGAGAAGTTGTTCCATGGGTTGTTGTTGTTTTGTCCTTTTGGCAAGTGGTGTGTGGCGCAGGTTGGAGGGGACTGTTTTAAAATCAATTTTTTTTGCTGCCTAAGACCCTATTGTCCCTCACCCCCACTTCCCGCCATCTAGAAGTACGTGGCCATCTAACCGGCCTTACCTTGCCCACCACCACCCCACCTTCTTTAATTCCTTTGATTTGCTCACGTCTTTTGAAACTCTCTACGACTGCTGGCACGCCGCGTGAGCAGGAGGAGTGTTTCGTTGGGATTTGAGATGAATTGCTACGTGTTACGGATAGTGGTTTCATTGATGGTGAAATGAAGGTCTATCACCATGATGTTGCGATGGGTGGGTGTGGGTTCTCAAAATCGTGCTACATGAGGTAGTATAAGTGGAGCGTAGAACTGAAATTCTCCTAGGAAAGTGCCGTGAGGAAGTAATTGGCTATATGCAGCAGACTACGGGGTAGAGAAGTAAACTTATCTAGAAAATAGTGGCCTCAGAGAGAGTTAAGTGCGGCAGTACCGCCGCAGGTGATCCCAAGGAACCGTTGGTGTTGATCGATGTTTTGGTTGCACGCGACCACAGTCATGATCAGTTGTTGCAAAATCTTGCAGTTGTAGTAGAAGAATGAGATAAAGTTTTAGTTGAGTTGTCTTGCCTTTTCATTTTGGAAAAGTCACTTCCTTCAGGTGGTGAATTTAACATGGTAGAAGCTGGAAAGTAGGGATGAGGCTGTTAGGCTTTCAGGAGAAGGTTGTGTGCTTGTTTGGAATGGTGCCTGTGGCCAATACACCTGCGTGGAATACTATAGTAGAAGCCTTTTTGAGTGCTCCAACAAGCAGGTTGTCCAACTTTGTTGTTGTCTATTCAGTATCGACTGCATCCTCAGATTCGGGTTCCTCCTTCAAGATATTTTTCTCAAAATCGACTTTGTGACAGTGAGGGTGTTACCAGCAGACCTGATGAGATTTATTGCAGAGATTCTCTACTGAGACCTTGCTTGTTCTGCGATGTAACTCATGGAAGAGGATCTTATAGGGGTGGATCTGTTTCATATCAGAATATTCATGAAGCACTTTTGCTTTGCAATGATATGGGCTTCTTCAACGAGTCACTGAGTTGGCAGGCATAAAGGTCTCTGTTGGAATTATCATACCTTACAAGCTACAGCTGTAATGTTTGCACCGAGAGTTTGATGTTGTCCCCAAATCTGATGAAGGAAAAGGTTTATGTATCAATACGGTAGATGCCTTTCAGAGCCAGGAGCGATGTAATCATTATGTCTTGTGTCCGAGCTTCAAACCATGGTTGGTGTTTAGCTTTCTAGTGCAAGTGCTCTCGGACTGAGTGGTAAGCAGTTCGACTCTCACCCCCAAAGCAGCTGCATTGAAGCAATCTAGTGTTTGGACAGCCACCTATTGCATTCTTCTAGTCGTGCCTTCAAAAGGGAATCCTGGTGTGGTATATTGCAAGAAAAGACCAGTGAAGCAGAGGATAAAGCGGAGGGCGTGTGGCTGTAGCAGTCCCTGTTGGATGTACACGACTGGTGGATGCGTTAAAACAGGAAAGATAGACTAACCATATACATAATATGCTAGAAGCTAATAGACCTCTTAAAATGAAACATTTCCTTTCTAGAAATTGGTATAAAATTGTGATTTTGTGGATTTGTGTTCAGTATATGGGTAATAGTTTGTTATTTCTGGATTTGCCTCCGTTGGTTGTTCTTGTTGAAGTGATCAAACCCATTTATATATAAAAAAAAAATGTTCTCGGTGTGTATGCTTCGATTAATTATATGGAAATATATATATATAATATAATGCTTGTAAGGATAAAAATACCTGTCTAGAAATTGAGTCTTAAGGGTATTTGGTTTTATCAACTTGTTGATATATATATATATATATATATATATATATATATATATATATATATATATATATATATATATATATATATATATATATATATATATATATATATATATATATATATATATATATATATATATATATATATATATATAATCTTAAAGTTACTTCCTTCTACAAAAATGTCGTTGTTTCTTTTGTGAACCTGGGTATGTAATCACCCCTGGAAAGTTGCAGCTTTGACTAGTATTGGGTTCCTTTTATGTTATTGCCCTAGAGGAAAATATACAGTTAAATTATTATTATTTTTTTATGATAAGCTTGATTATGCACTTCGTGTATTGTGCAAATTATTAGGGTATTTGGAAATTAGAAGTTCAATATATATGCTTGTTAAGAAGGAAGTTTTGGACCGAAAATATGTCCTGGGTTGATAGAAGGCATATCTTTGATCTTGCTTTAAATATTTTTTTAAACCCTCTTGGGTTGTACGGCTTCATATTTATTGTATTTGGTAGGCCGACCTTCACTCAGTTGAGCCTTAATGTTTTAATCACCCTTAATAGGGTATATGTGTATCATTTCGTTGTTTTGGTGGGCTAAGCCGAGTTGAAGTGCAAGTTGATTTTTGTTACGAGTTTAGAAATTGACACTTTTGTATAAACCCAAACTGAGAACTTTGGGGTCAATTATATATATATTTTTGGGGTTTAGACCTCTGTGTTTTCGATTATGTTGTTAGGTCCTGAATGGGATGGAAGCTTAGACTATTATTATTGTTTTAAAAGGGCATGATTATTGATAGAATCCCCACTTGACCCTACTCTCCTTAAGAGTAAAATTTGATAATATTATGGCCTTATAGTGTTATGAAAATTGAATGGATGTGTTTAGAATTCTAGCTTGCTTAATGGACTTGGTTAGTCATGGGGCTTGTCTCTATTCCGGTCTTGGTTATGTCTAGTAGGTAGGCTGCTAGGCAATACCTATTCTAGACATTGATTTTCTTTGTTTTTCATCCTTTCCACTCATCCTTATTAAGCTATGAAGTCACTTGTTAGATAAGAAATAATGGTTTGAGTTTGAATATAATATTTTCAGCCATTTAACCTTTTGTTTACATGATGGAACTCTCTTCTTACCCTCGTGGTTTACTTCTAACCTATTAGGCCTATGGCCTTCTAGAATGATTGTTGAACTATTGTTTGTTTTTGGTGACTAAGATCGTGATTTGGTTTTCATCTTTCGACTTCACCTAGAGAATGTTGATTGATGGGCAGCATATTAGACTTCGATCACGTATTCTACTGGATTACATGATTGAAATCCTAATACTCTCAACTCTTTGTTCTAACATTATAAATTCCATAGTATTGCATATTTTGGTTGTCAACCTTTTGTGGTTTTCGAGATATTGTTCATAATTAAAACATAGGGCTCTCTTCTTAGTTGGTATGGTGAAAATTATATCTTGTTTCAAAAGGTTGTTAGAGGTTAGAACTTTGATCCATTTCTTGAAATAGAATGTTTCCTTTCATGGTATTGTTAGCTAGTAGCTTATTGTTGCTATGTATAGTCTTATCTTGCTCAGTTCTCGCGAACTGACTCAGGTTATTAATTGTTGCAGATGGCTTACGTGGTTAGATGATGGAAAGACTTGTAGATTATTGCATCAATCTTGGTTATGATGTTCCTTTGTACGAATGAGTATTATGTTATAAAAATTTGGAAAGGGCCTTTGGACATTTTAGAAGAAGGGTCAGTGCCTTAGTAAATGTATTGTAGAGTATTGTTGTTGTAACTGTTGAAACTTTGGTTTGTTTGGTTATCACGTGAAAGATGAAATTTGATTACCGCTTGGTTATGGGATATTCTAGTGTATTTTAATCCTTAGAATAGTAGTGGGGCATGTCCCATGTTATTACTCTCTTGCTCCCTAGTCATGGTTCAATAGAGATGGTATGTCCCTTTGGTTTGTGCATCATGTTGGAATGAATTGATGTAACCTTGTTTTGTTTTCGCAAACGAGTACTGTTAAACTTTGCTCTTGAGTTAAAATGTTGAGTTGTAAATCCTTCTAAGGCATAGTAGCAATGAGTTTTTGTTTGGATAAGTACTATGAAGTGATTTGGATAGTCCTTATAAAAGTTAAACTAATAAACATTATCCTTTTACGGTGAAACCTTAAATGATCTCATGGTGAAATCAATGGTTAGATTTTAGAAGATGATAGGATTTAATAAGTAGGAGGGAAATTGATTAATAAAACCTTAAATATCTCTCTATCGTTTGAAATGTTCTCCTTTGTCAAACTTAATTAAGTAAAGTCTAGATGGAACATTTAACCAATCTTGATAAACTCTTAACCTCAATGAAAGACTGATAGTAAACAATGTGACCCTGAAGCTAAATTCTGTTGTCCTGTTCTGTTAACCCTTGCCTTGATTCATGGTGATATTTCTTAAGCAAGGTCAAAGTTTGATCCTTAAACAAGAAGGTTATTGTTATGAACCCTAAGCGGTACTTTCCACTCAATCGGAGCTTATGCCTTCACCTGTGCAATAGAGTTGTGGAACATGTGTTAGTGGCTTGAGTAAGATTAATTAACCTTGTAAGAAATGGAAAATGTTCTAAAATCAAATGAATAAAAAGCTTTGGACATAAAATTGATGATCCTAGTTTAGAAAGCTTGGCCTTAAGCTATTTAGTCAATAGTTGAAAAGAAAGAAGTTCTCCCTTGTGAAAAGAATTGTGTGAATCATTACATGAAATTTTATAAGAACGTAAGTTAAGAATTAAGAGACATTTTAGTAAACAAGAAAATTTAACAAGAATATCTCATTGTGGATGGCCCTAACTATAAGTGTGTTTTGTGGTTGGACTTCTATGTTGTCTTGTCAAAAAAAAAAAAAAAAAAAAAAAATGTATTGTCCTTGATAGGTGTGAAGCGTTTCCGTGCTGCCTTTATGGTCATCCTTGTATCAAGTTGTTCTCGGTGTTAATTGTATCCTTGGTGACGACATGTTGCGTCATTTTATGTGTCAAGCAAGTCAAACTATATTGGTGCTTGGAAAATCTTCAACTTGTCATGGTTTGACCCATTTCGTAATGGGATTGCCATCCAATTCCTCCAGTCGGTACATACCATTTTCATGCATGACTGCTATTTTGTAGGGCCCCATCCATTTTGGAAGAAATTTTCTCTGTCTTCTTTTTTGTATCGGAATCATATACTAGAACCAAGTCATTCACATGAAATGGAGACCAACGGATCTTTTGATCAAAGTATTCCTTCTCGCTTTATTTTCTTCTTATGGCTTGTATCCTTTGCTATTTCCCTCATTTCGTCTAGCAAATGAAGATGTACCAACCTTTCTTTTCTTGAATCACTTTCATCCATGCTTTCATTTTTCATAACTCTCACAGTGGGAATATCAAACTCAATAGGAAAAACTGGATCAATGCCATAGGCCAACTGAAATGGGGAATATCCTGTTGCTAACTTTGATGTTGCCCTATATGCCCACAATGTTGCATGAATCCTTTTATCCCACTTATGTACCTGCAAGGCTGCATCTTTTGCTAGAATTTAACACAACACAAAATTTGTTCATTCCACCTATCCATTTGTGCTTGGCTTGTATGTTGTTGCCTTCCTGTGCTTAATAGAAAATTTATTGACTAGGGCTTCTACTACCTCATTAATGAAGTGGCTTCCTTGATCTGTTACAATTTCTAATGGACAACCAAATCTGGTGACAATGCGTTCATATATGAACCTTGCCACCTCATCCATGGAAGTTGTTTTCAATGGCCTAGCTTCAACCCACTTGGTTAAATAATGCGTAGCAACTTCAATATACTTATTTTGGCGTGAGGTAGTTGGAAGTGGACCTACTGATGTCTATTCCCACTTTTCAAAGGGACCAAGTGGAAGAATAGGACATAATGGAGTGATGAAGTCTTACGGTTACCATGTGTTTGACAAATATCACATGTCTTACAATAATTATAACAATCTTTAAAAGAGTGGGCGGTGATAACTGCATCCAAGATCCTTCTT
The DNA here is from genome assembly GCA_018340775.1 of Taxus wallichiana var. yunnanensis. Taxonomy (NCBI): domain Eukaryota; kingdom Viridiplantae; phylum Streptophyta; class Pinopsida; order Cupressales; family Taxaceae; genus Taxus; species Taxus wallichiana. Next base: position 375,450,676 of record CM031234.1, read on the forward strand.
GCTGTAAGTTGTCCAGAGAAGTGCCCTCCACATGTACCATTGTGGAATTCTTCTGCTTGATTCCTTCCCTTGATCATGTCCAAGCTTTGCCCTCTTGTATTATCCATCGAGTCCTATTCGAAATAATACTCCATGCGAGAATAGAATATGGACGAGCTGGCTTGAGTAATCTTTCTTAGTCTTTGCATTGGCACCATCAGAAACTTGAATTCATTTAGATAATTCCAAATATCTATGTATTCACTAGGGATTGTGTCGAGGGATAACAATGCTGCATCGGGAAATCATCATCATCACAAGATGATCCTAAACCATCATAGGCTCAAGAGAGTGCATCCGTATTGACATGCTTCTTTCCGGCCTATCTATAATATCAAATTCAAATTCTTGTAGAAAAATTATCCATCTTGCTATCCTCCCGATGGGTTAGGATTATTGACAATATATTTTAGATCCGATGATCTATTACAACTATAAATTTCTTGCCCTACTTGAAGTAATTTCTAAACTTCTTTATAGCAAAAATGATAGCTAGAGCCTCTTTTTTGATTCATGAGTATAATTTACCTTAGCTTGCTCATTTATGCGCTCCCAAAGTAAATTAGATGTTCATTCCCATTTTCATCCTTTTGGCTCAAAGTACTTCCTAGTGCTGCATCTGAGGCATCAGTGTACACAATGAATGGCTTGCTCCAATCTGGATTCTTTAAAACAGGTGAAGACACCAGGGCTTCCTTCAGTTGTCCAAAAGCTTCATGTGCCTTATTTCTTGGTTCATAAGTAACATCCTTCTTCAAGAACTGGGTTAGTGGCTGTGTAATCTTTGAGAAATTCTTGATGAACCTTCTATAGTAACCCACATGGCCTAAAAATGATCTCAACTTACTTCTATTCATAGGAAATGGTAAATCTTTGATTTTTGAAACTTTATCAGGATCAGTACCAATACCATCTCTAGATCTGACATGCCCTAACAAAATGCCTTTAGAACATCCAAAGACACACTTTGTAGGGTTTAGTGAGGCTTGTGCTTCATCTAACCTTTGAAATATTATCTCCATCTAGTGCAGGTGGTCCACCTTGCTCCCATAGATGCAAAAATCATCCAAAAATACTCTGATGAAGGTCCCAATGTAGGGTTCGAACACCCTATTCATCAAACGCTGGAATGTTGTTGGAGCATTACACAACCCAAAAGGCATAACTCTATAAGCAAACGTTCCCCAAGGAGTGGTGAACGTGGTCTTCAGCTAATCTTTCTCTGCTATACGGACTTGGTTGTATCCACTATATCCATCAGCAAAACTATAACACTCATGGCCAGCTACTTCATCCAAGATCTGATCTAAGAATGGAAGAGGGTAATGATCCTTCTTTGTTGCCTTATTGAGCTTCCTATAATCAACACAAATGCATAGCTTCCCATTCTTTTTATTGAGATCACAATGGGAGAAACCCATTCTAAATTCTCCACAACAAATATGAATCCTGCATCAAGCAACTTATCTATTTCTTCTTTTATAGTCTTGGAAAAATTAGGATTCATTCTATATGGCATTTGCTTTATAGGCTTAGCACCATCTACCAATTCAATAGAATGTTATACCCAACTTACTTGACGGAGTTCCTTATAATCAAAAGTGAATATGTGTATGTACCTTCGAAAGAGTTGGAGGTAGGATTCCTTCTCACTCTCCATCACAACATCACTAATCTTTATTTGTTGGAGACGATCATCAACTTCTTCTTCAGATAATTTTATGGGGTCATGAGTCGGTGTGACTGGAAGGATATCCATGACTGAAACATCAACCTCACTTTCTTCATCTTCAGTGTCCACTTCACTGGTACTAGAGTAATCAGAGGATGTCCAATCATCGGTTTCATCATTAGAATCCACGAGGTTGTGCCTTATGATGTCGAGGGATCACGTTTATGTTCACCCTCTCTCTACCATGTCCAAGTGTCATGAAACCTTCATTCCAGTAGTTTCTTGCATGAACTCTCCTTAGCCATGGTCTTCCCAGCAACATTGGGTATGAAATAGTACCATTTTTCTTCACGAAAGTCTACCACACATACAACACCCATAATGAGATATTGCCACATTTGAAACTACACCTTCTCGGTTTAGTTTTTCCTTATTTAATGACCTTAACATAAGTATTGAAGGGCAATCAATTTTTAACCCCAACATATTCATTACAGAATCGGTCATTACATTAACTGCAACACCTCCATCAACTAAGACATCATGAATTGAAATACCATTACATAATACCTTAGCTTGTGGAGCATAGGGATCTACCTTTGCCTCCAAAACAGGGACCTCAACCTCCTTCCTTCGTCGAGAATTGAGTCCACTTCGCAGCTCCCGCCTCTTCTCAGAAGACATAGCCAAGAGTTGACCATATGTAATATTTGTAGGCCTTTTGGACAGATCTTCCAAGATGGAGTATGGTCCTTGCCCCTGTGAAATCAGAAAATCCTACACACCCAACTTTCTTCTCCTATGTTTCTTACTAGTTTCTCCTTTCATCTTCTTAGGATCATTTCCATCTTGATTATCTTTTTCTTTCTTTCTTTTTGTTACAAACACATCTACTTCATTATTTCTTCTCTTATCTACTACATCAAAAGAATTCACAGGTGCTTTTCCTTTATCATTATCTCCTTTACCAGATGTAGAAGCTCTATTTGGATAATTATACTTATAATGACCCTTTTTATAACAACCATAACATACAACTTCAGAAATATTTCTTTTTGGACCTCTATCTCCTCCCTGAGAACTAAATTCTTTTCCTTGAAGAAGATTAATAGTTAACTGACCCATCTTTTTGAGTAGATCTTCATACTCAGTAGATGTACTAGGAGAAATATTTTTTCTCACCAGGAGTGGTTGTGGATTCTGGAGCAAAGGTGCTGGTGTAGGTTCTACTTTAGCAACAATTTCTTTGGGCTCCTCTTCCATGCTTTCTTCTTGCCTTCTTACAATCTCCTTTGCTTGTTCAATGGTAGCTGGGTGGTCATACTTCACTCGTTTTCTGATCTCTGGCTTCATCCCAAGAATGAAGTGCTTACATAGGAGATTATCCACGCCATTCATCAACCCATCCGATAATCCTTCCTTCCGGATCTGGGCGTTGAGCTTTCTCCTTAGCTCTAGAACACGAGCATGATAATCCCTTATCTTCTCCTTCTCTCCTTGGGTTAGCTTTGTGATATCGATCATGAGATCTGCATATCTCTGTTGTTCACCAAATTCTTCAAGAAAACTTTCAGTTAATAAATCCCATGAGTTTTTCACATTATCACCTAGTGTTTCAAACCACCTAAGGGCTGAACCATCCAAAAAGGTAGGAAAAATTCAATCCATTGTTCCCTTCTTATAAGGCCATTACAAATACAAGATCGTTTAAACTCTTGAATGAAAGAGGAAGCATCTTCATTAGATTGGGCTGAAAAAACAAGAATCTTCCCCATTTTCAAAAGTAACCACAGTGAAATACCAACCCAAAAGTACAATCAACAAGACTTATGTGCACCAATAATTAAAATCACTATAATAGAAAATAGAAATGACCATGGTAAACTATGGTAAAACTTGACTTATCTTTGCGGTAAAAACCGACTTTCTTGTGGTAAACACTATTCACAAGTAAAAGTGAAGTTTTGCATGTAACTACTATTCACGGTAAAAAATGACTTTTGTGGTAAATACTATTCACGAAAACAACTTTACCATGGTAACTACTATTCACGGCAAAAATGACTTTACCATGGTAAGCTACTACTGCATACAAGTAAAAACAAGGTTACCCTCCAATTGATTTTTGACTAAGTGGGAATATCTCTCTAGACAATCCACCAACAAGGAATGGTCCCGCAACGGAACCAAAATGTCATCACCAATCCGGCACTATGATAATTCTTCACCGGGAACTCCTCGTGCTATGATTATTTACTAATGCACAACCTTTAGTTTGGTGGATGTAATCTGGAAACAAAACAACAAACATAACACAAGAATACCATCGACTATGATAAGACGGAATGATGACAAATCTGAAATATCAAAGTAAATTATAATATTAACATGAAATTGTTACAATATCACCCATGAGGTACTTCAAGTGTTATTGAATTCACTTGCCTTCCACCAATACTATGGGAGAAACTTTACAATTACACCTCTTAATGGCTTATTCAACACACCTTTAAACTGATGGCTTCCTTTACACACTTCATACAATATTTCTCACTACTTCCTTTTATGCTAAATGAGGGGGGTGGCCTCTTTATTTATAGAACTTCTAGGCTTATCCATCTTATCTCTAAGATAGGATAAGAAATCCACTCTGACGAATCATATTCCATACCTTAACTCTTATCTATACATGTAAGCTTATCTTTTAAGATAAGATAAACCTTATCATTTCACATGGGTTCCACATTTTTAGACTTTTTACAAATAAAATACACAAAATATTTATGACCTCACTTCTTGTCCTTATTACCAATATAATATTTCTAATTCCTAATCATGTAGACCCTACTTCTCTACTTATCCCAACTTTGACATTTTAACATTACCGGACCAGCCACGACAAATATTTACTTTTTACAACATTCCTATTATACTTTGATCATTACCGTACTCTACATTATTGCGGCACCGTCTTGTGACGGTGCCATTATCTTCTATCGATGCTACTACTAATTTCACTTAACAACATCCTATTCCTAATACATACATTAATGAAATAGAAATTACGGAGGAAAATTTTAGTGTCGACAGAAAGCCGCTTAAACTATTCATCTTTTTCATTATTTTTGGACCTTGTTTGTGTAAAATGAAATGCCCGTTCTAATGCACCGCCACTTTCTTTGGATCGTTGTCTGTTGTTTTCTTCCTAAATTTTCTACAGCCCTATAAATACCATGTGTTGGTTTCTTGTGGTGGCTCTTAACCCTTATGGAGGTTGGACGTAGTGCTTTGGTTGGGTGGGATGTTTTATTTACTGTCTTCTAGTTACCTTCTTTCTTTGGAGGATGTCCATACCTTTGTCAAAACTCCTTCTAGCACTGTTTGAATGAATGTTAAAGGCATGCTAATCAGGTTTGACAACTGTTGGTTGTTTTTGGATGATCCTTCTATGAATATCCTGTAAGGATAGCGTCCCTTGAGACCACATCTCTTTGTGGCATTTTGTCAAACATGATACCTATGTTTTGTTTCCACATTCAACTTACGTGGCCCCTTGACCCACATGCAACTCCTTTTTGCATATTCGTTTCCCCTTGTGCTGAGATGGATATCATGTCCTCCTCGATCGTCCTATTTAGACATAGGTTTGGAGTATGTTTTATAGGTTATGGAGTCTCGAGATTTCCATTAAACACATTTTGTGTAGTTATTGCAGTCTTAGCAGTCCTTAAGAGCATTTTCTTTTCCACCAGATGAAGCTCAAGGTTTTGGGAGCTCCTGCATGTGTGAATGCGGTATTGAGTGGAATGTTGGCACCTTGCATTCTAAGGATGAAGATTCATCTAGAGGTTTGCTACCGCTATAATTTGAGGTTCTTAGGTGCCTCGTCGAAGATGGAGGAGAAGGAAAGATATTTCTACACTTTTCTCTTGTTGCTAAATTTAAATTATCATGAAATCAAACCACCATTTTCTTGAATTGGTTTGTCTTTTGGATGCCTTTTTGGGAGATCTCTCCTTTCTGCTTGTTTTCTTCATGCTTTATCTTTTATCATTGTCATTGTGTTAGTGGAAAGCATGTGTGTGTCCTATCCTTTGGGTGTTATGTTTTTATTTCTCGAGTGATCTACCTTTGTCTTTTTGTTTATATATATCTTCTTCTCTACGATTGATTTTCAAGTTTATTATGTTGTTCCAGCTAGTTTTTCATTGTCATTAAAGTAAACTTGCGATAACATATCACCCTAGTTTTTTTTTTTCTTTGTCTTTTGTCATATGTTGTTAAATCTCTCTCAAGCCCCTTTGATAACCTTTGTGATATCGGGAAAGAGAGGTTATAGGATTGGAGTGATTAATGCTTGGGATAGCCGGGTTGGAGTTTTGATATTGAAACTTTTAGAATCAATAAGTTTGTGAGCAATTTTTCCGGAGCTCGCGTGTTTGAGACTCCTTTTCTATCATCAGTCTTTATCCTAGGCTTTTAAATCCTCCCTTAGGAAGTACCTTGACCATCCCCATCAACTTGAACCATAACTAGTGTTTTAGATCAACTAAGTGTGAGGTAGAAATGGAGGAGAAAGAATAGATATTGAATATCTCATATTATTCTATTAAACATAGAACTCACATACATTATTTCTAGGAAAGGAATTGAACAAGACTCCCCTAAATGAATGGAGAGGTTACAAAATAGAAGGAGAGAATAATGGAATACACCTAGAAGGAGAAGATAAAGGGATAGAACAGAATATATAATCCTAAAAATATAGATTATTCAACGTATGCTAACATTCTACCCTTATTGCATTATTCTTTCAAATGTAACCCTAAAAATTCAAATTTCACTTTGCCAAGGATTTAGTGAGAATGTCAAAGCAACTTGTGCTTCAAAGAGGATAGTCTTGGAGCTGAATTTGATGGTTCAAGGCGTGCTCTCGAATGAAATGGCGAGTCAATTTAATTATTCTTTGTTCATTCATGAAAGATAGGATTCTACACGAGATTCAACACACTCTCATTTTCGCAATAGAGAATAGGTGACTATTTTTCAGGAATTCCCAGGTCATCCAAAATGTGACGTATCCATATCACTTCGCACACAGCTCCTCGTGCGGCGCAATATTCTGCCTCTATGGATGAGATAGAAACAACATTATGCTTCTTGCTTATCCACGAGATAGGTCCAAATCTGAGATGAAATATGTATCCTATAGTTGACTTCCTGTCATCAATAGATCCAGTGTGGTCCGAGTCGACATATCCCTGTAAGAAGAATTGATCATTCTTCTTATATTCCAGACCATAATTAGTTGTTCCTCAGACATATCTCAAAACATGCTTTGCTGCATTACAGTAACATTTCTTTGGCTCATGCATGAACTTGGAAAGATATCTGACAAGATAGCAGAGATCTGGTCTAGTATATGTCAAATAGATGAGCCCTCCAACAAATTTCTTGTAGAGAGTAGCATCTACTTGAGGTGAGTCCTGGAATCTTGAAAGTTGCAAACCTTTTTCCATGGGAGTGGATATAGGTTTACAGATCGGACATTCTGTACTTTTCCAAGAGTGTCTTGGCGTACTTTGTCTAGGAGAAAAAAATTTATGCTCCTTTTTCCATATCTCCAAGCCAAGACAGTAATGTAGCAGCCCCAAATCTGTCATGTCGAAGGTTCTTTTGAGATCATTCTTTACAATATCAACCTGATCTTCTAAATTGCCAGTGATCAAAAGATCATCTACATAAACAACCAGAATGAAAATTTCTTTGCCTACCTTCTTCATATACAAATTTAAATCTGAGGGGCTATGAGTGAACCCATGCTGTAAAAGGTGATTGTTGATCTTGATATAACATGCCCTGGGAGCTTGTTTCAGTCCGTAAAGTGATTTGATGAGACAACATACCTTCTTAGGCTGCTTTTCATCAACAAATCCTTCAGGTTGGGTCATGTATACTTCTTCTTTCAAATCACCGTTTAGGAAAGCACTCTTGACGTCCATCTGCTAAAGTCTCCATCCTTTCTATGCTACAAGTGCACAAACTACTCTGATGGTCTTCATCTTCGCAGTGGGTGCAAAGGTTTCTTCATAGTCGATGCCTTCTTTCTGAGCATATCCTTTTGCTACAAGTCATGCTTTATGTTTGTCGATGGATCCATCTACCTTATATTTTGTCTTGAAAACCCATTTACAAAATAGTTCTGGGTTTCTTTCCAAGGTCAGACAAATAGTTCTCCATGTAGCATTTGATTTTTCATGAGCAAGTCCTCTCGCTCATCATGATTCAAAGACTCCATCGGTGAGATTTTTTTGGAAGTGGATCTTCACGACATTATCTGAGTCAAAGGATGCTATTCATCAAACCACTCATGAGTGCAAAGTTGACCTCATTTCTTGTTTTAATCCTTGTTTTGATCCATGGATGACGTACGCCTCTGAGGGGAGTTATTAGCAAAATGTGATACATGAGAGTGTTTTTATACCCACCTTGACTTTTCTTCGAGTTGAGAAGAATGCATGTTGTGTGCAACCAAATAATCGCAAATGAGGATTGATGCTTTTAGTCACATACCTCTCCGGTTCATCTTGTTTTGTCAACAAATAGTTCTGCCCCCTGGTGAGAAGATTTATTTTTTATAGTCTCCTTTAGTCAATATGATTCTCCTAATCTTTGAGATTTTTTTGGAAGTGGAGAGCCATCTCCATCAGTCAAAGGATGATTCGCACAAACCAATGACTCTTGTATAGTTTTTTGTCATGTGAGGGATCCATGAGACGATACGCCTTAATGTTGTGATGGTAGCCAAGAAGGCCATGAAGTTCTTTGATGTGAACCTTCTTTTCAATTTGAGTGGGAGATGAAGTGGTTGTCTTGACCAAATAATCGACAAATGAGAAATTGATGGTTTTAACTCCATACCTCTTTCGGCATCTTGTTTTGTAAAATATACCCACATTTGCGAAAGTGGTCTGTCCAGAACAACCATTTATACCAAGTCCAATATCATTCTCCTAGCTTTGAAGTTGATAGCATGTGGAGCCATCTCCGGATCGGTGTATGAACTACAATGCCATTTTTTGGGGGTGCTTGTAGGGAAATAGATCAGTGTTGTTTTTAATGTTGTGAAGACATCCAGGGAAGGCCAAGAACTGGACAATTTTGATGTGAATTCTTGGAACTCTCGATTTGAGTGGTGTAGAAGAAGTGTTGTCATATTTGAAACACGATGATAGAAGTTCTATAAGTTTTGAAGAGCCTCACTTTTCTTCTTTAGGAAATATACCCACATCTTCTAAAGCAAGTAACTCATCTTTTACGAAAACTAGAAGAACCTTGTTTGGGAGATTAAGCATGATTTAATGCCATGGGCCATTGGACAATGAACTACCTGATGATTCATGGAAGGTGCTTGCTTGAAAAGAGGTTGTTTTTCAAAGACATCCAGGGCAACATAGGTACCTTTGAAGTGGACAATTTGGGTAGTCCATGGAATGGTGACATTGGAACTCATCCTTCAGTGCAATGTACTGACAAGTGTCATATCTAAAATGCCATAAGGTAGTTGATTCTATTGTTAAAGCAGATAAAGCTGCTCGAGTAAGATGAAACAATATCTAAATCAAATAACTTATCTTTTACATGACAAAGCTTAGCAAGAACCACCTTTTTGGGAGATTAAGCATGATTTAATGCCATTTTGAACAAGAAATTTGACCTTAAGGTGATGATTCAAGAGTTGAGTAAGCTGAAAAGAGTTATTCAAGGCCCTCTTAGAACATATGGTACCTTTGTAAGTGTACATTTCATGGTCCCAGAGGAATGGTGACATTCCTATTCCTTCGCAATGTACTCTTTATCATCCACTATCCGAACTTGATCTCTAGTTGGCTCTTCGTGTATGAATCAAAGATGTCACATGACATATGCTTGATTAAACCAAAGTCTATCCAGACTTTCTTCATGGGGAGAAGTTTGAGAGACGAGTACAAGATTCTTGAAATGGGATCCTTTTGATGTCTTCGAGTCATCATCTTCTTATTGGGCTGCGATGTGCTTTCTCCTGGGGACGTCATTTGGAATTTTGAAAATTTTCCCTATTTGTGCTTGTATGGCTTGAAGACCCCTATTTCAAGTTGTTGTGCCAGCGGTGATCAGTTTATTGAGTATTGAATCTGCAAATGTGACACCATCTCTTTGACTTTTGATCTTTCGTTTGGGTTACACTAGATTTGGCTTCTCCGGGGACCTTTCGATTCTTGGCGCCATGGTAAGGCTTTGAGAACAAGGCTTTGTCCTGAGACTCCTCATGTGATGAAGTGATGGCCTCTTCCTGCTACAGCAAATTCACAAGCTCTTTGAATGTCACTATTTGTTTAGACACATTCATTGTCGTAACAAACACTCAGAATTGAGAAGGAAATTCTCTCAAGGTGATTGTGATAAGAAGTTTATCATCCACTGTTTCACCAAGCGCTAATATCTCCGTTCTTATCTCAGCCACACGATGCAATAATTCCTCCACTTTCTCGTCAAACCCCATAGAGAGGGTGTGCAGCTTTGACTGAAGTTGAAGTATCTTTGTCTAATTTTTGGCTTCATAAATGGTTACCAACTTGTCCCAGGCCTCCTTGTGTTTCTTCGCATTCCAAACATGTGGTTTCACATCATCACTGATACTGAGCATTATCAACATCAAGGCTTTAGCACTAGCCATGTCATATTTTATTAGTTCATCGAGGGCTGTGGGAGCGGGCACAGACCTTGTGACAATTCCCCATAATCCTTCAAACTGAAGGATTGTCTTCATTTTTGTCTTCTAGGCCATAAAATTAGACCCTTTGAGAAACTGAGCGTCAGATAGAAATAACTTTGGAGCAGACATCGTAATAAAAAAAAAAATTATTTATTTGAAAAGTTATTACAATTTTGACTCACTGACGATAATTACTTCCTCGTAGATGCTTCCGATATTTGCGTGTTGTGAGACGACAACAATTTATAGGGTGTTCTTCTTCGTCATCATAGTCAGCGTCATAGTCAGCTTCTAATTCTTCCCGTACTCACCTTGCTTGGCAGCTGACGTCGAAAAGAAAGTATTCAAGAAGTCCTTCTCAAACTATCTTGTCGAATGCAAGATTGCTGGTATTTCGAAGCTCGTTCAGCAAAGCAAAGTAGAACCCAGAGCTCTCAGGAGCTTCTCCATGGTGTTCTCTAGCTAGCGAGTTGATATTCTTGCTTTGAGTTGTGGTGACCGTGTTATTGACACTCTCAATCGAGTTGTCTACACTCGACATTCGGTGTAGTATTTGTAGTTGCTACTTCCTCGTTGTCTTGGTAGAGTATCAGTATCAAAACTTCCACACAAGATTTCAACTCCAATTCTCTCCTGAACACTCCTCCACATATTTCTTCTATTCCCTATGCACATGCCTTTTATGCAGTAAATCAGATCAAAATAGTTGACCATTATCTACATTTCCATTCACTGTTCCAGCCATCATCATTTGCACAGGATGTTGTTGTAAAATATCATTCAAAATGCACCACACAACAATTAAAAAAACTTCTATGCAGTAGACAGACTAAGAAATATATATATATATATTTTATTGCTCCAATTTTGGCTAGACGTTCAACAAGAAAAATCCATTGTATTTGATCACTGGCAGTCAATTTGGTTGCTCAGTATCTCCACCACGCAGTAGAAAACTTGTTGATGAGACAAATCTAGACTGCTTGTGCCAATGTCCTGGGGACCACGTAGCAATCAGAAACTTTCATACTCAAAAAATAGAGACGTCAATTCACAGCATCCTCTCTCCTCCACGCGCGTAGGTATGTTTCCACCTTTTTTTAGTGCAGAAAACAACAAAGAATATGCGCAGGAAAAAAAAAAAGCAAATTGTCCATGTTTTTTTAAATGTTTTCTCCTATCTTCCACGCAGGTTATCTGTCACGTGCTTTCTCCACAACATTTTCTCCTGTCTTCCACGTAGGTTATCAAGCTTTCCTGTCACATGCTTTCTCCACACTGCTCCACATAGGCTACGTACGGGCATGCGATTTTTCTTTCATGCAAATTTTTAAAAAAAACATAGATCTTCACGCACAGTGTACTCCATGCTTCTTTTTGCTCTCATTTCCATGCAGGAGTTTCTTCAGCCAATCACCACGCACACAGGTCAGAGACTTTGAAGCTCTGATACCAAACTGTGAGGTAGAAATGGAGGAGAAAGAATAGAGATTGAATATCTCATATTATTCTATTAAACATAGAACTCACGTACATTATTTATAGGAAAGGAATTGAACAAGACTCCCCTAAATGAATGGAGAGGTTACAAAATAGAAGGAGAGAATAATGGAATACACCTAGAAGGAGAAGATAAAGGGATAGAACAGAATATATACTCCTAAAAATATAGATTATTCAACGTATGCTAACACTAAGTTCGAGGTTTTAATTGTGCAAATCTAGTTCCCGATAATACTAGAATTGTTTTGGTCTTTTTCCTCTCGGAAAGATTGTTGATGGCATTTTTATTTTCCTAACTTGTGTTCTTTCTCTTTTATAATGTTAATGATATTAATTAAGATTGGTCAGTTTCTATGCACGTAATTACCTTAATGTTTTGTGATGGAAATTTCCTTGAATGCTATTAACCTTGGGGAAAACTAATCTTGCAATCAATAGTCTTATGGATTTATAGTGGAAGGTGTTGCTTTGATAATGACACTTAGTGATTTATGTTTGTACCTATGTTTGAATGGTTGATTATGTTATCAAGGGTTGCCTTAAAATATTGTTGTTTTGGAAAAGAGGTAATTTCTTTTAAATTAACCAAACTTTAGAATTATTGTGGAGGTTTGTAAATCCTTAGTGATATAAAATTTGGATGACATTTTGTATACTCTTGTTTGACGGAACTCCCTTCTTCTCTCGCGTGTTGTTACTAGCCTATAAGGGTATTGGCCCTTCTTGAATGATTGGGGAATCTCTGGGAGTTAATGGTCAAGACTAGTATACTTTTCCTTCACTTCGAAACTTATGTTGTGTGGTGTCCATGTATTTAATTTCAGTCATATACTCTATGTGATTACAGGATTGAAATTCTAATATACTTGGCTTTTTCATGTTAATCTTTAAACCCCGTGTTTCCTCTTTGTTGGGCTGATCAACTCTTGTGTTTTAGAAATCTAATATTAAATCCTATGCTTTTGGTATCTTTTGATAATTTTAGAAGGATGGCATGCACTTATATCAAACTTCAATCTTATAATTATATAGTTTTTTTATGGGAATCCCATTTCGCTAGATGGTTTATTTTCTTCTTATAGGGCCAAGGATCCTTCTCGTGCGATTGTTATACTTTCGTTCCATTTGTTCATAACTGAAGTACAAGGTCTTTCTTCTTTGGTTAGCATGGTAGGGACTTTATTAAAACTTGATGTGTTGTTAGTGTTTAGAGAATTGACCCAATTCTTGTAATAGAATGTTTGCTTTCACGGTATTGATAGATCATAGTTATTGTGGCTTTGTGTGGCCTTATCTTGCTCAATTCTCATGAACAAACTCTTGTGGAAAATTTGTTTCAGATGGCTTATGCGATTAGATGAGGGATAGACTTGTAGATTTTAGCATCACGATCGGTTCAGAAGTTCTTTTGCACGAATCTTTTTATCTTTGTTAAACTATTGATAAGGTCTAGTGGAAATTTTAGAAGAGGGTCGGTGTCTTAGTATAATGTATTGTGGATTTTGTGATCTTAACTTTGGAAACCTTGGATTGTTTGACTATCATTGAAAATATAATGAAATTGGTTTACCGCTTTGTTGAGTGACCTTAATGGATTTTCGATATTCTAAGAATAGTTTGGCATTTCTTGGTCAATGTTTTTATTCTCTTGTTCCCTATTCATGGTTCTTTAGAGTTGGTATGTCCAATTGGTTGTGTATCGTGCTAGAAAGAATTGATGTAAACTTTTTTTGTTTTTGTAAATGAGTATTGTTAAACTTTTCCCTTGAGAATAAATGTTGAGTTAAATCTTTCTAAGACTTAGTAATAATGTGTTATAAGTAAAATAAAATGGGTTGGTTAATCCTTATAGAAGTTAAACTAAAATTTATATTCAAATAAATTAATTTAGAGGTGACCTACTTGAGAACAAGTAATTCCATAAGTGATCAAAGATGAAACTATCCTTGTAAAGTAAAATTATATAACTTGCTAACCCTAGCTAGGCTAGCGAACATTATCCTTATATGGTGAATTCTTAAATGAGCTTAAGGGAAATCAATGGTTAGTTTCTAGAAGATAATAAGATTTAATAAGTAGGAGGAAAAATGTTTAGAAACCACACAATCTATCTCTCAGCCATTTGGAAGGTAAATTGTTTTCTTTTGTAAAACTCTTTCAGTGAAGCCTAAGTAAAATCTTTAATAATTCTAGATAAATTCTCAAGCTTCAATTAAATCCTGGTAATAACTAATGAGGTCTTAAAGATGAATTCAACTCGACCTTCTTCCTCTAAATTTTTCCAAGGTGCTTTGTATTTTTTCTCTTAAGTGTGTTGAACGCGAACCCATGTTGTTATAAGGGTATGAACGAGTTCTAGTAGCGTAAGTGTGAATAGATGGCCTTGTGAGATTAAATTGCCTCATTTATTTAATAAATTAATCAAAAAATAAATGTCATAATAGAGAAGACTTAAAGCTAAATTCTTTTCAGTGTAAAAGAAAGAAACTTAGCGTTGTAAGATGAATTGTACAAATCATATCCAGTCTTGGAAAATGTATGTTAAGAATTAAAGGATGTTTTATTAAAATAAAAACCTTCAAGAATCTCTCACCGTGTGGTTTTCCCTAATTTGTAAGTGTGTTATGTGGTTGGAATTCTATGTTGTCTTGTCAAAAGAAAAGTGAATTGTTTTGATGGGTTTCGTACATGTGGTCAATGTTGTGTCAAGCTTATTATGAGTTGGTTATAGCTCTTTGTGACCACATGTGGTGTCGTCTATACCTCAAGAAAGTAAAAAAATAGTTATCCTATATTTTCTTTGTGTTGTTTAGTGTGTCTCATTATGTGGGCATTACACTTGGTATCAGAGTGAAGGTTCATGCTCTCGAACCTCTGGGCTAGATTATAATTGTGATAGTGTTACATGATGGTTTTTGATGATGGTGATGATGTTACATGATGGTGGTTGATTTTGAAAGAGTAATTTGGTATAAGCATGATGTGATCGATGTCGTAATTGTGATATTGTGAATGAAAATTATGTGTATGTCACTTAGTGCGTAATTGTCTACATGTGGATGTGTTAAGGATGAGAGCATTTTTCTCTCCTTTCAGCAAATTCTATGTGAGTTTGAGTGTGAAATAGTGTTTTGTTGTGTGTGGAAGAAATGTGATTTTGATTCCTATTTGTATTTGTGATGTGGGGGTATGTTGGTATGTGGTATAACTAGGTTGGTTGTGGTGAACTAAATTTCTTAAGGATGTCATTATCATGTGTGTAGAAATATGTGTATTTCCATGTATATGATAGTTCATTGTATGTTGTAATTGTGTTCATCATAATTGTAATTCATGTGATATGTAATGAGTAACGTCATAAAATTGGGACACATGGTGAGTACATGATCCCTATCGTATGGTTATTGCACTTAGGTGCGGCATGTGGTGATGTGATATGTTATGCATGTATCGTAATGTATGTGATATACCCTGTATATATACCTTGCTAAGTTTATATGATTAATGTGCATGAACCACCATTCTATTAGTGATGTAGTTGCATGTTATGTTGTGAACCTTACTCTAGCCGACCCTGAGGGAAATCAAGTAAAGTGTATGTTTGGAGTGAGGAAATGTGTACCATGGGCTATAACTTGAGATGATCTTAGGTTCGGTAGATGGTGATCCGTGATCCTCCCTCCCTCTATCCATATGTGGTTGTTGTATGGATGTAACCTAAGTATAGCTACGATTGTGTTTAGCCTTGTCAAAGTGGTTGTGGGATGACTCTGATAGAGATGATGACTATCGTACTATTGCTATTTTATTTTGCAAGCTGAGGCTCGATGTTCCGAGTGCCAGCAACTCATTGAGTACCCCCATGGTGGCAAGTTAAGGCCACATAGTTATCATAATATGACATTATTATATGTGTATTTTATTCGTAAATTGAATTTTTTTTATTTCGCAAGGACCGGCAATTTTCTTGATTGCCATGTGTTATACTTTTGGGCATTTCCTTGGTTTGTGGTACTAACACATAGATTTTTTCACTAACTATGGTCATTTGGTCATTTTTTTACTTAGTTTTGGATCTTCTTTTAAATTTTTAAGATTTAACTGCCTTGCCCAAGGCTTGTACTTTTCCACTTGGCATTTGGATCAGATTGTTATGTTGGATCTATTTTCGTGATGTGTGGAATAGGGTCATAAGATGCACCATGGAATTGTTGGACCTATGGACTCACTTCATTGTTTGGGGTACACCCCAAAGAGCTACACGAAACTAGTAGGTTGTTGAACCACACATTACTATGTCACTTGGGTCAGGAGTGTTTGAACTCTATGTGTCTTGGGCCATGGGGACAACCAACCTCCTTGAGGGAGGCATAAGAATTTGAGGGAGGAATAAGAGTTTGAGGGAGGCATAAGAGATTTGTGTGTGTGAGTGACTAATGCTTCAAGAGGTATGCATGGTGTTTTGGTTGTGGTCTTATGATGTATGTGTTATTCATGTCAATTGGATATGTTTTTTTGATGTTGAGGATATGGCTTGATGCCCTGTTGACCCTATGTATACATAGCTAGTTTCTAAGTTATGTAAAATATTCGTATGTGGAATTGAGGAAATTTCTGGTTGTCGTAGTACTCCTTTTTTTGAGTATTTTGTCGTCAATCATAGATGTGTGATGCGTACTATGTTATCTGGACCATGCATGTTCCCTTTTGTTAATTGACTAATCTCTTGTGGTGTGGTACTGTCATGAAGTATGTTGTACTAGTATGCTTATGAATCATGAGTTTTGTGTATGACCCTGGTAGGGCATTGTGATAGTAGTTCATGTTTGGCACCCACAAGAATGAATAAAGTAAAATTCTACAACAATGAAATTCTAAATAAATTGAATTAAGAATAATGTTAATGGAAAGAGAATAATTAAATCATGAATAAGAGGGAACTTATAATCTTCACATAACCTTGAAAGTTAAAATTTATGCCAAATGCTCATGCAAGGCCACCCCGTGGTCGTGCTTTTGCATATGAAATCTTAACCTTAGAGCTCACCTTTTCCCATATTTGTTCCTTGTTGCTTACTATTTATTTTCCCCTATGTTTTATCACATCAAGGACGACACTTTCTTAAGGGGAGGACAATTTGATGCCCTATTCATCTTTTCTCTTTTTCTTCTTCGACGAAAATGTTGCTAAGCGTTTAACGCTTTTGTGCTCCTGTTGATCTTTTGTTGGCTTCACCCTTTTTGGTTACCTGTTAAGGAAAATCACGTTCTCAAATTATATAGGTGGTTTGAATGATGACTTGATGTTGTTAGGGCATGTCCAACTAGAAGGAACATCTACATAATAGTAATTATTTTTGAATTATCGATTTTGCTTATTATTATTTTGGTCAAACTTAGATGTTGGTCCTTGTTAATATGATTAATAAATATTATTAAGATGTTATAATAATAGTAATAAAAATAAAAATAATATTATTATTTTAATTAGTGATCGACGATAAATTCATTATCGATCATTGATTTGTTATCAAGTTTATTGTTAATTATCGATGAGTGATTTTATTGTATTGATTAGTCGCTTCACGGATCAAGCCTCAGATCACGCAAAGAAGAGGGTTTCCTATTGTGATGCTATGGTTGGTCATTTTCTTGTGTGGCCATAGAAATGTCAACCCCTAGTTCCTTCCCCTTGGTTGTTTGGGCCTACAACTTACTTGTCCTTTATCATTTAAATTAAAGGAGAATTTGGCTTTCCTTCCACTAACCTGTTGTTCTTTATGACAATTATTTTTCCCCTTGTTTGGCGTATGCTTATTGACTTCCCTCCATCATGTCTTTCTGGATAGTGGGTGTGTGAAGGTGACTTGGATTGGGATGCCTACCCTCCCTAATTTCTCTTTATGTCCATTCATTCGCATGTTTGGCGTGAGACAGTGGGAGACTATAATTTTTATTCTTTTTCTTTGGGGTCTTGTTTTGAAGTGGTTGAAGCACCTTTTTCCCTTGTTGGTGGTGGAAAACATTCATTGGGATGGTTGTCTTATTAATTATTTTTTCCCCATTGTTGCTTCATCTTGCGATTGGTTCTCCGATGTTGGCCACTTAAATCATTCCTCTTTTTCATTATTTTTGGGACCTTCTTTGTGCGAAAATGAAACACCCTTTTTAATGCACTGGCTACTTTCTTTTGGATCGTTGTCTCTTGTTTTCTACCTAGGTTTTTCTGCAGCCTATAAATACCATACGTTGGTTTAATTTGGTGGCTCATAAGCCTTATGGAGACCGGACGTATTGCTTTGGTTGGTAGGGATGTTTTCTCGGCCCGTCTTTAGGTTACCTTCTTTGTTGGTGAGATGTCCATACCTTTGTCAAAACTCCCTTCTAGCATTGGCTGAGTGAATGGTAAAGGTGTACTGATAAGGTTTGACAACTTTTGGTTGTTTTTGGATGATCCTTATGTGAACATCCTGCAAGGATAACGTCACTTTTGACCACATCTCTTTGTGGTGTTTTTTCAAACATGATACTGCATTTTGTTCTTCCACATTCGCCTTACATGGCCCCTTGACCCACTGCGACTTCCTTTTATAGATTCATTTCCCTTTGTCTTTGAGATGGATATAATGTCCTCCTCGATCACCCTATTTAGACGTAGCTTAGGAGTACATTTTCCAGGTTTTGCGGTTTGATATTCCTCTTGGCGGTTTGATTCCTTCGTAGTTCCTGGATTTCCATTAAACCCATTTTGTGTAGTTACTATAGTCTTAACAGTCTTTGAGACCATTTTCTTTTCCACCAGATGAAACTCAAGGTTTTGGGAGCTCCCTACCTATGTGAATGTGGGATTGAGTGGAATGTTGGCGCCTTGCATTGTAAGGACAAAGATCCATCTAGAGGGTTGCTGCTGCTAGACTTTGAGGTGTTTGGGTGCCTCGTTGAAGCTGGAGGATAAGGCAAGATATTTCTACACTTTTCTCCTCTTGCTAAATTTTAATTATCATGAAATCAAACAACCATTTACTTGAATTGCTTTGTCTTTTGAATGCCTTGTTGGGAGATCTCTCCTTTCTACTTGTTTTCTTTGCGCTTTTGCTTTTATCACTTTGTCGGTGTGTTAGTGGAAAGCATTCATGTGTCCTCTCCTTTTGGTGCTATGTTTTTCTTTCTCCGGTGATAGACCTTCATCTTTTTGTTTATATATATCTTCTCTACGATTGAGTTTCAAGTTTATTATGTTGTTCATGCTAGTTTTCGATGTCATTAAAGAAAGCTTGCGATAACTATGAAGCTCCTTCTATTACCCAAGTTTGTTTTTATTTTTCTTTTGTTGTATGTTGTTAACTCTCTCTCAAGCCCCTTTGATAACCTTTGTGATATCGGGAAAGAGAGGTTATAGGATTGGATTGATCAATGCTCTTGATAGCCAAGTTGTAGTTTTGATATTGAAACTTTTAGAATTAATAAGTTTGTGAGCAACGTTTTCCAGGACCTCGCATGTTTGAGACTCATTTTTATCATTAGTATTTTCCAAGGATTTTAAATCCTCCCTTAGGAGTTACCTTGATCATCCCCATCAACTTGGCTGTAACTAGTGTTTCGGATTAGTGAAGTTCGATGTTTCAATTGTGCAAATCCAATTACTCCGCTAATACTAGAATTGTTTTGGTCTTTCTCCACTCGGAAATATTGTTGATGGCATTTTCTATTTTCCTAACTTGTGTTGTTTCTCTTTTATAATGTTAATAATATTAATTAAGAATGGTTGGTTTCTATGCACGTACTTACCTTAATGTTTTGTGATGGAAATAGCCTTGAATGTTATTAACGTTGGGGAAAACTAATCTTGTAATCAATAGTCTTATGGATTTATAGCAGAAGGTGTTGCTTTGATAATGGAACTTAGTGATTTATGTTTGTACCTATGTTTGAACGGTTGATTATGTTTTCAAGGGTTTCCTTAAAATAATGTTGTTTTGGAAAAGAGGTAATTTCTTTTAAATTAACCAAACTTTAGAATTATTGTGGAGGTTTGTAAATCCTTAATGATATAAAAATTGGATCACATTTCATATACTCTTGTTTGATGTAATTACTCCCTTCTTCTCTCACGTGTTGTTACTAGCCTATAAGGGCATTGGCCCTTCTTGAATGATTGGGGAATCTCTTGGAGTTAATGGTCAAGACTAGTATACTTTGCCTTCACTTTGAAACTTATGTTGTGTGGTGTCCATGTATTTAATTTCAGTCATATACTCTATGTGATTATAGGATTGAAATTCTAATATACTTGGCTTTTCATGTTAATCTTGGAACCCCGTGGTTCCTCTTTGTTGGGTTGATCAACTCTTGTCTTTTAGAAATATAATATTAAAGCCTATGTTTTTGGTATCTTTTGATAATTTTAGATGGATGGCATGTATATCAAACTTCAATCTTGTAATTATTTAATTTTTTGATGGGAATCCCATTTCTACTAGATTGTTTATTTCTTCTTATAGGGCCAAGGACCCTTCTTGTACGATTGTTATACTTTCATTGCTTTTGTTCATAACTGAAGTACAAGGTCTTTCATCTTTGATTGGCAAAGTAAAGACTTTATTATAACTTGACGTGTTGTAAGTGTTTAGATAATTCACCAAATTCTTGTAATAGAGTGTTTCCTTTCATGGTATTGTTAGATCATAGTTATTGTGGCTTTGTGTAGCCTTATCTTGCTAAGATATTGTGAAGTCGACTCTTGCGGAATTTTTTTACAGATGGCTTATGCGATTATATGAGGGATAGATTTGTAGATTTTAGCATGAACCTCAGTTGAGAAGTTATTTTGTATGAATCCTTTTTATGTTGTTTAACTATTGATAAGGTCCAATGGAAATTTTAGAAGAGGGTTAGTGTCTTAGTATAATGTATTGTGGATTTTGTCATCTTAACTTTGGAAACCTTGGATTGTTTGACTATCATTGAAAATATAATAAAATTGGTTTACCGCTTTGTTGAGTGACCTTAATGGTTTATCAGTATTCTAAGAATAGTTTGGAATTTCTTGGTCAATGTTTTTACTCTCTTATTCCCTATTCATGGTTCCTTAGAGTTGGTATGTCCCTTTGGCTTGTGTATCATGCTGGAAAGAATTGATGTAACCTTGTTTTGTTTTCATAAATGAGTATTGTTAAACTTTTCCCTTGAGAATAAATGTTAAGTTAAATCATTCTAAGACTTAGTAATAATGTGTTATAAGTAAAATAAAATGAGCTTGTTAATCCTTATAGAAGTTAAAATATAATTTATATTCAAATAAATTAATGTAGAGGTGACCTACTTGAGAACAAGTAATTCCTTTAGTGATCAACGATGAAACTATCCTTGTAAAGTAAAATTATATAACTTACTATCCCTAGCTAGACTAGCGAACATTATCCTTTTATGGTGGATTTTTAAACGATCTTAAGGAAATCAATGGTTAGTTTCTAGAAGAGAATAAGATTTAATAAGTATAACGAAATAGTTTAGAAACCACGCAATCTATCTCTCAGCCATTTGGAAGGTAAATTTTTTTCTTTTGTAAGACTTATTTTAGTGAAGCCTAAATAAAATATTTAATAAGTCTAGATAAATTCTCAAGCTTTAATTAAATCCTGGTAATAACTAATGAGGTTTTAAAGATAAATTCAACTCAACCTTCTTCCTCTAAATTTTTCCAAGGTTCTTTGTAGCATAAGTGTGAATAGATGGCCTTGTGGAATTAAATTGCCTCATTTATTTAATAAATGAATTAAACAAATAAATGTCATAATAGAGAAGACTTAAAGCTAAATTCTATTTAGTGTAAAAGTAAGAAACTTAGCGTTGTAAGATGAATTTTACGAATCATATCCAAAGTCCTGGAAAACAAAAGTTAAGAATTGAAGGATGTTTTATTAAAATAAATAACCTTCAAGAATATATAACCGTGGTTTTCCCTAATTGTAATTGTTTTATGTGGTTGGACTTCTATGTTGTCTTGTCAAAAATTAAAGTGAATTATTCGCAATGGGTGTCGTACATGTGGTCAATGTTATGTCAAGCTTATTGTGAGTTGGTTATAGCTCTTTGTGACCACTTGTGGTGTCTTCTATACCTCAAGCAAGTAAATAAAAGTTATCTTGTATTTTACTGTGTTTAGTGTGTTTCTTTAGGAATTTCTTATTCAAAATGGTTTTGGCTAAGATCTAGATCACTAAATCAATTGAAACTTTGGAGAAATCATCCCGAGATGATTATATAAGCTCAATTACAAATGGAATTTGGTAAAATTATCGTGTCTCCCTCAAGTTATCCATGATAGTATCTCCCGCATTTACAGTCGGAGTCGATTCGATCTATTCAAGATCATATGAAGGAAATCATACAATTATTTTTTTCAGAGATGAAGAATGCATCCTCTTTTATTTAGGTTACTTTTGATTTGAGGATGATTGAACCCCGCAAAACAAGTCTGAGGCTTACAAGTATGAGAAAAAATCAATACCAAGATTACAAGTAATTCCCAAAGGCCCTTGAAACAATGTTCCCAACCCAAAACCAAACCCTCTCCATTTATGTGCACAATTCTCGAAATCCTCAACAAAATAGTACGGGTAAAAAATAAAAATAGGGAAAATGGCAGATACCTACTCATCCTCCTCCTCAACTAAAATATGCACCATCTGCATGCAACAAGAATGAAATTCCCTCCCGCCCAAGCTTGTTTTCCATTTTCCATGCATTCATGATTTTTCTGCATTTTCCTCGCTTTACAAGCAAGCCCCAAAATTATAATGAGTTTTTAATTACAAAAATTATATTAAGGGTATTAGAGACAAAATTAGGAGTGTATTAATTAGAGACAAAAATATATTTTTGTTTGTAATTAATGTCTTAAAACACCCCCTTATACTAGTGGGAGTTAAGATTGTGGTGTATACATTTTTTTCAATTCATCGAAATGCCTAAGAGCAACACTCCATGTAGGTAGCTTATGTTACTAAATTATATCATTGGCAGATTCACATTGGAATTTTTAAAATTTATTTTAAATAACAAAATACGAGGGTAAAGGATTTCTCTATAATTATCAACTTTTGCCAAAATTTGTCTTTTCCATCCATTTTGAACACGTTTTTGATTATCTATCAACTCTAAAGAATATTGGTTAAGTAGGAAAGTGCCATAAAAATGAAGCGTGGAAGAAAATATTAAATAACTATTTTTACTAATCCTAAATGCATGATTTCTAAAACCAAGGATTAGATTTATGTCCCCGAGAACATTATGTAGGCCAAGGGATTTTCATTTGAACTTGTTTGAGAGTTGTTGAATAATCTAGCTTTCCTTTGTCTCTTGGCCATTCATATTTTGGGTTTTCACTTTTCTTATGTATAAATTATTTCATTTTTTTATTTTCATGTAAAAACTTGTAATATTTTTTATATAAATTTTTACATACATTTAAAATTTTTGTATTCTAGAACTTACCAAAGTAAATACACCATGGAGTCTCTAAAAAATTTATGTTATCATATCTCTCATGCATCATCTTCAAGCCAACAGCCACAATGAAATTTCTCTTTGTTAGCTTCAATTAGTATTCCAACTTTTCTAGGTTGGGCAACAATCATTGTTTGTAAGGTTTTCTAATGTAATTCAGCATGTACATTATAGGATTAATCATGGCTAAACATTTAGTTGGTATAATTCATGTTCATTTTCACTTATGATCATGTGACTCTTAAATCTTTCCTAAGAGATAGACAGGATTTGATCACTGAAATAGAAAGCCTGTGCTTCGGTAGGGAATTTTAATATTTATTGTAGAATCAAGTCTTGTATTTAATACATCTGAATTCATACTATATAATTTAAAATATTTTGCACCATTGTTTGAAGCGTTGAACTATACATAGCATTCTCATACTATAAAATTTCCAAATTTGTTGTAAATGTCAGTTGATCTTGTTTTTAGTTTTCAATTAATATTTGATAATTAATGATCAAAATTGTCAATTATATTTCTAAACTGGCATTTTTGGTTTCCATATTTCTTTACACGTTGACCTTGATTACTTAGATTCCAAACCATATATTAGACCGAACTATTTGAAAAATGGGTATCTTCATTCATTAACATAATGGAAATATTAGTGGACTGATTTTTATTATTTGCGGGGAGAATGGTAAAGGCCATATTTTTTGAGTCTTAGATATTTATTAACATCGAGTGTGTAATAATTTTTGTGAAGAGATTCCAGCTAACATACATGCTCCCCAACATGCCTTCCATTAGCCCATGCTTCTCTATTGTTTTGTTGTAAGATAAGGAAAAGAGAACAAGGCCATAGACACAACTTGATATAGGACACTATACGAAGGGCATTATTAATAGAAAAATAAAATTTACAGGAAAAATGGTAAAGGGTGGCATTTTCCATGCCTCGGAAACTAATTTCACTATTATATTATTTCACATGAAGAAGAGGTCCAACCACCTAAGCCATATAAGGTGTTTCATTTAAAATGATACCTTCTAGTAGAACACGTTTCTTGACTACTTAATTGGTGTCAACTTCCGAAGACTAGAAAAATTTGTACCCATAATCCTCTATCCATAGAAAATAAAATCCAGAAACTTTATAGGAAAAAAACAAAATTTGCATGTGTGTGGGAACAAATGAGGTAAACAGGGAAAATTCCTATATGGATATAAAATTATAGGAATGATGATCATTACATGACGTTGAGTCTAATGATTTGTCATGACTTTGAGGATTGTGTTGTGATGTAGATATTTTGATATCATTCTATGGTGAATTCTTTTTAACAGTCTATCTTTGTAGGGAAACATACTAGATGCATAAAAATTGAAAACCAAAGATAAATTTGATTTTCTAAACATGTAATGAATTTTGAAAACAAATAATGGATTTTCTAAAAAAAAGAGTCACCATGATGTATTATTAATACAAGTTAATATTATTTGGTACCTTTTTCAGGTGGAGTGATGTGAGCAAAAAAGCCACGATACGCAAAGATGCGGGAATATTTATATAGACATATTGCATCTACTAGCATCCTTAAAGGCATGAATTTCCTTTCTCTAAGGATCGAAGATGAATATCCTTCGAATTCAAAGGCTCAAAAGTAGTTACTGCTCTTGAATTAATTTCCTTTCTTATTGACAACTCGTATCAAATTTTTGTCATCTGCTAGTCTCCTCAGCCATGAAGAACTCGCAAGCCGAGAAAAGATATTTTTTCATATCATAACAGATAAGATGACATATGCACCAATGCATGCATGGTTTGGTTTGCACTCTCTTCATCGAGAAATGATTTAAGTGAAAGTTATCCATCAATTTAAATGGATGATGAAAGATAAAGTTCCCATGTAGGATGTCATCATGGAGGACCATGAAATTAGAAGAAACTATGATCATGATAGTGCCAATGGAACAAGCCATTCTCCTTCCCTCATGGTGGCTGAAATTCAAGCACAAATTCCTAAATACTTTTACGTAATGAACTACATCATATCTTCTAGAGGTAAACAAAACTGCAACATTCATTAACTAATCAACAATGCCTAATTTTTCTTTTTCTCAATGAAGGAGCAAGTTATTACTGCCCTTGTTGCCTTTTCTGTAATTATTCTTGTAGAATATATCTCTTGTTATAAGAGGTTCTGACTATCAAGAGAAGCCATGCTTTCAAAAACTATAATTACGGATAGATGACAAGTATAATATGCTTATTGGTTTTGTGTTCTCTTTAAATGCTTTGCTTACATGATCCCTAGTCATGTTAACATGGAAAAGCATAAATCTAGGTCCGATATTAATCTTTTGATGAACATATATAGGAGTTGATTATTGTATTAATTTTGTCAAGTGAAGAATGCCAATAGTTGGGCATTGAAGTGAAATTTGTAGCTTAGTTTTTAAAAAAAAAAATAGTATTTTTTTGTTATTTTTGCAAGGCTTCAAATTTGGCACTAGTGAGGATCATATTGGGAAAAATATCGGTTGTAGTGTAGGAAAAATTACAAGGAATCCTCCCAATGTAGTAAGGCTGTAAAAATTGGCTAACTACAATGGCACTTCCCTGTAAATTGTTATTTTTGAGCATCCTCAATATGATCCATTTCAATACTATTTGAGCATCAACACAAGTCTGCTGAAAATTTCCTATGATCATGATATGTATAGTAACCGAGAGACACTTTTAGGATCCATTTATTTGATTGGTGAGCCTTTATTTGATTGGTAGTTGGATTAGTTTAGGCCTAACTGTTGGATCATTTTTTCTGTGACATACTATTATATTTTCATCAATCATCATCAATCATTATCAATCATTCTTGATCTATTGTTACTATATTCTTCTATTCAAGAATTTTGATGACTTAGGTACAACCTTCAAGAAGTATTGCATTTAAATGAAGAACTTATATTAGCTTATTTGATTGCTTCCTTCATTATCTTTCCTCCAATACATTGTGTTTTGTTCAAAGATGAATATTTTAGGAATTCCTATTAAGTGCCAACAATTTCCTTTTACAATTTCTTTTGTTATATTGGTTAAAACACCCAAAATTAGTAAGAATCATGTGACTATAAGTTTCTTGAGTTGATCATCAACTTGTCATATAGATCATCAAAGTTTAGGAATCTCTATTTTGTTTGTCTTGTGTCATTGGCTTAAAGTTAACCCTATTGTATTCACCATAGGGTTTCTATCGATTATAGTTCTATGTTAAAAGTCATTGTGAAAAGATTTAACAAAAATGTGGCTAATTTCCACCTCTCATACGCAGCTACCACTCATGATATAAGATTTACAAATGTATATGTACAAATTTGTAACAAATTTTAAATGTATAGATAGAACCTTTAAATGTAATGTTTCATCTATATTCCTACACTTACAAAATCAATCACACCCCTTATCGACATCAATAATAAATATCCCTCTACATTAAATAACATATACCATTTGGCGTTCATAGTACATTGTGCACATGCGATTGCTAGTTGGTAATTAATGCAACTCTCATGTAATTACTTGTATTATATGTACCTTTCCAATATTTACACTTCAAAAAAATTGTGTTTATTAACAATAAACATGTTCATATTATTTTATTATATTTTTAAAATTATTCTTTTTATTAAATTAATATGTTTACATTATTTTATTTGTGAAATACGTGAAGTTTAAAATCAACCTTGGATTTATTAAGTTAAAATATAATAATATATTGGAGGAATACTGTGAATTTTACAACTTAAAAAGAGAAAGATGAATGGCCAGTTTTGTTAAATTCATGAAAAATA